>JBAMNC010000682.1:0-600000 GCA_037902135.1 Cetoscarus ocellatus
CACAGTGGACAGGATTTAGGTTACAAAGTTCATGAAGAAACAAAAAAGAAACAATGTAACGATTACATTTAAAATTCTTTGATTTACAACGAAAATCAAATTATACATTTTTCTTATGTTTTTTCCTTTTTTTTTTTTTTTTAAACTTTTTTTGGCAAAAGGGAAAAAAAATCTTGATTTTTGTTTTTTTCTCTATCACTCAGCCCCACTATCTGTCCTATCTTTCCCAATCTACCTAACTGACCTGCCAAGAAAGTTCAGTTAGAAAACTAAGAAACAGCCACACAAGTCTGTAAGTGTCAACAAAACACAACAAAATCTGCAGAGGCAAATGGACACTGTCAGAGTTAAAATGAACACTTTTTAAGTGTCTAGATAGGTCCACACCACAGAGAGATGATTTAACCCTTTTTTGGTGAGTTGGTGCTTTAATACTCATCAAGTGTAATTGCTGACATTGTTTGGAGTTAAAAAGTTCAAACTTTGTCACACTTAACTGTTGACTTTTGATCAACAAATCTATGTAAGGTATATTCTGCTCTTTATAATAATAAGTTTGTTTGAACAATTTTAGTATTAACTCCATATTAACACTGTAAAGTGTAATTATTGTTATATTTATGTGCTGTACATTCATGGGGAAAATTAGCAGAAATAAAAAATACCATGTTTGGTTACAGCACATATACTTAAGAAAAAAAAAATTGCACTGCATGACGTGGGCTTGTTACATATGCAGGATGGGAATAATGATTGACTCATACAGGTGTTTCTTAAGGTTCAGAGTGAAAACTAAATAACTTACTGAAACATCATTCTACTATTGTTTTTGACATCAACTCTTTTTCAACTAAGAGTCATTTTTCAGGGATTTCACTCCATCCAGAGTATTAAAAAATCTGCACACAACACAAAAATTTAACTCTTCCCAGTTTTCTATGAACTATCTTAACTGCCCCGACAACAAAACCTTAAGTGAGAATGTGGATTGTCTTCACTAAGAAAACCATAGAGAGCTTTTTTTTAAACAACATTGTTGCACCTTTAATTCACAGGCAATATGTCTACCAGCTTTGTTTTTTCAGAAAGAGTGTTTCAAGTTATCACAATAAAAGTTCCCAACTGTTCGATCTATAAAAGGAGTAAGTGTGTATTTAGCTGCATGACTTTCACTTCAAATCACATGATGTTTCGAAGACTCTGCATCTGATTTCATGCTTGATGTGAAAAATAAAGATTTCTCTTATCAGCACAAAACTACCAGCCTGTTCTGGCATTAATGTGATTCTGTCTCTGGTGGCTCAAACATGTAAAGAAGACAGGTCCAGTAGAGAAGACTGATGAGCGTCTTTGTCTGGTTTTGTAACATTTTTAAGTTTAAAAGAGGGGATCATTTATCCTGAGGGACTGTGATTTCAGCACACGGGATGGACATGCTCATGGTGCCTGTAGTGCAGAGATTACTGCTTCATTTTTCATCATTTTGAATGAACAATCTTGTTTACTAAAATGATTTTTAAAATTAAAAATTAACAAGGCGCTCTTCTTTTTTTTTTTTTTTTTTTTACAACAAACTTAAAGTGTTTTTTTTCTTTACAGAGATCTTACGGTTACTATGTGACTTATCAGTTTACCCTCAGAGGATGAAAGCAAAAACAGCTGTCATACAGCTTGAGTCAGAAACTAAAATGTGCTGTACGGACACAATCAAAGCCAGGGTTATCTGTCATTCTATTCACTGCTTTCTACCCATTAAACTGATTAAAACTTTAAATTGAACTTTAATGGAAAACACCCAAGTGAACAAGTTAAAGGGATGTTTTTGCCTGCAACCACCACCAGCCTTTCCTGTCGAAGCCTTCTCTGCTATCGACTGCAAGTCTCAAAGAAGGTCACTTTCTTCAACACAGGCCAGGGCAAAAGGTGAAATGAGACAACTGAAGCAATCTTAGGTCAATATGAAATAGAAATCTCTCAGCTATACTGTAATAAAGTTACTGAAGTGAAGTAGTGGAGCCATAAAGGGGAACTTTTACAAGGAAAGAGCTGTAGAGGAGATTGGTTCGCCCACTGGCAAACAATGGTTTCCAGGAGCTGAGGTGGCGTGTTTGGAGTTGGGTGATGAGGCTGGTTTTCAGAATCCGATTTTAAAGTTTTCAAGTCAGTTGGACAATAAATCAAAAGTGACCTTGATATGCATGTCAAAAAAGAAGAAGATTGCATCTGAGGGTGCACAAAAAGTGGACTAAGATTGACTGATGCAAGACTTAATCACAGTTAGTTTGCTTGTACTGATGTCTTATCCCCTAAGAGCATAATTAGAGATTTTTTCACATATTAGGAGGGGGTTCGTAGACCGACTTTTGACACATTTTTGTAAAAAAAAAAAAACAACCTTAAAATGGGTTTTCATGATATCTAACCTTCAAGACAAAACAATTGTAATAATTATGACCTGAAGATATTACAACCGTCCTCAAAACAACAGGGTCAAACGTCTCTTTAAAGTGGCATGAACTTTTCATTTCAGTTTCATATGTCTAGAAACAAAACAAAAATGTTTGAGATTTAATGAAAACCAAACATTTAAACTGGATTTACAGTTCCCAGATTCCTGGGCTCTATTAAAAAGATGAAGAGGCTCAATGAATATATTTCATAATGTTACACGTACTTAAAATATGTTTTACACCACAACAATAAAAAAATAACTTTATTATATCAGGTGGATTGAATTATTTGTTTATTTATTTATTTATTTATTTAGCATCAGGGATTCAGTGCTACTCTCAGTTCATGATACAAAAACAACCGACACACTGGATTCAAAATATATTTGGCTCACGAAAGATGTGATTTGATTTGGATGTAGATCCAGGAATTTCTTTCAATGATCTGTTAAAAAGTGCAAGATTTTTGACAATGTCTCGCCCGACAAATTTTAAAGGGAAAGATTAAAACAGGTAACTTTGAGCTCTTGTTTGTAACCTGGTAATCTCCAGGTAAAAGCTGTTTTAACGATAAAAGCTGTCTTCAGGCCACACCCTAATGAAGACCATGTGTAGGACAAAACCAGTCAGCTTTTCCTGATTTTTACATTTTTTTAAACTATGCCCTGACTCAATAAAGGTTTTTTAACATTAATCCTCGACTCTAGTGAGTGTGCCTAAAGATAACCCTGTCAGCTTTTCTTTTTGAATGTTGGAAAAGCTTTGAAGCCTTGGCGGAGGTTTGTGATATGTCACCCAGCCAGATTCTTGCCAATGCACACCCCTATAACAGATCTTTAAAAAGCACCTTCATCACTCCAACTTTGACAACCTGCTTGAATAATGAGTGGCTAATATCAGGTACAGCTTGGTAATGTTTAATTACTGCAAGTACAAGTAATACAACCTTATCTGAGCACCAATACCTGATAGCAGTACCAGATTGTTTGCACCCCTTTCTTTAACTCATTTAATTTATTTTATCTCAAAGGTGACCACTTAACCCACTGATTCTCGCCTTGTGGCCCTTGAAGTATATCTATATTATCAGACTTTCATACATCTACACTGAAAGACTGATATTTATGACCCTGATATTTTATGTACCTCAGAAATCTCTTTGCTCTTGACACGTCTGCACACATACCATGGCATTTTAGGGCCACTCTTATAAAAAGAAAAAGAACCGTTCATTTCTTAGGAAAAAAAATCATAATTTTTAACATCATAAAGCTCAACGCACAAGAAATCAAAGTTATCATTTTCTAGTTTAAAAGTGGTAGTGTAGTGGTATTTAACAGAAAACCTGAAATTTTATCTTGCACCTGCACCATGGGCTGAAGATTTTGTTGAGCAATTATATCACCTCATCCAAATCAGTGTACTGTTTTCGTCTAAAATGCTTGAATTTACATCAATGTCTCTAATAATAGAACAATGACTCTGCGCTGTATCACAAATGTTACTTGTTGTCCATGACAAATTTCCTAGGGGGGACAATCAGGTTCATTCTCATTCTTAGCACTTGATATTTTCCAGTTCAAGTACTTAATACAAAACAAACAATACAGGAAAATGAAGCAGTAAAATCTGTGAATATCGTTTGAGAAGAATATATAAAACAAGTGAAAAAAGGATACATGTCTTACTGCCCAGGAATCATTTGGTCTTGATTACATTTTTCATGATTATTTGATGCTAAAACAGTATTTGATATGGAAGCTTGATTAACTGACTAGCACTATTGAACTATTGAATTATGATCCACATTGTTTCCTGAGTTAATTGTATCTTTACTGATTATAAGTCTAATATGAAAAAGGGTGCACAATTAAAATATAATGGTCCCAGCTGCATTGTTTTTATATCACTTTTGAAAAAGGCATAAAAGCAACCAAATTCAATCACAAAATGAAAACATGAAAATTAAAAGGTGAATATGTTACACTATTTCTGCTCCAACAGTGCTTCAGTGTGTGTTTTCCAGCAGAGCAGCTCTGTAGTTGCATCAGAGGTGTGATTTGTAAAAGCAGCAGAGGTTTAGGACTGAGAGCTGTCAGTGTGTGTGAAGTGAGTGAGGCAGGTGGATGAGGGAGCGTCAGCCTTCAAAGAGCTCGGCACTTTGATAGAAATGAGGCAAGAAATCAAGAAGGGCCGTGCAAAGGAAGCTATCCCTGAGTTGTCCTTAATAGATTATGAAATGAAGGAAAGAAAAAAAGGTTAATCTGTGGCATGAGGCAATTGTGAAAATAAATGAGATAATTAAAAGAAGTTTAAAGTGAGGCCACAGCAAGTGTTTCTTGATTTTCTTTTAGTAAAAAGCACCTGAATGTGTTTATGTGTTCCTTTCAGGATAAAATACAGTGATTGCTTTATTTTATTTTATTTTATTTGTATTTTTTTTTGCTGATACCTAATAACATACATACAGTATGTATTAACGCCAAGTCTGCCAAGTATTATATCGGTCTGTTACTCTTTATTTTTACAGACAATACCGGACAATAACTTGGTTTTACAACAAATGCAAAAAGATATAGGCATTCATAGATTAATAAAAAAGCACTTCTAGAGAAAATGTAGATTAAAAGCAAAATCTGTTCAAACCACAAGCTTTATCAGCCTTCTGAGAGCTAAAATCGGCACTGTAGTACTGTCAAGGAGCAGGTACAAAAAAACATTTAGCTGATATATCCCACTGATATACCACCTTAAGCAGAAATGTACTGTCATCTAATATTTCAGCTATAGTAGATAAAAAAATCTCTGCTTAAGGCTTCTGTAGTAAATTTCAGTCTTCAACACAACATTTACCACCCCTTCAGTTTTTCTGTATTGATTAGACTTTTGCAATAGAACTGTAAATGCAATTTAAAATGTTTTTATTATTGTTCTGAATATACACAATAGTAAATGTTGTTATCAAAAAGCAGTTCATCTCGAGAGTTCCAAATGGTTTTAGGAATTCTTTGTGCCTTGTGCTTTTAGGCTTATTTTCACTTTAATATATATATTAGCTGACTATAGATACTATACTATACTATAGACTATACCCGCCTAAACATCAGCATTGCCCAACTGACGTTCACTTAGTTTGTGGCCTAACTTAGTTTGACGTGACTTGACATTTCCCTAAATTTCCCTTACATCGGCAAAAGTTAGACCAAAACATCAGTGTGTGAATGCGGCTTTAACATTTTCCATATCAGTGCTCCCCAGAGTTTGATGTGCCATAGTGCCACGCACTTGCAAGAGCAAATCAGCACAACAACCATAAAAGAGTAAAGAAAGAAACACGCCAAACAGAAGAGAGGTGGTCCAGAGTGTGGCTTAATATTACACAAAATGATGCTAATAGTCCAACCAACAGTGTCTGTGATTTAATGCAGTATGAAAGGACTTGCAACATGTTGAAGGACAACAACAAATATCAGAAGTGGCATGCTTAACACTGCTGTCACAGAAAACGTCTATTCAACAGCTTTTTACTCAGAAAAATCTTCAGAAAACAACAAAGGAATCAAAAAGAGAATTGGATATATTCACAGAGCTGATAGTGTCATTAGCATTGGGGAAATCTTATACAGGAAGTGTCAAGTCTGGATAGAAATGTTCAAATACATGAGAACTCTATATACAATATGTACAATATATACAAAGATCAAATTATTCTTAACAGGAAGTGACATCCTTTCTGACACTTTGTCAGAAATTCTGAGGTGTAAATGAAGGGAGGACCAACTTCCTTTCTGTCTTTCTGAGTTGAAATCATTTTAAGTCATGAATTGGTAATTATCTGTTTATACAGCACCATGTTAGACTCAACTTTGATGTTTCAACAAATGGGGCGTCAGTGGCTTAGTATGCTCAAAGCCCACAATCAGGAAGTTGTAGGTTTGAGTCCAGCTCTAGCAGTCACATGTTGATGTATCCTTGGGCAAGACACTTAACCCCAAGTTTCTCCCACTGCTGTGTCAGTAGCCATGGGTATGAAAGAGCGAGGATGCAGCAAATACTGATGGACAACTTACATATCAACTTCAATCATCAGTGAGTGACTGTGAGAGCGAATGGGTGTGAATGTGTAGATGTGACCTGCGGTGTAAAAGTGCTTTGCGTGGTCAGTAAGACAAATATGGTGCTATCTTTTCATCTCCAGTCCAATAATCATTTAACATTTCCTTCTTCAGTTAATGATTAATATATCTAAAACTAGCTGATATTGGTCAGGGTGAAAGGTCTCTAACAAACTTAGTGATGCACTGTTTAATTTCAGTTTCAATGCCAATACTAATAATTAAATAAATAATTTAGTCAGTAACAATGACAATACTGATGCTTTACTTATTACTTCTTTTAATGTGATTTTTCCACAATGTCAATATACATTTTTTAACACTTGTTTTTTGCCTTTTTTACCAATTTTGATAGTAAAGAGAAACAGTGGATAGAACTATAACAGGGGCAAAGAACAGGGGTAGACGCAGGGAAAGGGCCACAGGCTGGAAACAAACCCTGGCGGTGCACTGAGGTGAGAGCCTTTGTATATGGTACTGTAAGTGCGAGGGCGTAACCCACGCAGCTGCTCGCACCCCTACATTACCAATATGATCTCTCATTTCTGACCATGGAAATAGAACCGAGATTGTCCAACAGGCCATTTCTGCTGCCCAAGGAGAGACTTATTCCCTGAAGCAGTCAGCTATGCTTGATGTCATTATTGAAATTATGTGACACAACAAATAAACTGCTGAAACTGAAATCTGCTAAACCCTAAGTCATTTGAAGATGACCCATGATCGTAAAAAGGCAGATACAGATGTTACTTATGCTTCAGTGGACCCCTTAACAATATGCAATTAAAAAAACAAACAAACATTAAGATACTAAGGCTCTATGGCTAAAAACAGGGATGCACGATATTGTATTTTTGGTCAATATCCAATGTGCAGATTTTTCTGAACTCATCATCGCCAATACCAATACCTATTTTTTTGTCAAGAGCACAATGTCTTTGCTTTATGAGAAGAAAATTGTTCCTTTATACGTGACAGTCTTTTTTGTGTAAGGAACGGAGAAAAACAAAACAAACATAAAAAAACCAAAAAACATTTAACTCTTGAAAGAATAAAACTTCCGATTTTTAAATGTACCCCATGCAGCACTGATGGTACAGTTGTGTATTTTGCCAATATTACAGCCGATATAGGGCCGATATATCAACTGTAAAATTGACATAAATGTCAACATCGGCCAATATCAATATTTAACTTTTTAAGCCAATACCAATATTGCACCGACAACATCATGCATCCCTAGTTAAAAGACTTATTACATAATTTAATCTAAAAAACTTGAAGATCTTTATTTTGCCACTATTGTTGGTGCATCAAAAAGCCACAAATATAGAGGATTGAGACAGTTGCAGATGCCAGTAACATGGACAGTGTTTCACACAGTGATGCTGGGGAAAGGTATCAGGTTTGGTCAACGTTGTTCTGTTGATTTGTTTACTGTTTTCCTGAAACATCAGATGGACTGTTCAATATGTTTCAATAGTCCATTGGGGTAACAGCCCATAGAAAGTGTTTGAGAATGGGCAGAACCTTTCAAAAGCATATCTGGCAGGGTATCGGGCGATTGTTCCATCAATCACATTTATCATGGGCCAATCAGATAATGTAGTAGGCAGGTGCTGCTGCTGCCACACAAAGTACAAAACATAAGCCACTTTGTAGAACAAACCCTCAGAAAAATGTGTGGAAGGGTTTCAGTGTTGTGATTTGTATTTCTCTAAATAAAGAAATGCGGTCCATATCTGACAAAACTACCACTGAAGCTGGTAGCATCTATGCTAATATCTGTGTGAGCAGTCACCTTCTGCTTTGGTCTCAATCTTGGGGTGAATCCCAATTGTACCCCTTAGCCCTTCCCCTTCGTCTTACTCCTTTGTCTACCCCTTCCCATTAGCCCTCTGTTTTGAGGGCCAAGGGGAAGGGGTGAAAACACGGTCCTGAGAAACAAGACGCCACTTGATTACCGCTACGTCATTACCCAGAGCCACTCCCGGGCTGTCGTAGGCAGATGTGACAATAGCTGTAGCTACAGCTGCGAAAGCTAGCTCGTTATAAAGAGCAATTTTAAAATACGACCAAATAATTACTTATAATTATGCGCTTCCTTCAGTCTCTGCTCTGCCGTCTTGTCAGCGGGCGCGGTGTATTATAGGAAATTCTCATACGTCTTCCTTTCAAGTGAGGTCCCGGTCTGTCTTCGTTTCGAGGGCTGTGAAGCCCTTCATCTTGGCCCTAAGGAGAATTGGGACACCCCTTCACTAGACATGAACACATAAAACCAAGGGGTAAGGGGTAAGACAAGGGCTAAGGGGTACAATTGGGATTCACCCTTAGCCTCCACCTCTTCCTGCTCAAAAGGAAGCTGACTTGGCTGTGCCGCTTTGGGTCGCCCACAGTCCTTGTAGATCGGAGCTTGGCACGATGGATCTGCCCGATTACAGACATTAAACCAGGCTGACCCATCTGCACAGTAAGGTTAGTTTATTTTGTGCTTCTCTCCATTTACAGTTGATCAGAACGTTCATGAAAGTCTCTGATATAATTTGTATTTCTAAACACAAATTGATATTCTGTTCTTACAGCTGTTTAGCTGTGCGTGTGTGAAAGCTTGTTGTTAATGAGGTACTGTGTCATAACCGTCATTGTAGATTACGGGAGGGTAATATTTATTTTGAAGATTTACTTTTAACATTATTCCTTATTTAATGCATTTGCAGGAGGGAGGTGCTAGTGCAGATGGTGACAATATGAATTTTAAAAGAAGAAAAAATGTCCAGCAAATATCGATAGGTGGCAGTAAAATTCACCTCAGTGGCAGGCCCAAGTAATATTTATGTGTGGTAAACACTGATAGTAGTGTGCAACCCTAACTTTTAATCTTGGAGCAGGAATCAGAGTAAAAATCCTGGTGTACAGTAGTCGACCTCAATCAGCAGCTCTGTATGCTCTTTAAAGTCATCACTGTTCTACTTTCTGCTGCATTTGCATGTTCAGAGTTCAGCCAATTAAAAGCTAATTAATTAGACACAATTCTATTAAGAAACAAATCCCACTCATCAATATACACAACCTGGGGTCAGCCTGTGCTAAAATGTGACTGGAGAACGGTACAATAGCACTTTTGGAGCTCACAATAAACAGTTTGGCTCAGATATGTTTGAGGGAGCACAAACTCATCAGTGCTGATAGATTTTTACTCCCCTGGATGGAGAACAGGAGCAGGAGGGGGCACTTGGACACAGTCTGCTCTCAAACAGCCAACAGTGGGAAAAGGGCTTGGTGTTCACTATTACTACTTTTTAATGTTATATCTTAATCAGGCAACACAAGAGAGAAGCTGAGACTAAATCATCTTTAATCCGCTGTTTGTGTTCAGAATGTTTCAAGCAATACCTTCATTTGTAACATATATGTGTTTCCCTCAATACAATGAGAATCCAAAAAGCAGTGTTTTACCTCAACTGACACTAAAATAATTTAATGGTAAACTACATCTGACTGCATCCAAATGATGTGAGAGCATGGCTGCTACAAACAGGTTTAGAAATTAGGAAAATGTTCACATGACAAGTAATAAAGTGCTAAAAACACAAAAATATCAATGTAATTTTCCACTATCTTTTGGACTCACATGTGCATTGTTATATTTACCGTTTGTTTATTTGTACTCAGTCCTTTCATTGTTCAAGCGTCTTCCTCATAACGCATTTTATTAAAGTATTTGTTTTGTCATTTCTCACCACAGCAGTTATAACATTATAAATTTTCTAATCTATTGTAATAAAAACAGAGCTCTGCCAACTATTTGGCATGAATGCTTTTCAATTAGATTGCTATATGAAACTAAAACACAGATCCAATACTACTATGAGAATACCGTACTACGTCACTATAAAGAACAACAGTAATAAAAACAGAATTTGGGAGAAAATGAATCACTGGCTGTGGGCTGTAATTCCTTCACCTGCTGCTTCAAAAATCTTAAGTCAGGGAGTAAAATCTTGTCATGAGTTAATACAGCCACAGAAAATGTTATTTTCTTAAATCAGCCTCTCTTTAAGTATATAGGTCTACCCTGTGTTTGTCAAATAATACAAGTTAAAAACAATAAAATATAATATAACTGACGTTTTGTGGCTTTGAGGTGAAAAACACCACAACCAATCAAAAAAGACAATTACCTGAAAGAAAACCACCAACAACAACAAAAGACAAAAAAAACCTAACCAAACCTCATCGACAAATAAAAAAACAAATAGAAATCAAAATCACAACAAATAAAAAAAACAATAAATCAAAACCACAAACCACTTCAGATAAAATAAACAAGGTGAGAAAAGAAAACACAAAAAAACTGACCAAAAGAAAAGCACCACCACCTGCCAGCAATGACAACAAAAGCAAAAAAATACAAACCAAAACTCATACATAAATCAAATCCTATAAATCAAAAGCACAACTACAAATTATACATAACTTCAAATAAAAAATGGAAACAAACAGAAAAACTCTACAAATAAAAAATACAACAACAAATCAAAAACACAGCATATCATAAAAAAAGACAGTAACCCCAAAGAAAACCTCCAATACCTCACAACAACCGCAGCAAAAAAGATAAACCAATTGATCACACTGATAAATCAAAAACACTGACAAATCAAAACTAAAGCAACTAGTCAAAGGCACAACTTGAAAAAACAAAGAAAAAACAAAGCACAGAAAAAAACATCAAAAGAACAACAAAAAATTAAAAACACAAATTCTAATAAAAAACAAGGAAAAAAGAAAACACAACAACAAATCAGGCAAAACACAACTGTCATAAAAGGCAGCAGCAATTTAAAAACACAACTGCCAATCAAAGAAAACAACAGAATAGAGAAAATATGATGACAAACAAAAATAGAAAAAATATTAAATTATAAAACACACTTAACAAATAAGTACAAAAAATCAGAATAAGAATTACAGAATTATTTGTGTTTTCCACTTTGAGGCCACCACACTCTTGACTTAATCTGCCTTTGGAGAATTTGATGATCAACCGACGGACCAGTGAACAAAACCAAGCTGCTCAAATTTTTTGTACAATGAGAGGCAAGACCTAAAGTGATATAAGACTGTTTAAGACATTTAATGTAATGTTGTTTTAACTTGAGAAGTTAAATAATTAGCTTTGTGTAAACCAGTTATACCGATTTGTCTCACATGCGTTGTTTGCAGTCTGAAGATGAGGCATATTTCTGATTTCCTACCCAGGTGGAATTTTCTGCAAATCAAAAACCTAAATGAGCTGACAATATATGGAAGTTGAAAACTTGAAAAAATCTTGTCCCAGTTAACTGAAATACCCATTTCACACCATCTAAGTATTTTTTCCTTTCTTTAGTCATGCCAACGGTATGAATCTTGCACCATGTCATGACAGCAAAACACTCTAATGAAGAAAATCAGAGCAGTGAATCCATACTTGGTGCATCAGTTTGTGCTTCATTCAGATGCTCAGATTCAATAAAGAGTTTTTCTTCATCGAACTGTCTCAACTAAAAAAACACATTCTTCATTGTTGACTCTTTTTCCGTGCAGGTAAACAGCGTTATGTGCACACTAACTGCTATTGTGTGTTTTTATATGAGCTGGTATTTCATTTGTGATTCTTGACCTTTTGTTGGCTCCTGTCAGGATATTGATTCCAGTCTGTCTCTCTCAGTCAATTAGTGCAAATGAGTTGAAAATAATGATTAATTTTGTTTGCATTATGTTATTTTATTTCTGTACAAGCCTCATTTTACTGACGGTTCTTTCTGCAATACAAACTCACACATGGCTATAACTGAGGGATCCAAAAGAAATGTATAACATTCCCATATAAGAACAAAACAATTATATAAGATTAATGAGATTATTGCAGAATTACACGATTTTTTTCCTATTCCTGCTCTGTTTTTATCAGTTAACATTAATTTTTTTTTTGCCCTTTTTCTGAATTAACAAAGATAAGACAGATATAGTAATGATATGGTCCCTGAGAAAAACTTTCAGTAAATTACACCGGGCTTTGCTTCTGAACAGCTGTGAGGTCCATTGGTAACAGTCCAGTTTGGCAATAAACAAACTGCCATTGCAATATTTCGACCTTTTTTGTAATTTTGTAAAGAAAAAGTGACACTACATACTGTAGTTTTTTGGATTAGATAAATTAAAGGATTATATTTCTTCTTATTTAAGAAACTCTTATTGGGGTATCAAATTAGTTTCTAATACAAATTTTAACCCTCTCTTTTGTCCCACACTAGGGGGGCGGTGCTCTGACAGACAAGCCGGCACAGTCACACAGAGTAGAAGGAAGAAAAGTGGAGAGAGAGAGAAAAGTTGACCGACACGTTCTGTTATGGGTGAAACTCACAGATCAATTGTTACAAGTGGCGTCTAGTCAGCACGACAGAAACTTGAACTTGAGTTGAGCTGCCTCTGAGTTGACTCTCTAACACACACCAACACACATCTACAAATGATCAATCACAGCAGTATCAACAATCAGCAGGTCAAGGTACAATCGAAAGCTGTAAAACACTTAATATAGATCCAGCCTGCATATCAGAGTGTCTGTAGTATCATGTAGGTGTCTCTGTAACATGGAGCAGAGGTCGTTTCCAGTCAGATTATTCGGAGCACACACAGTGTTCAGGTTGATATCAGGCAGACTTTCATAAATTATTGGCCTTAAAAATGAGAAACTGTCAGTTAAGATCCCCACATAGACGTGACTGCATGATGCATCACTGCAAGACCTGCATTGTGGCCACTGCTCTTGTGCACATTGCGGTAGCACTTGGAAAACGATGTGGTCCAAAGACAAATTAATAGCAATATCATTGTTCAATAAAGACAGGATGTGTCTGATCACTTTCTGTTCCCTGTAATGCACTACACAGCAAACACACCATTGTGTAGTTGTGTCTGAAACCTGAGATTTACCTGCAGTACACAGGGACAGGTCATTAAGTCCCACAGTGCAGTGCATTGTAGTAAACAACTGATGGTCAATCAAACTGACAAGAAAATCGTAAAGGTTGTGGATCAAAGCTTAAACAAACAAAAAGTGATGTTTCACTGCTCTCAAATGGACAAGAGGAGCAACCAGTATGAACACAAATAAACAGGACAGCTCATATTTGGAGCTCATATATGAAACTATTAACTAAATGCTCTGATCAAATCAATAAGTTCATATGCAAAGTATGGCAGGAATAGGTTGGAAGCAGATCAATATCAACCAATAAATGTTAACATTTATTGTTAAACATATTTGACTAGCTCATTATTTCCTGCTTGACATCCTCTCAAAGAAACTGTGGTGGAATCCTCAAAAGTTGGTTTACAGATATCTTGGTCAAAAATTTAAATGAATTCAGTGTTGAAGACTGTGTTGAATTTAGCACTGGAATCAACAGAATAAAAGCCAATTAGCTAAACGAGCTACACAATTAGTGCAGGTTGTGTTTTGTGAGGTGCTTAAGGTCTAGTTGGTAACATTAGCCACATTCATGCTACCATTTCAAGATGTAATATTTACGCCCCTGTGACGCTTCGCCTCCGTTGTCAATGTTGCAGAGACGGAATGGGGGAACGAGTTGGCCTCCCATTTGCTCCATTTCCAGATGTAGTTTCAGAGGCGCTGTGAATCAGTGTCTATGCCTTTGTGGGGGCCCGGGCTGTGTTGCACGCATCCATGAATTGATACGGTTATTGTATTCTTACAGGACTGATGTGAATGTCTTGAGGTGTAATGATATTAGAGCTTCCTGGTGGCACATTTCTGCAAAGGCACTGTGGAAAGGGCCATTATGATGGGTTTATGTTGGCTCAATAAAACAAGTATTTGCTAAAGAAGAGTAATTGAAGTGGTTCAATGTAATTCCAATAAATAGACATTTAGATTTCAGCTTTACCTTGAATAAATAATATTGACTGGGGACAAAATTTGTTTTCTTTGCAGCATGGAATAATTATATCAACTGCATAATAAAACTAACTTAATATTCTTAAAATGATTTATTTTATTAATTTGATTTACACTGTTGAACCTGATTTTTATTAATATTTTTGTTTTTTTGTTTTTTAATTCGCATAAACACAAGTAATGAATGTATCATCACATTTTGTGATTCAGTAGATAATACAGTAGGATAACATTGCTCCTTGAGATCTTTTTAATTGCTCTGTTGAGCAAACAAGAAACATGATCAGTATTGGTACTGACGATTTCACTAACAATAGATCTATGATTAATATAGGCCAAAAAAGTCTCATGAAGGCATCCCTTCTTAAAATTATTTTAATTTGAGTTCTGTGTTAATTTTAAGTTAGAGCATGTGCAGTGTTGTGTTTCTTTATAGTTTACTGTTAACATTATAAATCCCTGCCTGTTATTGCTGCAAAGGATATGCTGCGGGACGTCATTGTCTGTGGCTGTAGTGGCAAAAGTTTATTGTTTAATTTTGTCAATGAGTGCACCATAAACTCCAGTCATCTCATTACATAGGAAACAGGGAGTAAGGAATGAGGGTGTGAGTTTAAACAAAATCACAGCATCTCAAACCAAAGCAAAAGTCAAACAGAAATAAACTGAACAATAAGACCATGTTTGTTTCATTTCACTGTTGAGATTTTCAGGAAATAAACTTAAAGACAGCAGAATTTTTTATCATTAAAAAGTATCTAGTAATTCTGAGACAATTTGGCATTAATTCAGAAGTAAGATGTATTCTATTTTATTTTATGCAGAAAATAATATCTTATAATTAGAAGATATGTATGCCATTTGTTCAGAAAAATGTAGCAAATTTTATTTTCCCCTGTAAATTCAGTACAGCTGGAGCAGCAGCACAAATAGTATTAAGTGTAATAGAAAAAGTGCTTGTGGTCTACATTTGTAAGGCCTGAATGACATTAAAAAACAAAAATCCTGCTTGATTCTTCCCTACACTCAGGTTGAACGTCTATCGTCCATGTGCCAGTCCTCCGTCTGTTTCAATGAAAGAGAAAACCAGTCAAACGGCTCGCTGCTGGCTGAACTACGCAATAAAAAAACAGCTCCTCAGTTTATTTGTTATGTTTATCCTTTCTTACAGGTTATGTGCACACTGTTTAATAAATCCGCCTCTGGCTGTACAGCGCTGTCCCTTGATGAATCGCTCACAGCCCGACTGAGAAGAGTCTTCAGTATGCCGCTTTCACTTTGTACGGCACAGTTCGTACGGCCGCGCTCATTTGGGTATGCATGGAAAAAAAAAAAATAGGATACTTCTGGGAGCATTCTGGGTTTCAAACATTTGGGGTCAACTACGCGAGCAGATTCCACATGTGCAGCCCGTGGCCACTGAGGTCTGGAATCCACCTCCCTCCTGGCTGGGTGACGTTGCATGTTTCTATTTCCAGACCGAGGGTTGAAGTGAGGCTGCAGGGAGTGTAACACTGACCCACATGACCTGTGGCCTAGAAAAGCTGCCTGAAGCTCCGCACACTAAAAAAAACACACACTCCTCACTCCTTTGCTGCAGCCTTTTTCAAAGGGCAAATAAAACCTTTCTTGCATAGCATTTGTCTTTTCATGCCAAATGATTTGCATCCGTTTTATTCCCGTCTTTGACTTGTTGTCAATGTATTCTGCAGCCTGATGCTCGCCTTGTGAAGTCTCAGAGGAAAGAGAGAGGGAAAAAAGGGAAGAGGAAGAGGCGAAAACTGCTTTACTTTCAGGCCTGGGTGTCTACAGGCCACATGTCTCCAGTCATCTGTCACTGGTTTACATACATGCTATGACACTTACTCTCTCGATGGGAACCCGTTGTCACCACTTGGCCGCCAGCAGAGGCTGACTGGGTGCTAGATGGGTCTCCCCCAGGTACCTCTAGGGAGCCACATTAGGGGCCTAAGCTGACAGACTGACAGGGACACGCAGACACACACTGAACACACACACACATGAAGTCCATCCCTCACTCCTTCTACAGTACACTCACATGCTCCCAAGGCATGGCACACTTTGCATAAAGCAGCGACTTTGCTCTACATCCCTTCTTTTTTTTTCTTTTTTTCCAAACGCAAAATAATTTTTCACCCCTCTAGCCTCTGCATGCTACATGGAAGTTTGGAAAAATGAATAATGGAGACAACAGAGCTGGAGACTCCTGGGATCCATTTAAAGATGTAGGAGAGGCAGAACAGTCAGGAACATCACGCTCCCAGTAAATAAATCCACTATTGTTCTGGACGCTATACAAACACTGCAGTAAACTGAGTGCAGGCCTAATAATGCCAAATATGACTTCATGCAAATACAGCTCTCTTAAATGAGGGGGTATCTGGAATAGAAAATAACAATAAAAGTTCGGTTTAACTTAAATTTTGCCTCGGGACACAAATGAACTGAAGGCCAAATGAGCTGGAGGCCACAACTGGTTTAAAAACACAGTTTTCATTTTGAATAAGGTTGTCAATACAGTGCAAGAAGGAGCAACAGAGTGAAACTTACTTACGATGTAAGCAATAAACACACCTGCAATGAACAGTTCACAGAAATGTGTATTTGTAGAAGTAAATATTAAGTTATTTATATCAATTCTTTCTCATTCAGCATGTAATTAATTGTTTTAACCATTCAGCACAACGTTTTCAAACCCATACTTAAAAGGTCTTAAGAGGTCTTAAATGTTTTTTTTTAATATATCTTGGACAGGATTGTACTTGCTGTTTGTGTTTGTGCATGATAGCTGCTGTATATGTATCCTTGCCAATACGCCATATACCACCAGGGGGCACCACAGAGCCTAAGTCGTGAACTACCTGCTGTGTGCGATATAAACAACAGACACGGCGACTATGACACCAATGGTGCATTTTATTTTATCTTAATTGATTATTTGTCAGGCTCTGCCCATCCCAGGAAGCAATCCTCTTAAGTCTCCTTGGTAACTGTTACTGGGTTAGAAAAAAACTGTTGTTGCTTGCTTTCTCCCATTTGAGACAAATGAAAATTACGCACTTTTTCTACCAACATTCATTCAAATTTAATTTATTTGATTACATTTTAAATTTTGCCCAAGTGAAAGAATAAAGACAAGACTACAGTAAGGTGTATTACTTTATGAATCTTTCAAAATAATTAAAAATATAACTGCATTGATTTAGATTCTACCTACACAGAAAGTGTTAGACTGCATAACCTGACACCATTTGCTTCGATGCTTGATCAGGGAATGTCTGATTTTGATTGGTTGGTAAGTTAACCAATTAGAGAGCCAACAGAGGGTCAATTGCAAATTAGGTAGGTCACTTTGGTTGGAATTTCTACTCAGGCAGCCGGATGATCTTCAAGTACCCTGAGGTGATTAACCTATAACGTGTTTGATGTGAAGTAACTCCCAGTTCCGACATTTGAGTTTTGAGGTAAATGGAAGGCACCATAATTCTGAGGCTAAAATTAAAGATGCACGTTGTTGGACTATTTTCAATATCCAATATTAATAATCATTTCTGGATTCATTGTCGCCAAAACCAATACTTATTTCATTTGTAAAGAGCATAAAGTTTCATGTGCCCTGTTGCTTTTAATTTGAAAGACTTTGTGCAAAGAACAGATGTAAACATAAAAAACAAAATTTCACTCTGATGAATGATACCGTTGATTTTTAAATGTTTGAATGTAAATGTGCAATGATAATAAGGTGAAATGTTGAGGAGATATTTATTTTTTTCTGATATTACAGCCAGTATTCCAAATTCTTTAATAGAGTTTATCCGTCATCAGCTAGTTAACATGTTTGTGTCTTTGCAGTTTTAAACACATTGTTAAGATGTGGAGAAATGTGGACTTACTTGATCAATTTGTCTTCAAAACATTCTGTCTTTTTCCCTAGTGCTGTGTTGACTCTCACATCTCCACACATGCAGTATATATCCACATCAGCCACCCTGATCCAGGTACACCTCACTAGCATCGAATGAAACCCCCTTTGCTTTTTGAACTGCCTTGATATTATTTGCATGTATTTAACAAGGTGCTGAAACTATTCCTCAGAGACTTTGGTTCTTATTGCCCATATAGCATCACGCAGTTGGTGCAGATTTGTTGTTGCATCCATAACACAAAACTCCCATTCCACCACTTCGCAAAGGTGCTCTGTTGGATTGAGCTCTGGTGAATTTGTCAAGTTCAAGAAACCAGTTTGAAATTATTTGAGTTTAGTGACACAACTCATCATCCTGCTGGGAGTAGTTATTATTAGATGTGCACACTGTGGCCATAAAGAGACAGACATGGTCAGCAACAACATTCAAGAAGGGTGTGGTGTTTGATCTGATTCATTGATGCAAGGCAGGACAGATCCATGCTTTCATGTTGTTATGCAAAATTCTGATATCATCTTAATGTTGCCACAGAAATCAAGGCTAATCAGAGGAGGCAACATTTGTCCAATCATGTATTGTCCATTAAGGCTGTGCAAATTGTAGCCTTATTTTCTTGTTCATAGCCAACAGGAGTGGCACCTGGTGTGGTACTCTGCCAATTATGTAGCCCATCTGCTTCAAGATACAACTTGTGTATTTAGAAATGCTCCTCTCTTGTGCCTTGGTTTTAATAAGTGGTCATTTGAGTAGCTGTTGCCTCTGGAATCACTTTGGCCATCCTCCTCTGACCTCCAGCATCAATGAGGCATTTTTGCCCTGAGAACTGCTGCTCACTGGATATTTCTCTTTTTCAGACCATTCTCTGTGAACGATTGAGATGGTTGTGCATGAAAATGACAGCAGATCAGCAGTTCCTGAAATATTTAAACCAGTTAGTCTTGGACTAACTACTGTTTTATACTCTAAGTTACTTAAATAACCTTTTGTTCCCATTTCGATGCTCTGTTTAAACTTCAGCAAGTCTTTCAGACCGTGTCTATGAAACTAAATGCACTGAGTTGCTGCCATGTGATTAGTTGGTTAGCTATTTGGGTAAGGGAAAGTTGAACATGTATGCCTAATATAGTGGCTGGTGAGTGTATATCAGTATCAGATTTATGGCTTTTGTGCAAATCAATTTTGATTTGAAGTATAAGCTCTGTAAAAACAAGTCATATGAAGTAGTGTTTGTTTCACATTACTCTAGCAAATGAATGAATAAAACAAAGTAAATAATGTTAAATGTTATTTTCTAAAAAAAAATTAAAAAGTAAAGGAAGGGCTGGTCTTTTCTTAGGCCTTTTTTTGAAATTGGTACTTTTCAATTCTGTAGATCATTTAAGTAACACCGAAGTGACACCTAAGCATTAATTTTGACTACTTTTCTTATTTGTAGCTTTCTGCAATGAAATAACATCTCTTTTAGGAGAATATTTTGGCCCTTGCCTTTGTTCCCTACAGTAAATACATCAGGAATTATGGGAAAAGAAAGTGAGGCAAACATGCACCAAAGTGCCCAGAGTCTGATCTAAACTCACGGCTGATGCAGTACAACAAGACAAACGGCATGATTTCCTTTCCTAAAGTGTGAGTTTATACCCTGTTTATCTTTTCTCAGCATAAAAAACTCAGTTTGGTATTTCCACCTTGCCTCCCCTGATACTTAAAAGTGGAAGTGAACAAGCGAGCAAGCAAGCGTGGGGCAGTCCACTGTTCCTGCTATTTTAGAGGATGCAAAGTCAACACGACTCCCTGAGGTGATTTCCTGATAATGAACACAAAAGAAGTGTCAGCCCTCATAAAGCTCTGCGATGACGCTGAACTCTTGAGCGCTCTCTCTCTCTTTTTTTACACTCTTATTTTTTCTGATTTAAATTAATCTAATTCCGTGTGGACTCTAAGAGGGACTGTCAAATAGGCCACCCGCCAGGCAGCGAGGCTTCCACTGACTATTCACTTACAACAACGTGCAAGTGAGACTCCAATAGTTAGAGAGGGAGGGGGAAAAAGGACCGTTTATGAATTCTGTCTTCATGTGATAATCCAACAAAAACTGAGAGAAAAATAACCCTTTTGTTTTAAATTTTAAAAATATCCAGCTGATAGCTCTCAGGTCCAGCTGGGTTGTGGCTGCCTGGAGGAAAACAAAAAGAAAACAAAAGCTTGTTTGCAGGTTTTTTTATGGCTCAAAATTAAGTGGTGCTGGGCTTTTTTCCTAACATGTGCAAGTTAATATTTTGTGTGATTTCTGGCTCAACAATACACTCTGACAAACAACATTAGGTTTGAATACTTTTGTAATTAAGAACTGATGTATTCTAAATTACAGACTAACATGCCTTCACAAAATTGAACATAAATCAGGCACAAGCTCTCATCTCCAAAATTGTTACTTTTCAGAAAATGAAGAATACACATTACTGAATGAATGAATATAGCATTGTCCTGATTACCAATATGTTTTTAGACCTTAGACGTATATAGAACCCACTCACAAACACCAAAGGTCACCAGTAGCATCGCTTTATGCAAAGGGAATCACAATGATATATGTAATGCTTTGGGATCAGCGTCTTTGGATTGACATAATCACATGACGTGTTTTTATTCTGAACAAGTGTTTATTCTGATTATTTTGTCCATTTAAACATGGCTACTTGCTCCCAAAGTTGAGGTCACATCATGCTTTCCAAAAACCAAATGAATCTTTAAAAGGAATTCAATCAAATTTAACTCATTTAATAAATATATTAAATGAGTCAAAGTTAGCATATAACTGTATTGATAAGATGAGATTTGTACTGAAATAATAGTAATGTGTAAATAACCATGGAAATGTATGTTTTACAACAGTAATCTATAATTTATTGATTTTTAGGCTTACTTTTCTTTTACAATGTCCTTGAGCTAGTGCTGGAAAAGGTCTTTTAGTGAGTGTGCTTGGCTGTGCATAACACTTAATGATTTTACTACCTACATGGACAGCGGGGACAGCCTCTGACACTGATATTTGGGGGTTGCAGGCTGAAAATTTTAAGAACCACTTTTCCAGCAGATTGAGTGTTGTAATTCATGTGTGGTCTAATGACTTATGTCAGAGAAGGGGGTCTATGGCCTGACAACATTGTAAACTAGTTTTGTTCTTTTCATTCTCTGGCTGATGCAAAACATGACAGAGAACTGGTGTGCAGAGGTGGGCGTGTCTGTAAAACTAATAAATATATTAAAAAAAACGCCCCACACACAACTGGTACGGAGATGGTACTTGATTTCCATTGATCATTTATTTCCTGATATTTGTGGGCTCAATTTAAATAAAAGAAGAGGACATTTTCGACACATTCTCATTTATCAGAGGCAAATATTCATGGTGAATCAATTGTAATATTTATTGTTTACAGTCACTACATTTTGAGCTATGCATTACATCTTGTGAACCCATCACTTTAAGGGTGGTTGCCTGAATGTGTACCACCGTTGGCCCCTGTCAGAGTCAGACATGTAAACTCCTCTTTGTCTTTCATGTGAACAATTAAACTGCATTTGATCGATAACGTGTGTTAGAATATAAAAACATCCATCTAAAAAGTTATATATTTTTTTCCTAAACTATGAGGGTTCTCTTTGCTAGTAATGACTTTGTTGTATAAAATAGACGAGGAAACAGGAAACATATGACCCTCAAAGTTTTCTGGGGGAGGACTTTACATACCCAAAAAAAGCTAAACAATTTGTCATTACACAATGTAGATCAATAATGGGCAACTAGCCCTGGAAGTGTTGAAAAAGTTCTTGAGAGGTTTATTAATGATATTTTTAGGTGCCATTCAAATGAGAGGAAAGAGGAGTTTGTCACAGAGGTTAAAAAACAGAGATTCAATTGTAATATTGATATACAAACTAAAAACTACTTTTCAAACTATATATTGAATATTAAGAAATAATTACTTTAGCTAACTCCCCATTTTTCCACCTTAATGATCCACTCAGTCAAACCCCCCTAAATATCCAGCCCCTCGCTTGTGCGCATGCCGCTCTGTGCTCAGTGTCAGCGAAGACACCCGCTGCGCCACTGCAGCCTGACACCTTAAACCTCTATGGCAGCACTCTCCTCTAGCCGAATCCCCCCTCATACTCCACTCTAGACACCATCAGGCATCAGACCTTAGCCCACCCTCTCTCTCTCTCCCTCTCTCTCTCATCCCTGGCACTCAAGTCTCCCCTCTGCCAGCACCTGGCGCGGTGCCAACCTGTCAGCAAACCCCCAACCCTGCGGAGGATGAATGAATCGCTGTGTAACATAAAAAAACACAGTGATACGCTCGCATCTCATGTGATCACCGTTTAAGCTAATTATTTCAAATATCATTTTAAGTTGATTAGGATGGGACATGATGTATGGGATGTAGAGAGCAGACAGAAGATTCACTTAAATGCTCAAAGGGAATCCTTCCTGCTCTTTAATACACATTTCAGAGTTAATGTTTCAGCCCATGAATCATAGCTGTGTGTTCAAAATAAAACTATTTAAACACTGAGTGACAGAAATGTGAAATTTGTCCTTACACTCCCATACTTTATCTCGTATTAAATTTGGCTCCTTTGTAAAACCAGAGAATCACAGATCACACACTCATATTTTTGGGGTCAAATTGATAAAGACAGGTCAAGATGAATTCAAGAATCTAAATTTAATAAATTTCATCTCAAACACGTCTTAAATTTGCATTTAATAGTCAAAAAGATCCCTCTGTTTGGCCCCTGATTGCCACATTAGTCAGCCTGTTTTAGCACACAGGATGAATTTTTACTCCACGTTTCTCTTCTATCCCCTTTTGAAACGCTGGCTGCTTCTCAAAATATGAAACTCCCCAACAGCACGCAATGAAAAAAAATTACCTTGGAAGGAGGACAGGGAAAAAACACCTCTTCACCAAGGTTATTCAATGATAAGCAACAGAACTGAGGCACACAATGGCACCACAAAGTATTCTAAAAAATGGAAGAATTGCAGATTTTGTTTATTAAAGTCCTTGAGAGGAGATTAATTGCTGCATGGAAGGAGCTGTAAATAGTTTTGTTGTCAGAGATTTTTAGTATATCTATATCCTCAGTAAGGTGGTTCTTAAGCAGCCACAAATAAGCCCAGAATAGTGCAGCAGAAATGGTTATGAAGGGATGTAAAGACGGCGATAAAACATTGGCAAGATGCGCAAGCAACTCAAGAGATGTCAATTTACAGCCAGGCAGCAATCCAAGCATCATGTGTCCGTCCTAAAACTAAAGATAGAAGCATCTTTTCATTCACTTAAGGAAAAAAAAACATCCAGACTTTAGCATGTCTAATTAAAATGTAAACAGTGTAATGAGGACATCAGTGATTTAGGCAAACGTCTCTCTCTCTCCCCGGCCTGCCACTGGGGGTATGATAATTACCGAGGCAAATCTATGAATGCACATGAATCTCCCTACAAGTCCAGATTAAAAGCCTTAGTGCTAAACCTAGTTTAGTACACCTGGGGATTGTCTATTCTAGCCAATCCCCCACAGGTTCGCCGCTGCCTCTGTCTCCTTACCAGTGCAGAGACACCTCGCATGAAACAAAAGCCTGTGTGTTGAAGGAAAAAAAAAAGGAGGAGGAGGAAAGAGACGTGGAGTCAAAGGCAGTAAATGCAACGCTGTATAAATGATACGCTTTTGGCCTGGATAAAGCTGCCATAAAATGTGACTTATGGATGTGTTTCTGTAAGAATAAGTCATTAAGAGAAGACTATAAGCTCTTTAAGCCCCCAGTGCATTCCTGTATGGCTCGTAATAACATTATAGCACGCATGTGAAGGATATGATTCTTAAAAAAGCATACAGAAGCAGGGATGGCCGATTATCTGTACAGTATTGAGGTCTCCAGTGATCCCACTACCATTATTCTGGATTGGTGGCCCACCACTCCAATGTAACCCCTGCTACTTAAAAAAAATATGCAATATACTTTATTAAGTCTATGGCGTTGAAATCATTCTCTTGTTTTATTTCAGCAGAACATGAACAGCTTGTGTGCTTTGCTGTTCTGTAAAATATCCAACACAAGTTATCATGTTTGACACAATCATACAGACTGACACACTGTCCATAACATATTGTTTGTCTCAGATGCAACATCAGAAGACGATTTTTGAACGAGCCTTGTCCTGGACTTTTCACAAACACATGGATCAGTCAGCCAGTCAGGGGGTCTCCCCCATGAAACAGAGCAAGTTGATTAATTCACCATCACACACATGTTTGATGTTTGGAGCACCATCCTCTGTCAGAGGAACAATGTGATGCTTAACATCGTGACTGGTCAAAATATTAGCTAAATAATGGAATTAGGTCACCACAGAGCTGACAGTATTAAAAACAGGAATTTATTTTGAATTTATTTTAATTCAAGATTTTCTAGCATTTAATGTATAATTGTATAATCACTGAGTTATTTTACTTATTTTAACCATATATACAAGACATTGCTGAAAGATGAATTATTAATAACTGTTAAAGTTCATACAAACTTCATCAAAATTCAATGAAGATGTGAAATACTATATCCTAAACAATAGACAAATCCTGAGAAATACATACCATAAACAAATAATATATGCCCTGTAAAAAAACATTGAATTGTGTTTTCTAAGCCTTAATGCACTAGAAAATGCACTGAGTATTTTTTGTTCAAAATATTTATACATGTATGCGCACTTGAGCGTTAAAGGGTTAGTTCTGGTTTTTGGTAGTGGGGTTTCTGGAGGCCCATGGCACTGGTAAATATGACTGTCAGTAAAGAAACTTGTGAGCTTTGTCCCTGGGGGTAGATATTGTGGGGCGGACAGTAGCCAGTACATGGCAGTACATGGAGCCACCAAAAGCCTCGTAATTAGCCCACTTACAGGTTAAAACTATTTAAAAAACTATATTGGCTCGATAATGCGCTACAAGATTCTTTACAGTGCTTAACTTTTCCTCAACAAAGCCCTCGAGCAATCCAACTTCAAAAACCAAACTAACCCTTAAAGTCAACAACAGGAAATGGTAGCCAGCTGTAAATGAGTAAGTGAGTAACCTGTTTGGCTGGCAGCTGGCGCTTATGGAAAGCCCTGCTTACACCTGAAGATGATAAAAGTGTTCACTTTTTATGCCATATTCTTCCGGTTTCTTTCAAAGACATATCCTTAGAGCACAACAAAACAGCTTTTGTTCATCTACTGACTTTAAGTTGTGTAAATCAGCGGCTCTGAACTGGCTCAAGCCTCAGGGCCCACCACGACCAACTTTGTGGAAAACTGTGGCCTTAATTTCAGAATATTTTCAACAATTGAAATGCATTAAATTAAAAATACTGCAGTTTGCACCTTCATGCACCTTCAGCTCTACCTTCTTTCTTTGGTAACATGCGCTTTTTGTTTTCAAAGATCTCAAGAAAATTAACTCACTATCATGATTAAAAAACAACTTTGTCTATCCCAATATGGAAAGGTAAATCAGCTGAAATGTAAGAAAACAACACCAATTGACTGGTTATTGACTCAAAAAAGAGAGAAAACTCTATGCATGTCTGCTTAGCATAGGGATCAAGAACCATTTGCAAACTAGTTCCAGCTAGTTTAAGGCAATAATATCATTTGCCTTTATGCTTTACATTTCCCATATAAATAAATTCCTCAGAGAGGCAGTTAGCACAAATGACAATGAAGGGTCGAGGATGTGGACAGTGCAGCAGTGCAGCAGGTAGCGTCTGTGCCTTTCAGCAGGAAGGTTGGGGGTTAGTGGAAGGACTGTACAGACTCCCATGTCAGACGGGGCTCATCTGTGCAGAGTCTGCATGAGCACATTCCCTCTGGGAACTCCTGATTCCTCTCACACACCATGAACATGAGGGGTCAATTGTGACTTTAAATTGTCAGGTGTGAGTGTGACTGTGGAACATCGTCTTTCTCTATGTTTTAGCCCTGTGATTTGCAAATGCTCAAAAATCTGGCTGAATTAAACACAATCAGAAGCCAACAGCTGAGTGAAAAATGTTTGTTTACATAGGGGAGAAAAAAAACACAACAATGCTCAAGCATTTGTCAACATAGCAAGAATGAAGATATCAATACTACCATGTTTTTGACTTTGCTGACACAGAAAAATCATGCAAAGGCAGCTATTGTTCCAAAGAAAATCTACAAGAATCGATCAGGGAATAAATTAGGAACTTGATCAACAAGCAGAATCCTTAATTGCATTGCTATGGATAAAACTTACTGATTTCACCCTAAAATGTCTGCTTAGACCTTCTTCACACAAGAGATATTTAAGCTGTATGGTCAGCTATTGGATCCCTACCCACCAGTTGATAACCACTGCTTTAATGACACACATGTTTTAAGCAGGCAAGCATGCTCCCTGTTTGGTGCAAACATATTTGGATAGTGTGGATGAAAACATCAATTCTAAAAAATGTTTAAATCTAATAACATAATTAAATAATCAAAACTGTCTTGTTTTAATTGTAGTTAGAACTGTCCTTCATCACAAGGTGCCAGGTTGAACCCCCTTTTGCCTTCAGATATGCCTCAATTTTTGTGACAGAGATTCAATAAGATGCAGGAAACATTCCTCTGAGATTTTAATCCATATTGATATGATGACATTAGACAGTTACTGCAAATTTGTGGGCTGCATATCCATGACGCAAATCTCCTGCTCTACCACATAATACGTAGTGCAATACACTAAATTCTGGCCCTACCATCTGAATGTCACAGCAGAAATTATATCTCATCAGATGAGGCAACCTTTTCCAAATCTTCTATTGTCCTATTCTGATAAACCTTTGAGAGTTTTACTGTTAGCTGACAGGAGTGGCGCCTAGTGTGATTTTCTGTTGCTGTAGCCCATCTGCCTCAAGATTTGATCTGTTGGTCAATGGTCTCTGAAAACCCTGGTTGTCACAAGTGGCTATTTGAGTTACTGTTGTGTAGGGATGGGACTCAAAAACAATTCCCTTGAGAATCGAAAACAACTCAATCAAGGAATCGACACCAGTTGTCATTCTTAAAAATTCTCCTTCTAATTTCTTCCACTCTGTCCTGCTTTGTAAACAGAGACGTTATGTTCTCATCAGGCAGTCAGCAGAAGCAATAATGAAGAAGTCAAAAATATGATTATGGCAGAAGTAATCAAACTTGTGACTACATTTTTGACAAAAACACATTCATTTACGCATCACAGCACTGTAAATCAGGTGTGCCATGTGTTTGACATTGTTGCCACATAAAACCTAGTGATTCAAACTGTTGCTCACACAAGAACTGAACAGTAATCGACTGGGGAATTGTTAAGTTATTGGATCAATAATGAGCATCCATAATGGAACTGGTATCAATAAAATCTGAACAATTTCCACCCCTATTTGCTGCCTGCTTGTCATCTTGAACCACACTGAGTATTCTCTTCTGACCTCTGGCATCAACACGGCATTTTCACCCGGAGATCTGCCATTTACTGGATATTTTCACTCTATTTCCTTATATTCTCTGTAAACCCTACAGATTGTTAGAGATGGGAATTGACAAAATTTTATTGATACCTGTGCCATTAACAATCCTGCTTATCAATCCGATTCTTTATCGACTCCCTTAACGATTCCTGCTGACTTTTTGTGTGGGCAAAGTTGGCCTGTAGGTTTTCGGTTGTCTCCTGATTGCTATGCTGTTCAGCATAGATAAATGCCTCTGCAAGTTGCTGGTGTTTCCACTAACTAAAGTTGTGCAGTGAGTGCCTTTTTTGCTGAAAATCAAGCCGCAGTTCTGACTGTTTCTGACCCCTGCCAGTGGAAGGAATTGATGAGGAAAGCAAAAAGACTAATATATTGATTCTTTGAGGGACTGGTTATTAATTCTCAACTGGATTTTGTTTTCGATACCATCCCTATGGATGGTTGTGTGTGGAAATCAGAAGATCAGCAGTTTTTGAAAGGCTCGGTCAGCTCATTCGGTATACACAACCATGTTCAAAGTGATTTAAATCATTGTGATGGTTTGAACTTTAACAGAATGTTTTGACCATGCCTTATTGCATTAAGTTGCTGCTATGTGGCTGTGTGCCTTTTGCATTGACGAGTATTTGAATGGGTGCTCCTTACAAAGTGGCCAGTAAGTGTGTGTTAAATGTCCTGTTTTATGTTGATTTCTTAAAAATCCAATTGGAGAAGTATGTGTTCTTTACTACAAAAATATAAATCATGTGTATATATAAACACAAATGTACTTTTATTAGCATTAAGGATGTACCAAAAGGTGCGGCAGATAATTGCTTTAAAGGTAAATGTGTGTATCCCTGAATAGTGTACGAGTTTGGAAAAAACTGGAAGATTCGTTTTCAACGAAAATCCAACATCCTGCATCCCTAAGAATGAGATAAATGCAAAGAACAAAATATGATTTAGTATGTACAAGGACAAAAAGACTGTATGCATGTAAACAGAGCATGCACACTCAAACATGCATGTCTTGATTTTAACCCAGAGCCTCAAAATAATCAAAGAAGAGAAATCTAAGACTACAGATCCCTTTAGTTTCCTCTATGTAATCAGTCTTCTCATCCAAACGAAGTGGTGTGAAGGGACTATTTTGTTTGATTTTGAGGCAGAGATAACACATCAGGCCTGTACCTAGCAGACATGTGAAGGGTAAGTACAAGCAGCCAGTGGTAGGCCCATGCATTTTAGAAAATGCCCATGCCATATGCTGTCACTCAGAGGAAAAGAAGAAGGAAAAAAAAGAACGAGCCTGAGCAGACAGTCGCTGTGTCTAAATGAGATGGTAGGAGGAGGTGGTAGTGGAGGAGGAGGGGGAGGAGGAGAGAGGGGGAGAAAAAGGGAGGATGTCAAGGATTCATGGTCCTTCATCTTTGCAGTAGAGCAAACACGTCCCTCAGTATAGCAACAGACAGCTGCCTCCACTTTCTAATGCAGTCCAAGTTAGATCAGTGCAGGAATTGTCAGCAGCGAAAAGAGAAAACACACGGAGATAACATAGCAGGGCTGCCATGAGGGAAACGACAGAGATGTGAATACAAGACAGAGGGGGGAGAAGAAGAAGAGAGGGAGGGAAGGAAGAACACGGAGATTACTAAGAAGACACATCGGAGGGTTTTTTTGTCCCTTATGTTAGTGTCCTTTCCCTCCATTGGGGACTCCCTCCTGGCTTTTTTATATGAACAATAAAAGACACCACTTAACATATTTGCTCAAAGATGACAATCCTGTGCTGATCTAACAGTCAAGGAGGGGAGGGGGGGCTTGGCTGGGTGGGATTTTTTTTCTTGTAGTTGCAGACAAATTGATCCATCAGTAAAGATGAGTATTTCATCAATTTACAGCAGCGCCGCAGACATCCCAGGGGGTGTTTACAGCGAAGCGGCTCAGGGTATTCAGAAGCTGCCTTTAATTGTCATCATTAGTGAACACACGTATATATAGAAAGATGCAGGGCCTGTCGTAAGCATGCTCTCCCTGTAGGAATGGTGTAAAGGCAGCCTGTCAATTTTAGCGATCAGCTCTAATAATGTTACACACTTCAGGTTGCTGCTGCGTGTCAGGTTTCAATTATGATTTTGGCTTCTTACAATCATAAAAACAAGTAATGCTGCGCTGCAAGATATGTAGGCCTACATTTTTTCCTGTTTATTTATTCAGTTGTGCATATGATGTAGATGATAAATGATTAGTTAGAAATGATTTTAATAACAGTCAGAAGGATTTTCAGTGTGATTTTTTCCATAACTGAGGGGCTCTAACTATGTTGTCTCATATACATGCACACGTTTTCAGATACACGTTTCAGTTTGCCTTCAGTAAGATATGTGAGATAAGAGGCAAAATATTCTATGAATCATAGGAATTATTTGCAAAAAGGCAGAAAATAGCATGATTACAATGAATAAACCTCCAAAAAGATCTATTTCTTCTTATATTTATTGCTTTGGAGGTTGGATTTAAAATGCATTAAAAATTTTTGTTAGTATTTGTGCTAAACTGGGATCAAGAAATGTCGCATTAATCATAATGCTAAGAGTGTTCAGCTCTATAAAAGCATCTGATACAAATGTAAAGTCATCAATTGTAGTTTAAATTAGAATTATCTGAATATCAATCAAAAACATTCTGATTATGTTTATTGCCAAAACTGACCAGCTCTTCCTCAGGTTAGTTTAGTTTAACTTAATATCTGCCCCAAAAGCAATCAAATATGGAGTAAAAGGCAATAATATCTAATAAATGAAGAAACTGTTTGCAAAGAAGAAAACAACAACATGATTACAGTAAATTAACAACTCTGTAACTATGAGGTTTGAACAGAGTATTTGATTTAATTATAATTCCAAATCAAGGTCAATTAAAGATCCATAACATAAGAGTAGAATCAAGAAATCCCACATTGTTCAGAATGTTAAGAATGTTTTGCTTTTCTAAATACATGCAAAGCAAATGTTGTAATTCAATCAACATTGTTTTTAATTAAATAAATGATTCAATTTTTTCCATACAGTCCTATTTCAGGTTAAAATTATATTAGTTAATAGTGTATTTCATTTATGGGTACTTAGGGGTCACCTACAAACACAAAAATCAGAAAAACATGTTTAAGGACTATGTTGCTTTTTGCAGTAACCTTGTATCTCTAAGATGACTACCTGGAAAATTTAAGCTAAAGAGATTCTGTTTGTTATGATGGTGGCTGGCTTTGATACTTATTCTTAAAGTTGTTAAAACTCACGCACAGACTTGGACGGTGAGAGGAACCATTAAAATGGAGATGAGAAGTTTCTGCATAACAGCGATTATATATAATAAAATGCAGCAATCATCAGTGTAGTGCAGGGAATATTTGCAGCATGATTACAATAAAAGAGCAACTCTGAAACAGGCCGTTTTTGAAAAGATCAATCTCTTCATACATAATGTCAAATTAAGATTACTTTAGGGATCCAGAAATATGATGTTTTTTTATGCCAGTACTTTTGTTGAAGTTAAGTTTGCTTAAGAAATGTAATATTCTCACAAATGTTTGAGTTTAAGTTCTACAAATGCATGTGATACAGATGCTGTATGATCAGTCACCATTGTCTCTAATTAGATTGATCTAGAAATCAGTAATAATGATACTTGCTAGAGTTTTGCAATTACTGAGCATCCCTACTTCATGACATATCGATAATAAATAATATTGTATTTACATATGAGCTCTTTTTAGGACAGTAAAAGTCACCAAACAAAAAAGAAACACAATAAAAATAATTTAATGTCAGGGCTATCTCTCTGCCAGTCCAAAGTCTTGTATTTTCAAAATCATTTCATCTCAGGGAATCAAAATAAATAGCAAGAATAGTTTCTGTACTGTCATAATAAATTGTGCAAAACCCAGACATGGCGAGACCAATAACATCAATTTATGTTAAAAAGAAAAGTTGAGAAACTAGGTTTCCACTTGTAAGCAGTTACATAATAAAATGCAAGTATACGCAATAAAAGCTGTATATGCAGAAAACTCAGTGATTATGATGAATCAATATCTGAATTATGGACGGACCAACTTCTTCGCACATTATATCAAACAAAGATGAATAAGGGATTCATGAAGATGTTTTTTTCTGTAAGTGTTTGTGCTACAGTGGGATCATGAAGTTTCACATTCAGAAATGTTGCAGATGTTTTAAAATCAGTCATTTAAGTTTTAAGCAGCATGATCTCAACATCTGTTTAAATAATCCAACTATTTTAGCCAATACTGAGCAGCCCTACTTCAGGTTATGAGGATAATACATTATTGTGTATTTTATAAATGGGTGCCTTTCAGGACACTTAAGGTCACCCCATGAATACAAACCAATAGGAGCGACTCAATGTCAGGACCACAGTAAAGTACTGTTCATGTCTATGCAGAAACCCTGTATCTCCAAAATCACTGCTTGAGAAATTGAAAAAAAAAAACATATTTCTAAATCAGTGAATATTGAATTTTCTATGACCAATAGTCCTGATAACTGAAAAACATGAATATCATGAAAATGGACAAGGTTTCCACCTGAACACCATATCATAAAATGAAACCATCAAAAATGCAGAACTATCTGCAATTCAAGACAGAAAACTGCATAAATATGACAAAACTATCCTGAAAAGGTGAGTTTGGACATATCACTTAAAGCTGCTTCATTTCTTCACACATGAACTCAAATTAAGATGAATTTAAGATGCAGACAGATGGCTGACTTTCTTAATTCTTGTGCTAAATTTGGCTTAAAAAATCTTAAAATTTATCAAAGATGACTATAAAATAAACTGAAGGTATGAAAGTCATCCTGATAAAAGTATGAGCGACACTTATTTGAAAATATAACCAAAGTTCTGCAGCAAAATCATCGCATTTTTCTTGGAAAATGAGGTGTACTTTTCTTGTAGATAAGCAAAAAAAACAATGTTCAGAATTTTAACAGCACATTGCAAACATTTCTCTGAATCTGACTGTACACACAGACACATTTCCTGCACTGAGGAGAAAAAAAACTTCTTTTTCTACATCCTACAAACAATTCCTCCCCCACCTCAATACCACCTGTATTTCTATATCCTTGCATCACTGAGGAAAAAAAAAAAGGTGTCTTCAATTATTTTAGTTTCCTTCACACAACTTCCCGTCATTATTTACAAGCACTCTTAAAAGTGTGAACATGCCTGACACACACTAAAGACGCAGAGATGATGAAAACAGGCGGGGTCAGCATCTGTCGTCAAATGGGGCGCAGAGATTTTTCGCATCAGGCGACAGCTCCGATAGCTATCATAAGTGCTCTCCTATCAGGAATAAACAGAGCTGTCAGCTGCTTTTCCATGCACAGCGGAGGTGTGCGGGGTTAAATAAGGACCTGTGAGAATCACCTCACACGCTGCATGAGAGCACACATGATCCCCTCTGAGGAGTATTTGATAATTAGGATATTTAAGATGTAAGAGTGGAGGCAGAATAGTCTGATGATTCAGGAGAAATGATTTTCTGAGAAGATTTTTGTGTTTTTCAGAATAAAGTGACTCTCTTTAAAATGTTTATCAGCTTTGTATTTTGATATTCAATCTGCATTCAGAGCAGATCTGAGATGTTGAGCTTCAGTATAATGTACAAAAATACATTCAATAATGTAAATGAGATGTTAAATAATAAGAATATTTCCTTAACTCAATCATGATGAGAATATCAGATACAGCAAGGAGATCAATTTGTTGTGTATGACATTCATTTTAAAAGAGCTCTTTTGATTCCATAATTCTTCATATACCACAATGCAGGACCACCACATGTGCAGATAAAGCATTAAATAAAAGCTCATTCTTCTAAATTATTTTCAGTCCATTAAAGTTCTTCTCCAATAAAAAATACCCACACATGCAGGAGCGAGGGCGAAATATGAAACACATCAAACTCCAACACATTTAATACCCACTTTACAAAAACACATTACAACCACCAAACACTCCAACATAATGAACGTGACCGTAATGTACAGCTTTTTTCTCCTCCACTGAGTGACGGATGTTGCGATTATTACTGTTAGTTTTTCAAGAGGAGTGAAAACATACTTCAGCTCACTGCTGATAATAATGATGTGTAATTTCCTCTTCAAGCAAAAAGGAAAAAAAAACATGCAAATGAAAAGTGTGGACACAATTTAGTAAATTGTTGTGTGCAGGATGGAACGTTTACAGAGGGCAAAGTGTTGCTTTGGAAAAGGGAGAGAGCAGAAAACGACTTGTTACTACTTATGAGTTTGTTTTTAATGCACGTGGACTTTCAGTGTTTTAGACAAATAAAAAATAAAAAATAAAATAAAAAATTCAATGACTGAAAACATTTTCTGATACTGAGTTTATGGACGTTTTTAGAAAATGTAACGTTTCACTTGTAAGATGTTATAATCTGCACTGTTTTTCTGAATTCAATAAAACCTTACATAAAAACCATAAAAAGATTTACTTAAGACATTGTAACCTGCTTACAGTGATTTCATTTGTTTGAAATTTAAACTATTTTATAGTTAATAGGTGCCACATTTAATCATAAAAACACTGTTACATTGGTGATAATTAAACTATTGTACAAACAGCTTAGTCATATCAAAAAGACTATTATATGAATATATAAGTATATTTCTGCAACAGTGGTCAAAGAGATTCTGGGCTTTATCCTTGTTTCAAATTATTGATCAATAAATTGGTATTGCCTAAAAAATTGAATTATATGAATGTATATCAGTATATGTTTCAGATCTTATGGTTTTATGTGTTCTTAACAATCACCAGGCTTATTACTTTAAATAATTTCACAATTACCGATCAGTATGTTGTCATGAGCTGCAGAATTAAATTGTTGCTTGCATACAAACAGTTTTATCATTTAAAAATGATAGCATAAGTATAAATATAAATGTAGTTTAAATCTTTATCAGATTCAGGGCTTATACCTTGAGATAGATTAAAATTACTCTGTAATACAGTGACTGCAAAATTAGATCTACTGACTATAAACCAATAATTTATAGACTGTTATCTCTAAAAAGCTTTTATATGGATATAAAAGTACATTTTTGTAACAATTATGTAAAATTTAAGGCTAAAGTTTAGTTATTGTTTCAAATAGTTGATGAATATATTGTTAAAAGCTGCAAAATTAGATTTATTGTTTGGATACAAACTGTTAATTCATCTTAAAACTGGTATTTTATAAATATAGTTGAACATATTTCTGTTATATCTGTCAGAGATTAAGGTCTTAAGCTTTGTGAGACTTTCAAATTATTGATCAATAAGATGTCATTAACAGCAACATTTAATTTAAATTAAAAGCTATCACTTTTCAACAAACATACGTAATTTCAAAATGCAGTTAGGGAAGTCTGTGTGAACATTTCTCTAAACATTGTAATCGTTTCAAATTATTGATCAATATGCTGTTATTAGCTGCAAAAATAAATGTGGCTTTAACATCCGATTCAGAAAGAGGAATTAGGTATGTGTACTAGTTTAAGTTTTTTTTATATTTATCAAAGATTTAGGGCTAAAGTCTTAGTTAGTATCAGATTCTTTATTCGTGAGCTGTAATTAACCTCAAAGTTAGTATGATTGCTTGAGAACAAGCAGTTTAGTCATTTCAAAAAGGGTTTCATAAAACATTGAGATGTTTTTGTACCTATTCAGAAATTCAGGGCAAAAGTCCAGTAATACTTTCAAATTATTGAACAATATGTTATTAATAACTGCTTAATTGAATTAAAGCTGAAATCCTAACAAAGCCATTTCAAAAGTGGTGACAATAATGTATTTCTAAACAATTCTGAGAGATTTTGATGTAAACTCTCCCATGAATTTCAGAATAAATCATCATTTAAGCTGCTACCAAAATATCTTGTGAAAACCATTTTTCTTTCTTTTTGAAATTCTCCTCTCAAATTAAAGCAGATTGTGATTGCACAAAAGAACAAGTATTTACAAAATGTAAAACTCTGATCACAGCTACTGTCCTTCAGGTAAATTAATTACAATCACAGTGCAGTGCCTGTAAAAATGTGACATTTGTGCAATTCTGCATGAAAATTCAAAAAAGGAGATGATGTAAACAATTAAATTATGAAACCTTTGCAACATGTCCAAAACAAATATTATCACTTATGTGTTAGTAATCATCTAATGTTTCCCTTATTTTAATAATTTCACCGTTTATCATTAAAACCGGTTTGTTCAACTTTTGCAGATGAGCTCAACATGCACAAACACACACATACACACACTCCCACGGAACATTAATGCAATCATAGCCTTTTACATTAAAAAAAATAAATGAGTTATAAATCTTAAATGGACATACCATAAATACTGGTGCTAGTGATCATGTCTTCAAGCCTAAAAACAAGAGGAGAGGGGGAAAAAAGGCAGAATCGGAATTTTCACGAGGAGGAATTCCAAAGCTTGTTTCTCATTACAGCAGGCACTTTTCTCCTCTGCTATCGGATTTCACAAGTTTAAAACACGCACGCTGTCTTCTTCTGTCCTCGGCTGGTCATTTGGGGACCAATAATAACGGACGGACATGCACGAGGAGGGAGAATTCAATTAGGTAACAAAAAAACGAGCCGTGGATGGAGACACGAAACGTAAACCACTGCAGCCTGTCACTTCTTGCGCAAGTTGGAACAAGAGGATAGGAAGCATGTGAGAGGCTGTGGATGACAGAAAACACACATTCTTCACGCCGACTATTAGAGGAAGAGGCTAAAGCAGCGTGATGCCCCCCTCCCGCACACCCTCCCTTTACTTTTAAAATAGATTACTTGACAGCAGTTGTCCCACTAAGAGCGCAACGACAAGCCATCCATCCATTAGCCTCCCGCCTGCGGAGTTTTATTCAGACTGACATGCAAAAACTTCCCGTTGGAGCAAAGTTATTTAAGAAAACGGGTCCCAGCTGAATATGCAAACCTCCCCCAGAACTTAGCAGTGCCTATCAAGTCTTCCTTAAAGCGATGACAAGTGATTTAAGGTCTGAAAATGCGGAGTAAGTGTCCAAAGACTGCGCTGCAGCTCCGTGACGCGCGACACTCTCTCTCTCTCTCCTTCTCTGCCTGTCCGCGTGCGTAACGTTACAGCCTCGCGCCGTGTCTCTCTAATTGTCAACATCACTAGATAGATAAGACCCAGTAATAGAAGACTTACCTGTGGAGGTGACAGGGCAGCGTCACGCCTTATAGCACCATCGATCCGGTAAAAGTGGGCACGTGAGCGGCTGGTAACGGCTGGAGAGGGTGAGCGTGGCTGCTCGCGATTTGAAACCATTCCAAGTTAGTGAGGGGAAGACTGACCACAGCCTCTGCCATGTTGGAATTCCAAACCCTGGACAGCTGCTCCACTGACTGAAGGCAGCAGCACGCGCCGACACTGCGCATGCGCCCTGCAGCGCGAGCCAAATTCAAAGAGAAATCAGCTTTTAATGAGCAGCAGCTCACAAGTAGCCTGATATGACAACGCTGAGCTGTATTTATGTGATTTAGAAACGTTTTGATTGAAGCCCACTGTCTGCATGAATCAGAGGTCGACTGTTCTCAGCCTGTAGAACAGTCTGACTTAATATGATGGGTAATTTCTTAAGTTTTCACAGCTGGTATTTTAGCTTTCAGATATATTTATAGAAATAAAAATAAAAATCATCCTAATTACAATCCTTCTTTTTTACACTGATCAGCCATAACATTACTTTCCACCCTGACTCTTCTGCGGCTCTGCTGCCCCAACAAACTGTGATGCTCTGTGTATTCTGGCACCTTTCATCAGAACCAGCATAAACTTCTCTGGCAATCTGAGCAACAGCAGTTCCTCTGTTGAATTGGACCACATGAGCCAGTCTGTATTCCTACATGTGCCTTGGCTACTCATGACCCTGTCGCTGGTTCACCACTTGGACCACTTTTGGTAGATACTGACCACTGCAGACCAGGAACGCCCCACAAGAGCTTAAGTTTTGGAGATGCTCTGACCCACTTGTCTAGCCATCACACTCTGGTCCTTGTCAAACTCCCTCAAATCATTACCCCTGCCCATTTTTCCTTCTTCTATCACATCAACTTTGAAGACACAATGTTCAGCTGCCACTTAATATATCCCACCCACTAAAAGGTGCCATGATGAAGAGATATCAGTGTTATTCACTTCACCTGTCAGTGGTCATAGTGTTACGCCTGATCTGTGTGTACAAGGCACTTTTAAAAAGAAGGGTTTACAAACTGCTGTGACAAACACATCATGATTGAACACAAAAACTCAAACAGCAAACCCGCCCTGCATAAACAACCCAAACATGGGAATGATGATAATAATAATAATAATAATAATAATAATAATAATATACAGATCATAAGAGCCCAGGCAATACAAGAACCCAACTGTGCAAAATAACACCAAGAGAACCAAAGACAAAAACAATAAGACATCAAAACAAATTAAAAAGCTAAACATCGTTAAAAGAGCAATTCAGTCCTTAAAAATAAAATATTAACTTTTCACTCAAAGCCAATCAGTATTAAATTTCCAATTGCTGCAAATGTTAGATTGAAAAATATGTCTGATCTGCCAATAAGACAGCATACATTCAAAATCCATTATATCATGTTAAATGGAAATTATGTCTTTAATAGTCTTTAATAACTGGTTTTATTTAAATTAGATATAATTTGCTGTAATGGTATCTGTTGTGAAATTTTATGGAACACTTTTATTGTGCTTGGAAAAACGTGAGTCAATAAATATAAAAACATAAATAATCAAGATTTTTATGACTGCCTCCTTGGACATCTACTTCTGTTAAATATATTTTTATTGTCATTTTGACTTATTGGTAAAACAAAGGTAAAATAAGTCAGCTAAATAAAAAAAACAATTTATTAGTTTACTGCATCAGAATCCACATTTAATTGGCTGTAATTCTGTATTTGTCATGTTAATTTAGCTTAACTGTTTGGTTTTGAGCTTGAAAATATTAATATAAACTCTGATGAACACTTTTGTTTTGTTTTGTTTTGTTTTGTTATATAACAGGTATTTTGCACTGTCTCATTGACAGTATCACTGTGTTCATAATAGTTTCGCACTCTGAAGCTGAGAATAACATTAATTAATTCAGCAATAGTCTCCTGGGAGTGAAGCCAAAATAATCTATAGCTCCACCTACCAACTGGCTGCTGTCAAGGTTACAAACCCTTCTTCTCCATATTAACAGATAGAACAAGGGTCAAACCACAGACACATGACCCTCTCACAGTGCAATGCAGCTTTCTAGGAACGCAAGAAAGTGTGGTGCAGCAAGAAAACCACACTCACAGGAAGACACTCACTCAGGGCTGTGGTCCCCCATTGGCTCTGTGTACTCCCTTTGTATCTGCATTATAATACCAAAGAGATTAAATAAAGAGGCAGTCCAGTTGATCCCATATTCTGCCTCTGTGATGTCCACAGCAAAGGCAAAACTTGAAGGGATAATTTTTTATTTATTTTTTTTAAGTGGGGTTGTGTGAGGTACATGGCAAGTGCCTGAGTGTGTGCCACAGTGTCACAGCTCAGTTCTCTCTCTGTTCAGTAAAGCTCGGGATAGACGCTAATGCTATACATTGCTGTACATGGTGCCAGATTCTCTGCTTAATTAAAAGAATTGTGGGAGAAAACAAGGCACAAAAACAGTGTGGGGTCATCACACATTACAGTTTGTTTATATATCTGCTTAATTTTCCATCACATCGGCCCTTTTATTATAGTCATGCATTGCTTTGAGACAAAGCACAGCCTTCAAACAAACTACAGTTTTACTTGAATTTTTCCAAATACACAAATAATTCTTAATCCCAAATAACAATTAGCCAAATGTATGAATGTTTAAGGATTATTCTGCTGACCAATCAGGATAATGAGTTTCTTTGACTCCGTTTACCCACAACAATGAACAGAGTGTGCTGTCAAGTAAACTTATCACAGAAACCATGGCTTCTATCTTTACTAAATAGCCAAATACTTACTTTGAAGATGAACTTTCATTCTCTGTTTTTCCTTGGAGTTTGTAAAACACTTAGTTTGGTCCGTACAATTATAAATGTCCATTAAAGCAATGAGACTCTGCACGATGAGAGCTATTCACTGTAGATAATAAAGCCGAAAGTAGCGAGAGGATCCTGATCTAAGGTGACTGTCTGAGTCACATTCTGATTTCATCTAATCTGACAACATGAGCTCTCAATTTAATCACCTGAATCAACAGGTACCACGGGTGTCTCCAGTTCCCAGTAGCAGATTCCACCATTTTCGATTCAGACCTGTTGACTCTCCATCTACAGAAGTTTTTCCTGTGTGTACTCCAGTTCATGCAAGTATTCCCAAGTATCTGAAGTAAACGACGATAATTTTCAAAGCAAACATCGTTACTTTATTCTGGTTGTTAGCCACTGTTTCCTCTTGTGAAGCAAATTAGTTGGCGGTAGGACACGTGGGCTGTGTCATGTCTCAAAATAGTGCCTTTCTAAAACCACATATTATACATGAAGAAGTAGTACTGCCTGTGATCCAACACTGCATCCACCATATTAGGAGCAGGACCACCCTTCGAGCATATAGAAGTAGATGTGAAAAGTGTGGGTTTCCCGTACAAGTTATGAATCTGACTTTGATGAATTTTTTCAATATTAAATTATTTAATTTACTTATAACAGATATACAGTCAAAATACTGACAAAGTCTGCAAGTGAATGTAGATACAAATGCTAGATCTGTTTATTTTTATTCATTGATGAAATGATAGATAAACTATATGATAGAAGGTTTTAGAAATTTAAAAATCTATTTATCTATCAATCTATCTTCATAGATATAAAGTGCATACAAGCTTTATTAATTGCTTTGTGTCCATTATCAGAGGCCTCATTGGAGTTTCTTATTTTTGTGACACAACTTTATTGTACCAAAAGAACTTGTGTAATAAATAGATCAATGCATTTTTTTATTTAGCAAAAGTCTAATGAGTAGATTTACTTTTCCCAATTAACTATAAAGCCGCAGCCTACCATAATATAACAATGCCTGTCTAGCCTCACATAGTCAATAATCTTCAGATATTCACTGTAGCTGGAAAAAAGAGTCCCTCACAAAACAACCTAAAGCCCCAGAAAGATTTGTGTTGGATTTCTATTTTTCATAAAAGGTGCTGGACGTTTTATATCAGCTATGTCCAAGAGTTCATACTTTAATTCACTTCATACTGACTGTGCGTCAGTTTGAGCATGTTCTGACTGGATACTGCGTTTTTTTTGTTTGCAAGATACCCCTGGATTTTTATTACATCAACCAGAATTTTGCTGAATTAAACAAAGACACACTGGTTTTATGAAGCTGCCCCACAATGCATCAAGTCAAAGATTATCCAATTCATAGCTTTCAGTCTTGTGGACAGTGTGAAGCACTGGAGGGCAAGAAGAGTGTCAGCTAGCATTGATCACATGTGGGCTTTTTATTTTCATCTCTACAAAACAACACATGTTTACATAAAGACCCCATAAGAGCTGGGATATTAAAGTCAACTATAAGTTTCAGGCACTTTGGATGCTACCAAGAACATTATTTAAATCACTAAATACAACACAGTCTTTCCCAAAATGTCAGTTCAGGTGTGTTAACATACAGTCATATTGGAGAGTACTCACTCTTATTCCACTGCCATGATAAAAAGCTATATCTATGAGTGGTTTTATGTTTTTAAAATGTTTTTGGATCAATAATTCTTCTGTTTGGGAAGTGAGGAAAAATACATTCTTCATCAAAATATCGGTCAGTAATAAGCTAACATTGGCTTGTTAATGCTATTTATTTATTGTATCAGGATTACAGACTGAAAAATAACTGTCTATCCTCCAAAAAATAAGAATTTACCTCGTTAGCTGCCTTGTAAGCAACTGTCAACTTTTCCACAGCATGCAGCGCAGGGATGCATTTCTTTCCATAAATGTGACATTACATGAAAACTATCAGGGGTGAGGCTTGTCAGCTAGCCAATAAGCCAGCTTTAGAAAAGTAATGGCATTCTTACTGCAACATGATTTACTTGTTGTCGAGTAGCATGTAATAATGTATCAGAATATAAATTTATTGTTTGTGTATTTGTTTACAATCTGACATCATGCAAGCTTGTTATTAGCTTAGCCAATGAGGGCCGGGCTTGAGTTTAAGGCAACATATTGGTATCTGTTTTTAGACACAGCCATGAAGCTAAGATAGCTGCTCCAGCCTATTTTTTTAGGCTTCAGGCTAAATTATTATTCAAAGCTAACTGACAGCTAACCTTATTACAGGGCCATGTTTTGTAATTTCCTGGACAGGAGGAAGAAAACAGAAAACATCAATTTACATCTTTCATAGAACTTTACCCAGACATTTTTGTTTAAAAGAGTAAACAATGATTTAATTGATTAACTGACAAAGACCTTAGAAGCAGCCGCTCTCTCTTATCCCTGTATGGCCTTGAGAGGGGGGTGATCTTGCCTCCTTTGGGGGAGCTTTGCACGAGGACCCTGATTGTTAAGCACATGATATGAGGATCGGCTCGCACAAAAAAGAGGTTCCATTATGCCCTGTTATAACCATACCCAAGGCCCTGGGAGTGATGCATTGATTCAGCCTTCAGTACTCCCTTGACTGCCCCATGCTAATTCCAAGTGCATGGGCTCTTTGGAGAAATCCTACCCAAAAGGCAGGACAAAGAGTGTCCACTGAGCTGGTCAGGACGATGACCACACACTAGTACTGTCCTTGTTTTCATCCCTTTCATGTATTTCCTACATTCAGGAATAAAATGCTATTTAAATATAAAGGATGTTACAATTATATCATGCAATGAGAGAATTAGAGTAAGGGTAATGACATTAGCTCAGCTGCTAATTACACAATGATGCTACTGCACCACCAAGCTGATCAAACCAGATGTGATTGTCCAACATGCTCATATGACCAGCCTGTGAAAATCTCAGTGTGCTGCAGAGGTCACAGTGAAAAACAACAGCAGTGCATTTCCAGGTGAAGCCACGTCCATTGTCTCCCTCCTCATATGGGCATGTTCAGTCTGTGCCTTTGTCCTTGTGTCAGCAGGCAGGACATTCTGAATTATTTTGCTCAGCTGCCTCCCTGAACTCTAGCTACAGCATGTCAATACACACATCATGCAGACAGCCACACATGCAGCTGCGGGGAGCGCAGTTCATGTCCATCATGCTTTTCAATCCTCCTTGACACAGATCAAACCTGCAGGAATAAAAAAAGTTTGTCAGTTGCTATGGTGAGATGTCACTGAATTCACAGTGAAAATGTCAAATTAAGTGTTTAAAGAGATAAAACCTTGTATCAAATAAAGTAAATGTTTTATTCTTAAGTGCAAAATTCACCTCCTGAATGACGCTAATAAGAGTAACTCTACAACAGACATACTAAAACACCTCTAATCATTTCACAATGAAAACTGGATGCATATAAGACACTTGCTGGTGTCCTTTTCCTGCACACAGATTTACACACGCAGAGTGGAATTGTTCATTTCCCCAGGAATGAGGTTAGGGTTTTGTGCGGCACGTGACCGCCTGTTTTCTAACCTTCTGCCTACAGACTCTTATGTCATTTGTGATCACTTCAGCAATGCCGCTGCGTGTTTCTGCAGAGAACTCTGACTTTGCATCATCCTACGGAGTGTAATATTTTTGTTACAAAGTATTTTGTGTTCCTTTTGATTTTTGCTTTGCATAATTTTAAATAAATTGATGTTTTAATCAACAGAATGTCAAATAAATTGTCAGACAGAATCAAATACACATATTGAGTCAGGCTGTTAGAAGATTTACGATTTTATTGATCAGTTGCTGAATTTAAATATGCTTAGTTAGTCAAAGTCTCACACATATTCACAAATGTTTATCTATTATTTCAAGATAATTTTAATTGTCCACAATGATGATATGAGGCAATTCTCACCAGTTCCTTGATTGAAAATTTAAATAAATGCAAAGAGGTCCCCAAACTTTTAGCTGCGCTCCCCTCAAAAACTTCCACTGTCCCTTGTGGTGGATAAAGGAGTCATAAAGCCAAATTTACAGTTTAAAGATATTTAACGCACATTGGTTGCACATGTCACTGCCTGGCTCAAAAATGTAATATTGGTAATATTCTATACTGCTTGATAGAATGTGACATGTAATGTAAAAAAACACTCAAGGTTTTATGATTTTGACAAGGTCAGTCAGGCATGTTCCACATTTGAGTCCAATAAAATCAATCTTTATCAACCATTCACTCTTTTTCTTGTTGTTCATAACCATAAATAATGTAATCTCAAGACACCATACAAAAGCGTAGACAACAGTGATAGTGACAAGAGCAGCAGGAGATCTTGAGCAGAACCAGACTTATGTTTAATAAAGCCTGTTGTATCATATCTGATACATACTTTTATGATACCTCTTTCTAATCAATATGATCAACATATTACTAAAAACCATCTGAATACAAACAGATAAATGATAAAAATATCATCAAGTGGATTATCAGTTGCCAAAAACACCTAATGTATCAAATGAGATACAAAAAATGTATACATTAAGGAAATTTTGATTTTTTGGGGGGGATTTCAGCAGAAAGTAAAATAAACATTTCAGCTCCAAAAAATTAGAATTTTCTGGCTATAATTGTGTTTTCAGGTTTTAAAGGGTTAATAGTCATCCAACAAAGCTGTGTTGGGGGTGTAAGTGGGATAAGACAGAGAGGTGGTCAGAGACAAAGGGACCAAAATGAGAATTCATGATAATGATAAATTTATGGATGCCTGGAACATAAAATCATCTTCATCATATTTGTTTCTATTGATTTCAAATTAATTAGAGTTAACCACTTTAAATGTTTTGTTTTCAAGAGGGTCCTCTTCTATAAGTGGTCACAAAGGTTGTTATCATGGTGGTATAATCAATAACAACCATGAAAAGAGAGATTGACCTAATACTAACATTAAAAGCTATAATAATAAAGTGGAGAGGACTGATGTTCATAATATAGCTTCATTTAGTTCATCTGCAGTTAAATTGGGTTTAATCTATTTAAAAATGAGAACTGATGTTGAATGATGTCATTTCTGTAGATGGGTAATGCTGGATAAAGCAGTTGGTGTCAAGTTGGTCCACAGCAGCAGGTCATCCATGTTGGTAGTCGTGGCTACAGTAATACATTTGATATTTGCGGGAGCTACCATGTATTTTAATTGACTGATCACTCTGAGGTTGATATTAGGAACTTTAATGAAAATGAAATGGTAATTAAAAAAAAAAAGGCCAAACATGAGCAATTGTAGTAATTGAAACTAGAAGGGTCCACAGCTGCAGACTGTCCACACCATGAACTGGAGCAACTTTCAGGACAAAAACCAGAGACCAGTACCAGAGCAAAAAAAAGAGAGAGAAGGAGAGAGAGAGCTGCAATAGGCCTGTAGTCTAAGCCTATTGTAGCTTAACTATAGGCTAGTCCAAGCCTGAGCAAGAGATAACTAAAAGCTTTATCAAAAAGACAACTTAACTCTTAAAGGTAGAAAAACCTTGACTTTCATGGCCCCTCCCCCATGGTAATACCACCACTTAAATATCTACTTACTATTCTGATGCCTCTGCTCCAGCTTGAGCCTGAGACTGGCTGTCCCCATCACCACTATCAGCCTAGTGTGAGTATACTTTACTTCCTGTTCCCCCCATCTCAAGGTAAATTAGGAACTTGTAGTATAGCCAACAACATGAGCTTAACAAAAAGTAAATCCATCAATCAATCAGCCTGGACCACAAATTTGTCCTTATCATATTATTCGGTTAGATATTCATAGGTGGTTAGCCCTTTTAGATGAGGCTAGTGACAAGAGCAATAGAAAAGTGAAATGTTTGATATTACAGGTGCAGATTACTCCTGACTCAGTTACGGAGAAGTCTGGACATTTTTACTGTAAAACGAGACATTTAAAGACTTCGTGTGGAAAAGCTAGGGTAAGTAGAATCCAGCAACTATTGAATCTTAACAAGGGTACACAGAGTATCTCACTAGTATTGTTATAAATCAGCCCCTCACAAACCAAAGTATGCTAGGCCCAATTTTACACCTGAACATCTTCTGGGCCCTACTAGAACCTTCTTATGTCCATTACATGAGACTCAGATCCAGGGAGGTTATGTTTTAGCCAGCGTTTGTTTGTTTGTTTGTTAACAGGATAACTCAAAAAGCTATCAACAGAATTTAATGTTGATCATGACACAAGGAAGAAATGATCAGCAGATCCAGGATTGTTTTACAGTATATGTTAACATTGCAAGATAGGACAGTTTTCCACGTTTTTGCTAATAACTTAACAGTTATCAACAAATTTTGGGAATGTTGGACATGGCTCAGGGGAGAAGTGATTATATTTTGATGGTGATCCAAATCCAGATATGGATCCATGATTTTTTTTTCACCTATTTGTTAACAGTTCGAGATGGGGCAGTTTTCACATTTTTGACAAGAACTCCCTGAGCAATGTCAAAAATGCTTTGGCAGTGGTTTGTGCTTTCAGAGCACTTCTAGTTTTTACTGTATGAGCAGAGAATTTCATCCAGCATCGTAGTCCAATATATACTTTAGACAAAATAAAGCATGAAAAGGGAGAATTTAGGGTCAATTTAAAGCTTTATTAGCCCCAGGATTTAAAGATAATAATAACATGACATCAAAAAAGTAAGGTTCTTGTAAGACAATTTCAACCCTAAATGGTCTAAATTTACCGTAAATTACCTCTTACAGCCCACCTGCAGTACCTCTGGAGCCCATTAGGAGGTTGCGGCCCACATTTCGGGAAGCACTATCATGAATTATGGTTATTTAAAGATTTAATGAGTAACTTTCTGACCTTAGTATCATTGTGATTAAGGCATTAATGCTGACAACCAATGACAAAGTAATGCTTTCCCTGTTCCAAACTGTATTTATATATCCCATCATCACACAACTTAACCAAACCGGATTTTCATGGAGAAAAGCTGTAAACATCATTTGTAGAGATGCCACACATGTCTCTGGGCTATCACAGGCTCATCACAAATAAAGATCTGTTAGTATAACACACACACACTGAGGCTTTAGACACTGTAATCTAGCCACAGCAATGAAACATTTTTACTACAAAAGAGCTGCAGTCATTATAAAAAAAAAAGATGAGCACAAAGTAGAAAATTACAAGCTTGATTTGCCACATTATTTCGAGATGTGTATCCCAGTCCCTGCACAGACTGGGGGCTAAAATCCTAATAGGGACAAGCTTGAAGTGAATAGAGCCCACAGAGGATAAGCTACTAAATCTTGCAATAAAAGCAATGTGATTTACAGTAAATTCCAGCAGGCTGACAGTGCCACAGCTGAGGGCATAAACACTCCTTTCAGTGCTGTGCCTCAGCTCTGTCTGCTGTGAACTACAATCACACAGGCGTGCTGCTCAGCACCACTGACTTTGATAAATCACCAGGAAGTCCCACCGTTGGCTTCAAACTGGAAACTTGTTCAGTCGCAATTCTGCATTTGTCCCTCTTTAATGTGTATGGAAGTGGCTTTAGCAGTAATCTGTCAGTGATTGATTAGGTGTGGCCAAATCCGCTCTCTGGTTCTCCTCTGCTGGCTCACTGAGCGCGCACAGATGTGTATTTACAGGAAGATGACTGTGTTAGAGAGGAGGTGGCTTTATTTACCGGCAACAGAGGCACAGTGACTTCCACTAGAGCGACTAAACACACACAGGAAGGGCTCCAGGAAAACAAGGACTGACATGCTTTTGTTGGTGTTGTGCATGCATGCTCTGATGGAAAACACAAACAGGCTCACAGATGCACAACAGGTTTGTATTGAGAAGTAAAAATCACACCTTAATCTTTTAGGCATGCTTGTTACAACAACCCAGAGGGAGATTTATAGCCTACAGATTTTTTCTGATGTGCCTTTGCTTCCACAAAGAGGTTATGTTTCTGCTGGCATTTGTTTTATTTGTTTGTTTGTTAAAATATGAACAGGATAACTAATAAACTAATAAACTGATTTGGATGAAAATTTCAGGGAGTGTTGGTCATGGCACAAGGAAATATTGAGGACATTATGTAGGTGATCATGATCTGGATGCAGAACTAGGATTTTTTTTAAAGGAACATCGTGAGATAAGGCAGTTTTTGACATTTTTGCAAATAACTCAAAAAGTTCTCAATAGATTTTAATGACATTTTTCCAGAAATGTTGTTCGTGGCACCAAGGAGAATTAATACGATTTTTGTGATGATCTAGACATGGATCCAGGATTTTTTTTAAAGCCTTTTAACAGTGCAAGATTGGTCAATTTTCCACATTTTTGACAATAAATCGCTCGATATGTTGGAAATGCCTTGGTAAATGGACTTAAAATGGTAAATGGACTTGAGCTTATATAGCGCTTTTCTTGTCTTTGACTTCTCAAAGCTGTTTTACACCGCAGGTCACACTTACCCATTCACACCCATTCGCACTCACATTCACTCGCTGAATGTTCTCTATGTTAGTTATCCATCCGATAACACAGACATATGTACATGTCTCTATTAATTGATAAAATTTGCAGTAAGAGCCAGAACATAAAAGTGGCATCAAGAAGGGAGGGTGATTTAGGCCATTCACGTGATGTTAGCATTATTGTCTGACCCAACAGTAATAAAGTTTTAGGACACATTAGCCTCCTAAAAAGGTTATACCATCTTGTGTGGTGTCTCATAGTCAACAACCCTCTCTCTCTCCATCTGATACACCTCACACGTATAGATAGACTTAAATGTTTGGTTGTTGTTTTGCCTCTGACCATTTGATTCAACTTGTTTCATTGCATCAGAGTCATGTTTTTGTCAAATTATGTCATACAGCCAACTGTTGATTCCTCGTGATTTTTCACGTCAGGTCTTCAGTTGTTCATGATTTGGTCAGATTTTATGTTGTAGCTGAAATCTTTCATTTTCTATCATGTGATTAGTCTCATCCAATCAAACTCTGTGTCTAGACAAAACAATCCTGCCAGGATTGTCAGAAGAGGTGGTCTTGGCACCTACATTTATACCCTGAAGTAGTTTGTTTTCAGTGAGAGGGTAATCAGCCCTGCAACCACAGCAAACGGCCTAACAGGTTGACTCATCACTCTGCAGATGTAAGCTATCTGTGGCAGCATTATCAGCAGGAGCAGTAATACTGCTACAAGGCAGTTTTACTCACAACTGATCGTAAAACATTGAGGATCATACTTATAATTATTTGTGAGCTAATAGGTTCTTTCAGGGAAGTGTTCTGACCATGATTGGCATAAAAAATGAAGTGAGAAAGTGTCTCACCATCTCCTTAGTGCATTATCACAGAACTCAACATCAACGACTTAGCAGAAAAGTTTTCCCACTACCAGAACTAAGACTGGCTCACCAAACTAAGGGAATTATTCCTCCTACAGCATCTGTGGACTGTATTAAAATCTCCTCTTGTTTGTATCATTGTGTTTGTTAACTTTTCTATAATAACAAGCATTTCACACCCCACAACTTCTCTCCAACTTCTCTCCATGGACAGTTAAACTAATTTATAGGACAATAGAATATTCAACAATGACAATAAATGAACATTCAAGACTGTGTTGAGAAAGTCTCAGTAAGAAATAACTCCTGAAAAATTCTGGTGCAATTACAACTGTTGGTGCAATATTAATAACAATATAAATGTTGCTGCAATGGTAATCTTTGGTGCAATAATGACTGTAAGGGAAAATAATTGTTGTATTGTTGTACAGGGTCTTTAAAAACATCAATGTTGTGTCTCACATGTCTTGTTTCTTTGTACAGTGTACATTTTGTGTACATTGTTATATTTACAATTAAAGTTATCTCGTTGCTTGTCACTTTTGGTTTATTTTTTATTTATATTGATATTTTTTCCATTTCTTCAAAACTGATTCTTTGCAATACATATTCTATGTAATAACCTTCTTATAACAATGGTATTATTCCTGAAAACTAACCGTTTACTGCCAGCTAGATACCTGGTAATTTACACACTGGTATCTGAATTGTTACAATCCTAATCCACAGGACATGGTAGATAGGTGAATTTAAAAGTTATATTGGAGTTTTTCCTAGATTAACAGCTTTATTTTCTATTGAACTACCTCTTCATTTTCAGTTTCATTACTAGATAATTCCCACAATTACCATATTTTCACCAGATAAATAAATGGTTATTAGTTGACTGTACAGGAAGGGTCAACCTGTCTTGTACCTGTGCAAATGGCAATAAGCTTCTATTCTATATTGTGCGTAATGTCAAACATTCACAAAATGTTGACAAAGCATTTCATCTCCTCACTGGCAGAAGTCAAACCATGTCTTCTTTTACTGGCAGGTTAATTTGCCAACCTGAATCCCATAATGCAAAGTGCAGCCAGTAGGTAAAGGAATAAGCATTTGTTCACATATGCTGTAAGAAAGCAGGGTGTATCATGTTGATGTAAGCCCTTCTTTAGTGTGTGCTTTAGCTCACATTACAATATCACAGTGCCAATACAAAACAAACCAAAGGAAAAATGCAACAATGGATTAATTTAATACCACAATAGAGACAACGCAGTCAAGCTGTAGGTGTGACAGCACCATAAGACACCGAAAAATACCTTTACACAGATCAATCCACTTTTTCTCTAAAAGATGTAACACAAGTGCATGCAAGTATCACAACATTTTAGTTTTGTATGTGACACAAGAGGTTGAAAAAGCAATTTAGACAGGGTGCCATGTATTGATCACACTTACCAGCAGATCCATTTTAATTAAATATTAAGAGAGTGTGCTGCATTGATAGCAACTGAGCAGCCAGTGTTTCCCATTTCTCTTTTTGCTGTCATTTCACAAAAAAGACATGCTCTAATAACACTCACACATAATTAAGCCTGAAGTATTAAAGCTGGGCTGCTGCATTTTGTATTCAAAGAATATTTTTGTCATGTTTTTTTTTTTTTTTTTTTTTTTTTTTAAAGAAGGTCTGAGTATGGACGTCCGTGCATGAATTTTAATGGAGATACTTAAATGGTAATTATTCCACTCAGGCTCAAACGCAGGTAACAAATGGAATTCAATCAGTGTCCGTGCATAATGATGGTCATTAGGAGAAAGAAAATAATAATGACATCCTATCTGCATTAAACCTGCAGACACTTTACACAATGATCCTGCCGCCATTATTGATCTCCATGGAGATAAGCAATTGTCACTTTTCAGCATTGTGGATGAATGTTAACTACACTAAGGTTTTGTTTTTCTGCAAGCTATTTCAGCCAACAGTAAATTTTCATTTCATTTACTTCACCACTTAAAATCCTCTGTCTCATTCTGTGTGATTGCAATTTTGGCTCTTTGTCATGGCTGCTTCCACTACCTCATCTTTTTTACCTTCTATTCAGGGTCTCATAAGGCTCACATTAAATGAACAGCAGACCTGAGTGTGACAAGTTGGGGGATAGATTTGTGTACATCCAACTCATAAGCAAACCATACATTAAACATCAAGGCAGACCTGTTGGTAGGGTGTTTTCCCCTTCTTCGTGTCTGCATCGTGTTCAGAAAAGACCAAAGAAATGCCAACCATGAGAAAAAATGCCAACCATGACAAAACATCAGGCATACGGGATTTATCAGGTAAAATCAACAGTAATCAGATATTCTCAATGTACTTGAAAGACTCATAAGTGCAAGAGTAAGTCGAGGTAGGATGACATAGAATGGGTGAGATAAATTAGGTTAGCATGATAAAGCATAGAACAATGTGGGTAACAAATGATAAAAATATATATATATAAGTTATTTAAAACCAGGGAAAACAAGAAAATGTAAGGGAAAGAAAAACTGGTATGAAAAAATAGACCTTTTTCTTCCTGCTAAACAGTGTGACGTTCTAGTGGGCAGGGCAGAGCCGAAAGCTAAACAAATCATCAATTGTCAGCGGTGGCAAGTTGCTTTTAGCTTGTTCTTGTAATTTGCAGACGATAAAGTAAATTCCTCTTTACACTTGTGATGATCTCCGCTGTACTAGAACAGTACTAGAACTTCTTTGTCGAGACCTTGTTAACATGTATGTTGTATGTTAAAAAATTTGGTGTTTGCAAAATTTAACACAAGCAGAGTTTATTATTCTCTGGGTAGAGTCAAATCATCCCTGAAATGTTACTTTCAGGTGGAAAGAACTTAGTGTCGAAAACAAGTATAAAAGTTATGTTTCAGTAAATCAAAGCTTTAGATTATGCTGTACGATCTTTAATTCTTAACTCTGATCCTGTGACACTTGTAGAGTCAATTATCCCACTCGTCCCCCATCACTGGACAAAAAACAAAAGGTGCCATGAGCCCAAATGTTTGTTTCCTTTGTTTTTGTCTTTATACATTAAGTAAATACAGCAATGTTTACACTTTGCAATGTTAATATAGAGTTAACACTTTTTTGTGAACAACTTCTTATTGAGACATTCTGACAGGACATGTACACATTTATCTTAGAATGGACATAAATGACATCAGTTTTTTTAAAGAGTAAAAACAATGTAAATTTCACTTTTAAATAATAGCATTTGCAGAGGAGGTGTTTTCATAACATCTGGATGTATATAGGAACCGAAAAGCAAACAATCAACAAAAAACCTGGTACTAAATACATCCTTAACAGTGATCATGGCTACCATGGTATGCTGACATGCTTACTATGGTAACACTAAGTGTGCGCTTAAGCATAACTTAACACTTATGCAGTTAAAAAAATACTCTGAGAGTGCATTCCTAACACTACATGGAAGTTTTGTTCAAAAATCACTCTGTTAACAGTTACAGAGTTTTACATTTTAACTCTAAACAGAGTCATCGATTACACTTGATGAGAATTAAAGGACCACCTCATCAAAAGGAGTGAAAACACTTTGTGGTGTTGACATATATAGAAACTTAAGAAATGTTAACATTAATTGAAAATGTTTATTTGTCTATGTAGATTTTGCTGTGCACAGATACAGATTTATTTTGGGCTTACTGATATTAAGTTAACTCAAGTATGCACAATCTTACAATGCATTACCGATGGGTAGTGTTGGGTATATGGCAGGGCCATATGGACCAAAATGTTGATACCGATATTTTTTAGCTGAATGTTTATATTTGATATATATTGCAATATATTATTTTGGGAAGAAATAATAAAGACATACTTAAATAATCCAAAAAGCCCAGGAAACCAGTCAAATTTCCAGGATCTTCCAACTAGATCAACGACCTTGCCAACTACTCTCTGCTGACCACCTAGATCATTTGTATATTAGTCATCGACAGAGGCTTACAACTCTAGCTCTTCCCCAGTCAGTCCTTGGATCAGTGTTGGAAAAACATTATTAAGTTTTAAGTCAAGTCCACATAAGTTAAATGATAACTGTCAAAAAGGCATTTTATTTAACCAGTTGCACATTTAAACATGTACATTAAAAATGATGTGAAAGTAAACTACCAGGTTGGAAAGAAATAAAGAATGAAATCAGTTAAACAAATGATGAAGTGAAGGAACGTAAGTAATAGATAAATAGATAAAATAGAAAATTAAAGTTCCTTTTCTGCATAACCAAACACATGTAGCTGTGCAAATAATGAAAATGTGGGTAGAGTCACTTTTAAAAGTAATATGTTAAAGCAATGCACACTTACACACTAAGGAAAGCGATCAGTAACAATATGTTTATCTTTGAATGTGTTGACCCTATCTTCATGCTACAACTGAGTTTATGGCTGATGGTCTGTAACTCTGCATTTTCATGACAGAACATCAGGCATGATCATCTTTACAGCTTCTGTTATGCTCACAGTCTGACAATGAACAGGGCAGAGACACTGCACTGACCATGTGGGAAACCGAGAGTTTCACTGAAACAATAGTACAGCCATTTCAGTCAGACGATACAAAAAGGTTTTGAACATACATCTCATGCCTAGGGCATGGTGGCACAGCAGGTAGTGCGCGAGCCACACAGCAAGAAGGTTGCTGTTTTGATAGTTGTGTTGGTCAGGGCCTCTCTGTGTGGAGTTTGCATGCTCTCCTTGTGCATGCATGGGTTCTCTCCAGGCACTCCGGCTTTGTTTCACATGAATTGTAGTCAGCTTCTGCTGCTTGTTGTTTTGGGTCTTTACTGCCACATTAATTGCTCTGTTTCCATTTGTACACAAACAAGAAAGGAACATGTCAGCACTGTAAACTAGCGTAAGCACAGATTTGATGCAGAAGTATAAACCAGGCTTAATGCTGTGAAGTCACAGTGATGTGCTGTAGGTTCAAAAGAGTCTATAAAGGGTCCATAAAATCCAAGATAAGATAGTACATGATACGATAAGGTACAATAATGTGCAGTTAATGTAGAGATAAGGCGAATTAACATAACATAACTGAAGGTATCTTAATGTAAGGTAAGATATGGTATGAAAAGACAAGAAAAGCAAAGATAAAGTGTAACAAGCTTGGACGGAATAAGGTAATAGATAGTTTGGCTGGATGAGGAAATTAAAGAAAAGAGATAAGACAGTGTTTGGAAGGTGTGATAAGATGAGATAATATATGACATAGTGACAAATAAGATAAGATTAAGAAAAAGGTGAGATAAAATGAGGCTTAGTGATCTGTAATTTTCCCTACAGCAGGTCATGAGTCAGACCAGTGGAGAGACTGATTCAAATTAAAAGAATAAGGAGAATTAAAATCACAATGCTCATTTTCTTTGTGCATTATAAATATTTGCCTTTAAAAACCTACACAGTAATGCATGTGTCTCTTTGATAAACATAATATCTAAGCTTTAATCTTCTGTGTAAGCCTTTAATAGTTGACTAGTGTAACAGTTGCTTACACATATTGTACAGTAGGCAGCCTGCATTGAGTTCTCTCCAAGATGGCCACTTGGTAGAATAATTAAATAAAATCTCCAATCAAATGATCCATGATTTGCGAGCCTTCTGTTGCCAACCGGCTCCATCTGTTTGCTTTTTCAGAGCTTTGACACAGTGGCTCGTGTGAGTGTAACAGCAATAATGTAATTGTGGATGTGACAGATCCACCAGATGATGTAGGGACTGTTGGAGAGTCTGCTCTGAGGCATACTGTACAGCACGGTGTCATATGGTCTGTAAGAAAGCATGACAGAAACAGTTTCAGAGAGGCCTCCCTGCTGTCTGATCCGCACTCTTGTAGCTGTGTTTAAAGAGCCTCGTGCAGCACAAAGTTACTGTATCTTAATTGAATAACGGGCTTTGGAGCAGGCAGGGTGAAGGACAATAGTAGCAGGGGCAGCTTTGGCATAGTGCCAGCAGAGGATGCCGATTGGGCCTTGGCGCTCAGCAGCAGGCAGAGCGCACGCTGGAGTCCACATCAGGAGAGACAGCCGCCGCTGCTTTGATGGATCTGTCATAGCTGAGAGTGTGTGCCCTCAGCCGGGGTTCAGATATTCAGCACCAATAACATGCTACTATCACAGGTCAGGCTTTCTTTAATGGTGCATTATAGGGGCAATATAACACATTTCTATGTACTGTTAATAACACCTTTTTTATTACACTTGCAACTACACACTAAAATCTCACACTGATCCCCTTTGAATACTCCTTACCATAACGTCTCACTGCTCTCACAGTGATCAAAAATCAGCATCAATGCCCCTTTGAAAGTCTCATTTTACTGTGGATGATTCAACAGTATTCTGTGGATATCAAACACTCCCTTGAAATACACTGCAAAATAAAACGTTTGGAAACATTATTTTGGTCCATTTTTAATCCCCTTTAATAAAACCAAGTGCAATTATATATTATATTGATGGAAAGCCAGGTTAGTCTCCTTTACAGTGAGGTACAACTTGTAAGGATTGTGCATTTGTGAAATGAGCAACACAGCTAAATGTGTGGGCAGAGCCACCCCAAAACAGCCAAAATCCCCTTTTCCACTGGGAGAAAGCCCACGGTTCCTCAGTGAAGCAAAGGGTGAGAAACTGGTCTTCTTGCAGTGTTGTCTTCCTGGGACACCCACTTCACGTTCTATCTTTGACCTCACCAGTTTCATGCAACTTGGTCCTGAGTTTGGAAGTTTTGGTACCATGGCTGAAACCAAAATGCTGCCACTCTGTACCAGAACAGCTGCTTCCAGCTGCAGGGGATTTTGACACATTTTTGGGGCGCTACCCAAACGTTAACTTTGTTGCACATTCCGATATACATGATCCTTACAAGTTGAACCTCATTGTAAAGGTTACTAATCAGGCTTTCCAAACAATATAAAAACGATACCAATTTGTATTATTAAAGGGAGAAATAATCATCTGAATTAACATTTCCAAACTTTTTTGAGGAGTATATTTGCATTTACTTTTAGATCTGTTGCCAGTTATTTTTTTCCTGTGGTTAAGCTAATGTTGTCATGAACCATAAGTTCTGTTATCTTTCACAATAAAAGCAGGTTTTTGTCCAGCAAGCATGTTTTTCTTCCTGAAGACAATGCAAATTATAAAGTAAAATCATTACAAAGAACAGCTTATTCTCAAGATCTCTCAGTTTTACCCTTAAAAGACAAGGTGTTTTTTCAATTTTGTTTTTTATTTAATCCATGTAAACCCATGGATGAAAAACTTAACATGCTACTGTTTGGTATCCTCTTTTTAGTGCAACCTTGACTTTTGGGGAAAACGTTTTTTTTTCACTCTGACTTATCATATTAAATGTTGGACCCACAAAAAGCCACCAAAATGAAATTGATTTTTAAAATATTGTTATTTGATGATGAAACATATTCAAAGTAAATAATGGAGAATGAGAGGCATATCAAGACTAAATAAGATAGAAACGTGTGTACATAAACATACGTTTGTGAAAATGAGATAAATCAAGGTAATAATGACTATTTCAACATGTTAAGTCAAAGGGTTTTCATTTCAATAGATATATATATATATATATATTTTTAAGTTAACACTTAAATAAGTACACAGAAATCATGACACTGTCCCAGACTGTTATGAGTTCTCAATTGGAGTAAATTAATCATATGAAGCGGTGAAAGGTATCCAAAATCCAGCCGAGTAAAGCTAAAAACATATGAATCATTTCACGGTAGACTCTTCATTATTCCATGAATACATGCACAAAAAGAGCTGTATTACAAGGGCTGTGTTTTCAGAGAGCAAATGTTAACCAGGATTTGAGGAAAATAATACACCAAGGTTAAAATGAGACAAAAATTAAACAAAAAACACTGATTAAACTCGTCAGATTTTGTAGCAAGTGTGTTTAATCATTTTTTTTTCATCAAATTGATGGTATTTTAAATCTCATTTTGCCAGGCCTGCTGACATAAGATAGAAAATGGCCTCTCAAATTCTGCACTTTTGACACAATCCGAAGGCTACATTAATTGTGTCTTTATTTAAATGGTAACACATGACAATATATCTCACAGTGATGTTATGTTGACATGATTGTGGACATTAAATATTCAAATTACTTTAACTCTGCATTTTACATAGAGAGCAACAAAAGTGGATTTGATATCTGATTATCCCACTGATTATCCTGGTGTTTGCAAAAAGGTTTGATATCAGCCAGTTAAACTGAAGCTGAAGTGCTTACCTACTAATCATAAATCCATGTTCTGACAAGGAAAATAAATCTGTGGTTAATTTGGACAGGGCTCAATATATCAGTAATATGTATATTTTCTATGGATTTACTTATATAAGAATTTTAACTATGATTAAAATACAGTATTTTGTGCTTAATGCAATCCATGTAGGACAAAGATTGTTGATAGTATTGTTGATAAGGGTTGAACCAAATAAGTTAACACTTCTTACTCTAAATATTTAAATACTAAATCATTGTTTTTCATGTTTAATTTTCCTTGTCTGACTACAGTTGTATGACAGTGATTTTCTCTACATGTTAAAAAGCAAAAACATTTAGATTTAATGTAAGTTCAGGATACGTCCATAATAAAATCAGAACATGATCAGAGGAGACCTATATGATTACATGCAGAGCTTTCTTCCTCTTACAGCACAGACAAATGTGAGAGCAACAGAGCCTTGTGAAACACATCGTGCCTGCTCTCGGATTCATTCTGTGAGGCAATGCTTTTCCAAACAGCTCCAAGACTTCCTGATCGGCTGTAATCCCCAGCTTTCACACATAAGTCACTGAGAGCGATGGAGTCCCCTCTGTTTACTCACTCCAAACCAAATGATCTTTCACAAGTAGACCACTTCAGATGTGAAATGGAATTTGCCAGGCTGTTCTATCCCGAGTCTATTTCTCTGTACGCTTTACCAATTCCCAAACAGGGTTCAGTCGCTTGCAGGTAATGTCTGCCAGGATTGAGCCCGGCTCCTCTGCTGTTTTAATGGCCCACGGGAAAATGGATTTGACGGAGTGCTCTTAAGCACATAGACTGCCAGGGATTTCATTTTGTTTTAGTTGCTGTGATGTATACTCCATGGAAAGCAGGCAGTATTTATAATAGGGAGAAAATGATTTGAAATTACGATATGTAGACTTTTCTTCAATTAAAAACTGGAATATCCAAACTAGTGATAAACACGACTGATCCATGGTATATATTTCCAGCTGAGAACGTACTTTAACTCCTATATTTGCTGAAGTTTTCAGAACCAGAGAAATCTTTAATCTTTAGGTGCAGAGGAACATGTCTTGCTGTTGTGGTTGCAGTTACAGACATGATGTGCTTATTGTCAGGAATAGGAAAGCTACTTGTAAAATGTAGTAAGCTAAGTTACAAATCACTTGTGAAAAATATCAGCTTAGTTACCCCCTGGTGAAAAGTAGCAAGCTACAGCAACAGGACAAAAGTATATCACTAAGTTCAAGCTATTTTCTTCTATTAGGTGAATCTATAAAGAAAAAATTATGGTGATGATGACAGCGATAAAAAGTTAAAAGAAATAATAACAATAACAATTAGTTTTGGTGTTGTTATTGTTACTATTCTAATATTATCATCATCATTACAATCATTATAATTATTAATTCTTATTATTAAACCAAAACCACAGTCAGTGTTTTATGGTGATGGTTGCTTTATGGGACATCAACCATCATTTAACATAAATACATATTTTTAGACCAGTTAAACCCAAATTAATGGCAATTCAACTATATTTTATATAGCAGAATTTCTCTCCAGTTTATAATCATTATAGATGTGAATGTAAATATTATAATGACCTCTATCTGTGGTTGATATTGATTATACCTCCACAACAAATAGCTTTACAACCATACCTGAGGACCCTCTTGAAGACAAGATGCCACATCTTAAGGGGCTAACCTTGAATAAATTTATATCCAGCAGGTATTATTATAGCTATTATTATTATTAATATTATTATTATTATTATTGTTGTTGTTGTTGTTGTTGTAATTGGTATTATTATGATATTTTTTCTTTTTTTTTTCATTGAGATATAATTTTTGGGGGTTACAAGTTTATAAAACCCATTTACCAACATGGAAGTTTGACCAACAGCAACTGTTAAGAGGTTTTTTTTCCCAACAGGGACAATAGAGTAGTGAATGAATGACATTTTTTTGAAGGCCAACCCAACAGTTAACTCCTTGTTGGCTTCCTGGACTAAAAGCTAATGAGAATTTTCAATCTTTTTTTGAGTAATTGCTGAAAATACATGTATCTGGTGAAAAAATACGAATGAAACTTGAAACTTATTCACAATTTAACTTTTATGAACGAACACAACTTTCTCAATATTTTAATTTTTAAGAACACAATAATGTTTTTAAATTTAAAAGTGTGGGCCTTTTTTTTTTGATCATTTTAAGTTGCAAAAAAAGTAATACTTAAATCTTGTATGCATGTGTTCACCACGGATTTCTTTGAGGTTTTCAAAGTGTGAGGGAGAAGCAACAGGACTCCAGGAGGGACAGAATAAAGAGAAGACCAACAAATATGTTCTGCCAAGTCAAATTCTGCTATTTATTAATCAAAATTTAAATAGTTGCCCTACTAATATGTTATAAAGATTTTTGAGGAAAATGTGGAAAGAGGAAGTAGCCTTACAATCACATCTACAGTTTTTGTAAACCAATCTTGAATAAATCTCCATGTCCACAGTAAATAATTTGCTATACTGAAAATTATTCAATATTCAAAAGAATAAAATCAAATAATTCCCATAGACTTTGGGATTAAGCCACCAGAGGTGCCTAAATGGTAACTCACTTCTGTGGTTTAAGAGCCATTCCTGCACCGTTCTTTTATATTGATTGACTGTGCCATTACCATTGATATGACATATTGTGCATTAAAAATAGCAAGCATTATCAAAATAAAAAACCCAGCATAATCATTTGAAAAAACATCAAAAAGAGAGGTCTGAGATTCATATTACAGCATGGGATTTAAAAATAAAATACAACATTCAGTGAACATCAAAATAATAAATATTAACTCATTATACTCTCACATGTTAAGAGTTTAAAGAGCGTGTCTGATGGCTTTATCTTTCCTCTGGTTGACAGTGTTACTGCTCTGCCATGTAGTTATGATAAATGGTTGTTTTAAGAGGGCTGCATTTACTTTGTAGAGTCATTATGAGAATATTATGTATGAGAAAACAGTCATTAATATTCATTATAATTGCAAACCACTGAGCTGAATGCTGATGGAGTGTGAATGTGTGTGTGTGTGTGTGTGTGTGTGTTGATGCCACCACGGGCATGCTCCAACTAATGTATCTCTCATTGCATCTGCAGGGCCGTAAATGTCAGCATTTAGGAAGGTGTTTGTAACAGAATATGACTTTCTACTAATTTTTCCTCTCAATCAGCAAGCTTATGATATTCTAGTGGGAAGATGATATTAACATAAATCAGATATTAAATTCCCAACCACCTTTGCTTGGTAAATTTGTTGCAATGCCCAGAAATGTATGAAAAATGACAAAACAATCCCTTCATTGACACCATATCAGAGACATTTTCAGCAACAAACAGCAGCTAGAGGAACAACAAAAAAGATAGACAAAAAGACAACACAATGAACACATTGCACAAATAACTGCATGGATTGAAAAGCAGTCTGGCAACTACAGCCGTTGCATATGATGTATTCCACATCCAAGAGATATACAGTGAATGAAAAGAAAATTAGCATAACAATCCACTTTCAGTGACTTTAGTCATTATCACATCATAACATCATATACAGAGTCATTTGCTATTTGAACCCAGAGATTCTGACAGCCCTTTTATTCTGCTGTTTCTAAAGCAACTACAACACAATGGAAAATAAACATCAAGTATAAGATCAATACATAGTTAAGCTAATAAAGGTTAAATTATGCATCTTTAGTTTGATATGCCTGTGTGTTCTACATGTCTCTTGCACATGATAGTGCCATCAAGACTTCTCCTGTGAATAGTGCCAGTATCTGTCTAAAATGGCTGATTCTCCCAGCCTCCTCAAATAGACTTATCAGTGTGATATCTTACTATTGTCTTGTCAGAAGTTCTGACTTGTACCGAGCAGAGATCGAAGATATTGCTGAAGTGCATAGAACTGACCAATTAACACATAGTATACATGCCAACCACTCAGAAAAGACTGGGCACACTTGGGTAAGGGGGCTTTATAGAGACTGAAGCTCCAACAGTGTCACAAAGAAGCTCTGTCATCATTAAACCTCAAGACATTTACATTAATTATGTAAGAGCGTAATATCCATGTCAGCCAGTGAATGCCTGCAACACGACATGTGCCCCACGTACACACGAATGCAGGAATCGACTCACAGCACTCCTGCCCCTAGTAACATTTCCAAACTTAGGCCAAAGTTGCGTGAGACTGGTGAAGTCAAAGGACAGCCACCTCTGCACCCTTTACCAACTGGTCGCGGGACTCTCTCAACTCTGCCACGAGGCGAGCCTTCTCCTGTTTGTACCCGATGTTGATTGACTTCAGCGGAAGTTGCAGCGCGATCTTGCCTAAGAGGCCTGCATCTGAGAAGCATCGAGGGAGGCAGATCCAGCGATTTGGCTCGGTGGATCTGCTCCCAGATCATGGCTGAATGTTCGATGCACCCTGGGAAGCCTGGAAGTCCTGCCTTCTGGCAACTTGTGTCAATGTAGCTGTTGTCTCTGAGGAAGTTGGACGTTCCCCTCGCCAGAACAGAGAAGAAAACCTTGCCCTCCACGTTCAGCAAAGTGATGTTTCTGAACTGGTTGATGGATGTGGAGTTTTGTTCTTTGGGAATGAATACCCCGACTGCTTGTTGCCACCCCGCTGGTACGGATTGGTTTTTCCATACAACTCTGATAAGCTTCCACAAGATCTTTGTCACCTGTGGCAGTTCTTGTAGAGCTTATAGGGAAGTCCGTTGGGTCCTGGCGCTGAGGCTGATCTGGCCCTTCTGATAACCTCTTTGACCTCGCACAGTCGGGGCAGGGAGATGTTAAAGGGGGTACTTGGTGGTGCTGGACGTGGCACATGTCCAGGTGAGCCCAGTGGTGTTCCTCTGGCTCCATCGGTGTACTGGCCCTTGATGTACTGCTCCAGGTCTTCCTTGGAGATGTCTAACCGGCCGCTTCGCTTCTCGTCCAGCAGCTGGTGAGCGTACTTGAAGGGATCCTTGAAGAAATCTCTCCTTTCTTTCTCCTTCCTTTTCCTCCGTCTCCTAATCCGGTCAGCTCGACGTAGCTTTGCAAGCCTCTGTTTTAGCTCCTCCCACAAGACCTTTAGGCCTGCCTTTTCCTCTGGGGCAGCTTTTCTCCATCTCTTGCGCAACTGGCGTCTGTTGTGTAGGAGTTCCTCAATGTGTATCTCCCGCCGTCCTTTCTGTCGTGGGGTAGCTGCTCGCTTGATCATGCATTCGCCAAACCTCATTACAAGTTGTACTTCATTGTGAAGGTGATAAACCAGGTTTTCCAATGATGAAAATGAAAATGAAAATACAATATTAATTGGTATTATTACCAATAGAAGAAATAATCAAATGAAATAATGTTTTCAAATTGTTTTTGAGGAGTATACATAATCTATCTATCTATCTATCGATCTATCTATTCAATGACAGTTTGAAATAAGTACTTTTTGCTATCAGATGACTGTCCATGTTCATTTCTTTCACTATGAAAAAAGAACCTTTACTATGATTTTGTTTTTGTTCTATGTTTCTTTGTTTTTTGTTTTTTTCTTTGTGTGAACTATAATTGAACAAGATAAGTGCCCTGTACTTGAGTTTGTCCTCTGTATTAGTTTGTATGTTGTTTTTTAATCAGTGTGGTTCTACACTGAATTATACTTCGGCATCTTGACCCTTTTCCAAATCAGAAATGAGTTGTTGAACACACATAGTAATAAAGAAAGTTGTATAAAAATACTGATCCTGTAATTATTTTTTGAATTGTAACCCATTTTCTCTAACAATCACAGAGTTTGCACTTGTTTACCACTGTATCTTCACCTTGGATTGTAGGTAATAAACTTAGAATTAAAGAACTATCATGGTGCATTCACTGACTCCCTTTTGTAGAACATAGAGTGCAAGCTGCCCCACAGTCTACAAAGAAAACTGTTTTATTCCAGATGATAAGGGCTCCTATTTTTGTTTGTGTCTGGTAATTGGAGCAGTGTTGAGGAGAGGAGCATTGATACATTTCCTCAGTCTGTGTGTGAATGAGGCCGGCTATGGAAGAGAAGAGGTCAGGCCCCGGACTTGCCTTCCTCCCTCTGGGCCCTCAGCAGCAGTAAGGGCCGCACAACACCACAAACAATTAAACATGTTGCTTCTCAGGGTAGAGCAGCCACACTCCTGTTGGTCAGACAAGTTTTTTTTTTTTTTTTTTACCTCAGTGGTTTGCTGTTGGTCACTCTTCAGAGCAATAATCTGCAGGTCTGAGCAATCAATACAGACACGACAGCTTCAGCCTCCATTAGCACCGATATCTCTGGAGTGTCTGTGCATGAGCAGAGGAGCACAGAGCACAGGCATCAACTGACACATCTGCACGCTCCACACAGACACACAAACAGAGATATTCAGGCTCATGCACTGGATCATCCATTTACACATACAAGCACAAATACACAGCCAACACTACTTTTCTATGTGAGGATATAAAAACAGATGCAAACCAGAAATGTAATCATATATGTATGTTAAAAAAATGTTCCTCTGTGGACCAATAGCATTAAAAAAATCCATATGGGAACACATATTTAGGACACCTGAAAATGTGCCTTAAAGCTACCTATCTGTGAGAACAGATACACTGTATTTTAGAAAAGTAAATGGCCACAACCTTTATGTTATTCAGTACATTGAATGACTGATTAAAATATCAATTTTAATTAAATATTAATGTCAATAAAGAAAATTTAAACTGTATTTTTCCAGCAAAATTCTGTCATGCAGACCAGTGCCTGTTTATATCTGAAACATGTTTTTACGGTATTTTTATGTAATGTTATTTCTATATTAATATTTTATTTTATTGCCACAACAACTAACTAAACAATGCAGTCAACTGACCAACCAAGCCCACAAGCACCACTCAGACAACTACCAGACAAATAACTATCCAACTGACCAGCCAAGCAACTGAACAGCAAACCATCAAACAACTGACCAAAAAATTAAATAACCAACCTCAAACCAACCACCTAAGAAAATGACCAACCAACTACAGACAAACAGAAACAACCACAACCAACCAACCAAAAAAACATACAACAAACAGCCATTTTCCTACCAACCGAGCAGATGGTGAATCAACCACAAACCAACTGACTAAACAAACAAAATACAACCAACCAAGCAAATTCAAAACCAAGTACCAACCAACTGACCAAAAAAAAAACAGCCAACCAAACTCAACCATCCACAAACATACCAGCCAAGCAAATGACCAACCAACCACAGACCAACTGACTAAACAAACAAAAAAACAACAACCACAAACCAACTGACTAAACAAACAAAATACAACCAACCAAGCAAATTCAAAACCAAGTACCAACCAACTGACCAAAAAAAACAACCAACCAAGCTCAACCAACCACAAACATACCAGCCAAGCAAATGACCAACCAACCGCAAACCAACTGACCAAACAAACAAACAACTAACTACACACAGCCAACCAAGCAAATGACCAACCTACAACCAGTCAACAGAGCAATAAAGCAACCCGCCATTCGACAACTGCTAGCAAACCAGTCAGCAAACCAACCAACCACTATCTAGTCAACCAACCAGCAAAGCAACAACTTTTCCATGTCCAATCAGCCAAGTTACCAACCAGCTGTGTTTGTATAAATGTTTTACAGTGGGTCTGGCTTTAAAAATTCCATGGAAAGCTAGCATGAAAAATAAAAGAGTTGTGTATGTGTAGCTCATTTCAAAAACTTTTCAGAGCACTTTCAGATTATTTTTGTGCTTAAGGAAAATATATTAATGAATAGGGGTACGAGATTACACTACACAAAAGAAACAATTATTGAAATATTCTAAACACTCAATATTCTACATAAAATAGGCCTAAAGCTATCTTTCTTTTTGATGAAATATCACCATCACATGAATAAAGTCATCAGCTGAGTACTTAAACACTTGCACAGTTGTAATTGTAGGCATCCTTTAACCTCACTGCGATCCCTATACAGCAGTCATATGTGTGTTTCCTGAACAGCAGATAATAACAATGCAGCCCTCTGGGCCTCTGAGACAGCACTGTGTGTGCTCTGGCTCGTCCATCTGTGTGCACTTGTGCTTGTATTTGAGCTGGGCTGTAATGGACTCAACAAGTGAAACACTGCTGGCATATCTCCAACGAGACTGCCCTGAGGAAGGAAAGCAATGCTACAGTAGCTTTACAATTACACAAACAAAGAGAAACCTGGATGAATGCTTCCTGGTGGAAAATCACGACATGGAGCTGGAAAGATTTTTTTCATTAATGATCCTTCATGTGAAAAAAATTAATTGATTCCCTTGTTTATTGTTGTCATTACTAATGCTACATGTGTCTTACTGCTGAAAGTTCTCAGGCATGGCAAAGATTACGCCCACAAACCTTTAGATCTTAGAGTATTTGCAGCTGAAGAGACCCATATAACTAAGAATATGATTATCATACAATTATATGTGTGTCAATGGTGGGTTTTTAATAATACATGGTAATTGAAATTAACATTAAAAAGATGGGGGAAAATGCAAAAAGAATGTTTGCTAATTCTTATAATATTTTTCTTCCTCTCTTTTAGGTACATTTTCCTCCAGTTGGGTAAAGTCATGGCTGTGATCCTAGAAGAGAAAATCCATGATGAAAATATACTCAAGGTTGGTAAAAAGAGCTCTGTTTTCTGTTACACCCTTATCATAAAAAGGCTTTATCACTGTTCTGACAATATGCTGTGAAATAGCCCTGTGGGAAGGTGATTCACAACATGGATATACAGCTCAAAGGGGTATGAGTAGTTTAATCCTAACCAGAAACACTTAATACACTCACTGTACTGGGGAGAGGTGCTACCACATCTCACACAAATGGTCATTGTCATGATAATGTTATGCACTTTTAAGAACAGTCTGTAGTGGTGCACAGAATAATAAAATGTTGGTACTTTTTCTGTGCTTCAAAATGCCTTAGTACTAAAGATGACCTTACAGTATTAGTAGGACAAACGTAGCTTTGGTTTAAGAGACTGAGAGCATGATCCAGGCTGAAAGAACTGTAACATTTTAACTGTAACACTGTTGAGCAGATTTGTCTAAAAATTCTGTCAACAGTGAAGTAGAGAGGGGATTGGCAGCAGTTGGATGCTACAATGCTGCATTGGTTTACCCAGTGTATTATCCTGACAGCTGCATAACATCAGGTTGAGCCATGCCAGGGAAGGGATGTCAGCGTTTTCCACAGTGAGGCACAGCTCCCTTCAGAAATCATTGATGCATTTATCTAATGCTGCACACACTGCAAGAACACTTTTTTTAGTTGCCCAATAGAGGAAATGTAGAAATATAATGCCTTAATATACCTATTATGATTTTTTTTTTTTTTTTTCACATGGTAATACCTTTTCTGTACTTAAAAATGCTTTGGTACTGAAACTATAAGATGATCTTACAGTATAAAGCAAAGGACATAATTAGCTTTAGTTTCAGTGACTGAGAGTGTGATCCAGGCTGAAAAAAGTTAAACAAGTTAACTGCGTCATTGTTGAGCAGCAGCATGAGCAAATTTGTCAAGAAAAACTGTCAACAGTGAATTAGAGAGAGGACTGGGAGCAGTTGGATGTAACCAGACGTCCTGATTTAGCTTGAACTGTCCTGTTTTCCAGTGATATGCCTCATGTCCCCACAAATATCCCCAAAACGCTTATATGTCCCAATTTTAACCAACTGAAATAAGATACCAAAACATAACACCATGTTTGCAACACTGATTTGTCAGAATATACTGTATGTCAGTCAATGTTATTACAAAACCCGTTGCTTATTTTATTCACAAACAAACAAACAGAAAAAAAGTGCTGCATGTTAAAGCTCACTGTTGATTTGCCTTCATTAATGTCAATCAATCTCAGCATGCAGCTGCATTTAGCTTGCCAGGTAGAGCCATGCCAGGGAAAGGATGTTAGCTTTTTTCACAGTGATGCAGAGCTCCTTTCAGAAATCATTAATCAATTTGTCTGATGCTGCAGACTGCAAGAACCCTTTTTTATCTGCCCAATGGAGGAAATACCGAAATATAATGTGTATTAATTTCTTATTACGATGTACTATTAACACACTGTAACTTAAACAGTTAAGTTAAAATATCTCTGAATGCCACTGAGGACAAGGCTGCAGTTTTGAACAAACACATCGTACATACAGTAGTGCAGAAAAGTGGCACAGCAGGTAGTGCATGTGCCTCACAGCAAGAAGGTAGCTAGTTCAAACCCAGTGTCAGTCAGGGCCCTTCTGTGTGGGGTTTTCATCTTCTCCCTGTGCATGAGTGGGTTTTCTCCGGGCACACAGGCTACCTCCCACAGACCTAAAACATGCTCATTAGGTGAACTGGTGACTCCAAATTGCCCTTTGGTATGAGTGTGAGTGTGAATGATTGTCTGTCTCTATATGTGGCCCTGTAATTGGCTGACGCCCAGTCCAGAGTGTAACCCACCTCTTGATCAATGTCAGCTGGCATAGGATCCAGCCCCCCACAACCCAGAAAGGGATAAGTGGAATAGATAATGGATGCATGGATGTACTGTACATTTATTTATACAAGTAGATTAATCTAAGAATTATGACAGATAATATTTCACATACAATTAAAAAATAATGTAACTAAAACCTAAAGTATTTTTAATATGTATGGTTGTTTTGGAACAGATCTAAAATATGAAACCTCGTGGACCTGTTTTTTCTGACCCTTTGTATCAAAGAAGTAATGTTTCAGTTTCAGTCATCTTCTCTGCATTGATTATTGTGACATTTAAGTTTGTATCCTACCAAAACATCAATTTTGGTACCACAGTTCCTTACACGGGAATCCATTTAAAGCAACCACGGTCTCTTTTTATCAGATTTACCACTCATACCAAACTTTTTGTATTTCTTTAATGCAGTTCAGTGTTTCTCTTCTTCAGTCACAGTCTCCTGCAGGTTCAATTTCTCTTAATTGTGCTGTGACCTCTCCATATCCCCTTAGCAATTAGCTGATGAGTTAGTGTGTACTGTGGGTCACTATCAATGGGTGGTAATCAACACAAACATAAAGAGGCTTTTCAGAAGAGAATCTGTGGTGCTATTCAAGGGCCCTTATACCTCCAAACATTTTATTGATTATGAAGGGATAATCAAAAGGTGTGTGATGAAGGGTCAGGAAAATAAAAAATGCCAGGCTTGTTGCTATATATAAGAAGTACAGCAGAATTACACAGATGAACCCTACATAGATTTTTATTGCTTTAATTATATGCTGTTCAGGATTTAAATTTGTGATATCAATAAAACAGAGTGTAGCAGACGATATTGAATGTAAATGCCATTTGAGGCATCGTAACAGAGTTAGCTCAAATACCAATTTGGTTAAATTTATTTTGACATTGATACAGAACCTTGTCTGTTAACGTCTGCTGTATGAGATAATTCTTGATTTTAAATGTTCTTCAAACAGATTTTGATGAAAAAGTGCCTGTTTATAGCAAGTCGACTAAAAACACTCTTTTTTAAAACCATGAGATATTACACAAATAAAACAGATCATTTATTTGTATTCAGTGTATAGTAATAGGTTTTTGGAATCAGAGTATTAATTTCATGTTATATTAAAACTCTTTTAACATTCTTACTCTTATTTTATTTTTGTCTGTCTGTTTCAAAAATTTCTGTTTGAGAGGACATTTGGACATTTGGAAGACATGCTCGTTCAACTGTCTACTGCATGCAACTAACTACAAGCAACTATTGACTATTGGGTCAATTAGTTGACAAGTCTAATTGTTCATTTACTAGTTTAACTGTGGCTGAGTGAGAACAGAGTGGAGATGACTGAGACTGAGTTTGAGTGTTGTTGTCACATACAGAGCACCAAACAGGTTAGCTCTTAAATTAGCCACAACTTTAGCCCTGTTAACAAAAAAAATTTGGCCTTGGAGCAGTCAAATAAGTCTCCATTTTGCCTTCATTAGGAGGCACTTCTTTATTGTCAGTGTAGAGGATAAAGTATGCAAAGGGAAACAAAGGCTTTGGACACAGTAGCATGACAGAAATGTTGCATTGGATTGTACTCGGAACTCAGAGAGATCCGACCTCCAAATCGGAAAAGTGCAATTGAACGGTCCTTGAGCTCGGGACTCGACTCTGGATTTCAGGCAAGATCAATGCAGCCCGAGCTGGTCGGAATGACGTCATAGCAAGATGGCGTTGCACACAGGGTCACTTTTTCCTCAACTTATGTGTTGTCTAATTTAGCATTTGTGTTAGTAAAAGTGTAGAATTACTTTGTAATGGCTTTTCCAATTACCACTCTGTTAATTTGTGATTTTAAAAAGCTCTGTCCAGGTATGTAGTCAGGTCAAAAAAACACAGGAACCATAACGATACTGAAGAGTGTTCAAAATATAGTATGCCCCACACAGAATATTGTTTTTCCCATATTTAAACTGCGGTAGCCTATAATTATAAAGTTTAGCACTAATGCTGTAGTTTTTATATCCAGAAAACAGCGGATTTGACGCATGGAAATAATAATAACTGCACTTATCTGTCATTAACAGTTTCTAACATTTCTAGTGGTAACACAGTCAGGTTGCATGCTGTGTGTGTGTTGAAACAAGCGTTCTGTAAAACGCAGAACGTAAGGGTATGAAAGGACTAGACAAACGTTTTACTGAATCATGTGCCACTGTTTCAAATGGTGTAACACTTTAATCTGCACTTTTGCACCTTGAACTGCACTTCACCTTCCCCCAGGAATTTTTTATTCTCAAAAAGCAGCAAAGCAAGCATCAGTTTATTGCAGCCAGCCATGTTTTCCAGTGAAATACAATGAAATGCTTCTCCCAGGGGATTTGGAATTTCCAACCCGGATCGTTCCAAGTTCTAAGTACAATCGAACCCATATTATTAATATCCATATTCATTAATGTAAAATAGGGTCCAACTTAGCTGTGCTCCTTATCGTTACATCACAGCTAGTTTGACATAAATGGAGAACTAAAATCAAATGTACAATAGTTACTCCAGAGCTCACTGTGGTGTTTAAATTGATACATTTCATGAAAATATGTTTCCTTAACTATTACCCCACAAACCAATTCATTGGGGTCTCTAACCTGCACATGACTTTTAAAGTGTCTTGTCCAAGAACACATCCCCATGTGACAGCTGGGCAAATTTCTTTGGTCTTCAGACTGATGGTGAAGAACTGACCAGACTAAGTCATCTAAGATTTTTAACCACATTATCGAGGCATGAGCATGACTAAGTCACTTTTGGGTAGTTCCAGCAGGCTAACATTTTTGAAGGTCCAGTTTTATCAGACAAAAATAAAACTTTGACCTTTGAAAACTGCATATGAACTTACTGAAAGTGTTAAAGGGACTTTTTTGTACTCTGCAGAAGTGCACTGTGTAAATATTTGTAATGTGCAGGTACAATTCATGAAAGTGTTTTTTCATACAGGCAATTCATTCTGTTTTTACCTCCACCAATGAGATTACGGTTATTTGCCAGAGTTAGTTAGTTAGTTAATGTTAGTTAAGAGATTACTCAAAGATTTAAGAACAGAATTTGATCAAATTTTCAGTATAGGTCAAAATAGGCGAAGGACCAATCGTTTAGATTTTGGTGGTGATCCAGATGTGGATGTGGATCCAGGAATTTTTTAAAGGAATCCTTAACATAGGGTTGTTTTCCACAGTTTTGCTAATGATTCATTAAGTTCTCAACAGATTTTGATTACGTTATCAGGGGTGTGCAGGAATGTTGGTCATGGCACAAGGAAGAAGTGTGTAGCTTTCTACATTTTTAGCTGTAACTTATGTGACAATGTTGGAGGTGCCTTGGAGGGGGTTTGTGCCCTCTGAGCACTTGTATAAAATTGTGATAATATTTTCTAATTCCTTGTTGGATTTGTCAACGCCTACCACAAACTCTATTTTCTATTTTGTTAGTGGATGTTTGTGCCTTGTCTAGGGTGGATGCTTTTCACCCTAAGGCCACCGCGCTGGCCTCTGGGCAGAAACAGAGAGGGGAGAAAGAAAAAGTGTCCAAAGATACAACATCCTAACAGACAACAGGCTGCACTCATTATTGTCTAAACCAGCAATTAGGTGTTTGCCCAACGATGGAGCTGACCAGCTCTATCCAAATCAAAGCTTTGGCTTTTGGCTTTTAGGAGAATGTTAGTGATAATAGATTCCGATTTTTCCTCTTTGTGGTTTTGGACACCGACGCATACTTTAACCAGCAGCTTAGTCCACACTTTGAGGGCGGCATCTCCAAAGACGACTGTGGTGGTCTTGGTCAGGGAGTGAAGCTGTCATTACTGCGTTACCATGGAAAAGATGCCTCACATACACAATTTTAACGAGGGTGTACTGTTTGGTAAACTATCAGCGGAGCCTCTGTAACTGGGCTGGAGTGCAGCAATGCTCTAACTTGTTTAATGAATTCCTTGAAAACAAAATGCTGCTTCTTTTTCACAATAGTCCCGGAAGAGTTGATATTCATACAGACTCCAGTGGTAATTAGACACAAAATGGTGTCTATCAAGCACACCCACCAGCCTCCCACAGCTCAAGTTGTGATATTCCTTTAAAGCAGCAATTATTAGAAGATTAACAAGTTCACACTGCTACGACAGGATGCTGTGAGAATGAATTTTGGTTCCAAGAGCCCTTTGGCTGTTTGCCATCACTGAAGGTGACAGAAAAATCTTGCCGATCTTGCATGACAGTGCACAGGAGAGGGGGGTTGATGGGGTGGACATAGGGACGGAGTCGGCTGGGTGGAGCTTCTGAATGTGAAAGTCATTACAGTTTGGGCTTCCAACTCCACCCTGCCCTCACTGCCCCAGTCCCCCAGATCAGCTTTACTCAGCAGATTCCTCCCCCCGGTGGGAAACAGAGGAGCAGGCGGCTGAGAGCAGCATAGCCAAAGCACGTGGCTGCAGCCCCCACTGTCCTGGTGCTAATTATTGATCACATGATTAAGGCTGATGGAGAGATTTTTTTGCTTTATAGTACAAGCTGTGATTGTGCATCTCTGACTTGTTGAGAAGGGAAAATGGGCTGCCAAAAGATCAATACTTTCAATCACATAGAGGAGCCCCTCTGCCAGTCACGCTGAGTAAGGTGATTACAATTGAGTCTTAAGACAATGAAGAAGTTCGTGGGGCTTCCTCAGGCTCACTCAGCTTCCTCACAGGGAGTCTAATGAACTTAGACCTGCTAAACATGGCCTCCTAAGCGCTTCAGATCTGATTCTGTGAGACATGCAGACCTGTCAAACACATTAGCACTCGCCTGTAAGCGCCAGGGAAGAAACCTTTTACAACTAAAGTCAGGTAAAGCACAGAGAGTTGTTAAAACATTTGACCCAGGGGTTTTTGCAGGATGGCATGGGGAAGGCACAGGCCCCATTTTGAATTTGACTGGCTACCTTACAAGCATCTGACAGGTAGTATGCAGTTCGAGGTGGGACTTTGAACGGATTTCAGTGTTAGAGATTAAATTCAATGCAGAAGTGATAAAAAATACAGTTCCTCAAGTAACAATGTGAGGCTGACTGTAGAAACACCAGAGGTCACATACACACTCAGCCCATTTTTACAGAAGTAATACGCATGCGACTGCCTGGTCCAGAAAACTGCTTTGGTCTTGATAATTTTACTAGTTGTAAATTGAGGTTTTAACTCAACGTTTTTTTTGATTAAGGTTATGCATAAGGAGGTGGACATGACTACAAGGCCGTAATTGTCAGGCAGCCTTAAGTCCCACCTTGACGAGGTCCCTTTGTTTCTCAATATGTATCATAAATCTAAAGTTAGATTGAGAAAGTGTTTTGTACATGCTGACAACCTTTGGTTGGCTTTCAAGGCCTTTAACCAAACTGGCAGAAGTCCCCCTTGCTTTGCCCAATATTTCCTGCAATCTATTGCACCAGGTCACTCAAAACCGTTATAAAGTTTAATTGCAGCACATGTAGTTTGCTAGCAATACATAATATTGTGAAGACACTTTTACTTTTGTCCCAGATATCCCCAGAAAAGCATCTTGTGTATTTTGTCCGACAAAAATCCATCACGAATTAGATTTTGGCATGCCCATAAACCCATAAGTTTCACCCCAGGTAACAGCATGCTGTTTCTGTGTAAGTTCAACTCAGCTATATGACCACACAACTCTCAAGAAGTGAATGTGGATTTGGGTTCCTGTTACTGTGCTCTAATGTTTACTATTGTAGGAGCTGCCTCTGGGCTGAACAAAAAACTGGCACAGGGAACGTCAGGCAGCTACTGGCACTAAATAGAAGAGTAGTCCTGATCCCATGGACTTTTTGTCTTGTGTACAGACATACTCTATCATGCATAGGAGACACATTAAAACACATTAAAGGACATATATAAATTAAAAAAGCATTCTGTCTTGACTATGACAAATGAACAAATAGACAAGGACAGATTTTGTAAACAGTCTTTCAGTTTTGGCAGCTGTGTTTTGCTTTTTTATGACAGACAATGGGGTGTTTAAAGGAAGGGTTGAAACACCCATTTAATGAAATGCTATAAACATAATCCCAAGTGTCTATTTTTTACTTTATAATTTGCACATTTCACTTAAAGAGCAGAATGTAAATTTCATCACCAAACAATATAATGATGAGTATTAACATACTGTATGCACCACTTACCTCCTCTGTTCACTTCTTGTTTTGGATGAAGGGTTTCTATTCTTTTCAAACTGCACCCATTAAAGTGCAGTGATTTTCTTTAACCCTTATCAACCAGGTTAGTCCTATTGAGATCAGCAGATCTCTTTTCCAAGGGAGACCTGGCCAAGAATGGCAGCAATGCAATTACTGAATTCATTTGTTTTGTGGATGAATTTCAAAAAAAAAGGAAAAGGCTGTTGACATTCCAATATCTGGTTTTCAAGGCATGAATAGTTGTTTAGCTGATTTTCATTAATTGCAGAGGAGGGATGCTGTAGACCTGCAGTACAGAAGTTTGGAAATATTAGGTTGTAAAATGTGTCAATTTCTTTTCTTTTGTCTTGTCTTGGGGGGGTGGGGGTGGGGTGGTTATGAAGATGTCAAATTAGGGCCTACTTTGACTGAGAGAAGCCCTGCTCTGTGTAAGGGGCATGAACATGGGCAGCTCTGCTTATGTTATCAGTAATTAGCTGCTTTGATCATTTAGATATACTGTATATTGGTACATTGTAGCTCACTCATTTTTTGGTTTCAAAATAAAATACATTGCTCAGCACAGAAATGTTGAAGTTGACAATGTTTTTGTGCACTTCAGAATAGTTTTGTAAATTGAGTTTGAGCCGCAGCATATACTGTTTGGAAAAAGTTTAAGTATACCACCTTCATGTTGATATTTTCCCTTTGAGTCTCTTTCAGTGTGCTGGAGAAAGTGATTTGGCAAAGATGTTCTGCAAAGTTCCCTGAAAGAACACACTTTGCAATTTTCACTGGAGGACATTGATAATTTTCAAAATGCTAGGATATGCATTGGCCTTGTCTCTGCTCCACCAGGCTGAGGGATACATGAACACAGCACAGATTCAGTAGTTTTATTGTGTGGTATTTTTCTCTTCCCTTGTCTTTACCAGGCAGCATCCGTCCCTCTGTGGCAGCCATGACAGCAGCCTTTCAGGGAGCAGGTGACTTGTTAGTACTCTAAGCAACAACGGGAACAGATGTGTCCCTGACAGTGGATGGATGGTCAGGGTCCATCTGGTCAGTGCAGCCCTGGACAGGAATGATGAATACAGCTTCATCAGTGAATAGCTGTCATCAATCGCGCGGTGCGGAGATGGCCGCTGACAGGCACGCGTGCCGGCCTCCGGGGCCCCAGGTGTGGTGAGTGGAGAGAGCGGAGGCTGGCTGCAGAATGCGGGTCAATCAGCCAAGTCCGAGGCAATGTTACACATTGTGATGTAAAAAGTGCATGCATTACAAAGAAGATGAAGTGCACTGCTTAGGAATCCACTGCTTCTTTGATACCGGGTCAAAGATTTATCTCAACACGGGGGACGATGCTTAGCCACTGTGCTAAGGACGAGCACCGGGCGTCTAGACATGTCATGGCTCTGCATTGTCTTCCCCTGGTTGGCGGTCCCAAATGAAATGTGCTGCATCCTTGTCTGCCTCGCTGCATAGACATGGAGAGGTACTAAAACACTGGCCTTGCTCAGGATCGCTCTGAATATGTTATGGCTGCCGCTTCCCTTGAACTGTCACAACTTTAAATTGACCACTTCTAATGGATTCATACAGTGTGGGGTGATTATTATGCACGATGCTCCATCTGGTCCTGGAAACAATGATATCGCACTGAAATCCCTGGAAAAGCTAAGTTATTTATATATATATTTGTATCGTAACCAGGTAATTGCAGCAAAGCCTGTGAGTCCTAATGGTTTGGTATGTCAAAGTGGGTGTGTTCTTGGACCTTGGTCTCAGTGGTAACAGGTCCATTCAGTCTGTAAAGGTGCTGTAAACAAGGCATTAATTTCTGACTTGCAATTATAGCAAGGATTTTATTTTGAAAAGAACACGACAGATCAAATTTTGTCATACAGAGAAATATCATATAATCATACACTTCCATAAATAATCTGGCATTCGGTGAGATTTAAACCAAAATATAAGAAGAGTATTGTTAAACTGTACATAAATCCACAACATCAGTTTTTGTCTAGAAGCATTTCCACTCTCGTCCTCACAGTAGCCTGAGTGAATGTTGTTGATTACACATTAATAGTTGTCTTTACAGAGCTGTCATTTTTGGCACCCAGGCCTCCATGTCCGTGTTCAAATAGAGAGCTGCACATGACCCATGAGACCGCAGGAAAGTCTAATACATATTTATAAGCAGTTTTCACCTCCACTACTGCTGAGTAAGAGTCCAAACTATTATAAAATGCTTTCAAGTCTGAAGATTCTCAAAGTTGGCATCAGTCTATATTGGAAATAAGAGACAAACATAGTAAACTGTGTGACTTTTACATTCCAAAATTATATTTTATTTTTTTGATACGCCAAGCTTTCCCTATGATGGCCCTGAAGAGCAATATGCAATGTGACTTCATGAACACAACAAAAAACAAATGGCACTATTTACAACAACAACAAAAAAAAAAAAAAAACACAATGAAAAATCATAGAACACAACAACCAAAAAGAGATTAAAAAATACAACAACTAATCAGTAAACACGATGTCAGATCAAAAATACATCAGTAACTAAAGAAATGTAACAAGAAGAATAACAATGCAAATAAAAACTCACTAACAATTAAAATGAATAAATTAAAACAGTACTTAAAAACCTCAACAAATTTTTAAAAAGGAACCATAACATGACAATAATCCATCACTCAAATATATATCAACATATCATTAAACATAATATCAGAAAACATAACAGCAAAAGAGAAAACACAAAATTAGACAAAAAAAACAGACATCAAATAGAAAATGTCAAAAAACAAACAGCAAAACCAAGAGGAAAACATTACAACAAATTTAAAGGTAACAGCAAAAACATAAAAGAATGACAGCTTTAGAAAAACAAAAACAAATTGTTAACAGATCAACAACACATCAATAAATCATTAAACAAACAAATAAGTAAGAATACACAACAAAAACCACAACATTAAAAATAAAAACACAACAAACACAAAAACAAAACTACAAACAAATTCCACAGGAAAAAAAAAATCCAAAACAAAACTAATGAACAAACTAGAATAATAACAAATTAGAAACAACAGAAAACAATAAACAAAACACATAAATGAATACACAACTTCCAAAATGACAATACATTAAAAGAAATCAACTCCACTTTTTATTTAAAGAAAACACAAACATTCCACAAAGCACAGCAAAATAAAACAAAAATTAAAATCTTGATAATTACCACACTTTACATTCATACAATACACAAAAGACATTATAAATATATCACAACAGAGAATACCAGTTATACTGAAAACCCAAAAGGAGAACAAAAATCACAACAATAAAGAGAACCACAACAACAGATGAACAGTATTACAATCCCCAAAACACTCCAGAAAGACAAACAAAAAAACATTTAAACTGAGAGGAAAACAACAACAGATGGAAACACATAGAAAGGGGGGAAAACACACAAATATAAAACAACAAATTATTAAATACAAAAATAAAAAAAATAAAAACTCACAACAAATCAAAAAGTGGGCCTAGAATGCCCAAGATGTTGTTAATAAAAACTCAAAAATACCTCTCTGAGACCGAAAGTATTTTAATGTAATTTTCAGCTTTTGTCCCTTCAGAAACGTTGATCTCTGACTTTAACTGATAGAGTACTAAACATATGCATTATTGCTTCTAGGACACTTGTGGGAACCCTTAAAGTTTTTACAGGCTTGTAAAATATATGATTAATTTGATATTAACAAAAAACAAAAAAATTTGTATCAAAGTCATTAATACGGTGTTTTATTACGTATCAGCCTTATAAGTATTACTTAAGACCTTATATATCTATGATGAACCTGTTTATTGATACAAACAGTACAAAAACAAGTGTTAATAAACATCTGATATTAACTTAAAATATATTTTTTTATTTAAATCACAGAGCATTATAAAAAACGCTAATGGTAGTATGCGAGCCATCTATCGACTTTAGTACAATGATCAGTTACACTTATATATACTCCTCCTATGGTCAGTTATTTCTTCCCTTTAATATTCCCAGTTGGCATTGTATTGAATTTTATTAGACATGCTGATTAGTCACCTTTACAACAAAGTACAACTTGTGAGGATCATGCATTCATGAGATGAGCAACACAGCTAAACGTGTGGGTAGCTCTCCGAAAATGGTCCAAATCCCCTCTGAAAGCTGATGTTCTGGTACAGTGGCAGCATTATTTGGAGTCAGCCCTGGTGCCATTTCCAAACTTCGGATCAAGTTGCATGAGACTGTCGAAGTCCAAGACAAAGTGGGCATCCCAGAAAGATAACACCACAAGAAGAGCGGTTCCACACCTTTGCTTCACTTTCATTCAGGGGTATCAGGGATTTCAGTACATTTTTGGGGGCGTTACACTCACATTTAGCTGTGTTGCTCAATCTACAAATGCACAATCCTTTTAAGTTGTATCCTGTTGTCAAGGTGACAAATCAGTCTGTTCAACCATATGAAATACAGCACCACTTGGTATTATTAAAGGAGGGAGATAATCAACTGAACTAAGGTTTCCAAACATTTTTGAGGAGTATGTATCTGTGAAGATAATCAATGCAAAACTAGTGTCAATAAAAACTCAAAAAACATCTAATATTGGCTTGAAAGATTTTTCACTATCATACATCATTATAAAAAAAACTAGAATGCAGACCATCTATCGACATTAATAGAAAGATCAGTGACAGTAATATAAAAATGTGTAAAAAATAACATCAAGTGTGATTTTACCTTCCGACATGATCGGATTTTATCCTCTTGGCCACAAGTTTTTTGAAAGATTTACGATTTAACATGACAAAATATGAGTGAGAAAGAATCTCAGTGTCGGTTGATGCATCGTCATGTTTTGTGTTCGTAGATTTCGCTTCATTTGCATGACACTGAGGAAGACTGCTCGTCACTTTTTTATTCCTCTGCCTCTGCTCAGGCTTTTCTCTCTGAGAGCACAGAAAGGTTGTGTGAGCCAGTAGAGAGCTGGTTTTGTACATTTTTGCTGCCCTGTCGTTTTCTCAGCGGGACGTCTCTTGGGAAAATCAAGGGGAGGGGAAGGCTGTAGGGGGAGGGGTCTTGGAGAAACACAAACACACACAGACACACACGTGCGGACGTCACATCTCCAAACATGCAGAGGTGTCGGCTGTGTGATGCTGCTTACATGTGATTAAGCCTTTTCCTCTTAACAGGCTGTGTGAAGACCCTGCTGGTGTGTGCATCTCTCTTCTTCTCCTCCCCCTCCTCTGTATCTCCCTCCCTCTCATAGATGACCGTCTCAACAAGAATCGCTCTCATGTTTGAAGTCACACTTTGCTTTGTGCAGCTCCCTGAAACTGACATTAATCCACTATTTTTTCTTCTATGGACTGACAAGAGCATGGAATGGAGGTGTCACACTTTGAGGCAGCACAGGGGGGTTGCTCGGCTCTGACGGCCCCGCTAAAGCACCGCTGCTGCTGCCTGCCTGTAACAGTCTGAGCACTGCAAATTGGAAATCCAGAGGAGATCATCTGTAAAGAACACGTCTAGTGGTGGTGTAAGGATGCAACCAGAGTCAGAGAGGGGAGATGAGAGAAAGCAAACAGGCCCTGGTATCAAAAAAAAGGAATAAAAGGCATTCCAGTCATTCTAGTCAGGAAATTCAAGAGCACAAAAACCCTTACAGCACGCAATCCAGCAAACATCTCTCCCCATGAGACACTAGAAAATGAATGTAACACAGCACAGGTAATATTTAGTGTCATGTGCAGCCTTTCAGCTGTTTGTCTGGAGCGTGTGGTTCACGTCTCGCTGATCTTCAAACAAAAACTCTCCGGCTCTCTCTGACATCTGCTGCCATGTTGAGCTTCACCAGGTTCCAGCACTATTTATTAGAACATGTGGGGCAAATTGCATTACCTGGAGGAATTTGACCAGGTCACATGCAAAGATAAAGTCAGCCTTTTTTTTTTGGATTCTTAGTGGAAAGACCTTGTTAGGAGTTCATTGCATTACTAACCAGGGTCGTGGGATTTCCAAAGAATGACTTCATCCTATTATGCTCTATACAGCCTCCTGGGTGTATGGATAATATGGGTGTGAGGACGCAATACTCATCATATGGTTCATGAGAATAAGATTTTACACTATTTAAGGTGTAAGGTTGTACATTTTATAAATTTTGACAGGGATTGAGTTAAACACGGAATGAAAAACAGAAAAGCATAATACTAAAATCACTCAGATATAACAAGCAGTTTTCAAAGTCATGGACATTCACTTAAATATTTGTAATGCAGCGTGAAGTGTTGTGTTGACCTGATCACCAAGTCAGCATGAAAGTCAAGCCGTGTTTATTCAACCCAATTTAATTCAAACTTTAATTTACCAGATAAACCTCATTAAGATCAAGAATATCATTGATAAGGGTGTCCCGGTCAAGACAGGCAGCAGCATTTATCAAGTTACAAATATGAAACAATGATAGTCACAGAAGAACAAAAATAACCAGTCAATTCAGAGCCACAGAGCAGGAAAAAAACACCAGTCATGCATCTCCAACCAGAAACATCTTCCTCCAGTGCCATAAATCTACTTTAAAAAGCTTTTACAAAAGGCCAGCTCTCCAAAAACTAACTCTGGGAACAGATGGCAAAAGTTAGTTTTGTGACTAAGTCACAGAATGAAGACAGGAGCTTCCAGCACTTTTTACATGAATGCAATCACTTAAATAAAGGGGAAGCTAGCATAGCCTTATTAATCAGGATGTCCCCATGATTCATTCTACATATGGTCAAAGATGGCTACCCAACTTGTTCATACAAGCAGAATGATGCATAAGATCCTTGAGATTTGTCATTAACCTTAACACTGCAGGATAAACACTTTCTAAAGATTTTAGGCATTGAGGAGATACAGCTTTAACTTCTTCATAAGTTGCACAGTATGAAGTCTAAAAGACAGTAAATCATCAATCAAAAATCCAGGGCATGTATAAAAGAAACAGCCTCTATCACATCACCAGATGTGGCAACATAAGGCAGGTTCTGTGATCTTTTTTGAGTTTGTGAACATCAGAAGTTTTGTTTTATTAGGATTCAAAATAAGTTTCAGCTTTTTCAGAATGTCCTGTACAGTACTAAAGGCCTCCTGCAAAGGAAGAGAGCATGGTCCTGTATTGGAGCCAAGCAATAAATAACTGCATCATCAGCATACCATTAAAAATGTGCATACAGTACATTTTGATCAATGCTGTTGATATAAACTGTAAATAACAGTGGACCCAAGACAGAGCCCTGTGGCAAACTGTTTCACACCTCACACTACTCAAAGGTAAGGCCTTCAACCTGAACACACTGTGACCTATTTGACAGAAAGTCAACCCAACAAACAGACTGCTCTGAAAGACCAATGCTAAGTTTTCCCCACTTTCTCAAATGTCCCATGATGTTTTAACCTTGCAGTGCAACTGGATCCACCTCATTTAATGTCTGTAATCAGACAAATCCATCTTCAATCTACAGCCACTGTGAGCACCCCAAAGTGGCACTGCCCAATCAGAGTCCTTTCCAGCAAAAAGAGGAGGGGGCTTCAAGAAAGATGACAGCAGGAAGTGACAGCTTGTACAGAGATTAGCATAGATGCTAACAGCTTCAGTAAAAGTTTTTTTTTTTTTTTTTCAAATCTGGACCGCATTTCTTTATCAAATGAAAAACAAATAGCAACAATACAAACTTCTCTATATACCCTATATACATACATTTTCGTTGCACTTCCAAAATGTTTTGGTGACAGTTTGTTTTATGAAGTGGCCAAAGTTTTGTCCATTACACCGCGGCCTGCTACATTATCTGATTGGACCTTAATGAATGTAATCATTCATGTCTGTCAGGTGATAGGACAGTTTTTGCTCGTTCCCAAACACTGTCTATGGGCTCTTTCCCTGATGGATTACTGAAATATATTGAAAGGTCCATCTGGCGTGTCAGTTGTTCACAGTGAAGTCTGTAATAACTGTAAATTGAGGCTTTTCCTGAGGTGCTGTAATAGTTTTTATCCCACATTACATTGCAGTTGACACAATATTACTGTATTACATGAATACAGCATATTTCTACTAAAATTTGACTATAAATTCACATCGAAGTCTTACGTATTGTTTATTGAGTGCCCTTCTTTTAGCATACTTTCTTATTTGAGAGCACTTTGGCAGCCATTAAGCTGAACTACAATGTTTGACTGAGATTTGCAGCCTGTATTTATGACAAAGAAAAAAAACAATGGCATTAAAGCTTAATTTAACTAACTTGTAAATGCCAGCTGTTTAGTTATCCCACTCTTGCTATTAAGCTGGCTAACTGGATGCATCCCAAATTGATACAACCCACAAATGAGTCTTTATTCATTAGTACTTTTTTATTATGTATCAGAAATGCATTTCCAACAGAATCTGTATTATACATTGCAAGGGAGGCGTAAGTATCTCTCTTTAAAATCATTTTGGGATTTTGGATGTCCGATAGCCAGCCCCGAACATTCAAGTCTTGGTTTATTGTGGTTAACAAAGTTTTTACTTTCAAAGATTTGTTTTCAGCTAATTATTATCATGGAAAAGAAGATAGTCCATGACCATTCTAGTCATATTGTCTACAAAATTAACCCCGCTTTAGAGAAACATGGACTTATTCTGTCTCCTCGTTGAACACCAGCTTCAACCTCAATTTCCCTCCATGATCCATCTTGGGATCTCTGCTGTTGGCGAGGATCTGTTGAGTCATTTGGATGCCTTGCTTATCTAATGCTCTGGTGATGGCAGAAGCTTTCAGTCCACATTAAAGCACACATCAGCCCGAGAGAGAGAGGGAGAGAGAGAGAGAGGAAGAGAGAGAGAGAACTACAGTGCAAACAAACAATGGCAGCTCCAGTTTTTTTATATATTTATAGCGCCCAGCAGGTGTCAGCCACAGCAGTCAGTGTGCCCCCTCTGACACCCCGTGGCTGCTGCTCTGCTCCACCGTATGAAAGAAAAAGCAAGTGGGGTAGAGGCGGGAGGGGGGGTTAGCTGCCGCCTGGGATTAGGTACCTGAATCCAATCTTGAGGAGCAGTGGGCTCCAGTGGCGTTAAAGTGTTTTCTGGAGAATTTCTCATGTTCCCCCACTAGCTGATTATTTCCAGATTTTAGTTCTGCCTCAGTGGAGATGAGCTCCACACAGTTTTCCGCCCGTCGTGGTTAAGATGGAGCTTGACACTTGCTGGCCACACTCAGACCAGTCGTATAATCCTATTTAGTGAAGCACATCCCACTGGCAAATCATAATTCCCTGTGCAAAATGAATGTTTTTAAGTATGTTGATTACACTGAACGCTGACGTTTCACTTCAATACGTAAATTCAAGTTTTCTTTGTTCAAAGCAACAAAAACAAAGGAGTTCTTTCTTTTTCACCAGTGTCAGCACTGCTCCGTCTACTCTTCCTCATTAACCTTGCTTGTTCTTCCACTTCATAGCCTTTCTAATATGACCCCCCCAGCTCTTAAAAAGGCTCCAAAGCCCTCTGAATAACCAGAGAGAGGAAGGAGGTAGTTAACGCAGAATAACTGAGCAGTGATTGGCTGCTGCAGCAGAAATAAAATAGGCCACAGCCTGCTTTGACAATGAGCAAAAACAATTATAAATCTTATTAAGTAGATTTGATTTTTGCATTTTTTATTTTTAGGTTTTCTGAAACGTACATATTGACTTAAACAGGTGGAGTTTGAAAAGATTAAAGTTGGCAGTTTTCTAGGGTACAAGTCACGAAGTTTTTATTTTCTAACTTGAAGTGCTCCAAGAGCACAAAATTCCGCAAAGAAAATTCCAACATTGTCATGCAAGTTATTGTAAAACTTGTGTAAAACTGCCCCAAGCTAGCGCAATCATTTCTGGATCCACATTTAGATTGGGATAATCACCAAAATCTAATCACTTCTCACTTGTGCTTGAACCTCCATTCCCTAAAAATGTCATTAAAATCCATTGAGAAGTTTTTAAGTTAGTAGTGAAAATTAGGAAACTGCCCAATCTATTAACAAATCCTTGAAAGGAATTACTGGACCAGCACTTATTATCGGACAACCCCCAAAATCAAAACAACTCTTCTTGAGGCCAGGAACGACATTGCCTGCAACTTAGTTCAAAACCTTTTTGAGCTAGGCTATTAGCAAAAATGTGTCAAAGTGTCTTATTTCGCAATGTAAATTGCAAATTGTTAACTATTCCTGGATCTCCATCCATGTTCAGATCAGCACCAAAAAATGATCACTGCTTCCATGTGCGGAGACGAAATTCCCTGAAGATGTCATAAAAATCAGTAGAGAACTCATTAAGTAATAAGCTAAAATGTGAAAGCTGCCTGACCTTATGTTAACCAATTCTTAAAAAATTTCCTGGATCTGCACCCGAATTTAGATCAGCACCAAGATGTAATCACTTCTTTTCTGTGCCATGACCAACCTTTTTTTGTTGATCTTGTCCCTGATAGTGACGAAGCTAAAAATGTTGGCTTTCCTTTCAAATACTGCAATTCAATGTTTCAGAGTGATATTTTTAGAAGTAGTAAGAAGGATTAGAATAAACATCTACAGGCTTTAATGATGCTAATTTGTGGATCATTCAAAAGTAATTGCTTGTGTCCTTGAATATGTTGCCTATATGTAACAATTCATCCAAACACGGTTACTTCAGCTGACAAAATAAAAACAGTTTAAGAGATCCCAATCTATAAAAACAGTGAAACGCAAATTAATTCAAATTATAAACCAATTTCTGTTTCCCCCAGTTTCCTGAAGTACTTGTAAAATGATTTGTTGATTGACTTGATGACTTGTTGAGAAAATGGATTTGTGAAATGATTGCAAAACAGCTTTACATGAAATTTGAAGAAAACAATGAAAAGCAGTTGATGACCAACTGTATATGCTAAGTGTTTTGTTTTTTATGTAGAGTATTTGAGACAAAAGATCACTCATGCAGATATATGGACAGTTTGTCATATGAGGTGTTGGACAAATCTGGTTCAAAAATTGTTCATTTATTCAAATAAAAACTAATGTTGCTGATACTTACCCCAGAAAAGTAGCCTATAAAGTTCCTCAAGGTTCGTTATTCAGTTATTTAAACTTTATTTAAATGTTTGCATAGGGTCTATTATTTTATTACTTGATATATTTGCTGATGATACTGATGTATTTTGTTCTGGGGAACTTGAAGCAAGTTAAAGTTAAGTAAAAAAAAAATGGTTCAGTTTTATCAAATTATCATCTGTGATATGCAGCTAGATTTAAATGGTGATGAAACTAAAACACTTTGGGCCAGATCTTGTAAGATCCCAAATAACAAGTGCTAAATTGCATGCTAAAAACTAAAAAATTGCATGTGCCATTAGTGGGGGTGTTTCAGGTGATCTACTATGATTGCGTGCACAATTGATAACAGGCGCAAAAGTGGTGTGGACCACCCTCTTTAAAGGAGGCTTTCTGTCTGTCATTTTGACGGACAAGGTTGTCACTTTTCCCTCATGCCATATTTTCATCAGTCATTTTTAATTTTCCTTTTCTGATTCAAATTAAACATAATCTAAATGACAGCATTCACATAGTTGCATAGCTTCATCACCAATAACCTCTCATGTGAAGAGCTGTCTTAAGGTGTGTTCACACCGAATGCGATTTTGCGAAAAATCTTCAGTCACAGGGCAGCTCCAGCACCCTGTGACTGACCTGAAGCATTCACAGCTTCTAAACCCACTGTCAGTGCGTGAAGAGTGTGACACAGTCAGCTCTGAGTGACAAATGGAGTGATTCTGGCTATGAAGGGGATCTTTTTTACATAAGTTAAAGGACCTCCTCCACGCTGTATTAAGAGCGCAAAACAGAGAGGGTTTATTTTATGTGTGTGTCTGCATGGCACACTGGATTGTCCTTCTTTTTCCAGTCCTTCATAATAACAGACTCCAAATCTTTCCGTCATTCATCAAAAAATTTGGCAAATGACGGAAAAAATTCAGTTAATGCTGTTTATGTCCAAACATGTTGACACGCACACAGAAGATTCTCTCTCTCCGTCAGCCATCTGTGCTTAACGTCGTGCCTGTTTTGCACCTGCCTTTAAACGTGCTAAATAAAGACGTAAAAACACAGAGCGCAATCAGTTTCGGGTCACATTACGGTGCTAAATGATTACATTTGCAACTCCTCCTCCCAGTATTTTGCACGTTCTGATAATCTGTATATATTCTGCATATTCATGAAAGCAAACACGCTGAATGGATCGCTTTAAGTTCAAAAATGGTTCAGTTTTAACAAATTATAACTGAATTGAAAATAAAGGACCAATGCTATTCTGCTCATTTGACAGACGCAAATGCACCCAGTTAGTAGATCAGCTTTGTGTGCACTCTCAAGTTTGCATGTGTTTTTATACATGCAAACCTTTACTAGATCTTGCCCTTTGTGAAACTTAAGAACATAAGGAAACCACACAAAAAACTAACCGAAAATATTTACATCTATTACTCTTATTTATAAAACAAGTGATTTGTTGAAAATGATTAAAAAATGTACTTTACACTTCTTCTGTTCTATTATACTGTGCTGAAATTTAGGGAAATACAAAAAATAAGGTATCATATTGCAACTGTAGGACTTTATTGCAATAAATTACATACAACCTTCCCAATGTTGCAAAGCTACGTTTGGTGATCTGACAGCCCTGCTTTTGCACCCTGTGTTGCTGTAGATGAGGCTAAATCAGCAATCAGCAATCAAAGCTGCTACTGAAGCAGGTAGCTTCTATGCTAATCTCTGTATGTTCAGCCACTGTTTACGTGCCTGCAGTTGCTTTTCAGTGCTATTATAATTCTGCCTCTCTCTCCTGAGACGACGCTGATTGGGCAGTGGCTGCAGACTGAGCTCAGTCTTTTTCGCCTGAAGCTTTGTAAGATGCTGCTTATTTATGGACATTGAATTTGATGGATCCAATCACACTGCAAGGTTAAAGGATTCAGCCTTTGTATGTATATCATTGATATTACAATATGATACTGTTTATATTCATGATGAGACACAGATCTAGTTACAACTATTTGTTTTGAATGCAAAGTATGTTCAACCTGCAAAGGGGGATTTATGTCATGACAAATCATACTATCAGGGCAGCATGGCAGCACAGCAGGCTAGTACGCGTGCCTCAGAGCAAGAAGACTATGTCAAACAGGATCTTTCTGTGTAACCTGACACACCACAAGGACCATTAACATATTTTTCTAATCCATCTGGGAATGAGCCCCTAGAAAGTGGTTGGGTTTTATCAGAACCTTTCAAAATAGATAGAATGCATTTTGCTTTTATTGTTATTTGTTTTCATTTATGTGGTGTAGATCTGACAAAACTGCTACTGAAGCTCTTGGCACCTATGCTAACTTCTGTAGCCTACAAGCAGTCACTTCCTGCTGTCGTCTTGCTCGTAGCTCTGATTGGGCTGTGCAGCTTTGGGCTGCTTACAATCATTGTAGATTGGAGCTTGGCGAGATGGACCTGCCTGATTACAGACATTGAATCAGGTGGATCCAGCTGCTCTGCAAGATTACTTTCTGTGTGGAGTTTCCATGTTCTTCCTGTATCAGCAATGGTTCTCTCCAGACACTCAGGTTTCCTCCCACCGACCAAAAGCACGCTCATTTGGTGAAATGGTCAGTCAGAATTGTCCATGGGTACGAGTGTGAGCGTTGACCGGTCTAGGGTGTACCCCACCTCTCACCCAGTGTCAGCTGGGATTGGCTCCTGGCCCTGGCGACCCCAAAAGGGTCAAGCACATCAAAAGCAGCATTCAGCCTGTCCCATCTTCACTGAAAACCGTTTGGGGGGGATTTCCTACAGCTACGTGGACAGTGCAGGCATCACATTAGTGGGTCAGGCACACTTTATTTGTCGATGCTAAGAGCTAGCACTGCTAATGTTAGCAGATATCTAATGTTTTAGCAGCCCAGCAGTAGAAAACACAGCCCCTGTTAGCATGCAAAGACTGAAAGGAGCGAGGCAAGGGAGAAAATGACAGTAGTTTAGAAGGGTTGCTGTCCTCAGATTGGCTGCTAGTTAAAACTGACCTTGGATGAGAGGAGATTTTAAGTGTGATTTTTTTCAGACTTTAAAGCCTGAAAATATTGATTCCTGAAGGTTTTGAATCACATCCTTGTCACCAGCTGGTCTTTAACCATACTTTCTTTTTACCGAATAAGAGCTTTAAAAAAAAAAAAAAGCCTTCAGCCATGTGAGTTATGTCCATGCAATCTACTGACACTCTCGTCTCAATGAAGGCAGCCCAGGTTCAGATCAAGCCTGTGGCCTCTTTGTCTTTCCACACTTTCTTGCCTCATTTTCTGAATCTATCCAATATGTCCTCTAACAAAAACGTGAAATTTGTAAAATGGCAAAAAGTAATATTAAAAGTGTATAAATCATCAGATTAAAAATCCTCATAATTCTAGTGTTTACTCACTCTCTCTGACAAAAAGTGCATCTGGTCACATATAATGTGTTGTTTCTTATTAAACTATATGCTGGATGTATATAATTTGATCAGGTTCCTTAAATACACTATTAAATAATTGAAATCAATCTAACCTGATGTCAGTCAATTCATTTATCCATTAATATTATCAATTAAATATATTAATGACTAATGTTCTGTAATCTAATTGGATAATGTTTAGGGCTGAAAGATATATTGTTATCATATCTATATCGAGATATGAACATTCAAGATATTAATATCGAAAAAGCAACAATATAAATGATATAGATTTCCCCTGCGCTCGTCCTGCATGTACAGTTCTGGAAGTCACAACAAATTTCATTTTTACGATTGACCTTGAATGCACCACTAAGGCAAGCCAACCACAAATCTTTATTTTCAAACCGTTTTTATTTTTCTGAAAAATGCTTGATTTTCACCGAACCCATAGTCATATCGTATCGTATCGTATCGATATCAAGATATCTGGCATGAATATCGAGATTTGAAATTTTGTCCATATCGTTCAGCCCTAATAATTTTACAGTCCATGAAACATGTTCATGCAGTGACTGATTGTGAAATTCGCTGTTTTATTTGTAAAACTTAAAAATTCTCAGAAAAAAAGAAAAAAATACTGATTTATATTTTCTCTTGGGGTTTAGGAGGTTGCGATTTTTTTATTTGTTTTGAACAGATAAACCCAAATTTTTAGGTGGGTATTATGAGTGTTTTTGATTCTGTTCCATATTTTTGGAAGTTTCATCCACATGTGCACCTATGGTGTATATTTTGAATGAAATCTATCTATCTAATCTATCTATTCAGCCCTCCATGTACGATGTGTTTGTGTGACAAGGAGAAAGCAGGTCTAACATTACACCAGTGAGTTTACACACGATTTAGGCCTTGATGATGTTCATATTTACTCCTGTGAATATAGCACATCCTTATTATTGAATTAATCATGTTGTAGAGGAGGCCATAATTTAAGGTAATATGCAGTATGTGTTTGGATATGTTTGTTTTGTTATGGGCTAGTTTCAGACTGTTAACATACATACATAGATACAAGAACGGACGGGAAATTTAGCCTCAAAACTGTAGTATAATAATTCAAGGACATTTGCAATAAAAATTCATATCTCCCTATCTCTCTGTCCTACAGTATATCAATCTGCAAGGACGAAAAAGACAATGGTGGGTTTACTCTGCCCAAATGTATGAATGCAATTCTACCAAAACCTATTTGGTAACACTTTTATGAAACCCCTCTTTATAATGTACTTTTAACACATTATAATAATGTTTATAATGCATTATACAGTGTTATACTGCACTCATAATGCGGTAGAATCATAGATATTTCACTTAACAGTTTGTTGAAGAGGCTCAGGTTTTGTCCTTTACATTGCCGTTGTAGCACCCGTCTACAAAATTATCTTATTTGCCTAAAATAAATGTGGTTGAACGATTGTCCAGTCAATTGCCAGAATCACTTTTGAAAGGTTCTGCCATTCCTTAACACTGGGCTCTTTCTCAGATGCACTAGTGAAATAAATTGAATGGTCCATCTGGCGTGTCAGGTTACAACATACTTCTAGTGTGTTATTGTGCTTAGCAATACTGGTGTGTTCACACCGAACGCGACCTGGGTGACCAAGTAGTGTCGCCTATCCACAAAATTGTTTATTTTGTCACTGTTGCGTCGCTAAGTGACATCGCGCCCACTCGAGTTTCACCGCGATCATGTTATAATACGTATGTATTAGCTGACATTATTCTAACTGTATCCTTTTCACTCATCTACCATCTGTAAAACACTGCAGCTGATGAAGATGAGGAAGGACAAGTCCAAATTATTTTGAACGCAAAATTTTTCAACTTTGGCGTCCAAAGCGACCCAGTAGCGCAACCAAGTTGCCCAGATCACGTCTGTTGCATTGGGGGAGGGCAGGTCATGCCTTATTGCACCTGATTGCGTCTTATCGCAGCTGTACATTGACTTTGCATGGAGAGTGGTCGGCCAGGTTGCTCCAGGTTGCCCAAGTCAGGTTCGGTGTGAAAGTACCATGAGACATTAGAAATGATCATAATGCTTCATATCAATAAATCAGACATAGTGTAAAGCATTTCACAAAGATTCATAGGTGTCAATTCAGTATATACAGTATGCAGGTCATTAGGTTTATTTAAGGAGATGAAAGTTTATTGAGAATTTCATTGTTGTTATACATTATTATTTCATTATATGTCACATACGTAGTCATTAGAGCCTCTAAGTGAAGTCATACCCTGTTATATGAGTATAAACTGATTTGAAGTCACTTTATGTAGTCATTGTATACTGTTGGTAAAGTTAAGAAAGGAAAAGAAAAAATAGAACTACTAAACACAAGAAAAGGAAATGAAATGCTGTAAACTTTATCTTTACATTAAATCCATTTTCTACGCTCAGCACTTCAAACCCTCAATTGCAAAAAAATAAGACGATAACATTTCTGTTACATTACTCTTAAGAAATTCAAAAGGGTAAAACATTTGACATTTTTACAACAGATAAAAGCTAGATAAAGCTGAAAGTAAATCACTGAATACTGTAATCAGTCTTGCTATAAAAATATAGATCATTCAGATGCTGACAAAAACTGAATTAATCTGAACTTTAAACACCAACAGTTAACAGTACAAATTCAAAGCATTATGAATACTTTACCTTGTGTCCATTTTAGTTTTATAAAGCATCATTTGATTTTATAATTTCATACAGCTATATGCACAATGTAACTCACTCTAAGTAAGTTTAACTCATTACATACGGTAGCATTAAAATAACTTACATTATAAAGCATCATAAACCAACACGAGCGCTTATAACTGATTATAAAGTGCTAAAAGTACAGAATGTGCAGAATGCAGTTCACAGAATGTTTTACCAAGTATTTTACAGATAACCCTTTACTTTGTGGGTTTCTTTATGTAACCTAACCTCACACTAATAACAGAATCTAAGTTTTATACCTGTTTTATTTAACTCTTCGTGAAAGAACAGACAGAGCACAGTGAGATCTGGCTTTAATAGAAAAGAAGAGAACTGTGAGAATTGATCAGTCAAGTATTTCAGGGGGAAAACTGGTCCTTGTCACCAGGTACCCCTAAAACAATTTCTCTTTTTTTTCCGAACAGGAAAAGAGAAGACGACAAAAAAAAAAAATCATCGTACTTGAAATCTGATAGAAAAAAAAACATGGAGACATAAAGCTGTTAGAGTCCACCATCTTCTGACAAAATGTTTGTTATTCTGAGACAGAGTTTTCAGCATGCATAAACAGAGAAGTAAATCTGACAACTACAAAGAGTCAAAGATTTTCCTGCACTGACCAACCAAGTGAAAGCCAAACGGTCCCTGTAGATGTGCAAAAACACCGCTGTCTGCATGTGAGTTTCCATGGCTACTGCACAAGCTAGACATGGAGGCTGTCATTATAATTAACCCCTCTTGTCTTTCATATTTTAAATGTTTCTGGCTCAATGTAACCTGATTAAAAGATTTCCAGCTACAGTAAATATCGAAGCACCGTGCTTTATATTGTTTGTTGTTCATCAGATGTTACGTTTTTACATTTTTTATTTTTTTGAGCATGCAGAATTTGAGCAAGTTAGGCTGTTGCAGAAAAAACCCTGTGATGAGTATAAAGGTATGATCTCTCTCCCCCCGGACCTCTGAAATCTGAACTCTCTTTCCCTCTTCAAATCAAGACTCAAAACCCACCTATTCAGAGCTGCATACTCCATTTAACATGAATTTGCCATTCTCATCCACTTATCTGTCATTGACTGTTGTGTTTTGCTTATTTTATAGTTGTATTGTTTTGTTGATTTTATTGTTGTTTTATCCTGTACAGTGTCCTTGAGTGTCTTGAAAGGTGCTTTTTAAAAAAGTATTTTAATTATTATTATTATTACAGTGGCAAGTTTTCATAGAGGTTTCTACAAACCCCTATTCTAATGAAGTGGGAATTTGTGTAAAACCTAAATGAAAACAGAATGGTTTGAAATCCTTTTTGACCTATATTCAACTGAAAACACTATAAAGACACAATATTTAATGTTAAAACTGATGCGCTGATGCAAATATTCACTTATTTTGAATTTGATGCATGCAACATGTTATAAAAAAGTGGGACGGGAGCATATTTACCACTGTGTTACATCAATGTTTTGGAACTGAGGACACTAATTGTGAAGCCTCGTAGGTGGATTTTTTTTCCCATTCCTGCTCGATGTTTGATTTCAGTTGCTCAACACTGCGGCATCTCAGTTGTCACTTCTGTGTTTTATGAAGTGCCGCACATTTTCAATGGGAGACAGGTTCTGGAAAGCAGGCAGGCAGAGAAGCCAGCAGTGTTTCTGGATGTTGTTGACGCATGGCTTTTTTTCTTTTGTAGAGTTTTCACTTCGCTTGTAGAAGTTCAATGCAATGGTTTTCAAAAGGGTTTGTGAGCACAGAATGTAAAACCGCATACAGCAATGATGTCAGCAGTACGAGGTGTGTCAGAAAAGTTCCAGGACTGGTGTCACAAAAGAGTTATTTCAAACCCAAACTTCAAACTAAGAGTTTTCCCCTTCAAAGTAATCCCAGCATGTCCACAAGAGATACTGCGGCGTTTGTTTTGTTCAGTGCGCGAGAAGAGGCGAGAGTTGTGGCAGGACAAGTCGTGGCTGCTTCACCATGACAATGTGCCTGCTCACAATGCCCTGAGCATCCGACAGTTCCTGGCCAAGAAGAATATCGCCGTGCTGGAGCAACCTCCCTACTCACCCGACCTGGCTCCGTGTGTTATTTTATTTCCCAAGCTCAAGGTCATCAAGGGGACCCGTTTTGAAGACGTGGATGACATCAAAAAAGGTCGTGACGATGGAGCTGCAGAGGATCCTGGAAGAATCCTTCCAGGAGTGCACGAAAGCGTGGCAGAGAAGGATGGGAAAGTGCATTAGACTCCAGGGGGATTACTTCGAAAGGGAAAACGTGTAGTTTGTAGTTTGGATTCTAAATAAATCTTTTGAGACACATCTCGTAATTCTCAAGCAAGGCCCCATCTTTGCTTGTGAACAACTGAGCTTTTGGGAGATGCACCTGTTATACCCAACTCTCACCTGTGCCTAATTAACCTGCTGCATGTGAAATGTTCCAATCAGGGTTTTTTTTTTACATTCTTCAACTTCTGCAGTCATTTGTTGCCTTGTCCCAGCCTTTTTTAAACATGTCGCTGGCATCAATTCAAAATGATTGATTTAGAATAGAAGAAGAGAATAGAGTAAACCTTTATTCGTCCAACACGTGGAAATTTGCATTGTTACAGCAGCAAAGGGGACAGTATTGATAAAAAATAAGTATAAAAAATAAATATAAAAATAGCAGTAAGTACATTATTCTACCAATATAAAAAGGGCTTGAATACAGAAACTAAAAAGCAAATCCAATAAGGATTATTTACACATTCACAAAGTAATTGCACATGAATGTAAGTGATTGTACATGGATGTAACTGCACATTGTCAAGAGAATTTGCACAATAATTGTACATTGTAATTGCACATTGTTAGATAATTTGCTCATGTTTATGGTGACTGGGAGTAGTGCTGGTTGTACAGTCTAACAGCAGCAGACAGGAAAGACCTGCGGTAACGCTCCTTCACACACTTCGGGTGATGCAGCCTGTCACTGAAGGAGCTGCACAGGGCTTCCTGATCAGTGTCCAAACCCTGGATGCTCAAAAAAACGTATAAATATATTTTTTACCAGTTGGTACATAACATATTTTGTCTGTGTAATGTATTTAATTGAATAAAGGTCAAAAAGGATTTACAAATCATCATTTTCTGTTTTCATTTACGCTTTACTCAACATCCCAACTTATGTTGGAATTGTGGTTTGTAATCACAATGAAATGAAGCACATTTGATGTTTTATCAGGCACTAATGGTTTCTCCTAAATTTTACAAGACTCATTAGGCCACCCCATGACATGAAAAATTGTTAATATCAAATCTGCATCTGGTTCAAAGAAGTGAATCAGGACTGATGGCTGAATCACTTTTAATTTACTTTCTCTGTCAAGCATCAACCAACATAGAGCTACGCAAAGAAATATCCACCTAAAGAATAATTAACAATTTTATTAATATAAACAGAATAGTTCTTATAGGTTGTAAAATGCATATAATTGCAATAATTATACCTTGTTCCACTTCTTGACCGAGGCTGAAATGCCTGTGATGTGCTTATGTGCCAAACAAGACGTGAATGTTTAAAAAAAATCACAGTGCTCATTAATGTTAGTCGCAACTTCTGTCAATAAGAGTTAAAATTAAACCAATCTAAAAAAAATCATGACTTATACAGCCAGCTCACAATTGAACAGACAAGTTTTAGATGCTGCATTGCATCAATCACCATATCCGTTGAATATTTAGATCCAAACAGTTTATTTAGTGTTTTTATTTTACAGAGAGAAACAGATGTGTATAGCTTTGTACAGGCATCAGGGTGAAACGGTGCACTGTGGCGTTTAGTGGCGGCTGGGACGCTCCAAAAGAATCCAGTATGATCAAAGAAGTTTGGAGCGCAGAGAAAATAATTTTTAAGTCGAGGAAGCATGAGTGTGAGGAAAGTTCAGGAAGCAACTCAAGATTCAAGAGCAAGCAGACATTTTAAGTGAAAACAGAACAAAATTAAACACTGGGAGGGAGTTTTAAGCACAACAGAAGGTTTCAAGGAACAGTTAAAAAATATGTGAGAAAAGTCCTTTTTATCAAAATGTGAACATGCCAAGGAGGTTACGATTTTGACAATGTTTGTTAGTTTCTTTGCTTTTAACAGAATTACTCAAAAAATGGAGACCAGATGTGGATTAAATTTTCAGGAAATGTTGGTCATGGCCCAAGTAGGAAGTGATTAGAATTCTGTGGTGATCCAAATCAGGATACAGATTGAGGAATTACTTAAAAGATTTTTGAACATTGCAAAAGAGGGCAGTTTTCCACATTTTAGCTAATAACTCAATAATGTTCTCAATGGATTTTGATGAAATTTGTCAGGAAATATTGGTCATGGCACAAGGGAGAACTGATCAGAATTTGGTGGTGATCCGAATCCAGATGTATATCCAGGACCTTTCTAAAAGGATTTGTTAGCTGTGCAAAAAAAAAGAAGATGCTTTTCCACACTTTTTCAAATGTAAAACAATATGATTGAAGAAATGTGTGCAGATTTATTTATAGACTCTCTACACATAGTCATGAACTTTTAAATATATTTAACTGAAGCAGGGGAGCTTCTGTGATGTCTAGTAAAGAGTTTTTTCTTTCTGAGTATTCAGTTACGCTCTTGTGCTCCATGCTGCAGCTATGAGTTCATCTAGAGGCACCTTAAAGACTGTTTTAAACGTGGTGTGATTGTCTTATAAAACAAGTTTTATTCTTTGAGATAAGTGGTGACCACTTCAATGGGTGACGCCACAAAGAAAGTAATTAGCATGTGCTCATTTGAGAAAAAAAAATCATCATGCTTCAGATGACTGAGCCAGAAAAATCCAGAGTCGCAGGACTTGTGTAGGGTTTTAATTCTTGTCTTGCTTTAACATCGGGAGTAAAAAAAAAGCCCAAGAATTAGCTCTCTTTGATGTCACTATTCATCGCACTATGATGGCACATTCAGCACAGGAAAAACCCTCCATGTTCCTGCTAATGATCACAGAGGAGGCTAAAATGGCAGCAAGATCCAGGGGAATTCAACCAAACGCTCATTAAAAGGTCTAATAATTAAAATATTGATTAATTAGTCTTACATTGATTTACAGTCACACTTTATCAAAGTGCCAGGCTCTAATTACTGTGCCATTATGCCACAGGCTGACCTGACTCCTTTTATTGTCACATGTAATGAAAAAGAACATTTCTTTAACTGCTTTTTAAATTTTTGACCTGTAAAATTTTAATGGGGGAGTACAGTGGGTGTCGAATGTGGATTGGCAGTAAAGTCATGGGTGGCTAATGCCTGCGAGTGTGGTTAAGTGGCTGTACACACGGCGAGCTGGAACACCTCTCCAGAGGGATTGGTCAGGGTTACTCTGTTCAAACAAAAAAATGCATTCAGCAGTCTCTGCAAAAGGCACAATGAATAATTACACTAAACTTGACTTTTCTAGTGTTTCAGTGCACTTTTTTTTTCTACAAAGCATTAGGAAGTCTGTGAAATACTCACCCAAAAATGTTTTTAAGAAGCATGGAAATGCAGTTATCAAAGTTCTTTGATACGAGCACTTTTTGTGGTTAGTTAATGAAGAGGTGTTGAGCAGGAATTGAATCCTATTTTCCACTCCATAGAGTCAGAAAATGGTACTTCAGACACTCAGGAATCCCAATTTTCCTCCTGAAATTGTAAATGTGTAGACATGAGAGAGAGGTGGAAATCATCAACAAAGTTTTGGCTGACCAGTGGCAGGGTGCTGTGCTGACTTTATCCATCCTCATATATCTCTAGATATCACTATGCTAATCTCTATAAACATTTTCTGCTCATGCATGCAAAATCTGTAGAAACAGGTGATTTTTTTTGTATGTCTGAAGCATTCAGGATCGTCCATTAGCATTTTAGAGGGGGTTAGCTGACACCTGCATGTGAGTGCTGCCAACAGTTCAGACATTAGGTACTTTTCAAGCTGAAGCATTCAGAAATAAGTGGAATAACTGGAACCTGCTTTGTTGGAACACAATGTGAACACAGCAATTGAATTCTGTTTCGGATCAAAATGACAGAGCCACAAGAAGAGGTCTCTGCAAACCTTGGGGCAGTTTATTTGCAGTGAGAACACTGAGGGTGCTTTTACATTTACGGTATCTGCTCAACCTGGCTCGACCCTGCACAGTTTAGATACTGCTTGCTTCATTTTCAAGTACATTATAGTCTTTGGCACCTCATTAAGGTAGGTAGGGTTGTACAAATGTCTGGGAAACTCCTGTGGCATCCTCACAACAACAAAGGGGGAAGAAGAGGTGACAGAGATGCCAGCATTTACAAGGCTTTTTGTCACAGTCAGGATGTTAATTTTGTTTCTGTTGAGATGGTTGGAAGACGCAAAACAACAAACTAGAAAAGCATTGCAAGGGAAGCTGGGTAATGTAGTGACAGAGGCTTGAAAAACGTTGATGTCAGTTTGTAAATAAAGTACAGTTCCCATAATGATGTACAGGGGGCAGAACCGTCAGATCAGCCGAGGAGAAATGAATGGGATTTGCCATTATAAATGTCAATGTTTTTTTTTTTTGTTACGTCAGTCTGGATCAGATCCAGATGAAAATGAGCATGATGATAGAGTTATATTATATATATTATTGTGTCAATTTTGAAGCAAATCCATCAAGTGATGTCAGAGATATGATTTTTTTTTAAATACAACCCAATGTTAAAGGATAAGTTCGGTTTTTTGACACCTGGACCTTATTTTTAGGATTAAATACGCTCGTAGACTCACCCAGACATTTTGGTGGAGCTCGGAGCCATTTTCGAGCAATTTAGATCCATCCGACGGCATTTTTCTCTCATGCCGTAGTAGCAGATGGGGACAGAAATCGTATTTTGGGGGGCATCAATACGTGTTTCCTCTGGTCTCAAGTCCCACTCTGAGCAGCAAAGGCGCTCCTCCTCTGTTGTGTTTGCCGTGCAATGTCTACAACAACACCACCAGTTAGCCCCCATTCGTGGACGTGCAGTGGTTGCTTGTTCTCCGGCCAGCTGTTCGGCTCTTTTCCTCTGCATCCTCCTTTCAAATAGCTCCTCGTCGGTATATTCTGGCTCAAAACGATACAGGCATCCATTTTACTCAAAGTCGTCGTCAGACACTTCTACATCGGATAAATATTCCGCCATGTTGCACAAAAATAGCCGTGTAGCCGTGTAGCCTAGCAACAACAGCGGCTCTACTCATGTTCTTGTCTATGACGTCACCAAAAGTTACCCATCCTTGTAAATCCCCGGATGACCATAACAACAAAGTTGAGCTGACATGGTGATAACACTGGCCATTCATTTATAAAATGTAGCTGAAATGAGTGAGTTTCACAGCAGATAATGTCTAATTTAGGGGCTTCGATTTCTGGCCCCGTCTGCTACTACGGCATGGGGAAAAATGCCGTCGGATGGATCTAAATTGCTCGAAAACGGCTCGGAGCTCCGCCAAAATTGTCTGGGTGAGTCTACGAGCATATTTAATCCTAAAAATAAGGTCCAGGTGTAAAAAAAACGAACTTATCCTTTAAGTTATGGGATTTCTCGAAAATGTTTGGAATTTTTTGCATCCAGACAAATATGCGGATCACCACCAAAATGTAGTGGCTTCTTCCTTGGACCAAACGACACCTCTGGTAAAATTTTCATGTAAATCCATCCAGTAGCTTTTGTGTAATCTTGCTAAAAGTCAAACGAACACACAGACAGACCCTGGAGAAAACATAACCCCCTTGACGGTGGTAACTATCCAAAGATATGTCAAAGATATTTGACATGAGTCATCTGGCCAAGGTAGCAGTTACAGTTACCTGGTTGGTCATTGAAGTCCATATGATTTATTTTTTTGACCAAATGCATTAATAATGCTTCATTAACAACCTGTACTGAAATCACTGAGCAAATGATAACAAGGAATTTCCTGTAAGATAGAATGAAACTCCTCATTAAAGAGTATTATAGAAATATTTTATATTTTTTTAATGCTGTAATGTATTTTGCCTGTATGCATGGTAGCGGCAAATCAGGCTAAAATACTCAGTGGAAGATTTTTTTTTTTCATCTTTGTGTTTGCAATTTTCTGTAAATTTGAAACTGATTGGTGAGCCTTCTTAGATGTTCTTAAAATATGTGTTAACTTGTTTTTTTGACTTTTATGTTTCTTTTCTGCATCTTCAGTTCTCTGTTTTATAAAATATCTTTAAAGAGTAGTTTTATTTTTGCAGGTATTTTGCAATCCCTTTGTGATCCAAGGATGATCTTTCTGTTTTAGATTTGTGTTAATGTAGTGCGATTTTCTTTAGGGGACAGATTTATCATATATTTTAAATGTTGTTATGAATGCATTATTTATATTATTGTTATTATATATGTTAACACAGTTTTGTGAAATTAGTTCATTTTTAAGGGCATTCATTGATTCTTCTGTTCTCACTCTGCTATATTCATTTGTTTGTCATTATGATGAAGGCTTAAAGTTGTTGTCATACAGTGTGAATACAGGTAAATGGTCACTGATGTCACTGATTGAAAGTCCTCAAACAACATATTGTATTGACAAATTCTTCTGTTATTTTGTGACACTTTGAATTAAGCAGATCGATACTGAAATCTCCACAGATGAAAAATGTTCTGTTAATTTAACACGATTACCAACATACCTGAACACTTGAACACAACAAACCAAACAACCATCAGTCTCATAAAAGATAATTTCTACTCAAGTGAGACATTTAGGTTTTAAAGACGATCCCCCTTAAACCCACCCACTGTAGAGTTCACTGTGAGAGAGCAGAAAACCTTTTAAAGAGAGGATCTACTTACAGTAATGCTGCGTGTGCACACATAGTAGAAGAAACAGAAATTATACAAGTAATAACAGGTTAATATAATGCATAACGCATAATGGGGCACTTTTCATAAATTGCCTTCATACAATCACTTGAAACCTCCCACTATCCTCCCACCTTACTTTTAACGCTTCTCTGTGGCACATTTAGAAGATTGACTATTTCAAATACAAGATAGATAGACACAGAGATAGATAGATAGATAGATAGATAGATAGATAGTCTTCCTATATTTGAGTGATGTACATTAAACTTAAAAAATGTTAAAACTCATCATAAAGCTTCCAAAATCACAGACAGTCCATTAATAAAAGGTTGAGGGAACACAGCCGCTGTCTTTCATATTTTAATGAGATATGAACGGTATTACACCTCCATGATTTTGCAGCATCAGAACCTATATCCAACCCCACCTTTGTTTGCACCCGACATTTGCATTTCAAAGGGAGCCCATGGGAAGCCACTTTGCATATTTACATCTGATTAACAACTTTAAATGAACGCGTCAAAACCTGAAAACTGCTCATCACTGACATGAAGAGATTCTGTATCACAAGATGTAATGAAACAAAACGCTGAACATTAACTGAGATTACAATGACGTGCATACACAGAACATTGGTTTCACATGGATCTTGTTACTTGCTCATTCTTCAAGGGAAATCTTTCATTTTGAAAACTGTGAAATCAGGTATGTTGGTAATTGATAGGCTATATGTCAAATTAAAGTTTTTTGTTGTATTTTTGTCTGTCAATTAACCATGATTACTTCATTTATTGAGTATTAGTCCACTTCTATACGGCTCTTTATCCATATTTATTTCCTGTATGTATTTCAAGGCTTACATGATTACTTTACTCATTTAACATGAGTCCTCCTTTATATCCCTCTGAGGCCCAGAACAAATCAAGTGTCTGTATTTCAGGCACACGATGGATTACAGATAAAACATGTCAAGAAAGAAGCAGGAGCACAAACCTCCACCCAAGGTATTTCCAATACTGTCGAGCGAGTTATTGTCAAAAATTATTAAAACTTTCCTATCTTGCACAATTAAAAAAATCTTAGAAAAAAACTCCTAGCTCCACATTGGTCCATTTGCGTGTAGATTTGGATCACACAACTCTAATCTCCTTTATGCCATGACCAACATTGCCTGAAAGTGTCACCGAAATCCATTGCCAACTTATTGACTTAGTAGTAAACATGTGGAAACTACCCTCTCTTGCAAATCCCAATTCAGATCCTTGAGGAAGGATCTGAATTGGGATCATCACCATATAAAATATCATCAATATATAATCTTAACTTATTGAGTTATTAGGTAAAATGTGAAAATCTGCCCTACCCTGCAATGTTAACAAATCCTCAAAAAAGAATTCCTGGATCCACATCCAGATCTTGTTCCTTGTGCCATGATCAACCCTGATAATTTTATCCAAATCAGATGATAACTTTTTTAATTGTCCTGTTCACAAACTAACAAACAAACAAATGCCTGCGAAAAACACAACATCATTGGTGGAGGTAATTAAAAATGTATCTATTCACTCTCTTTGTTGATGCCTTATGGCATGTCCTTTGTGGTTTGTGTCATTGTGTTTTAGGGAGATTTTTCTATGAACAGAAACTTCTCTGAAATAAAGGTGCCCCATTGATAAAAGGTGATGAATATCAGTCAATATTTGTAAAATAAATAAATAAATAAATAATAATAATAATAATAATAATAATAATAATAATATATGTAAAATAAATAAATAAATTAAAAAAATAAAATAAAAACATGAACAGATGATTGAAATTAATGCTGTATTTACAGATTCGATCTTGGGATGTCAAAAAAATCACCTGCACACTTGTCCACTTGTCACCAGCCTCGTCATCCTCGGAAACAGATTGTGGCACAGTTCCCAAAACTTTGCTTTAAATCTTTTTAGTCAATAAAACTAAACCAGTGTTGCTGATGCTAACAGAATTAATGCTAATCATCTAAGCTTAATGAGCTGCACCTTGCTTGTCGTGTTATGTGATGCGTTTGAGGTCCAGTCGGTAACATTGTGATGCATTTATGTTGGCTCAGTGAAATGAGTGTTTGATGATAGTATGCTCTTGATGTGTTTAAATGCAACTTAAAGAGATGAAAATGTTGATTTTGGCTTGAACAACGAATAAATTATATGAATGGGGTTGAAGTTTGTTTGTTTTCATCAGTATAATATTCAATGTGTTCCCTCATATGTTTTAAACTATTTACACTGTTTAGCCCATTTGTGAATACAAATAAATAAACACAAGTTATAAAGAAATCATTAAACTGCATTGTTCAGTTACCTTACTTTAAGATATGTATTGCATTGCTTCTGTAGAGCTTTTTACTTTGAACAAACACTCAGCACAAATACACTGCCTGGCCAAAAAAAAAAGTCACCACCTGGATTTAACTAAGCAAATAGGTACGAGCCTCCTGTTGGATAACTACTGCAGGTGTGATTATCTTTCAGCTGGCAACAACTTATTTAACCCCAGCTGATGCAATGAGTAGCTTCTCATTTCTTAAACAACCATGTGGAAAGGCACATCCTGTGGTCATGGAAAGAAGGGTCAAATCATTGGCATGCATCAAGCAGAAAAAAACATCTAAGGAGATTGCAGAAACAACTAAACTTGGGTTAAGAACTGTCCAACACATTATTAAAAACTGGAAGGATAGTGGGGAAGCATCGTCTTCAAGAAAGAAATGTGGTCGAAAAAAATCCTGCATGATCGTGATCGGTGATCACTTAAACGTTTGACCAAATCAAATAGGAGAAAAACAACAGTAGAACTCAGGGGTATGTTTAATAGTGAAAGTAAGAGCATTTCCACACACACAATGTGAGGGGAACTCAAGGGATTGGGAGTGAACAGCTGTGTAGCCTCAAGAAAACCACTAAACAGTAAGGCTTACTGGAAAAAAAGGCTTCAGTTTGCTAGGGAGCATAAAGTTTGGACTCTGGAGGACTGGAAGAAGGTCATGTGGTCTGATGAGTCCAGATTTACCCTGTTCCAGTGTGATGGAGCATCAGGGTAAGAAGAGAGGCAGGTGAAGTGATGCACCCATCATGCCTAGTGCCTACTGTACAAGCCTGTGGGGGCAGTGCTGTGATCTGTGACAAATCTTGTGACATTGCAGAAGCTTATTGAAACAATGCAACAGCAAATTTGTGCTGTAATCAAAGCTAAAGGCAGTTCAATGAAATATTAGAGTGTGTGACCCTGTTTTTTGGTGGTGACTTTTTTTTTGGTCGGGCAGTGTATAACTGCTGTCAATACTGACAGATTTCACTATCAGGTGATTGGTGATCAGCCTGAGCAGGGAATCCCATGCGAATTAAGCATATCTAACTGAAATGATATGTCAGTTATATATGAGCTGACAAAATTACCTTCCTGGTGTTTTTTGTTGCAAGAGAGTTGTGACAGCTTTTTAGGTGCATTGATATTCGTAAAGGAAACACAGTAATTAGCAGTTAACAGAACAACAAAGTGGGGAAAATCATACCTTTTTTTCTCTCTGCTTTATAAGCTCCGACAGCTTTTTCAAATGCAGTCTGTCATGTTTAATGTTTGTTGCAGATTTAATGAAATTGTACCTATTTTCAAACTGCATTTCGTCTATTTTTGGGGTTAATATTTCAAAAGAAATACAGTTTTCTGTCCCATTAAATATCTAACATTAATATGATTTAACATTAAGATACTAAAATATATATCAAAGACGTCATATTTTGCCATAAATCAGGTTCATATCTTCATTATTTATGACTGTAAGGACATGTTTACAATCACTTATGTTCTAACAACCTTCATTTTCACATACAGAGCTGTTCTCTCTGTTTAAGATGCTTTGTTGAAGCCCCTCCATCTTAGAGGCTCCCTGTCTCATGTGGGCCCAGTCTGCTCTGACTGGTTGACTGGTCAACTCTGGTAATTGGACAGTTAAGTGCTGCTCAGTGCCATGTTGTCAACAACTCTACATTCAATCTAATGTGAAGGCTATGGCCAATGGGCTTAAACTGATGATAAAACAATGGTCTAGCTGGTAGGTCTATTTGGGAAGCCAGGGGAACAAGGAGTTTTGGGCAGCTACTTGCACCACAAAGAGGGGGAAATGGAGAGGTCTCAAAGACTTTTTGTCTAGGTTATAAAAGTGCTCTATCATGCAAAGGGGACATGTAAATACACTAAAGGGCATTTAAAACAAAACAAAAAAAGCTATTTTGCATTATTGTGAGTATGGTGTGCCTTGAGATTTAGACTTGATTAAAACAAAGTCTGAAAACCAATGTTCTGCATTGATGACAAAAATATGCATGTTTCTCCTCAACACAGCTCATCTTTAAAAGCACTGAGATGTCACACATCCAACCACTAACTTTTTAGTCTTAAGTAAGCGTACATTCCCTCTGTTGTTTAATTTAAAGACTTATTTTAGCTTGTTATCATGTCTTTTTGTGCGAAAGAGAAAGCCAAGAGACACTTAAGTAACACAGAAGTATATTTTTCATTGACAAAATTGACACTGATGCTCCCTTCTGTAATGCATGCTAAACCACAGTTTTAATTGGTGATATATTTTCAAAGGCTGACTCTAAAAGCAGAGAGTATACATCTTATTTCATGGTGTGTCCCTCCATGACAGACTCATTCAAATTTCATGACCATCCCATAGTGGTCCCATTATCATGTATTTTTTACACATCTGCCCATAATAGTGAATTAAAAGGAGGGTGAAAGAATGGTCAAGCTACCATGTCATTAAAAATGCCTAAATTCTATCTTTTGGAGGAAAAGAAAACACAAAGTTCAGAGTGATTAGGTAAAGTGTGGTCATCATGAGGCTAAAAAAAACAGACTATGAATTTCAGATGGACGCTTTGTTCTCCCAAGCTCTCCCTAAGACATAAAATATGAACTAACTATGTGATTATTAATTGGGCCCATTGTAATTTGAGGATTCTGGGCTGCATATTGTTGGCAGCTCTCTACGGGCTCTGTCTGTGCAGGAACGTGTCGAGGGGGCTACCAGCCAGGATGCCTCAGCCATTTAGAGAGCGGCTCGCCACTCGCGCATCGGCATACCAATGAGTGGGGTTAAAAAGGCACGGCTCCTCTCAGAGACGGCCCTCCTTCTCCAGCTCGGCTCCAAAGGGTCTCCACGGACTAATTTCCAAAACCACCTCTTAATGTAGGCTCGTGTCAATCACCTGAACAGACAGCTTCATCCCCTGATATGGAGCAGTCACACTGTAGAGCCAGGCAGGCCAAACGAAACACAACAGCGTGCCACAGTAGAAGGAAAAATAAGAGAGGAAGACCTTTAATGCAACATGGATCGTTATTAAAATGCTCAGAGTAAACATTTTGTCCAGTGGAGGAATCTAAAGAGGATGTTTTATTCATTATATGCTTATAAATCAGCTGTTTCTAACAATAATTTGCACATAACATATACAAAGAGGAGGTGTATATTTCCTGAAACATGCACAGAAGTATGAATTTTAATGGATCAATATGGACAGATGGAAAAAAAAATCATATTTTTATTTTTGGGCTTTGTTAATCGACAGATGTTTTTGAATCAAATTGATATAGAACCTGAATGCATCACAGAACTGAGAAACAAGCAAAAGCATTGTGAATGTAACACTGTTTTAAATTTAACAGAATTTTGAGAATCATCCATGTTTAAGTGAAGTTATTAAATCTGAAATCAAAAGTGTTGCATATTACAGCTAATGGAGAGCCACCACTGGTGGTTACAGGGTCACAGCAGGTCCTGCAAATTCACAGTCATGTCAATGAACTTTGTGCTTTCTTACAATGATTGCATAAAATAACATTAAATGTGTTTTGGTGTACTCCAATAAAGCTTCAGGATTGAAAGGCTGTATTTGTTAAAATAAATAAATAAACAAAGCACAATATTTAAAGTGGGGCGGCACGGTGGCGCAGCAGGCAGTGCACGTACCTCACAGCAAGAAGGTTGCTGGTTGGATCCCCGGGTCGGGCAGGGTCCCTCTGTGCGAAGCCTGCATGCTCTTCCCGAGAATGCGTGGGTTCCCTCCAGGCACTCCAGCTTCCTCCCACAGACCAAAAACATGCTCATTAGGGGAATTGGTGACTCTAAGTTGCCCCTAGGTACGAGTGTGAGTGTGAATGGTTGTGTGTCTCTCTATGTGGCCCTGCAATCGGCTGGTGACCAGCTCAGGGTGTATTCCATCTCTCGCCCAATGGCAGCTGGGATAGGCTCCAGCCCCCGCAACCCTGAAAGGGATAGCCGGAATAGAAAATGAACGAATATTTAAAGCAAACTGTTATGTTAGGGTTCGGTAGTTGTGCCACATGCTATGTTGAGCTTGTTTTCTCCACTGGTTTTGTCATGTCAGTCAATTTTTCAAAATGTGTTTTATATTTCAGCCGAACAAGTCGACTTCATGTACGGCTTTAGTGGTCTAACTGAGCAAAGGACTGATTGTATAACTCAAAGTAAACTGAGTTTAATTTTTTCTATTTTTTCTGTTTGTTTTGAATTGTTTAGTCATTTAGTTTAAAGGGCTTCTTCTCTGTTAGCCGTGTTAGTTTCAGCCATCATAGGGTAACCTATCATGGCTTAACTTAGCTTACATATATATATATATATATATATATATATATATATATATATATATTTGTATGAGTATACTTACTCTAAATGAGGCAATATCATTCCACTATTTATCTTAATTTATCTTATTTGAAAGCATTTACATAACCAGAGAAAAAACTAACATTGATACCAGTTTGATATCCCAGAAAGAAATATATATAAAAGTCCTTAACATCTAATATTTGTTAACTGATTGTTATTATTCATTGAATGTTGCATGGAAACTCCGGCACACTATCGAAATTGCACAAACATGTTGGCCACATTTGAAGAAGTGGGAGGAACTGATGAGAGACGATGCCAGCTCCAGTCACTCTTTCAAATGTTGCTAACATATTTTTGCAATTCAAATGACGCTCATGCTCTGTTTTGGTGACCAGTGATCAATAAGTTGCAGCACTTTTTGAAACCACTGGTCCTTTTAAACTGGAAAAACATGGAAATAGAGTAAGAGGACTTGTTGCCAATGTTTTTTTGTTTTTTTGTTTTTTTGTTTTTTACAATTATGACCCTGTGCAGGAGTTATTCCTGCAATGTTTGATTAAAAAATAATTGACTACCCAATATGGATGTTTAGGACTAATATGTTTGTTGTGGTGATATGAAACAGGTAACAATAAAATGTATTTCTTTAACACCAAGGATGCCTCTGATTAAAAAAAAAAAGAAATATATATACATTTTATCATACAGACTTATGATTAAATTAATTATCCTGTGGCAAGTTCTTCCACAGGATAATTCCTGCAGGTGGTTCTTATGATGAGCTGTTTTTTCCTTAGCATTAGACCTGACATCTATCCTTTATCCAGCCATCATTAACTTACATTAAAAAACAAGACAGTGTTTCTAGACTTTTCCTTTAAAGTAGTGATGCACTAACCTTAGAGTGCAGATTGATCTTGCACAGCAGATGGATCAGCCTGATTCAATGTCTGTATATGCAGATCCTTGCCAAGCTACAATGATTGTGAGAAGCCCAAAGTAGCATGGCCCAATCAAGTGAGGCAACAGGAGGAAGTAACTGCTCGTACGGATATTAGCATAGATGCTAACAGCTTCAGCAGCAGTTTAATCAGATCTGGACCACATTTTTTGTTAATGAAAAACAAATGACAGCACTAAAACTTCTCCACAGAAAGGACATCTTTGCTCCACTTCTGACACGTTTTACCATGAATAAGTTTTATAAAATGGTTGACATTCGGACTTTTACACCCCAGCGGTAGTACCTTGCAACAACATTTTTTGATTGGCCCTTAATTTATTTGATTGATGGAACAATCGTCCAATCACCTGCCAGATATGCTTTTGAACAGTTCTGCCCATTCCCAAACACTTTCTATGGGCTCTTTATCTGATGGACTAGTGAAATATAGTGTATGGTCCATCTGATGTGTCAGGTTAGTGATGTACAGATTATGAAAATAAGGGCTAAAGCTGATATGTGTTTTTTTTTAAAATAACAATTTAGCTGATAATGATGCCAATGTTTACCTGTTTAACTCTTTAAGTGTAATTTTCTGTTAATGCTTGTATTTCATCTTATGTTTGACCATGACAGTAGATCAGAGTTTTTCTTATAGGCTATTTCTTCCACTAATTGAAAAGCTTCATCCCTAAATCAGCAGTTTGGTGAGCTAAATGTCCACATTATATTGATGTGACAAAATAGATTAACATCTGCAACTGATATCTGTTCATATCACATTTATCTACAGATAGTTGATGTTTGTAAAAAGGGCTGATAATTGTGTTAATCTGATTCATCCATTCATTCCCAGTTTAAAAATATATCAATATTAAAAAATGAATGTTTCCATCCCTAATTCACAGCACCAACTGTATGTCTTAAATAGAGATACAGCTGTCATTTCTGATCCACAAACAAACTCCCCACTCCACTTAAGTCCTAAATACACCTCACACTCCTCCTGAAACCCTTTCACGCTCCGGCTTCTCTGATCATCGAATGCCTGAGAAAACCATCGCTCACACTGAGTTTTTGCTTTTCGCGCTACAATCCGAGATGACATACGACACGAGAAATGATGAGAAAACTGTGGGGAGGCTTCCAGTAGATTGATTCTCCCATCGCTTCATTCTTCTCTGGTTAGTCTTTTATTGGCTACAAAGGTAGAGTGGTGGTGAAGCCGAGTGAGGGAAGAGTGAACCGGCCTGCCCTGTTTAATCCACGGAGGCGTTGATGGAGGGTGATCACTTCTTAAGAGCACAAAGGCCGACAAGGAAATCAGTGCAGTGTGTGAGATCCCAAAGCTGATTTAAAGGAGATGTCCCAGCTCGGGCTCCAGGCCTTTAGCAGCTATGAGGCCATCCTGTACAATAACAATGTGAGGCTCAAGAGGAAAGCACTGTTCTTGGTCAAATAAAAAGATGAGAGGTTAGGATGGGGACTCTTTGTCCTTAAAGACATACAGACATATGCTTTTGCAGAGATAAAAAGTGATACCTAAATTATTTTTCAGTGCAATACTCTCTGTGGTTGTTTACAGGGCCTTAAATGGACATGCTGAAAGATTTTGATTCAGGGTAACAGGCTGTAAAGTGAGATGAGATGCAAGAGTCTGCACTGAGTCGGGTAACACACTAGAGGGTTTCAAGACAAATCTTGGACCTGATTTCCCTCTCAGCCGAATTTGGGGCTTGTCACAGCTGAAGATTTGCTCAAATGTAGTGGTAATACAGTAATTTTACTGTTCCCAACAACAGCAGGTTTGGCTGTTTTAAAACAGAATACCCTCTAAAGCAGTGGCGGATCTAAGATTTTTCTAAGTTAGGGGCCATCAAGGGGCCACATTTCTCACAGAGGGACCAAGTATTTGTCCAACATGTATGCAGTCACATTTATGATAAAGCACATCCAGTCACTCCTTTTTCAAACATTTTAATTAAAAAAGTGTAGACAGTGAAACTCATTTTCAATTTGAGGATGTGAGCAAATCAAAGGAATTAAAGTAGTATCCAAAAACATGTTTCACAATTTCTTTTTCAAAAACATGGACTTTTTTTCTTACATTTTGTGTTCAATCAAATGGTAGTCTTCCTCTGTCAGCTTTATTGATGGTGGACCTGCCTACTTGGCGCAGTGCTGCCACCAACGGTTGGACAAGGAATTGCATTCACTTATAATCTGATTGTTATTCTCTAGCAAAACTACAGATGAGTGACAGGACAGAGGCACTTCAGGGGGCCAGTTAGATTTCAGATGGGGCCAATGCTCCTGTGGCCCCGCCCCTAGAATCACCACTGCTCTAAAGCCAATGAGAGTCGGCAAATGGAGACGTGTCACCAACCAGATGTGGCGTGCAAACAAGGCGGCAAGTATAATCACCATTTAGCCTCACTCTCGGCCAGGATCTCCCCATTGTCTCTTCTCATTATCTGTTTTTGCTGCACTCACGCCAAGACTGCTAGTTGATGATATTGATGGTCAGGGAAGCAAAGTCAAGTTAAAATGCAACACAGTTTACAAACCAGTCATATGACTCAATAACTGTCAGATTGATCTTGAGGTCACTCAGTGTCTGCAGGTCTTGAGGAGGCAAAGGCACCCAAAATTGTCTGCAGCTGCTCAAACTGCAGCTGAATATCAGGTAAATGTGATGATAGTGATAAACCATAATCAGCAAATGGCTGCAAAACACATACAATTAAAACTTTGATTACACTTACCCACAAATTCCACATAATCCACCTGTGCAGTGTCCTTCTTGTTTCTGGAGTGCAGAGAAGAGAAGGGCAGCTGGATGTATGGATCACAAGTTAACACAGAAATGAGGAAAACGTCACAGTAAGAACATGTTACCTTGCCTAGTCATGATTGATTTGTGGTTTGTTTCCTCCCTGGTTTGACACAATGCTGATGGAGTGAGAAGATAAACACTGACAGACAGTATAAGATGTTTTATTTTATAAATTTCCAGATGCAATCCATGTCTGACTTCCTGTTTGGGTTTATCTACTGGGTATACATCGTGATGTTCTGGCTCAGGGCTTTTCTGGAAATAGACTTTGTGTATATGTCCAGCAGTACAGTCAGTATGAATGTGCCAGAGACAGAGACTTTGACTGGAATGGATGAAATTTGCTCCAGAGTGTGTGGCATGGATGCATTTTGTAGATCAACCTGGTAGTCAGCATCGCACTGGTTCCCTCAAAAAGGTTTAATGGATCACTGCTCAAAATAGGCTCATGAAACATGCATGCTGTTGCTGTCGGGCCCACACCTCCTATCCTATTTTTTATGATTTTTTTCCCCATAAAACTATGCTTTTGGTCACCTTCTAGGTTAGTGAGAGGGGTTTACATTTTTTACCAGAATAAAAGAACACAAAAAAACAATTTGTACCCAGGAAAATATTTCATTCATTCAAAAGAATCTTTTTTTCATTTCTTGAAAAGTAGCCATTTTGGAGATGGGAAGTTTGTGACTGAGACCAGTATTTTGTTAGTCAAGATAATCTTTATGAACAATCAGTTTTGAATCATTAACAAAACCCTTGAGAGTAAAAAGCCAGTGTTAGGCTGTTATGGAACTTCAACATGGCCCATATATTTCAACCTGTCCCAAGCTCATAACTTTTATTTATATTCTAACTCTTCTACAAGACTTTCTTCTTAATGTGACCCAATTGTGTTCTCGTGACTGTGCTCTGGTGTGTCTAATGCCATTTCTCAACAAAGGTTAGAAAAAAAATACATTTAATATCCCCCACCAACTAAGTAGTCCTCTTCAGCAGCTTGTTAGCAGCCATTCTCCGCAAGACACAATAACGCCAATAAAACTCACTAATTGGGCAGTTACAGATGTACTTTATGTTGTAGAAACATTAAAATTTATATTGTTTGTTTTCACCACAGACCTTAGTTTGGGCATCTATCTGAAAAAAAAAACACATTCAAAAACCAAATAAGACAAGAACAGCTAAACTCTCTCCTACGTTGTACGTTTTGGACTGCATCACTCTCTAATCTCTCAGCTCTGTCAAAGTTCTCAGGCCAGTAGAGGGCGCTAATTAGAGATGTTAGTGTCATATATATTACAAAAACTCAATGCATTTGTTTTCTTTGTTTTTTTTCAGTTATGTACTTTCACCATGTTTCTGCCCTTTATAATGCTTTTGAATTGTATTATTATTATTATTATTGTTATTGTTGTTGTTGTTATTGTTATTGTTATTATCATTACTATTACTATTACCTCTGTTAAAGGGTCATGTTTTTGCCAGTGATAGTAGTTTTGTTTCTAAGTTTGTTTGTAAGATTAACAAAATAACTCAAGAAGCTATCTACTGACTAAAATTTTGGGGAATGTCAATCATGACACAAGGAACAAGTGATTATATTTTGGAGATGATCTGAATCCTGATGCAGGTCCAGGTATTTTTTAAAATTATTTGTTAACGTTGCAAGATAAGTCAGAGTTTTCTCAACAGATTTTGATAACAATTACAGTGAATGTTGTTAGCAGCACAAGGGAGAAGTAAGTAGTTGTTGGTGATGTTTTGAATCCAGATGTAATTCCAGGAACTTTTTTTAAGGATTTGTCACAGTTGCAGGATGGGGCAGTTCTCCACATTTTTGCAAATAACTTGCTCGACAGTGTTGGAAACTCCTTTGTAGAGCTTTGTGCTCTATGAGTACTTCTATCATTATTATAACTTGTAAACTATGAATCATGACTGTAGGTTATGTAAGGAGTTCTTCCCCTTGTCAGCCTACCTGTGCTCTACCTCCTTCTTGACCCTCTCAAGAAAATGTGCAAAATAAGGTAGTAAAATGATGCAGAATTACCAGATGTATCACTCATATCCACTAACATTTCCCCACTATATTCTCTGTCAAATAAAAGAAGTGAATCTCAACTCTTTCAGACGGATCAAGCTGTTTTTATCCAAAAGCCTTATTATACCAGAATAGCAACCAAATGAAAACCTGCATCTTCAATTTCTTCACAAAGGGTCGAGAAGATAAGAGTATTATTTATATGTCTGAGTTTGTTTTTACTGAAATACAAAGCCTTCAGATGTAAAAAGATTATCAGCATAGCAGTTTGCCGCACAGCGAGGGGCAATTTTTAGAGATAATAAGTGTTTCCGGAGGTTTTATTCTCCTCATTTCAAAGGCATTGATTACACTTATGCGCTCTTATCCACCTGATGATGCACATTCATTCGCACAATGTTAACATTACACCACACTGGTAGTTTAGTTTATGTCATTTATTGAAAATAACCCATGCCTGAGCTGCAGGAATTTTGCACTAAAGAGTGAGTGTAAAATTAATGAAGGGGAACTCTGACTTTTAGTCAATGCAAAAAAAAAAAAAAATGTCATTAATGTTATTATTCAGTCACCTCGATGGTCCTGAATTTATATCACAGAGAGCTCATGTGTTGAATCCTGATTGCATGTATTTCCATTTCTTCTGCATCAGGGGACTCTGAGAGTGAAGAGGGGGGCACCAGGGATGTTCTGTATGAGGAGGGCAAGACAGACATCAGTGTTTCTGAGGACTGAATCATTTTTCTTTATGTGCCAATCTACCTATGAACACCATTTATCTGCATTTACTTCACTCCTTTGTTATTTTAATTGTGAAATTATATTCATTGAGGGCGGGAGAGTTGTAAAATGGACGAACTGACCAATAAAAAACATGTAATTGAAGTTTTGGGGGAGGTATATGTTTAAAAATATAATAAATATTAGGCCTGCACATTATAGGAAAAACATGAATGGCGCCATAGTGTTTAGAGTGCATATCGTCTATAAAAGTCACAGTTTTTATCAGTGTTAATATAGACAAAAGAATGACCAATGATGTTTGTCCACTACAAGACAGAAATTTAACAAGCTTGAAATAAATCATTCATAATAAAAACAATGACAAATGTATCTAAAGATATCTTAATTTTTGTTAACATAAAAAACATGGTCACACCTACTGGCCACTTTATTAGGTACACCTTGCTTGTGCTGGATCTGACCCCCTTTTGTCTTCAGAAACACACAAGTTTTGGTTGGATAACTAATGAGAATATGAGGATAGTGTGAGGGAAACATAGGCATAATTCAGTTTATTAACATTTTTGCACTTTCCAGCAGACCTGATGAGTTTTGGAGGCTATGTAGATGCAGCTGTTCTTGTTGTGAATGGGCTTCCTCTCTGAGCTTCCCTTGTGTTGGACAGGCTGAGGGGGACATATTTGTTCATTAAATAAATATTTCATGGGAAATATATCTGTCAGTCAAATTTCAATAGGCATTATTCAATAGAAATAAACATATACGGACTGAAAAGATATAGTAACATGTGTCAGAAGTCTATTTTTTATGATATGAATCTGGTGTGGAAACCAGTGTCCCACAGTACTCACTTAAGGCCCCTGTCGCTCTATGACCTGATCTACATAATATAGTTACTACATCTTATGACAGACTAAAGACTCTGACAACTGAACAAACCCTGATGATACTCACTGTAATAACGGTTGGAAATGTGCTCAACACTATAAGTGAAATTATGCTCTTGCTTTGAGAAAATAGTCCTCTGCCAATTGTGCTGAAATTGTGCTATCCTTATCTCAAGCACTGCTTCACTGCTGTGATGAGCAGCATGCTGCGTACAAAACATGATGTCAAATCTCTGCAATTTCAATTTCCTGCAACATGGCTCTTCAGTCCATGGATAAAGAGAGGCTGTTTTTGAAGTACATACACACAGTTCTTAGAATAAAGAGAAATACACATATATATGCTGTAATAAAAATTATAAGCAAACAAGAAAATGAGTAATAGATTTGGCATATCTCATTATATGTGACACTAGCTATGCTGGAGTTGAAATATCTCTCACTATCAGCCAAAAAATTATTCTATTGATCTGTTACCAGATAGTAGTTGTACAGTAAATACATAATAAATCCTTGATATAACATACAAGTTGTCATCAGGATGAGAATACACCTCAGACCAGGAAGAAGCTAAAAAGACAAGCAGTGTGCTACAGTTCTGAGGTAATTGCAGCAATTATTAAAAATAAAAAGGTTAATTCAGCACATTTAATTCTAAACAAGGTAGAAATAACATCCGAGAAAGCATAATCAAGCTAAAATTAAAATAAACAGATTACGTATTAACTATGTAATAACTTCTGTGTTATTTCATAGTTAGCTTAAATGTTTTGCTTACCAAATACAGATGCAAGTGTTGGCTTGAGCTTTTATCATGTCACACGTTTAGGGCTTCGTTAGTAGTCAGAAGATAATAACTTCACAGAGGCGTAAATATGGTGGCTTGAAACAGCAGTGTGAATGAGGCTAAAGACAGACTTACACATCAGTCCATTCCTCGATATGTAGACCTCTCCTTTTTTTCCCTCTCTCGCTCTTGTGTGTCTCCTGAGAACTTAAAACAGTAGATCTGTGATTTTGCGAACATACATAAATTATCAGTGCTGGCATTTTAGCAGTTCCAAATGACGTGACAGCTGTGATTAACAGCTGCACTCTCAAATCAACAACATAAGTTGATTAAAACGACAGATGTGCAAATAGAGTAAGAGTAAATACAAGTGTCGTATGTATGTGAGAGTGTTTGTGTCACTGAACAAGGACCTTGAGGGACAGAGGAAGAGTTTGTTTTAATTACGCATGACATAATGTCTGTGAAAACAAGTAAACATACTGACCATTACTGTGCAGAGATATTTCCCAATTAAAGGAGAGTGTGGATGTGCGATTCCTCAGTAATAAAGAACCACAGCATGATGCCTAGAAGTCAAATGTGGGCCCCCACAGATGATGAGGACCTACAAAAGGGTGTGTGCTTCATGTATAGGGAGTGGCGAAGCTGGTCGTATATGTCATCCAGGTATGGAAAAATTGAAACACACTAACAAACCGAAAGTCGTTAAGTAAAGATTTTTTTAAACCTTTTCAGCAAGTCCAGAAAAAATAAGATAACCCATACATGAAAAAACACCAAAAAGCGGTTTTGGTGAAACAGACTTTATTGATTAAATTGTAGTTGTCGGTTAACACTTGCCTATTAGACTCAAAGCTTGTTCTCAGTATGAGAGAAACAACAGTGTTTGTCACGCCCCTGTGTTCTGTCATGAAAACAGTCAAAATGAAGGTGTCCTGCATCATTTAAACCCTGAAAAAGAGCAGCTGGTAGATTTTACACAGAGGAACAAGAAAACATGTACACACAGTCTATAGCCTGTAAATTCTTATTGCTGTGTTTCAGGCGTCGAAGAAATACGACAGCAATTACTCCACCACCATGTGAGTTGACCACCTCTGCAAACCATTCCACATAAATATGTTGTGATCCCTGTGTTCAACAGTCTGTTATGGACAAAGATGCATTCCTCTCCTTTTAGTGTGCAGTCATGTCTGAGGTCAGGGCCATTTCGTCCATATCCCATTTCTTGGTGTATCTTTAGCAGGCGTGAAAACGGTGTGCTGGAGCTCAGACTGAAGTCTTTCTCTGTTGTTGGTATATGTGGGTCAAAGAGGAATCTTTTGAAAACAGGAAGATAGGAATACGGCCCGGCGCTAAATGAAAGGGGGGTTTACAAAGCTCGAAATATTCTCTTAAATGTCTGACCAGAGCAAACTGATATTCAGTGGAAATACACTAAGTGCAAATATTGCTGCACCTGCTCCATCACTTTTGTACCTTTATACACACAGAATCATGTGGAAGGCAGTTCTGCAGTGAGATTCAATTAACTTGTGTCATAATAAGGGGCAAAGACGCCGAGTTAGCAGTACACAAGTAAGGTCCGGCGCTTTGATTGACGTTAGCCTCCATTCAACCTCAGCATGAAAGGAAGCGCTAAGTAAACAAATAGCATGCTTTCAAAACCGTCTTTGTGTATTAGACTGTCCAAAAAACCTTCATATTTTTTGGTTACATGAAATGCTGTTTGCACATGGATGCCGTCTGCAGGATCCGTGCTTGAATGTGTATGCATTGTGGCGTGTTGATGAATTGAATAAGTGCGTGAGCCATGCTGTAAATCTCCCAAGTTGAAGGACGAGCTGTATCTCATGCTGGCCTCTATCTGAGGGAGGAGAAAGCCTCCGGGCGATGATAGAGCGGGAGAGGGGACAGTGAGGGACGCTGGGTAATTTAAACAGTATCTTATTTTTAATGTTTTGCCTCACAAGGATACTACATTCATCTGGTAATCCTGGTTTTTTTTTTTGTAATTTTGTATTCCTATGGCAAAATATGGCAAGCACAGATGTTATTGCAGTCTGCTTTGACTAAGACATTATACTGCATGTCAGGGATGGGCAACTTTGGACTTTATTATGGCCACGTTTACATCATTCTCATTCCCTTAGGGCTAAAGTGATCCAAACTGACACTCAAACAGCATGTCATTTCATTGAGATTATACATTTAATGTTTCTTGAGAACTCAAATGCAAACAGAGAAGCATAACATGACATGCTAAACATTGAGTTTTAGCCAGATGAAGTACTTTTTTGTAATAAAGTAATATATTCGTCGCTGTCACCTTCACCTTCTATCTCTGTTGGTGTGTGGGGTTTTTTAAACTTTTGACCAAATGAAAGTGCAAAAACATATTCTTATAACAAGGACTATAAGTATTAATTCATTCAGTAGAAGAGGGTGAATGTTCATTCCTTTAAAAATAACAATTCTGGAGATAAAAGGTTTGTACCTAACAGCAACGATAAACTGTTTTTTAAATTTAATTTAACTTACTTACCTTCATTAAGGACCTTTATGGAAACCTTTACAGCAACAAACAATTAGAAACTTATGGTACAAAAAAAGATATAGACCGCCTAGTGAAGAAAACTATAGAATATTTCTATTTTTCATGTTCTCATCCATTTTACTTTAATACCTCATGGCAGCCAAATGCCAGCCGAGTTCCAGCCAGTGAGGGTCGAAACAAGTTTTTGTTTGTTCCTTTTTTCTTTTAATTGCTGTACTTTGTGGAATTTTAACGCTGATGAAAATTTGTATTTGTATTTCTTGTGAAATAGCAGTAGTAAGGGTTACATGTTTATCACATCATCGTTGGTATCTCAGTACAGGTCCCAGCACTTTCCTGTCATGGAGCAGCCAAGACTCTGCCAAGGAAATTGGGGGAAATTAAAGTGACTCCATGCTGTATGTGTTTGTTTGCTGAGTGAATGATAGTGACAGTTTGTCTCAGATCATGTTTCACTTTACCACGACATTTCACTGATGTTCTGTTACTGAACATTTTGTGTCCTGTTTGTCTGTTGCTTCAGAGATTTCCAGAATATAATAAGGAAGACAGGAGCCACTTCAAATACCTTATATTTAATGTATATAAGCTACTAAAATCAGTCTAAAATAGCTGAGGATGTGCTTGGTGATTACATATGCTTAAAGAAATGAACAGCACAGTTCAGTCTTCACACCATCACTTGACAGTGCAACTGGCCAATCATGCTTTAAGATTTTGGGTTGACCAATCAGATTTCTGGAGGCCCGGTCAAATGGATTCACCACCAGTCAAGATAAGAATGAAGCTCTGCTAACAGCCAGTCTTCATGTTGAGACACAAAACAAGAGAAGATGCCAAATTTTATGGTTGCGTTTTTGCTTGAAGATGATTCATGCAAAATATTTGTGCATCACACCATGAGACCAAGGAAGATAGCATGTGATGAATGTAATTCAATGCTTATGATTTTTGTTTTCATCTGTCAGCCACAAGCTTCATGTCCTAAAGTGACCGTTGCTCCTTCTACGTTTTTTAATTCCCTTGCACTCCTGAAAAATGGATCACCGGCCACAGTTGACTAACATGACATGTTTCAGATATCCTTGGGATGTACAATGCGTCCATCCAGGCAGAACTCCACAGTAGTGATTAGGATGAGCAAAACCTTTCAAGACAATCGTTCGTCTGTCACACTCAATACAGGTGAATCAGGAGGAAGCAGTCACTTCTCACCTTTAGCACAACAGATCAACACTCATATCTACAGCTGCTTTGTCCTTAAATGAACACTGAAGCAAAAGCCCGGTCTGAAACTTTGCAAGATTGATCTGCCAGATGACAGAATTGGGAGATTGGAAAAATTCCATCTGCTTTGCATGTTAACAGTTTCCACTAGGGTTTTATTCAAGACACCTTTGCAGTCTTTGCAGTCATCCCTGGTTCAAATCTGACCCCTACATTCACCATATCATCCACCACTCTTCTGTATTAACGCTGACAGACAGTCTCTCTTCACCGTCCAACCAATCGGTTTTAGTAATACATAGCCCTGCTTCTTTTTGGGTATAAACTTTCTACCTGTATGCTTCGTAGATGTAAAAGGCAGAGGGTCTACAGACATTTAAAATTGTACAATATGAAACTCAATAGACTGAAATAGCTATCAGGAGACCAAATCTAACGATTAACCAGTGTTAATTTTGTTGACTAATTATTTTCGTCATAGTTTTCGTCAACAACCTTTTTTCCCCTGAAGAAAACTAGACTATAACTAAAAAACAAGTGCACATTGACAAAAGCTAAAACTAAGTTAACTGACATTTTTGTCAACAAACAAAAACTAGACTGAAATGTTTGACAGAGACCAAATCCAATCAAACCTAATTTGGTCATGTAGAAAGCAGGAACAAGTTAGGAATATATACAAGGAAACATAAAAAATGCCTTATACTTTACACTTCGTGTTTAGTTGACTAAATTTACAGTAGTTTTCGTTGACTAAAATGATGTGAAATTTCGTCAACTAAAACTAGACTAAAATTAGAACAATTTAGATGACTAAATTAGGACTAAAACTAAAAGATATTTTAGGCAAAAGACTAAAACCATAACTAAATTAAAAAGTGCTGTGAAAATTAACACTGTGACTAACATTGTAAAAAAAAAAATAATAATTAGAGAGGAATCACTGTCATGATGTAGAATAAATAAATAATTTACATGCTTGTAATAAAGAGTACATTTTTAAGTAGACGGGGTACAGCAGGGGGCAAAACAATCTTTCAGACATGTTTGTTTTGTGTCTTCCTTTAGACAGTTCCAGAAAATAATACAGGTTTCTTTGGATTATGTGAACATGTGTCCCCTGGATATGCGAGGATGTGTAGGTCTTTTAAAGTTTGGGACTTGCAAAAACACTGCTGAACAGAAGCAGACTGGTTAAACTTCATCTTAGAGCCATTACATGCAGTCTCACTATGCGTCACTGGTGTGTCCTGGCAAATGTTAACCTGTGCTGCATTTGTAGTGTTCACATGTGGATTTTTGTCATTTAAAACAACTTGTCAGGTCAACTTAACTACTTTGAGCTTGTTAATAAAAAAAAAAAAAAAAGTGCACAACAGCAATTGACCTTGAAATGTTTGAAATGCTTTGAAACTCCCCACAGGAGCTTTGATCCGAAATCATTTGATTTTATTTAAAATTTCTCACTAAAATCGGAAAGTCTGATTCCCGGTCCCTCTGGTTAAAATGAGTTTACTGTTTAACTGGATATTCTACCTTAAAGCTGCTGCACACCTTGTGAGATAGTCTCAGACAAGTATTGATCAACATCAGAGGCCTGATTAGTCAGCAAAGTCTCTGCTCTGCGGTCTGTAACACTCCAACGCAGTCCAACACAGAACAGCTGCATTCAGGACATTTCTCACTGCTTTTACAGTTTTATTTTTTACTTTATTTTAATACCTTTTTTTTTTTGCATAACTTTATTCATTCCTGTTGAAACTTTTAAAATGAGAATATTCAGGCATTTTGTTGAAAAATTTTATACAAAAAAAAAATAAATAAAAAAAGTCAATATTGTTACAGGTCCTGCGTGAATGGAAAACAGTCAAATAAGCCTTTTTTTAAACATTATGTATACTTTGGGTTAAATATATTTCGACATAAATTATTCAATGAGTTATGCTCCCAATTTTTGTCTAAATCTCTCTTTTTGATCGTATAGCTCTTTAATTATTATTAATGGTGTGCAGATAAGGGCAACAGCTTGACTGCAGTCCTAATTTCTTTTTCTTTTCTAGCACCTCCTGATATTCAAATTTATGTATGTTGACATCATTATCTATCATCACAGTGTGGCCAATCAAAACAATATGAGTGAACACTGAGAGTAAATATGTATATCTATGTGTAAATAAGGATATTTTCTAATGACTAATTATAATGAGGTTGTGAAATGCTGCTTAATGGGATTTCTACAAACAGGTTTCACTGCATGTTTTTATACAGTGACAATAAGGTACCTACTCTTCTCTATTTGGTTCTCGTTCTTTGTCTGCTTTTACCAGAATCATAAACATTATTTAAAGACCTAAATAATATGATATAAAATAATGAACAGATAATGTAATGAGTCTGATCACTTGTGTTTGGATTCTGTCTGCCCTCTTGTGGAGAGTCTTCATACAGTGAGACACGTTTTACTCATCAGCAAACACACTATTACCTTAAAAAGGTTACATTTAACATCATATATGTGAATAATTGGTATTTACATATATGAAGAAAAAGACAATAATAAGAATTTTGTTGCATTTAATTTATTTGAGTAGAACTGAACTTGTAGAGATTTTAAGAAAATGCCTCAAATTTGCATGAGATGTTTTTAATTTTATAAATGAGAGCTTCCACTGCCTATTAAATAGTATGCAAATGATTTTAATTGTTTCACTCACATTTCAGGGTCTTTTTTTTCCATGTTTGTGGGAAGCAACCTTGACTTGTAAATTAAAACCAAAGATTTTATGAAGACATCAAAGTGAATGTAGGAGAAGAATAGATTAACATAATTTTGAGTCGGCAGCATGATACAGGAACACAGATCCTCCCTGACTCTGAGCCAGATTACACACACACACACACACACACTGAGCGTGTTCACAAATGCCCAGCAAAAGGTCAGTGTGCTATTGAATTTTTTCAAATATCTCTCAAAATACCTCCTGGCATTGCAAATATTTTTGACCACTGCGTAATACTTTGGGGAAGGATGAATCCCCACTCCTCCATGCCCCCATCTCTCTCTCTCACACACAAACACACATAAACAACATTCGCACACTCAGATAGCACTACACAATGCCTGCCAATCTGCAGAGAAAAAACAGCGCTCTGGGTTATTCATCGATTGACCATTCAAATCCCAACATATGCTGCTCTGCTTCTATTCCACTGTGTTCTCAGAAATGGACCATTTCCGAATTCTTCCACAAGGCTTCCTTACCCTGTGCAGGAGTCACTCGCACACCATGTAAATGAGTGGAAGAAGGAGGCAGGAATGTAAATTGATCCAGTACCAGTGGAAATGTGCATGTGCACATGCGCACATGTGTATACATTTTGACCTATTTTGCAGAAAAATGCAAGGATAATGTATCATCTGAAGTACTTCTTTATGACCTTGAAGTAAACTACACAGATGATGTTTACCATTTTGTCTTAAATAATGTTCACTCAGGCTTCTCTCGATTTAGTCTGAGTCTTTAGAAGACAGTGCAAAGTTTTTCAGTCAGATTTGGGATGTTTTTACAGTCTGAAATTTCAGTGCAGTTTTAGAATTAAAATAAGTTTAAGCATTGAGGCAATAGTTATATCTTTTTTTTTAACATTAGACCTGCCATCTTTTTCCTTTATATTTTGATCACCAATGGCCAGATGAGAACAGAAGAAACATATTGTGTTATTTAATGCAACATACCATAAACTTTATCATTATAAAAATATAATTTTACCCTTTATATGCTTGAAACTGCACTGATATAGTATCTTACAAACTTAATCCACAAACAGATTACCCAGCCATATTAGTGTGGCCAGTGTTGAGTTTATTAGCTATTATGGGGACAGTCATTGTGAGTAAGTGAAGTTAATTTATGTAGCGATTTGCATAGACATTAGTCACAGAGTGCCTTCCAATGAGACAACACACATGATAATAGTAATAAACTTAATGTAGCAAACATATGCAGTATCAACAGACTTTTAACTCGGAGATGGAAATTCTTGTTAGTTTAAGTCATATTTGGATCATTTTTATAGGCCAAAGTTTAATACTAGTTTAAGATGAGGAAACCTCAAAACGTTTCAGTCTAGTTTTTTTAAAAAAAATTTGATAAACAAAACGTTTTCACATTTTCTATATTGTTTCTCTCTAGTTTTACACTCATGTCCCATTAAAGAAGTTACACAGAGCACATTAGTGCCTACAAGTATTTATGCTGTGTCAGCCAAAAGGAAACAAAGGTCAAACTCAGCACATTAACAACTTATAGGGGATGCATTAGAAAATGATCATATCGTTATTTTGTATTTATAATAGTTTCTATTGTTACAAAATCAAGTATTTTTCCCAATTTAAGTCATTTCTCTACATTAAAATATAGCATGGATTTTCAGAACTTGAATCCTTTGTACATCAGTTTTTGTAGATTATGCCATATTTAAAGGGAAAATAATATATCCAACATCAGAAATGCTAGAGGGGATTTTGCAGTCTAGAACATGTCAATGATTATCAACAAAGATGATTATAGTAGATTATTATTTTCTGTGCTGTCAGCAGAAAGAAAGAAAAACCTGAAGAAAGTCCCCCTTTGGTCAGCAGAAGTGTTGGTGGTTTTTGTCCTGTGGAAACTTTGAAGGAGAATTTGGCATCATCTGCTGGAAAATAGTAAAAACTATTCATTTGAAGCCTGACTTACATATTAGAAGTATGTTATCATAAATAGCATTTATATGCTTTAGGGGACATATGATCATATATCACTGTTATAAAGGGCAAATGTGACAGTTTTTGGCTTGAACAGGCTTAGTGTGATCATTTTGATTACACTGAGCACTAGAGAAATATTATACAGAAGGAAAGGCAAGGCAAGTTTATTTGTACAGTGCCTTTAAGCAACCAAGTAGCACAAAGTGCTTCACACAAAACATCAGAACCCAATGACAGAGGACAAAAATTGAAAAAGAAATGCGCATTTCAAATTACATGTCATTTGGATTATAAATGGGAAAAAAACAACACATGCTTGGCCCCAAAAGGTGCCAGTGTGACCTAAGGGTTTGTCAATTTAATGAGCATTTTCTTTTATGAGTATAACTACATTTCAGTCATATTAATGCAGTATCAAAATATTAAGAATATAACTGGATTTCACTCACATTAATGCAGTATCAAAATATTAGATCAGTGGTCCTCAAATGGTGAGGCAGGACACACTGGTGTGACTGATGCATTTGTGCAACCAAGTGTTTTAAATACTTCTAATCCAACAACTATTAAATAAGATTTAAATTTACTCTGATTACACATTTTGGATTAATTTGCTAATAAAATTTCATTTGTTATACAGTTGTAGGCAATATTCTTTTAAGCATTTGTAAACAAAAACAAAGATGTGGAACAGACTGGTAGAATTTAATTACATGTGTTAAAGGGAGTATTTAGTGTGGACATGGATGTGGTGGATCTTGAGATTTGGCTTGGTTTTTGGTGTGACTAGATTAAAATTAGTTTGAAAACCACAACTTTAGATTACAGAAAAGAAAATCACATATATACTGACCTACACCTTAAATTTAGCACATGATCTTTTCATGGATAATTGGTAATTTCTCAGTGGCCTGGTTTTATTAATATCACTACCTTTATTGATGCACCCGGATGCACATGTCTTTGTTGATACCTTATTAATATTGTTTTAGTGTTTGCTGAAAGACAATATAATGTGTGACTGCAGGAAAATATCATTATTTTAAATATTTCACAGAGCACATTCTAGTCTCGTCTTGTCAGGTTGATGAAAAACTAAAATTTTCTCAGAATTATAATTATTATTTTACTTTGTTTTTTTTTCCTTATTTGTAATGGGGAAAAGCTCTTAAACAATGTTAGAAATATTTTTCTGATTAAGCAACACAGGTCTTTGGATTTCTTTTTCCAGAGCAGGTTGTGTTTGATATGAAGAATGTAAAAGAGAGAAGAAGTCTGAGTTTTGACGATCTCAATGATCCCTGTGTGCCGCTCTGTCAAACATCTTAGCTTTACTTCACTTGCCGTGCCTCTCCTCCTTTAAAGTCAGAAATGTTTTCCTCTCTGAGACCCCCTCCTGTTTTTACCCCTGTCGTTTTTCTTACTCTTATCCATCCCTCTGATCACCTAAAACATCAGTCCATCACCAGCAGAAGCTGTGGTTTATGTCTCCCTGCTGTCCACCACTGTCTGCCTTCCAGGGAGAGCTCCACCCCCGCTGAGCTGCTGCCCGTTTGCCAAACTCGAGTGTTTTCTCTCTTTTTTTTACAGCAGCAGAAGTGAGCAGGTTTTTACATGGAGGACTGCCTTAATGTTGTTCAGTTGGTGGGAAGCCACACAGGGTGCTGCACTTCAGATTCTCTGTTTGATCATGTGAGCACGGCCAAAACTGTCTACCTTACACTTTTCTCCAACTCCTACTGCCTCACTTGTTTCTATATCATACACATGGCACACAAAAACTCTGTTGAATCCTGCTTCAAGGGAAAAAGCGAGACCTTGATTTAGTTTTTATGTCTGTAAAGTAATTTGAATGCTGTTTAATTTAAATGCATTATTCTTATTATTACTGTTGTTACTAATATTTTATGTATAATGTCAGTGACAGCATAAAAAGGGTTCGCTGATGTTTCTTCAGTTCTTCCTGTAGTATATAAATAAAGTTAACATACCACTGTGATGTTGCTCACATATATTGTGCTGGTTATGCTCTTTTAGGGCAAGAGACTGGATAGTTGTGATCCCTTATAACAGACTCAGACTGTGTAAAGCAGGAGTGTGTAACTCTGATATTCAAGAGGGACAGATATTGTGAACTTAAAGATTTCTGCTTCTTTAGATTTAACAACTGGAACAAATTTGTGTGAAGCTTAGTAGTTAGTTATGCTGCATTCTACACTAGCAATGCATACTAATTTTGCCAAAATGTAGTATTTAGTGTGCAACATGGGAACAACTGAAAAATCTTAAGTATGCCAAAACTACTCAGCTGTCATAGTACTTGAGGAAAAATCAGCTGTATACATGTCTACATTGCCTATGTTAAGCGGGTTACACACATAAAGATAATCGGGCTGTTTTTGTCCCAACTTTCCCCCTTTCTGACCAAGGATGGCAAAAGCCCGATTATCTTATGTCTTATAAGATTATCATACAAAAGTATCCTGTGGTCTGAGGTGTGTTAAGAGTGAATTTGTCTTGATAGCCGTCTCCAAAATGGGTCGGGGCCGACAATCGTAAATATTAAACTTGGCCAATATTTACAACCAAAGATCTTCATGTGTGTGGGGAAAGCCAGTGACTCTCAAGTCATGACTCCCTGAATTGTGACGTGGAACAGAATGTAGCCAATCAAGAAGCGAGCTGGCTGAGGAACAAGGAAGCAGGTGTAAATAAAAACGAGCATGGCCGAAGTGAAACATAGAGTTCTTGGACCTCAGAAATGGAGGACATGTTCATGCTGTCTCCAGGATTTTTTCCACAGTCTTTTCCTTTTTTTAGTTTGCGATTTTTCCGTCAAAAATAGTCCCAAGACCACCATCATTTCCTCTTCTTGTATGTCCTCTTCCATGTTGTGTTTTCTGGTTGTTGCCATAGACAATGTTTATGGCTGTTGCTATGTTTCTTCTTCTTCATTTGTGTTAGATCACATTTGATCACGAGAGATTTCTGGCTTGGAGGACTAGATTCTAGATCGGTGGTGGGACAGAATCGTTATGCGTGTTGTGCTGTGTTGAGATTAATGGAGCACACCATCCACTGTATGATCAAAACTGTTCAATGCCTGTTTTTTTGTCTTCATGTGTGGGGTCTCTAACAGATAAAACATCTCTTCAGATTTAGAAAATCCTTCTGTGTGTATCCCGCTTTACCTACAATGCAGAGCACCAATTGGTCAGGGGTCAAAATAGCATACAGCCAGCCTTAGCAATGTAGGCATTCACATTTATTCTGTTACATTTATGTAAAACAAAGCGAATAAAATTTGGTAAATTAACATTTTTTGAGCGGTTACATGGATGTTACACTTCTCATGTGGGTGTTCAACTGTGAAAATCATGTAAAACCAAATAAATCACTCATTAGACTTCCTCTAGTCCATTAATGGTTGTTAATTTAGCGGTACTAGCCTTTAGCTGAGCTACCGTTTACTTTTATTTCCATGATCAGAAGCAGAAATAAGGTAAATTATCAGGGACGGAAAGCATAAAGGTTTATTTGTGTAATTCATAGAAATGTGATTATTTATGTGTGACCAGTATAGTTTTTCTAATGCAGAAATAGTTGCTTTGATCCAAACTTTAGCCCACTGGGGGCAGTAATGAGGTATACACATGATATTCGCCACCCACCAGAAAACAAAAAGAAGTAGAAGAATGTCACGGCCAGGTTTGGCATACAACAGAATTACAGCCATTTGGCAGTCATACTACACACTGCTGCCAAAAACATTAGGCAGTATGCAGTATACTACAGACTGTATAGTAGTAGTAAAATAAAGAGGGGGGGGTTAACTTTTTGTCTATTGCATTGTCCGAACCAGACCAACCAACAACATGAGCTGTTTGAGGATGAGTACAGGGGGCAGCTAACAGCGACATGAATTTAGTGTGTCAAAAACACCAACCCCACGTATAGAATAGCTTTCCATACATTAAGAGAAGCTCACGTAAAATCATCTTAATCAGTGGGAGACTTTTGGATTTGGACTTACTGGCCTTTGAGATAGACTACACCCTTAAGTAGTTTAACAAGCAAACTTGCATCAGTATCAAAGAACAACAACAAAAAGTCTGAATTAAACTTGATTTGAGTCTTGATGTGTCAGGATGTGGTCTAGTTGTTTGCAAAAACTTGACCAAAACCGAGCTGTTCATGCGCTTTAACTATCATGACCTACAGTATATCAGTCATAACAAGAACAGACCACATTAAATCTGATTTGTGTGTGTCAGGATGTGGTCTGATCGTATGTAAACATGACTGTAGCTGTGATGTGGTGATTTGGCCTGAGCAGTTGAGGTATGTCTTTCAACTGGGGATTAGGAGGGGACGTGGCCTCTATAGGGCTCCCTCTGAGCAGAGTCAGTCCTCCCATGTTAATTTCTCAAGGTCATGAAGAACCTCTGCCGTGTTTCAACTGTGAAGGTGGACCGGAGAATACAATAACAGGAACCCTGCTGTAGCGAAAGAGAGCACACATTCAGTACCAGTTCATCTACCTGTTTGGTTCAGATCACAGAGGCGGTTTGGAAACATGTGACTGTTTTAATAAAAGTAGGAACTCACACTGAAGAAGAACAATCTGATGTTAGTCTTACTGTAACAGGGCATGATTTTACTCCAGCTCCTGCAGGAATAAGAACTTACACAACCATTCATCACACACTGTCTATAACACTTACTCTACAAGCTGTGCTGTCTACATCTAATTGAGCTACTTTACATTGTAATAAGGCAACAAAATGCGTTGGATTAAAGCGCACACAGTTCCCTAATGTATTTAAAAATAGGGCTTTGGAAAAAAAAAAAAAAGGAGCTACATCGCGTGTGTCTCGCCTTTTGAGATTTAATGACTATCCTGTGACTCCACAGAGAATTACTGCCAGTAATTGATTATTAAAACTTGAAATTGCAAACCACATCCATTATTTGACAAGTGCATGTGCTCTCCTTGTAATTAACAAAGCTTGGCACTTACCATTCGCCGGATCCAGGACCCCACGAAAAAATGTATCAGAGGTTAGAAAGGCGGTTTATGGAGCAAGCGCTGTCTGGGCAATTATCGGAGACATAATACATGACAGAAGGAAGTGAGGAAAACAACGCCGTACACTCTGGAACAGACACAGGCCGCGATATCTCACACATGGAATACATATTAAAGAAAAATTTAGTTTTGATGAAGAATCCAAAATGTAATAAGAGTTGGGACACTGTAAGAAATGTGAATAAAAAAAGGACAGTATTTTGGCATAAAATATTCTGCACTTAAGACTTAAAACATTGAATGTTTGGTTTATCTGTTGTATTTGCTACAAGCCTCACACATAGGACTTGTATCTGTAGTAGATAAGTTGTGGGTGTTTTGGTTATTTAACCCCTAAACAGTAAAATCACAGGAAACACAAAGACATGAGAGTAGGAGTGTGAGAAAATACAGATACACAAATATACCACAGTTCATTGCTGCAGAAAGTTGTATCGGTATTTTACAACAAAACATAATTATCTTTTGTTTTGTTATCTATCGTTAATGATTCATGGACATTTTTTTCAGGAAAGTTCAGCCAATGACTGTTAGTTGCCAGCTGGCATTCAGCCATCTGACTCGCTGTCTCTCTGATTCATTTATTGTTATAAATTTTGTTAAAAGGACAGGCAACACCGTTTTTAGGATCATGCTTTATATTGATAACACTAAAAGAGACTGTTTTTTCATGCATTTAATACTTTTGGTTCTTAACACTGTAAAAGTTTTTTAATAAATAGACTAGAAAAAAAAAAGTTTATTGCCTTGAGAGGAACAGTGATATTTGGTGGTATAATCAAAACTCCTGTATTGAGCGATATGGTACCACCAGTTTCCTGACATTACACACCCTTAGACTGTATGAGGTGAAAGCTGCTCACAGAAAGTTGGCAATTCTTAAAGAAAATAATTTCATTATTCCTCAGGTAATGTTCTTGTATGTCATTTAACCAAAATTTTAAAAAGCCAGCAGTCTGATAAAAGACTGAGACTTTTAGAAATAAGTCAGAATTCAGAGTTTTCCTCTCACATTTCTGAGGATAGAGAGAATTTTGCAGAAACAAGGGTAAAATTCTGAGAGCAAAGTATTTTTTATAACTGTGACGTTTTTAATCTGAAATTTGACCATAGAACTCTATTCTCAGAATTTCTCTTTTCTTTTTTTCTAAGAGTTCTGGATGTAAATGTTCTTAATTCTCAGAATTCTAAGATTTATATGAATTTTTTTCTTAGAGTAAAAAAATCCCTTCTAAATCTAAAGAATTTTTTTTACCCTTTTCTACCTCCTAAGAAAAAGCAAAGAAAACAATACATTTCATTTTGTAAAATGTATCAACCTTATTCACCACTGTTCAGCTTGAAATACATTTAAGCATTTATCTATGACTGCTATTAGCTGCTGTTTGTTTTACTTTTTCATGGTCTGTGTTTACATATCTGTGATGAAACAACAACAAAAATTGTAATATATTTCTGTTTATTTCTCATAAAAGCAGCTACATTTTCTAAAAGGGTAAAACACTAGTAACAAAAAGATTGTAAGTTATCATAATGTGCATAAACACGACAAAATAATTGAACTAAGACAAGGTAAAATGTTCATGAGCTACTGCAAAATGAAGCAAAATTCTAAAAGTTAAACCACCAAATTCTTACATCATTTACATCTCTGAGCCTAACTGAGATTGACCATTAATGTAAAGTTTCACGGGTCAACAATATCATTTTAGGCATTTAACTTTGTCAATAAAAATTGCATTAACATTTGCAGTAAACTAAAGCTTCACCTGAACTTTGAAGAGCAACAAACAGTAATTTTAACAACCTGCTGTTGATGATCATCTCTGTTCTTATGGAGGTTATAGTTATATATTATATGATGCAAAAGCACACCAAACTTAAGGCTGGCATATAAGGCTATGACAACATTTTATATTGGCAGACATATTTAAATACTGATATCTGATGATTTTAGTTTGTTTTATTTTTTGGTTTTTCAATTAAACATCAAACCAATTAAAATAACAGCAAATACATGAACTGTAGTCTTTAAAATATATTCAGATACATCACACAAAAACAATCAGCACATTGTCTGTCTTCTGCTTCTATCTCTTTGGAGCTGGTAAAGTTTCCATTTTGTTCTAAACATGGCTGTTCTGCACACTGCTGATAGGAAGTCCTCCCACTGATTTCTTGGTTTACAAATAAAAAAAGAGTGGGAACTGCATCCTGTCCACCTACATGACCTCCCCTGCACTCAGCATCTGATCTATAATCTATTGGAACAATGTTCTTGTTTTAGTTTGTTTGGCCAGAGTCTAAAAAAACAGGATATTTATTACTGCACAAATACAATGGCAACCTACACAATGAGGCAACATAATAGGTACCAAAGTGAAAGTTTGTTTTGTTTGTTTGTGGTGTTGAACATTTATTTTTAACATTTTTATTTTATATACAGAAAGATGAAAACAAGTCATTGAATTTTTTTTCTTTTTTGGTGACATTTTGGTTCAAGGTCAACATCCTACCACCAGCTATAGCCTAATAGCATACAAATTGTTATTCAGAGTCTTTTCCTTTTCGTGCACAAACTCAGGTATTTGAATACAAGTTTTCTCTTGATTATAACTCCCTTCCATTTCAATTAACATTTTTGACTGTTTTCTGGCATTGGGTTGTTATTTGCTTTAGAAATTAACTGTGCTGTTAGAAATTCCACTAATTCCATAAATTTGACTGGTTCTGACAGGAAGAACAAAGAGTTTTAAGTGATCCCAATATCCAGCATTTTTAATGATTCTTATTGGTCCTTTTGCAGAATAATTAGTGAATGTAATATAGTTGTTATTCCCCCAAATTTCTGCACAGTCTGTTAGATATGAAGTGCCTTGAGGGGAGTCTAGGTGTGCCTTGAAAATCTGTAAAACCATGTTGTAACTTGTGCTTTCTTTCAAATTTACTCTGTAAGTATTGGATTTGGTTGAGCTTCTTTATACAGCTAACCTGACACACCACATGGACAGTTCAATATATTTCACCAATCCATCTGGGAAAGAGCCCATAGGAAGAGTTTAGGGAGGGCACAACCTCTCAGAGACATACAGATGCAGCTACTTCAACTTTCCCCTCCCCGTCAAATGCCAGCTGAGTTCCAGCCAGATACCAGCCAACTTCCAGCCAATGCGGTTCTCAATAAGTTTCTGTTTCTTGGTTTGTTTTTGCTCTCAATTCCTATACATAGTGAATTTTCCATGGTAATCCATATTTTCATTTATATGTCCTGTAAAATATAAGTAGTTAGAGTTACATGTTCATCACATCATGGTGGGGATCTCATTACAGCCATGAGGGTGGGCAGGTCCTAGCACTTTCCTGTTGTGGACCAGCCAAGACTCTGCCAGGTCACAGGGAAATTCAAGCTTCCTCATCTGTATCTGGCAGGTGATTTGGTGATTGTTCTGTCAATCACATTAATTGCGAGCCAATCAGATAATGTAGTAGGTGGGTGCTACTGCGCTACAGAAAGAGAGCTGCTACGTAAAAACAAACTTGAGTCAAAGCATGTTGGAAGTGGAGGAAAAATATCATTTCTACCGGCAAGTTTGTAGCGTTGATATTTGTTTTTCATTTAATAAAGAAACGCAGTCCAGATCTGATAAAACTGCTACTGAAGCTGTTAGCATCTATGCTAATCTCTGGACAAGCAGCCACTTCTTGCTGTCATCTCGCTCATAGCTCCCACCTCTTCCTGCTTTGAAGGACTCTGATTGGGCCGTGCTGCTTTACACTGCTCACAATCAGTATAGATTGGAGCTTAGCAAGATGAATCTACCTGATTGCAGACATTGAATCAGGCAGGTCCAGCTGCTGCACAAGGTTAATAAAAAATTGCAAATTCAGAGAACTTAAAATCCTTATATTCCTCAAGCACCTTGAAGGAGATCCAAACAGACCCTGTTCTACATTTTTTAAATCTGAAAATCAATAAAATTTGACCCTATCAATACTAATATTGAGCTGGTTCCTTTCATAGGAATCATTTATGGTGGTGGACAAGCAGTTTTTGCTGGGGGACACAAAAGGAACATTAGCTAAATCAAAGCAAAATGCTGAACCTTTTAATTACGGCTTGAAAAAAAACAAGTCCCATCGGCAAAAAAAAAAAAAAAAGTCCAGTGTTTATATCTGAAAAGTAAATGGTTTTCCACTTTGTAAGAGTACTAAGATTATGATATGTTTAACGTCAGCCTAAAAATTATAGCTTAATTAGAGTAACCATGTTTTTTTTTTTATTAGAAAAAGAGACAGTTAAATCAAGTCAGTTGTAAGAAAAAAAACAATCATGAGTAAATAAGTTGTTGTCAAGTTTTGTTTTCCATTAGAGCTAAAAATAAAGGTTTATACTGATGAGACACTGTAACAAGCATGGTCAAGGCGTATTAGAATAATGATAATATGGCGTGTCTTGAGGTTTTGGCTTGATTGTTGGTGTGCCTTGGCAGAAAAAAAAAAAAAGAAAACTACTGCTTTATAGTGTGTAGACCATAAGTTACCTAAGGTACTTTGAGCTCTCAGTAATAGCAAATAAGCAGCCAGTACTCTGCCAGTAATCAACTGGTTAATGGTGAATTTACTATGTTCCTTAAACTGGAGCATTACTGCTCTTCTCATGTGGCCTGTGCTGTCTTTGCTTCAGTTCAAATCAACCACAGTAACGGCTGTATTTGCTTCCAGCTTAAGATGCTCCTGATGGGAGAGCTCTTTGCAAAGGAACATTTAAAGCCTCTAACCTTGACTATTAGCACATCCCCTCCTAAACAAACCTTCCCCCCCTACCTCACAGACTCTGCCCAGACTCATACCCAGGCCCAGAAAAATGCCCTTTTTGTGGATCAAGAGCAGAGCAAACAGCAAGGTCTTCACTTCATTGGAGATAATCAGTAATTGGCCGAAGACAGCGAAGCTTGATAATTGAAAACAGACTGAGGGAATACAACAAGAAGGGCATTGAAGAACAGAGTTAAGTCGAAACTCTCGAGTGCAAAACCCGAAGTCATAAGAGTGAGAGTGCAGGCAGGAGAGCTGAGGAGTGTGAGGAACAGCGCTGCTTGTCCACAAGGGCCAAAAACACAGAGCGAGGGAGGGAGAGAGGTTTTATTTACTGGGAGAAACGCTGTATCCACAGGCCGTTTTGGGCAGGATGGAGCTGGATGAATTCATTAAAGGAAGCGCAGTTTCTCCCAGCTGCCATCTCTCCCCCTGCAGCCAGACTCCGATCAATGGCAGGAATACATCCAAAACAACATTTAGCACAGGACCTCGGAAGCAGGGGTGCATTTAAGACTTCTCTGTGTGCACACATCTCCCCTGGATGTGAGCACTGTTTCAAAAACGTGCTATTGAAGTAGAGCAGCAGAGGTATAGGGGCAATGTGTTTGTATCACATCAGAGAGGATTGTTTAACACCAAGGCTTCCAGACAAGACACTCTGCTGTTTACTGTTTGTAGGTGGACCAAAATCAAATCCAATTCTATTTTTTATGTTGTGTGATACCTTTAGAGTCAGTTGCAAAAGATTCCGTTATTCCTCACTTGCACTTGTTACCACACTTTTCTTATCAGAGCAAGAAAGGCAAACAGGGATCGTTGTATATTCGAGTAAGCCTGAATTGACAAAATCTTGATTTTGTTTGCTAGTAAGGAGCATATTTAAGTCTTAGCTACAGCAAACAACTTCTTAGTCTCAACCTAACACTCCCATTTGACATATTCTAAATGCATTATGTAATTTAAATTGTACAAGACACATTAATATCTCAAATAGCAGTAATGACAGGCAAGAGCAAAATGCTTCTAGTACCATCTAGTGGCAGAGAATCACAAGTCTGGAGGTGCTGTGAAGAACAGAGGATTGTGTAGAAGCAGGGATGGGTAAGTTGGTTATCATGAGGGCCACATCAATTTTATCCCCACAGCCAGAGGGCCAAATTGTTGAAAATGGCTCAAGTTTATGATTATAATAACTTGTAATATTGCCCAAAAATAGACATATTGGTGTCTTCAGAACCTACTACACTAGTATGTATACTGTTACAATCAAATGCAAACATAACGCTTCATTTACTGAGCTAAACACTGAATTCAAGCTGAAGCAGCTTATTGTATGCAACAATCAGAATAGTAAAGCATATTCAACATACATTTTACTCTTAACAAGCTGAATCTCTCATTTCTTTTTAAAGACAAGAGATGTAGTGAAGAGTTAGGGAGACATGCAGGGAAGGGCAAATGCCAGATTCAAACCCATGCTGACCCTGAAAACAATAAAAGCCTTTCTGTATAAAGGATACACGGACATAACAGATAAGAGATTGGCACCTCGTGTTTTACTTTTTGATAAATATTATAATACATTTAAATATTTCACTATAAGAAACTGTGATTCATCTCTTGCAAAAGAATATGTGTATATAGTGCTTATCAAATTTATTTGACCACTTGTCGTGAAAACAAGGAAACTTGAATATTTTTGTAATCTTTAAAAAAACGTGTGTAGAATTTATTGTTATTACCACCGCCAAGGAGGTTATGTTTTTGAGAGGGTTTGTTTGTCTGTCTGTCTGTTAAAAAGTTAGCAACATTACTCAAAAAGTTATGGACGGATATTGATGAAATCTTTTAGGGAATGTCCGGATTGGGATAAGGAACAAATGATTAGATTTTGGAAGCGATCCGGATCTCCATCTGGATCCAGGAATTTTTTAAAGGATTCTTTAACATTGGGAGATAGGGCCATTTTCGACATTTGTGCATATAACTCCACAAATAATGGTCAGGGCACTTGGGAAAAAAATACAGGACAAGTTTCTAACATGCTCTACAGTATATCAAAAACTGATCCGGATAAAGGAATAATTCCGGATACTATGATCCAGAATATAAAAAAATAGGGGACCTTTGGAATTTTCATCATAGGAAGAGAACAAATGAAGCTATAAACACGCAACAAACACCATTATATAGCCAAGGCATTGTGGAATTTGGAAGGTGCCAACGGATTTGAGGTATCTTCAAAAGCTAGGGAGCTAGATCCAGAAGAAAACCGCCATTAAGGAAAATTCGATTTTCGTGAATAACTGCTGAAATAATGTTGATATCATTATGAATTCAGCTGCCAATGGCATGTTTTCATGGTCAAGGAATCTAAAAATGTAGTCAAAATAAATGTGGGACTAATATTTATGGTGCAAATGAGAAATAGGGGGAACTGTGGCGCTTGGCGGAGGTCTGCACTCTCCGAGTAGTTTCTAGTTGGTTATGAATTTTGAACAGAAATTAGGAATTTCAAACTGAATTCACCTTTTTATACCTAAATTTGAGCTGGCCCACTGGGCTTCTCTGAGAAGTCAGAAATTATTTTAGCATAACATTCAACCACTCAAAGTATTTTTTTCTGTAGAGGAATGTAAGTAAATAAATATAATTTGACATCTTAATCAAGAAATAATAATGTGCTTTTATTCCTTTTTGGTAAAACAGTAAATTGGACAATTCTTGGATAACAATAATTGTTATTTTTTTTCTTTTTTTTTATTTAAGATCGGACTTAAAAAAAAAAAAAAATCATCAAAAAGTTGAAATTATTAAAGCTCTGTCAGCTTGCGTGGTCAAGGTACCAAAAATGTAACTATTACACTGTCACCAGGTTTGGTTTAACAATATTTAATACTTAAGATGAAAGTACAGATGCTCCAAGAGCCCAAACCTCTGCCAAGGCATGTCCAACACTGTCGAGCAAGTTCTTGTCCAAAATGCAGAAAACTGTCTAATTTTGCACTGTTAACAAATCCTTAAAAAAACATCCAGATTCTGATCACCACCAAACCTAATCACTTCCTCACTGTGCCTTGACCAACATTCCCTAGAAATTTCATCCGATCAGTGTATTATTTTTTGAGTTGTCCTGTCTACAAACAAATAAACTAAAAACAAACATTGGCAAGAAAATAAGCTCCTTGGCGAAGGTAACTAGATATGAAGACAAAACTGGTTCAATACTTGTACGGTGATATATACGGTGGTAGAAGGTAGCAACTTTTAGGCCACAATCTGCCCATTCCCTTAACTAAGGCCCCGTTTACACGACAACATGGTCACAAGAAATCTGAAGGTTTTTCCTTTGCGTTTTCAAAAGCGCTCCGCGTTCACATGGAGAAGATGTGAAAACGATGCGTGCCACATGGATCTGTGAGAACAACTGAAACAGCGGTGTTACAACACGCGTACGCTTTCTGGCGATGACAAACTTTTCACGGACAACAAAGGCGAGTGGACGCACAAAGACGCAGGAGTTTCTTGTCTGGACAACAAATCTGTCTGGATATTTTTGTCTGGCAAACAAACCGAGCACAGTAAGCAGCACACATGTTGCTCTGTAGGCGGCCGAAGCTGTTGTTGTTTTTCCTTAGGTGTGCAACGCAACCTTCATGTAAAAGAATACTGTGCATGCGCCGTGTGTCATTGTTTTCCCTGAAAACGCTGATTTCTGTTTACACAGAGACAGATACCAAAACATTTTCAAAACTTTTTACTCTGGACCCTGGTTTCAAAAGTTTGCTGATATATTTTGCATTCTATGTTTATTCATTAAAATACTGCATTTGTACTTAAAAAGACAGAGTGTACAAAATATATTTCAATAATAGTTTTTCAGATTTCATTTATGATAGTTTTGCAGATTTCATATATAATAAAAGTTTTGCAGATTTCATTTATAATGGAAACATACAACTCTTAGATTGTATTAAATTATTAAGGTCAATGTTTTTATACTATTATGTATCAAAACAAATACTGGACATCTTACACTCCTGCTGATGTCCTTGTTGCATGACACAGAAGTGTTAATGTAAACACTCAGTGCTTTAAGTTCATTTTTACCTGAACCTTAGTAAATTTATGGAGTGCTACCTGTACTTGTACTTAAGTAAAATTGTATCAAAGTCGCCATATGTTTGTATGAGCACATTTACTAATTTTCCACCCTGTATGCCCTATGAAGAAAACCTATTAAATCATATTTGACAGTGTAAGGCTAACGTGTCTCTTATTCTATATAGTATTACTAAATTTAACCATGTGTATGTTAGCTCATTAGAAACAATGCCTAATGTTCACTGTGTAAAACACCCCACTTTGGTGGTGAATGATTAAAAAGGACTGTTGTATTTTAGCCTCACTGTATGTATAGCATTACCCTTCACGTCCTATTTACCATACATAGGTTGTGATGTACACTGTTTTATATTTTTAAGCTAAATTATGTGACTAGTGTTACTTACGCATTGCCCCAGATCTTTGCTGATTAAGTACTATTCCCTGAACCAAAGAGTATACAGGACAATTTCAATACCTTTACAGACCCATTTTCAAGACCCTCTTCATACATTATAGGACCCATTTCATCGTCAATATCTGGCTGGTTACATTAGTGACAATAGTTACTGTTTGTTTTGTTTTGTTTGTGGAACAGCTAAAAATGCCCAGTCAATAATATTTCCTTATCATTGTGGTGTAGTTTAACTTTTAAGGTGGAACAATACAAGAGGTGATGAGTTGAGTCATTCACCTCAATGAAAGGCTTAGACAAAAGCAACCTTAGAAACCAGCATTCAACCAATTAACTCTGATTAATTAAAGACGCACAATGTTAGACTTTTAACATTACTAGTATTTACAAAGGGCGGCATGGTGGGGCAGCAGAGGTGCAGATGTCACGAAGGTTGCTGGTTTGATGCCTGTGTCAGTCGGGGCCTTTCTGTGTAGCGTTTGCATGGGCACTCTGGCTTCCTCCCGCAGAGCAAAAACATGAACTTCAACTGGTGACTCTAAATTGGCCTTAGGTACGAGTGTGACTGTGTAAATGGTTGTCCTTCTCTCTATTTGGCCCTGCGACCAGCTGGCATCCAGGCACCCTGCCTCTTGCCCAATGTCGGCTGGGATAGGCTGACCCCCCACGACCCCAAAAGAGAAAAGCAGTATAGATAATGGCTGGATGGTACAAGCTGCATTGTACAAATAGAGAGAAATGTTTACCTAATTATAAAGATAATGAAAAATGTTTTCTAAAACAAATTAATGAATGACATGAAATTAAAAACCTTGTAATGTAGCTTTTAAGTTTTATCTTAAACCTTTATTTAAGGCAATATTGTTCCCTTAATCTGCATGTCAACTTTTAACACTCTCTAGGACTCCATGAACTATATTGCATAGTGAATTATATGTTTTTATCATTTAGATCTTTTTTATCAATGTCATGTTTTTGTTTTAACAGGATCTCCACAGCCTGGTGCCTTTTTCTCAAATGTGACAAAAATTCAAGCAGAGTCGTACACTACAAACAGACTGTTTTATATATAAAACTTTGCAGGTCATGACATTCATTCCTCAATGTGATTGTCCAGCTTATACAAAAAGAGTTGATTGTTGGGACTTTGTCCATGATTTTTAACACCATGATAGCTGATGCATGAATTGCCTTCTAAATAGACACTTGATGTATCAGTAATTCACAGAACAACTTCAAAATAACCAGGTTTAAACAAATTGTTCACCTGAATCTTTGGGGAACATAAAACCTAAATCTAAGGATACAAACGCATTCAGATGTGATCACAATCAGTCACAGCTTATCGCTGATTTTCATCCTTGTGGCCAGAGTCAATGAAACAGTTTTAAAAGCCATAGCCCAGAACTGATTTCATGTCATAAAAACATGTAATTATATCAAATAAATGTACAGTGCAGGTAAGCTTAGGTGTGTGCCGTTTCTCTCCACTCGTACATTACCTCTCGTGTCTGTACAGCAGTGTCAGTCCATCTACAGAGCACAGAGATGCTCCCTGAGAGGTTTGTTTCTCTGAAATAAAAAACACGATCATTCTTCAAAAAAATACCTGAATACATTAAAGAACAATGTAAATAAAACACAAGATAGCTTAGTTTAACTCATTTTTAACTGGACTGTATGGTGGCCCTGACATGCAAATCACAAAGACTAAGAAGAAATCAAAACATCCTTCATCTGTTTTTTAAGTGATTGTTGCTTTATTATTTTGTCATTGTGTTTCTTTAATTTATTGTCAAAGTGTTCGAATTTGCTTTCAGATCTTTTTTTAGCACTTTTCATTTCTCACTGTGTTTTCGATATGATGTGTTTTTGATTCTGTTGAGTTTTTATGTGTTGATACTCTCTACACTTTGTCTCTGTGATTTTTATTTGTTGTTGCTTTTTGTTAAATGTTTTTTGTATTTTGTTCATTTGTGCTGCTGCCTATCTTGGCCATGACACTCTTGCAAAGGAGATTCTCAATCTCAACAGGGTTTCCTGGTAAAAAAAGAGGTTGAATAAAATTGTTGTCATGTTTTCTGTAGTTGTGTTTTTATGGTTATTTTAACACTTTTTCTACTTCTAGCTGTGTCTTTTTATTTGTAGTTGTGCCTTTTTTATTTGTTGAGGGTTATTTGATTTGCTGTTGTTCTCTGTAACGTTTTTTTAAAGTTTTTATTGCTTTAGTTTATATGTTGGCATGTTCCCTTTCTTGTTACATATTATTTTGTTTTTTTTTAATATTTAAAGTATTCATTTGTTGTCTTATTTTCTCATCAGTTGTTTTTTTTTGTTGTTGTTTTTGTAGTTATTGTTCTGTTTATCTATTTGTTTGCTGTAGCGTTTCTTTAATTCCTCTTTGTGCTGTTTTTTTTTTTAATTTATTTCTAAAGCATGTATATGGGCCATGCCTGGTTGCTCACCACTCCACCAATCCAGCACACCTTTGTCGTTTGTCTTGAGTTATTTGTTGTGCTGTCATATTTTTTGCTGTGTCTTTGACCCTTATATATGGTGTGTTGCATTTTTTCATTTGTTATTGCAGTTTTGGGATCTGTTGTGTTTTTTCTTTGATTTTATGATTTTTTGCTGCAGGGTATTTGTTGTTTTTTTGTTGTCGCATTTTAAGATTTTGAGTTATGATTTTCTTATCTGTCCTGTGTTGTTGTTTGCTGTTTTGTTTTCTTAAATTTGTTGTGTTTTTATTTTATTGTTGTGGGGTTTTTTTTTTGCACTTCAGGGCCACCACAGGACAGACATATTGCCTGCTATGATTCCCAGCATGCGTTTTAACAAAAATGTATTCCCTTGTTAAAATTATAACAGCTTATTTTAATTTCTTTTCACTGTAATGTTTTTTCCAGCTTGGGTTTGTCACTCAGTAAAAAAAAAAGAGCTGTCATTCATTGTCGTCCATTTTGAAGTCATTTTTTCAACAAAATGAAAAACAGATTATGTCCAACAGTGTGAATGTGAGCAATGGAGTTTGACAACAGTGGTTTCAGTTAGCGTGGCTGCTCAGTAAGTCTGTGTGTATTTCTTCTTCAAGGCACAAGAACATTGGGAGTATTTGTCCAGAAAAGGCCCTGGAGTTAAGGTGCATGTGGGCCCTCGGGGGTCTACGGGGTCCCTTGTTCATAGAGTGATCCGGGCACAGTGGTGTTTGAGCTTGCAGGGCAGCACGCCGCGGTTTAGCTGGTAAAACTCCACCAGCTGGATCAAGTCAGTGAAGCGTGTGTGGCCATCGTCCAGACTGTAGAATAACTCACCTTCGTCGTCAACCTATAGAGAAGAATTCAAATACTTACATGTTTATATGCACTCAGATAAAAATTTAAAAAACATACACATCACTATTTAATAAAACCAGTGGACTGTACTCACTGGTAAGATCTGAAAGTGTTTGATTTTCTGCATGTTGCACAGCGACAGCACAAATGTTTTAGGGTTGCTTTGACTGTCCCTCAGAAGAAATACCCTGAAAACAAAAAAAACAGAGCTATTAACAGTGGTTTCACATATTCAACCCACATATTTTACTGTATTTTAAGTATTCACAAGTAGTTAACAACAGTTTGTCAACAAAAAGTAAACTTATGGCATCGACAACTTTTAAAAAATTATCAGAAAACCCAACAAATCTGTTATTTACCCTTAATAATCGTTTTAATCTTTCTGGCGATCTGTCTTTATTGTATTGACAGTGCAGAAATGTCAGGATCAAGGGTTATGATACTTAGGGATTTTTTGGATTATATAAAGTCATTAGTTTAGGATTTAGTGTTCGTCTCTTGTTTCTGTTCTACATTTATTTCCAGAAAACATCTCAAGCATCTTTTTAAAACCCTTATTTCATGTAAAAAAAAAAAACCTTTACTCAGAATCTTTAAGGGTACAACATTTTGGGTCATATAAAAAGGGAAAATGGGAGACGATGGGTACATTACCATAGTTTAATCCTAGAAGAGAATAGGGGCAGAAACACTGAAAATGTTCAAACAAAAGCACCTTTAACTATGTTCACCTTGTTTTGCACAGTTGGATGTTGTATAAGAGAGGACAGAGAAGGGGTATTATTAGTAGAATAATAATAAAAAACATACTTAAACAAAGCCCCTTTTTACAAAAGATGCATTTATGATCATTGCAGCAAAGTGAAAAGAGGGACAGAAAAACGAATGTCTTTAGATAAATATGCGTTGTTAGACATAAGGAAAGTAGGTAAAGACAGACTTGATATTTATGTAATTTAGTACTTTAGTACTGACAAAGCCCAAAACTGAGGATCATTCTGAGCGAGTAAGCAAACAGAATGTCTGTTAGCCCATTTTATCTTGGTTTTATCAATAAATACAAGTCAAATTGGTGTCTATTTTGTACATGCTTATGTCAGTTTTTTTCCCATGTAGACCCCAAGAGTGTGACTCTTCCAAGGTACAACAAGGCTTTGTGAAAAAAGATTGTTAACCACTGGTTTAAACACAAGATTCCCTGAATACTTATTTATTGTGTTGTTGTTAATGTTTAGTTTTCCATAATTTATTTCCAAAATCTTAATTTGTTCTTCAAGAAGATTTGCAAGCTGAAAATGATTTGTATGTATTTAAATGTAACTTGGTGTCTTTATTGGTCCAGTCACATTTTCAATCTCAGTGAACTTAATTTAAATATAAATACATTATCATTATTAATATTATTTTTATACAAGACATAAAATATAGAATAAAAGGGAGAAAAGTTTGAATTTCTCCAGGCAACAAGCTCATCCTCTCAATAAGCTCAGGTGACTGAGACAAATATTAACAACAAGCTTTATGTGGTACAGTCCTGTAAAAAAATCAAAACTAAGGGCTTTTTGTTTATAGTTTAAATTTATTTAGTAATTGGTTTGCAAGTACTGTACATAGATCTTTTTCTTCTCTGTAGTCTCCATTTGATTTTATTTTCAAAATGTTTTTACATATTTTTGTCACCATTTTGATAGTTTTCGTAGTCAGGGTTAAGGGCATTAGCAAATTGCTGAAAGCTTGAATATACACAAAAAAAGACAGTCTTCTTTTTGCAATTGAGAATCACCCACAAGGCACAAGGCTGGCTTTTCAATTCACATTCAATCAAAATAACTTTATTTATCCATAAGGAACTTAATTTGTGTCAAAGCACAAGTCTGTGCAGTATGAGTCTGTAATGTTTTGATTTCAATAATTAAAAATACCAATAAAAATGATATACCTGTTTCATGTGAGTGCTTTAGATACATAAATTGTTCTCTATTAGAGTGTTTCTTGACTTCTGGATCTCGACCTAAACGTGGGTCTCTGTTCATTTTTCATTGGGTCACAAACGTGAGGCCACTGTACAGAGAACTAAAGTCTTACCCATCAATAAGACCCTGCTGAGTGATCAGACGCTGGGATTCATCACGAGACAGTTTGCCATGGAACCACGACTGAGACAGATGTAGGGCTGCAAAAACAAAGTAAGCAATAGATTATAAGTTATCTATCCCTTATGTTTATAAACAAAGTATAAAATCATTAAAGAAGAGCCCCACACACCTATGTTTGACATAGAGCTCTGTGAAGAGGAGGGGCTCCCGTGGCCGCTCAGACGGTGACAGCTTTTCCTCTGGAAGAAACAAGAAGAGGGAACAACATTGTTTCTTTGTGAGATGTTTGAATATTTTTTCTGTTGTGGTGGAACTTAAACTTAGTAGTTTAGGGGTTTCCTTTCAGTCTTTGCTAGTGTATGCGTGCAGGGTGGAACAAATGGACTTTAGCTTTAACTCATGCATTTTTAATGATTTTAAACCCTTTACCTGTTCTTTTAATATTCTGTATTACTGTAAATATATATAAAATATAGTATAATATCTGTTTCTACATAAAGATTATGTTAATGCTAAATAAACACACTTGGCTTTTCTTTAAAGAAATATTTCAAGCTAGGGTGCTATATAAAAATTTGGGAAGAGGATACCGAGGTGCATTTTTCTTCCAAAAGTGAGGAAGACAAGCAGACATGCAAAAAGTGTGCATACATATATTATATATGTACATATATATATATATGTATATATATATATATATATATATATATATATATATATATATATATATATATATATATATATATATATATATATATATATATATATATATATATATATATATATGTATATATATATATGTATAGACAACATTTTAAAGCTTCACAAGCATAACATTGTCACCTGCATTTATTCTGTGTTCTCTGAAGCAGCCCAAAAATATCCCAAAATACATTAAACAAATATGCTCCTCATTATTATGCAATAAAAAAAAAGACTTCAAGGGTCCACAGGAACCCTGAAAGTCACATTAATTCAACGTTAATACATGCCTCTTGTCTTGTTATTACAACTCATCAGACCTTTTCAGCTGTTTATATAAGAGGTTTTATTTTGCTTTTCAAGCACTTTTTTTATAACTATTCTTTTTGACATATAATACAGTATACGTTATTGTTTCTTCATGCACTGTTACTTTTTCAACATTCTGAAGCACAATCCATTTTATTGATTTTCAACAGGCATTCAAATAGTTCAGAGTAAATCAGCGACCATGCCAACACCAGTCATGTTTTTAAATCATACTGCAATAATTTCTGAGACACATTACGTTTTTATGTGATACCCTGAGTTCAGACTTACCCTCCATGACAGCCCCTCCTCCACAGCCACAGACAACACCTCAGACGGGTTCTCAATCACTCGGCTCTTTTGGCCGGAGAAGTCCATGGCCACCAGTGAATTCTCTGAGATGCTTCTCTGAAATTGCACAAATACATTTTTCACATTTTATTTTCCTGTTTACTGTGTGATTATAAGCTTTATTATATCATGCTAAAAAAGCCCAAAATTTCCTTAACATACTTCAGGAAGAGAAAAAGACAGACTTTTATGTTCCAGCAGTATTATATTGCCATCTAGTGTCTAAGTAACATGACTCCATCTTCATCATTTCTAGATGATTCCAGACAGAAAACTCCATTGAAAAAGGATTAGCGGGGCTTTAAAAAGAATGACACATGGGCACATTTTAGTCTTCTAAGCTGCCATAAAGTGAGGGGCTCACTACACACACTCAAGAAAATTCCTCTTATCAGGATTACCAAGAAGCTTTTTAAATTACCACATACACTCTGTACCACCCACTTAGCCCATCGTTTGAGTAGTAAATACAAAGTGAGTCGTGTTTTTTTGAGACTAGAGCCTACATCGTTTACCTCACTCACTGGCCCTACTACAATTATGTAAATATATCTACCAGAGCCTCGAAATAGTTTCTCTACATCCAAATGTAGCTTTTATTTACTCCCAAGTTAGTTGTTTTCTCAAGGAACTGTGTTTGGCAAAATCTATGAGACTGCAGATTTAAGTTCTCCTCATTCTCTGTAGCTAATCTTCTTGGCAAGGCTGTCATATATGACCCTGTGACAGCAGAGAAGAGGTGATGAGTTGTTAAATCTGAGAGCAGCTGATCACGGTATATTTTTAGAAAGCAGAGGGTTCATGAACATGCCCAAAAGCCAGAAATAGATCGTGTTCACTGCAGTGAAAATACTCCCAACAGAGTCTGAGGCTATTCTGGGACACTGAGCCCACATTAACACACCTAAGGTGCCCCATTTGTCCTATGTAATTTTATCACCACACTGCTGTGTGTGAGTCTGTGGGTGCTCCAACATATGTTTAACACATGAAAATGTATTTTTAATGCTGCTCTAATTGATTTTCTTTTGGTTTCCACGTGGCAGCAGAATGATCTAGAAATACACATTGATATAATACTACCTTATAAAGGTGTGATGCCACACAAGTCAGCAAACATTTACTCACAGCGCCAACACGGGGGAAGCATGTGAGGAGACACGCTGGAGTTTCAGTTCAGGCCACCTGATGAATTTTAGCTTTTACTTTGTGTACTGTATGTTCTTCAGCTAGTTGGTAACATTAACAGTTTTAGGAATAACATGTCTCCGCTGTCAGAAACAACAACCTCCTATCTCCCAATCTGATACTTCATCAACCTCAATATCACATTGTCCTTATTACAAATGCTTTTTTCGACTTTTTTGGTGGTTAGTTGGTTAAAAGTTTATTAAACCCACTCACCAAACATGTAAGGTGACCAATAGCACTGTTTAAAAGAATAAAAGAGAAATCACACAAAATGGAGATCTGAGTTTTGTGCCCAACAGTGAACTACATTAAAACCCAACTAATAACAAGCTGGCTGAACGAGGATTGCAGAAATAAGCAAAATCATGTGCTGATACTTTCAAATGCTCTGTGTTAAGCCATTGTGTTATGAGCGCATAGATACATTTTGCCTTATTTCCATGGTGTACCCAGACATTTGTAATTAAAGTGTCAAAATTAATATTTTGAGAGGAAAGGTTGAACTGTTAAAAGGCTTTGTGCGGACCGTCTGGGTTGGGTGTTGATTTGGCTTTGTTCTGTGGACCAAACAAGAGTTTCAAAGAATTTATCTTGTGTATTATATTGTCCTGTCAACAAGAAATGTATCAATATTATTTTTTTTCTTGCCAAGTAGAAGGACAAGTCGTTACATTTTGGTGCATACCCATGTTGAGTATCAAATCTGAAAACCTGAAGTCAGATCTGCCCAGAGAGATGGCGGGGCCCCACATGGGTGCTAGCACATAGGCATAACCAACCTAGCAGTTAAGATGTAGCAAGCGTTGTCATATTGATCAGGTCCTTGTGTCTTGTCATTGCCTAAGGGGGCCACACAAGGGTGCCAAAGTGTCAGTGAGCACCTTTGTCAATAAAGGGACAATTTCTTTATTGTGTCTGACATACCCTTGTCTGTTATTTGTTTGTAAAGGTATACATGGTTTGGTAGACTGCTAGAACTGGCTTGCCCTTTGACATAGATAAATTGCATGATTCTGATTTACCAAACCGACTAACATTAATATGACAAAAAGCAGGGCGCATTGCATTTGAATAAATTAGGGGCTTACATTTGAAAAGGGGAAACATTTAAAACAATCTTTAGGTTTTTTGCCCTAATAAGTAAGTGTGAGTATTTGGCTAAAATAATAAAGGTAACTGTATCCTAAGTGTAGGACAGGCCATGTCTTTGAAACCCATTAGAAGGATGATACCTGTTTATATCCCATGAAAAAAAAGCCAATTAGAAGTTTAAGGCCCTTTGGACTTCTTTACAGCACTGGACATTATTTACATCACTAAAATCAGCACAATATTTACCAGAATGTCATTTTAGACATGAATACTTGTCATAATGTTGGAAAATATGTTACCATACACAACTGAAAAATAAAAATCAATGGATATATGGGAGTTTTTATGTATTTTTGATGTATTTGGATCAGTTATTCTGCTGTTTGGAATGTGAGGAACACGAAATTTTTCACCATCAAAACAAATCATTTTATTTATTGATAGAAACAGGATCCTATAATTTCTTTTTGAGATGGGGCTTTGTAAAATGATAACTCAGGCCTGTCCTCCCAGTTGTTAGTTCATCCAATTAAATAATACCCGTCTATCATTCAAAATCAGTGGCAATAGTGCGGGTGACAACAGAGACTATCATCTTCTTCATAATATAAAGCAGAGGAAAGTGTTTCTTGCCTGCCAGGAGGGCATTTCTTGAGTGTGTGATGCCATGTTAAAGCTCTAAGTTAAGTATTGATACATCCCCAGAATATACTGTAGGTATTGTTTTCAAACAAAGCTGAAAATCATTTTTTTCAATATTCAACACGTAACTTACAATAAAATCCATGGCATTGAAATTGTCAAAGAAATGTAGTTGTGTACTTCTCTAAACACGACCTGGTGGCTGTGGCGGCAGACATTTTGACGAACTACGTAACTCTTTGAAGTACTCCAAGAACAAAAACCTCAGCCATGGCATTCCCAACACTGTCGGGCCAGTTATTGTCAAAAATGTAATCACTTCTTTCTTGTGCCATGGCCAGTTTCCTTGAAATGTCATGAAAATCAACTAAAAACTGAATGAATTAGCAAAAATGTCCTATCTTGCCATGTTAAGAAATTCTTTAAAAGATACCTGGATCCCCATCTGAATTTGGATCCCCAACAAAATCTAATCACTTATTCCTCATGCTACGACCAAACTTCTCTCAAATTTTAATCAAAATCAGTTCATAACTTTTTGAGCTACCCTACTCACAATATAATAAAAAACTAACTAACCAGCAAATGCGGGCAACAAAAGTAATAACCAATTCTCTCTCTGATGAACTTGTTTATAGGTCATTAAGAGGCATTAATATCAGTTTAGGTCTACCTCAAAAACCCTCCCAGGAGCTTAAGTCCCTTTAAAGTGAGAGATAAAAATAAGACCATCAGTTTGCCATTATTGCCAGCTTACCATTGGTGAAGTTTTTTGTTTCTGGTGTGGCTGAATGAAGTTTTGGTACAGTTGCATCCCGAACTGAAAAACAGAGAGAAAGTCAGACTTTTAAACTCTGTCTTCATTTCTCATTACTTTCACTTGGCCGTGGCGAGTAGATGAAGACAGGCAGATACAAATAGACCACAGGCTGTGGTGCTTTACTGTAAATTATTTATAGCCCTGCAGGAGAGTGACTAATGCTCTAAACTGTATCCAGCAGATATCCAGACAATGAACACATGCTGCTTCTATAAAGAGTGGGAGTGCTAATCCACCAACACTCAATAGTTTCCCTTGACCTCCCACCAAAGCTAAATCTGATTCGAGCACTGACTCAGCATTCCTCCTCTTAGACATCACCCACAGTTAGTGATCAGCGAGCCAACCTTTAACAAGCGCATGGCTGTGATCCAGCAGGTCCTGGTCTGTTCATCATCTGCACAAAGCAGCTTCAAGTCCCGCGCTGAGCTACACTTTGTGGACTGTGGAAAGAAGTCACAGGGAGACAAAAGCAGATCAGCAAGCTGCGAATCAATACTTTTTTTCTACTTCGTTTGTTCACTTCTGGCACTGAAAGAAAGAGAGGGTACCTTGACACAGAAGCCATAGTCTGTAGGAGCTCCATGAAGTTTTTTGGCTGACAGCACAGTGTAGACATCACTGTCACTAAAGTCTGCGATAAACTGCAGATGCCTCGGTTCCTGAGGAACAGAAAGAGGTCAAATGACTGCTAAAGAACAACATGGATTTGAACTTTTATGAGACGTTAAATCAAAGTTTGGCTTTCCCTTACACGATACGTCTGTGTGGGAAAGATGGAGATGTATGAAATGTCTTTGTTTGAGTGAATGCCAGCTTAGCTCCTTCATAGTCACAGGCACTTACTGCAAGTTCACAAAACCAATGCACCAATACACATGCACAAGTGTGAATTTTGTTGATAATATATGACAAAAATTAGTCACTAATGGTGGATCTTTCTTGTATATTAATGATCATAAGGGAAAAAAGTTTTATTAATGAAAATATGTAATGTATTTCTGCTTCTTTACTATTTCCCTTTACAAGTCAGGCTTTAAAGTTAACAGAAATTGCAGTAGGGTAGGTGGGAGGCGGGAGCCCTCACTGTTACATGAGAGGTCTATATATGTCATTGATTTGAGATTTGAGAAGCAAATTATACAACTGTGATTGGCTGGCATCTGGTTCAGGGTGCACCCTGCCCCTTGCCCAATATCAGCTGGCCCCCCCGCAACCCCAAACTAGATGATGGAAGAATGGATGGCATATAATAAGTCTGTAATGAAAAGTGAAGTACAGTAATTAAACAATTTATCCATTCAAGCATGTTAGTGTCCTAGCCTTGCACAGCGGCTGGATCTGCCTGATTTAATGAGTGTAATCAGACAGATCCATCTTACCAAGCTCAAATCTACACTGCTTGCTAGAAGCCCAAAGCCACACGGCCCCATCAGCGTCCTTTAGAGCAAGCAGAGGTGGGAGCTACGTGCAAGGTAACAGCAGAAGAGACTGCTCACATGGAGATTAGCATAGTTGCTATAAGATTCAGTGGAAGTTTTATCACATCTGGACCGCATTTCTTTATTAAATAAAAAAAACAACAACACTGAAAATGTTTTTAGATAGAAAGGATATTTTTGCTCAACTTCTGACATGTTTTGGCAAAAGTCTGTACTATTTTACAATGTGGCAGTAGTGCCCACCTATACAATATCTGACAATGAATGTGACTGACAGTATGACTGTCCAATCACCTGAAGGTTCAGCCCATTCTTAAACACTTTCTGTGGGCTGTTGCCCAGATGGACTTATGAAATATACTGAACAGTCAATCTGGTGTGTTAGGTTAACCTTTCCCCAATGGGGTACAACACACAGCCAATCAAGTACATGTAAACTAGTGTTTTATAAACTTCTACTTCATACATAACTGATGAAAATAAAGTTGTCAAATACAGATTTTTTTATGCCTGAATGTGTTTTATTGAGTAAAAGACCTTTGTACACATTTTTTATGGACAGAGCCTCATCATATAAGGGATCAATTCTAGTGTTGTAGACATAAATTGTCTGTTGATTTTCATCACTTTATTAAAACTTTCAATGCAAGATATGCATGAAAATCTCTGTTGAACACATTTTAAAATATTTTGAACTTGGCACATGAATTAAGGAGGGGTGAAATGTTAAAATTCATGTCCTTAAAAAATAAACATTTCCTGGGAGGCACAAACTTTAAAAGCCAAAAGGGAAAGGCCATATACTGAAAAAGTCACTGAATTATGTTGACTTATACATATATTATAGAGAGTAGCACTTAATTCATCAAACCAAAACTGTCTACGAGTGTGTTGAAGGGTTAAAATTATACTGACATGTAATCTTGTCAGATTATCAGACGGATTATGCTCTCTCTATTATGAAAGAGACAGGGATTTCATAAGATATTTTGATATATGTAAAGACAGTATCACTAGCCAGTCTTTGCCAAATATAAATTTCAAAGAAAATAAAGGCACAAAGACATCCATTGTTCTGCTGTTAAGAAATGTAACATTCCCACTTCCTTGTTTAAAGTAATGCCACAGCCATTAGTGTCTGCGCTGAGTGACTTGCTATGTGTCTGACCGAGACCACAGATGAATGGTAAACCTGTGAGAGTAAAAGTGGGCACTATACCAAAGCCCTCCTGCAGCTGACAACAAAAGGTCTACTGTAGTAGGAAATGAAAACAGTTGAGAGGTGGTTGTGTTGGCATGGCTGGTGCCGAGGTATAAGCCTCTCTTGTCAGCAGCGTTCGAGGTGTGTTTCAGCCTGGCTGCTATGCCAGCTGACCTAAGGAAAAATCAAGCTCAACCTGTTCCTCTGCACTCTCACTGCAGGAGTGAGATATATACAGAGGATGAACTAATGACCCCATAGTGTACAAACAGAGGATGAGGATGTTTTGCAGGAACAATTAGGAATTTAATTTCCCAATAGGTGTTACACATTCTCCCTGCCTTCAGTGTAGACTTATTAAGTTAACCAATACTTCCATTCATTCCACACAAATATATTTATATCCACTGATACAATATTTTAGTCCATGCACACATACTCCTGTTCCCTTACCCCCATGCATATATTCTTCTCTTTATCTATACATACAAATTCCAATTTCACTGAGGTTGGGACATTGTGTAAAATGTAAACAAAAACATCATACAATGATTTGCAAATCCTTTTCAACCTACATTTTGCAAATATTCACACATCTTGGATTAGAAGCCTCCAAAACATACCAAAAAGGGGAAACAAAAGTCAGGAAACTTAACATTACACAGGTGAACAGGTTAACTGGAAACAGGTGACTGTCATGGTTAAGCATAAAAGGAGCATCCCCAAACGGTCGCCGACAAGAAGGTATGTGTGTGTGTTTTTTGCAACACTTTTTGCACCTCTCAACTGTTTTCATCTTTGCTGATGGTCAACTGGCCCCATTGTTATATTTATGCATTTGCTTCATGTGTTCATGTGCTAAGATGACAGCTAAGACCCGAATTTCCTTCAGGATCTATTAATTGTTATCTCATTCTGTCTTTCCGTCTAAAATGTGTATTTGAAAAGGAATAAAAACAGAGAATGAACCACTGAAAAGCAGAAAAGGACTTCATGCAGAAGCATTAGCCCATAAACCAATGTGTATTAAAAACTGCTTCCCTGTCATCAGAAGGGTGATTTACTGACCTTGGAAGTTCCCTTATTGGAGAAGTAAAGCCCCGATCTCCGCAGCACAAAATAAAACTTCTTCCATGACTTCCTGCTCTGCTCTTTGGCATGGAGGTGACCATGTATCTCTGGACATGTGCTTGAGTTGAGAAAGGTCTGTGTTGGGTAGAAAAACATCTTCCAGTGGTGGGTGTGTGCACACGATTGTTAAAATAGGCAAAAGCTGAGACCATGAACTGCAAAAAGAGAATGAGAAAGGACTCAAAACCTGTATTAGCTGAGAGTGATCTGCTATCCCTTTGGCTTCACTGGATAAAGACACCATATGATCTGGGAAAAAGTCCTGCCAAGATGAAAGAAAAACAAGTTAAAATCTGTCAATATGGGGATATTGTGGAGATGAAGGAATTCAGAGTATACTTATTTCAGAAGCTCACCAGAGGCTTCCTGAAGAATTCATACTTAGCAAAGTTCTTCCTGAAGTACAGGCGGCAGTCAGCGTCCATGCCCCAGCCTGAAAGCACCTCCATAACAGACTCATGGTCCTCAATTGTTCTCTCTGGTGAGATAAGAAGAGTCAATTAATGACTGCTTTTCCCAGCATTGTAGAAAACAACCAAAGTATAATGCAACAGTTTTCACTTAAGATTTCCTTCCTAAAGTATTTTATGCTCCTTTACTCGTAGGCACAGCGTTTGATTATTAACTCTACATCAATGTGTAACCTCTGGATTAGAGTGTAGCTCTCAAGTCAAGCAGCGCAACATTCACATTAATATTTTCCTAGACCTCCAGGTTATTGATGAATTCATGGAGAAAAAAATCTGTTCTGGCAAATATCCAAAGTTTTTCAACCCTGAAGTGCCAAGTTTTGATTAACATGGAAGATAAAATAAGTCTAAGAATATCAAACAACCCGCTTTGTAAATGATTTAACTCAATAATGACTTAACCTATGTGACATGTATACACCCTGAAGGTTGTGCAGGATGGAAAAATACATTTACACTGACTGTAAAAAATCTTTTTTTTTCAATAAGGCCTGAAGCTTGGAGCAGTCATTTTACCATATCAAATAATAACAAGTAGTACATTTGCTAAAGGGAAGCCCACATCGGTAATTATTCATTATTTGAAAAAGTGAAGTACTAATGCTCAGATTCATTAATTTTTATAGTAGCACAGATTTTTGTAAAAGAAGCGGGGACCGTTGGCCAAGAGATAATGTTCACAATCCTTGTATACAAGGGCTGAAGTTCTAAATGCAGGTACCCAGGGATCCAGTCTGGCCCCGACTCTTTTCCAACATGGCATTCTTCACTCACTCTATCCCTGGCCTCCCACTTTACTAACTGTTTTGTCTGTCTGTAAAAATTTAGGTACAAAAGCTAAGAATAAACAGATGGATGAATGACATTTTAGTGAATGTAGTTTGAATTATGTTATGTCATTTTAAAAACATGCAGTTAAGAAATCCCTCACACACTCCCTCCCACATCCTCTCAAATCAGTTGAAATGTATCACTGAGTACAATGTCCTCTTCTCAGCACATCTAAATATTTTCATCATGTTCTGCCACACCTCCCATCAAAACCAACCCAACCTCACCCAGAGGACTAACAACACAGCCATCACGAGTCAAACAGTACATACTATCAAGATGTCAAATATTATTTGCTTTCAAATTTACACTCAGCACACACACTGCCTCAGTGTTTTTCTTTCTTAGAAATGTCACGTTTTCGCCTGGAACCATAATGACTTAATCGTCATTGTTAAATATCTTTTCATTTAATGTGACATTGAGAGAAAGCATTTTTAATATTAAATGTGAGCTCTATTTTATAAGTTTGGGACAATGCTTGTGAGATAAAATGACTGATAAACATTTGCAAATATTAGTTTCAGTAATTACCTCCCCTGATGAGGTGATGTTTTTTTAGTTTCTTTGTTAGTTTGTTAACAGAACAACTCTAAAATTCATAAACAGAATTTGTTGAAATTTTGAGAGATTGTTAGCCATGGTGCAAGGAAGATTTTGGTGGTGATCTGAAAATGGATGTGGATACAGAAATCTTTCTAAGGGTTTGTTAACATTGTGAGATTTAAACATTTTTGCTAAAAACTCAACAAGATCTCAACTGACTTTCAAGTTATATTTTAGGAAATGATGGTCATGGCAGGAAAAGAAGGCTAATTAGATTTTGGTGTTGATCTGGTTCCAGATGTGGATTCAGGATTTTTTTTCTAGGATTTGCTAACGTGTGACATAAGGCAGTTTCCTACTTTTTTGACAATACCTCACCTGACAGTGTTGGAAATGCTTTGGCAGAGGTTTGTGCTCTCAGAGCACTTCTTGTTATGGCTGAGTCATTCTGTCTATTGGTGATTTGTTTTTGTCCCTCTCAGTATTATACTTACACTGACTAATTGGCTCTGCTGCCTATGTCTTTAAAATGGATATTTTTTCAGGAGATAAATAAAAGACTGTATCGTTAAATAAATTCATGTTGCATTCTCAAATTTGCAAATGTTTTTTATACCTTTGATTTATTTTAAATCTGTGAAACCCACTTACCAACATTGGTGGTGACTAATATCACTGTTTAATGAAAATGACAATAATTTTTAAAAAAAGGGGGCATGGGGTTTGGCACAACAGCAATAAGGTTTAACATAGATAAAAGTCTTCCTTATAATTATAAAAAACAAGCAGATGTTTTTTAAAAAAAACTTTTTTGCACATAAAGTCCTGTATTATTATAGTAACAGCGCAATTCTTCATTTTTTTTTAATTTAATTTTTACACAAGTTTGAAAAACTGAAAAGTCAATAATAGCTAGGGAGGTTAAGCTAACTCCAATGGGACGTGAGAGTACAAGACAGCAGAGTTACATAATATTATAGAGTATATTTTTGGAGAAAACTTAGACTAGGACATCGCTCATAATACCTTTGAGATTTGAAATTCTCAAGCAAAAATATAAACTCCAAAAATCACAAATTCTTACCAATCCCGAGTTGGGAGAGGTGTTCAAACAGAGTCCAGCTGTGGTCATCGATGCAGTGGTTCTTTAAGACAAACAGCTGGCAAACATCCCGGGCTATGATGTCGCTGGGAACCTCCACTGCTCTGCTGGTATTATCTTCATTATAAACTTTGATTACCTGCAACAAAATCACAACAGAATGAAAAAGGATTTTAAACTAAATGATTGCAGTTTTAATATATACCATACAGGAGTAAATACAGAGTGTGATTTGGCTCTGAGTTGAGGCAGATTGACTTGACTTGACTGTATTAAAAGTGAGGCATAATATCAGTCAAAGTGTTCAGTTTGACCTGCATACAACCATATTTTTTGTGTGGCAATAATGAAAAAACAGTTCTTGCAAGCTTATAAAGCAGATAACTATATGTAAAAGCAGGTTCATAAAATAGAAATTAAAGCTTATGATAATCACGTGATCACACTGTGAAATACACTCAACAAATTAATGTGAAAGCAGGACTCACCCCCCTGTTAAGATCCAAACAGAGCTCAGAGTTTGAGCAAGCTCTGTAGCCTGTGCATGGCTGAGCACACAACATTGTAACAGAGATCTTTTGTTAAAAAAAAATGGACATCAGACGGCACAGTCAGAGTCAGCCTGGAAGCTTTCCCTCTCACGCTCTCTCTCTCTTTGCTCTGTGCAGCAGCTGAGCTGAAAGGAGGCAATTAGACAAAACTGGCTCTTAGCACAGCGCTGTCGTGGCTCCACATATCTGTATTGCTGGGGCTGATACCAAATCTCCTGCTGTTCCTTTTCCTTCACCACTGTGCAGCAGCAAGTCAGAGATAAACTCTTTGCAGATGTGCACCCTCTTACTGCAACTTAACCTGCATGAACAAACATCTTTTACACTGAGGCAAACTAGAGTCAAAACTTTCAGCATTACTGTACTACTTTCAACCCTGCACGAGTCTGAACAGAGTGAGAGGGAGGGCGAGAGAGAGTGTTTCAAGGCTCCAGCCCTCTCTTGCCTCACACTCACACACCCACACGCTCAATGCCCTGCAGGAGCCCGCAGAGCAATTACAAAGGTGCTGCTTAAATGTAATGCTAGTTGAGTAACCTCAGTCCAGAGTTTACACAGGCAGGTGTCTCTTTTCTACCATTGACTTCTATTTGTAGTTTAAAGCCGGCCAGCCTGACTCCTTCTGCGGACTGCAGGGCTGAGGTCTGAACCCTCAAGGAGCCATCAGCAAATGGGAGTCTCTGGCTGTGACATCACCCCACAGTGTAAACCATTTAGTGTTTAATCTGCCCGCCTGGAGCCTAACAAGACAAATATCTTTGTTTGTGGATGTCTAACAAAGACAATGACCTACTTTAAACAGATTACTCCAGCTGCCAGTGTTTTCATCATCATCGCACGCCAATTTAATTATATTTAATCTTTCTAGAAGGATAACACAAAGAAGCAGGAGAGCTTGACACAACGGTGCCAGAGCATACTCAACAAAACAAACAAACCCTTGATTAATAAAAGGTGCTGTGTTAATTTATGCATCTCTTGCTAAGGCTGCATCTGTGAGATCCTTGCATATGTTGCTGAGGGGAATCGTCTTCCTGAGAGCTTAAATCAAATCACAGAGGCATCAGATTTCAGCAGGAACAAGGGAGGGTTTTGATTGAGGATGAGGTAACCTTTCTGCTGCATGAGCACAAAAGATGGACAAAGGGTTTGGAAGCTTGTATCTTGCCGATAACTGTTTGCATCCCATGAACACAGACACCAGCAACTGCTTCATGAGACGAAATTTCATCTGAACACGGTGAAGGTGGTGCAGCAGGAGTGCTCATGCCTTGCAGAAAGAAGGTCACTGGGCGGGGCCTCCCTCGGGTTACTGCTGTTACGTTAGTTGGCAATTCAAAATTTCCCTGTGAGTGTGTGTGATTGGTTGTCTGTCTCTATATGTTAGCCCTGTGGTTGGCTGGCAATCAGTCCAGCATGAACCCTCACACCCAATGACAGCTGGGATGGGCACTAGCCACCCATGTCCCTGAATGGGTTTAACGGTAAACATAATGGATGGAAGGTTAAATTAGCAACTTTGTTTTTTCAAAGCATGCAGCTGAGGGATACGGACTCTGATTTTTTTTTGTCCTCTAAATAATTTTGTTTCAATTTTCAAAAAACAAGTCGACGTTCCAATTTACAAAATCTAGATTCTACTGAAGAAATAAGAGATATTATTCTGACTTTAATCTCAGATACTTCAGATAAAGAGGCAACATTTTTAGAAAATAAACACAATTCTAAAATAATCAAATGTACGGGAAAATTTTTCTAATTCAGGATTCTTTGATATCAATTAGATTCCTGACTTTTTACTCAAAGGTTTGACAAAGACCTAATGAATTTTTCAAAACTCAACTTTTTGTAAAGCTCTGACTTAAATCTCAGGATTGGGGATGGTAATTGATAAGGTCTAATTGATACCAGTGCCATTATCTATTCTGCCTATTGATCCAACTCTTCATCAATTTCATTATTCCCAATTCCTATGGAATTACCTTGTGCGAAAAAGGTAGAACCACACAGGTTTTTCAGTGGCAACAATGTCAGACACATATAAGTGAGTCACTATTTTGATGACGTCTTTTTCCTGTCTAGCATAATCACATCTTTGACTTCTGTCTTATTGTTACTTCTGACTGCCTCTGATGAGAGATTGACATCCTTGATTTGCAAGACCTGAAGAGCAAAGTGTAAAGAATTGATAAGGTATTTGATCAGCATTAAGACTAACAAAACTGATTCCTTAGCCTAATCATTTTCAGTTACTACTGAAACTGTTTTTGATTACCATCCCTATACAGATATGTATTGTTTTTGAAACTTCTATTTTTCGGAAGATTCTGACTTTAACCTTAGATTTCTAATCTTTCTGACAGGATTACTGAATTGAATAAAGAACATTGTTATAATTTCCACGATTCTGAGAAAAAGTCACTGTAAGGAATAGAAGCTGCAATGATTTTATTGATACCAGTTGTAATTGAAAACCGTTAGTGCAGAGGTAGCTAAATGTGTTTCTAATATGTTTTGCAAATAAATCGTACCTACATCAATACAAACCAAACTAATTTAACATGTGTCATATTTTAGAATTGCCTTTTTTTTTATTTTGGCCTTTGCAGAGTCAAAGTTTGCTTTGATGCACTGATGCCACACCTTCATCACCACTGTTGCAAGCTAGAGCCCTTACAGTGTCATTTGTACAAAAACAAATCAAAAAACTGCTGTATATAAGTTAAGTTTTACATAAATTAAATTGTTATATGTAGATATAGCATATAGTATTCTTGTGTTAATTCTTAATCATGAGTCATAATTACTGTCATTTACAGTAAAAAGTAAATATCAGTGCCATATGCAGCCACCTAAATGCACAATATAACTTATTTTGAGGTGAACTATGTAAATTTCTATCAGTCAGAAACATCAAATCAAACAGGTAGCCTTCTGTAATACTCATCATTGGGTAGATCTCAGGCCCAGAAAGGTTGGCGACCCCTGGTCTAAGAAATCGATTTCTTTAGTCCTTATCCTTATCAATTCCTCTGGATTTTCTGTATCGGAAACCTATACAAGTTTTTTTAGTTTCAATGACATCAAAATTATGGCACTCCTGATATTCAATGCTGTGCTTTACAGGTAAATGTTTCTGCAAGCCACTAGTGTTACCAGGCCAAGGGTAGCAAATCTGGAGAATCAGGGGAATCCTTGTTGGGCTGAGCTGCCTCTAGTGCTGCAATGGCTGCTGTACACGGACAAAATATATTATGTAGGTGGGATGATCCCTGCATGAGATCTATTCAACATAGTTTTTTGTGTAGTCTTACCCTAAAACTGTGCTAAATATGAAGTTTTCAATAGCACCATAAAGTGCAATGTATCGCCTGGCGTCCATATCCAGCTATGGACTTCAGGGGCAGAGCTGGCCAGTTGCTTTATTATTGATTCTGTTTACTAGTACCATGGGCCTTGAGCGACCCCACTTCAAAAAACCTGAACAATCTCCTAAACTAGTGACAAGGTTGCAGCATGCATGAGAGCAATGATCAAGTTTGTAACTTTGACAAAAATTCCAATGGAATACTGACAGTCAATATAATCACCCTCAGCATTATGCACTAATATTTGACTCTAAAACCAGTGAAACTATTATTATTCATTATCTTTCAGCCATGTAATTGAGAACACTGTGGCAAAGGCACTGTTAATCATTGGTTGAGATTTTCTAATGAATAGCCAGGCGAGGTAACATCCAGCATCAACAGCTGATATCTTCATCAGAGAGCTGCTTTTGTCTGAAAGTAACACTGATCTAAAGACACAGACTTTCACCTAAAGCATCGTACGATTGCAAACGTCTGGGTAATTTAAGTTTGCTTTTTTGTGACAGCATCAAAAAATAAAGACTGGAAATTTACTCTACAGAAGGAAAGAGAAGCTCACTTTTCATGAACATATTCCTCTATTATATCCAACCCTTGTGAGCTTGGAGGGTCACTTCTCCAGCAGTTCCTTATGATGGCCTTTAAACTAGCAAGATATAAAAAGGTTCACATCCTTCTTATGATCAAGTCACTGAGAAAATCTGACAAATTTAGATTTTTCCAGTCATGCCACACAAGAAGATTTAAAACTATATGAGCTGTGGATCAAGAGAGAACTATCCCAAAACCCCTTTGTATTTGGCAACATAATGACTCTTCATCATTATTATTATCAGCTCTGCCTGGGAAATTTAAAAAAAACAAAAAGACTGACAATCAATTTATGTCCTTTACTGGGGGGCAACAACTTAAAAATTTGATGCCAGATTTCATACCCAATTTTCACCTCTAAATAATATTTGCAATCTATTATATGCTCAAATGATCCAAAAGCTTGTGGTGAAACTTTGATAATTTTTCTGCTCTCCATTGTGTCAGAGCTTGTCCAAATTCACCTCTAGATCAGGCTGAGTACAAGCAGACATGGAGTCATCACCATCCAAATGTGGCATACAAGAATATCTGAGCAAGGACTTTACTCATATTCTCTTTAAATTATACGTATGAAAAAAAAAAAAAAAAAAAAAAAAAGTAATATATATATATATATATATATATATATATACACACACACACACACACACACATATATATATATACATATATCTATTTATATATATATATATATATATATATATACCCTCTGCAAAATCTTTACTAACAGAGAATGGATGGAAGTTATATGGTTTTACAGATATCATTTTTTTTCATTTTCAGTTCTTCTTATCAAGATGATTCCCCTATGATGCACTTATTGAGTCTTGTGGATTTTCTGGGTTGGAAACTATAGGTGTAGACCACCTATGTCTCCTGTCTTGCATAATTACATCCTTTTCCTTCACTGAGGTTCATGCTGACCACGTCTTACAAGAGTTTTTTGTCACTGTTTTGCAAAACGTGCAGATCTAAGGAGGACAAGTGATTCATTTGAAATCAAGGCCACTGATACTGATTCATCAAACTAGTAACTACTTTTAAATTTCTAAATCTATTGAGATTATATTTCTGTATGTTGTAAGCCTTTACTTTTTTCATACTAGCAAAATATAGTTTACACTGAGAATTAACTGAAGTGTTGATGACTGGGGTTGATTCTGAGAGGCATTAGTAAACAGAATATTGAGATCTACATCATTTAGTTTACTGTGAAAAACCTTTTTTAAAAAAAAGCAAAATTCTGAAGAAGAAAAAAAATTCTGGACAAGGCAGAGCAGATCCAGACACAGAGCTCTTAGCACTACATACAGTTCTGTTGAACATAAACCTCTCTATTAAACCCTCTTATCTCAAGGACAGGACACTGTGAGCCATTTTGCCAATTAGAGTGCTCTGCTTTAACCTTGAACTGCATTCCCACAGCTGCAGCTCTATCACTGGTGAGGAGCGGCCTCCAGCCTCTATCTCTGAAACCAGAGAAACGTCCTCCCATCTCCTCACTGTAGCAACACTATAAAAAGGGGGGATGATTGCAGTGTCTTACAGGACCTTCTGTTTGTGGATTTTATACCTTAGAAGTGGACCACCTGCTACATTATTGGTGGGACACACCAAATTTTCCCAAAGTTCTGATGCAATTAGTACTGGTGCTAAGGCAGAGCTAGAAAAAAAACTAAGGCATAATGCCATTTGCTTTGCTGAGCACTGAGTGTTATTCCAAGAGCAACATTACAACATTACAAAGTAAAATTAAGCTTTTTTCTGCCTTAAATTGTTAAAACTAATTCTTCTGGGGCTTATTTGTAATCAGCTTTGTCTGTAAGTATTCACTCTGAATAAAAAAATATTAAGCAGAAGTGCTCTTATAACCTAAACCTCACCAAGGCATTTCGAAATTTGTTGAGGGGTTATTGTAAAAAAAAAAAAAAAAAGAAGAAGAAGGGGAAAACTGCCCTATCTCACACTGTTAACAAATCCTTGGAAAAACTCCCTGGATCCACATTCGGATTCAGATCACCACCAATACATAATCACTTCTTCCCTACACCATGACCATCATTCCCTGAGGATTTCATCAAAATCCACTGAGAACTTATTGAGTTTGAGTAGATGAGATCAGATTTTAGTATTTACAAAAACAAGAAATTGGTCTAAACATTTTTTATATCATTTATAACAAAAATCACATATCTGAAGTTCTTCTCCTCTTCTGGATTTGTACTTTAGTTTTCCAAATTTAATAACTTGCTGATGCTAACTGCACCCTTCTCTCACACTGCCCCTTCAGAATTAAGTTTTTATACAAAAATAGGGATGATAACTTATATTGTGATAACGCTGTCTGAAGAAGAATGTTGTCTTTGAGGGGAAAACCTAGTTTCAGCCAGCAACAGGGAAAGCAACACAAAGAAGACAAAGATGTAACCATGGCAGACAGTAGACAGAGGCAGTAAAAAGGGTGGCCTGGATTTATACAGCAATGAACTACTGCACATCAGAATAGTAGTTGTTTACAGCAACAACTTGAAAATAAGATTAAGTTGTGGTGTTTTTAAAGCAATCCTGACACAAAAATACTGTTAGATTACAGTGTCGTAAAATCAAAATAAATTGTTGTGAATCAACAGTCATATGAAAGCATTTAACAGATCCATTCTGTGATTCAACAGTGACTCAGAAAATACATAACCATAAAATTACAGTGAAGTGATGTAAAATCCCAGTAATGTACTGTAACGTTATTACAGAGTACTGTGGAAGCACAACAATTTACTGTGAATTTACAACACTTTATCAGACCTGTAATCTAAACATGCATGACTGTAAAATCCCAGTGTCATATTGTGAAATTACAGTATGATGCTGTCTAGGACTCACAGTCATTTGTAGTTTAACATCACTAGTGCTTGATGTCAGCAGCTCAGTAGCCAGTAAATTACTTACACTTTACACTAGGCATAAAAAAATGAAATACTGTAATCTTACATATTACAATTATATCAGTATTTGTCTAAGAAAAACAGCATTAAACATGAAGAGTATCATGTGTTTGACCTTGTTGACTCTGGAAACCTGTGTAGGGTCTGCTGTTTTTCACACTGAAAATCCAAAGGAATCAATAAAGAATTGGATCGGTAGACAGATTTGACAATGACATCAGTTTCAATAAATTATTATCAATTCCTATCCCTACAAAGGACTCAGAGGTAAAATAATAAATAAAAAAAATAATGCAAATATCTTAGTGTCTAGCTGGATCAGCATGTCCATTTATACAGAGAGAAAACTAATGTCCTGATTCTGTACAGAAAGCAAAGCCTTTCCTTGAATCAGTTCTAGATTACAGAGAGACAATCAATAGTTGGGTCACAGCCTACATCCTGAAAAAATAGACCCAGTTTATTTCTCTGTCTATAACATTTATGATCAAATAAACATTTTTCAACTCAACATTTTTCAATTCTATAGATAAAAAAAGTCATAGCAGGTGTGTTGTTCTGAAATATTTTGTCTAAAAGTCCTAAAGTATCAAATATTGAGTTGATTTAACCCAGCTTTAGCACAATACGGTAAACAAAATAACATTTCTAAAAATTAAAGTATGTTCAGTTTTATAAACGAGAGTTAGTTAAATCATGTAGACCCTTACCCAACAGCATCTAAAATTCTGATAATTTAAAATAAGAATACAACACTTCCCTGGCTTAAAATAAATAACAAAAATATTACAGAAAATGTTAAGATGTTCAGCAATAATGAAAAGGAGGCGAATGTTTCCTACCCGCTTCTGCAGACAGAGAGGTGTGATGGCTGGCAAGGTGACTCTTCTCGCATGGAAATTCATACTTTTAAAATTCATGCATTGACATTTAATCATAAATGATCCATACAAAGTACCTCAATCTAAATATTATACACCCATTTAATTCTAATAATTATCAATTATAAACATATGGGTATTTAAAAGAGAATAATACAGGATAACTCTTCAAGGAGCGATACTAAATGTGTTACTGTAACATCCCTCACAGTGATAGTGAGAGATCTCATCATGGTTCCCCCAACGCACTAACTCCTCCTTTGTCCTTGGGATGAGGACGCTTTTTCCTTTTCTTTCTCTCTTTAAAACTGACAGGAAAAGAGTTTCTCATGGTGGTCAGAGTTACAATATGCAAGGCCTGAGAAAGCAAAAATACTTGGACTCAAAGTATCAACTTTTGTCAGTGAAACTGTAAAAACTCACAACATGGTGATAAAGGCGTCCCAGAGGGTCTGTGAATCGAATTGTTTTGCTTACCTCGTAGGTAGACACTACATAGTTATTTTTAGCACCAGAATCATAACAGCCCTTCTCTAATTTAACATTTATTCTTTATACATAAGACTTTTGTATTAGTATTGTTAATGGATGTTTGATAAGAGATTGGGAAAGATGTAATTTATAAAATACACACAATTTCTTATTCCTCTTGTAAATGAACTTATCTTTTCATACCAAAGACATGTTTTCCTAAGACTCCTCCATGTATCGAGGTCAGCTCCTGGCCAGCCTCACTTTTGCCGTTTTTCAGCAAAATCTTGTCTTGCACTAATATATATATATTTTTTAATAAAAACCCAAATATTTTTACATGCCATTTGGTATTTAGTAAAGTAAGAGCTTAAACAAAACTAATATCCTATAATAAATATTCAAAAAGGTACCATTTTATATTATTGTATTATATTAATGTAATTTTATGGGAGTAAACTAATGCAAAAGATGCCTAAATGTTACTTTTTTGAAATTAAAAACAAGAAAAGCATGGTATTTTTGTGTGTGACGAGAAAAAGAAGTCTTAAAAGACCTATGGTAAAAAAGTTTATAAGTTGATATGTAAAAATACTGATAAAATAATGTTTTCAGGGGACCCTGTCAGTCATTGGCTCTTACAATCATCCTTACTTTCCCCCCATTTTGGCTTCCCTGAATGCAATTATACGGCTGATTGATAAGTTGTATTCTTGTATTGAAGAAGATAAGCAGGGATGTCCTTTTTCAGCTCTACTATTCCCTGACTATTTAAGGCTGTGTACCCACAGACTGGTGTCATCTGGTCAGTTTATGTCAAAGAGGTAGCACTCTGAAGTAAACAAAGCACGTGACTTTTGCAAAATGGACAAAATGCCTCTGTTCACAAGTCTGTCATTGCCATGGCTGCCATTAAAGATTGTGGCTTTGAATTGATTGAGCATCTGCCTTATTCGCCTGATCTCGCTCCATCAGACTTTCATCTATTTCCAAAATTGAAAAAGGCCATTTCTGGTACCCACCTTCAGTCAGATGATGACGTCATACATGCAGTGGAGGACTTTCTGAACAGTCAAGAAAAGGACTTCTTTAAAAGTGGCATCGAGGCCCTTAAACATCGCTGGCAAAAGTGTAAAGATGCTGAAGGGGATTATGCTGAAAAATAATGCAATATATCTGACAAAAGTCAAACCCTTAAATATGAGGCTCACAACTTATCAATCAGCCCTCGTATTTCATCCATCTGTGTTTTATGTGTGTTGCCCCTCTGTTGGGGTGGTGTCCCAACACCCTAACGTGATCCCTAAAACTGACAAAATAAACATTCCAACATCATCAACACTCAAAAACTGGTCTGAGTTTGAGTTAAAATCAAAATAACACTCGTGCCATACTGTTTCTTCATCTTTTCTATAGTCATGGCGTTTAGGCTCTTAAAGAGAGACAGACAGAGAGAGTATTGGTCAAAAATAGTTTGTACTCCCACAGCCACAATTCACTACCCACATCTGTTTCACTGTAAGAACAGACAAAGAGGCCTTGTGAATGTGAGTGTGCCATCTCTGAGGGACACGCCCATTTCCAAGCCTCACTCCTTACATTCAAGAAATAAAAAATCAAAATGAATGAATAATAAAACAAATTATAACAGATGTGCCGTAATTATTTAAACCTTTATTTACTCTGTACCACATTTGAGTACATTTCTTTGATTAAAACCAAAAAACTATAAGAGTGTTTACCTCAGATTTGACAGTATGAGGAGAGGCTTGTGCAAGACATACCAGATGCTTTGGAGGACAGATGCCATTTCAATAAAGCTATTCATGCATTTTCCAAAGAAGAAACTGTTGAGGCAGAACACTAATAATACTGTATGCACTTAGGGGGAAAAAGTGACAAAAAAGTAGTAATTAGAGATTGGATGTTAGTTTCATATCACTGTACCTTTTTCCCCTTTGCGGTGATGGCATTCTATTTCAGTATTAAAAAACTGGAAGACATCATGTGTTTAAATGCATTTTCAAGAGCTACAACTTAGCTCCCCTTAAAATAAACCTGCATTGTGATACTGTTTAATGTTTGTGTTTAGATTCACAGAAAGATGCTTTCAAGAGTTTTTGTGTAGCTGTAATATCATGGCTGTAACCTAATGGGTGGTTTGTTTCTCCTAAGTTGTGTTTAACTGCTAATACAGGCACTAGATTTTCTGGTTTGTCTGTTCGAAATAAAACCGCTTGACCCTAATTAAAGTAAACTGACTTTATTGTGAAAAGCTTGTCAGAAGAGGCATGTTTATCATTGACAGCTTTGCATGCTACAGTTTGTTGCAGCGTTTACATTCACTTCTTTGGCCTACTCACAGCTTCAGCCTCCTTCTTTGAATCATTTGGGATTTTTTTTAAAGTACATGGTTTAAATACACTTTAATTAGTTGTTTGAATTGTTGTAATGGAGACATATATTTCTACAAGACTGTGAAAACAAACTGCATCAACACATTTAGCCCTGAAGCTGCGTTTCCACAGTCTGGTTCAGAACAGCTCGTTATTGTACACAGTTGTACATGTTTTCACTGTCAATATAGGGAGAGGTGCCCTAATAACTGATCCCTGCCATCCTGTATTTTTGGGGTAACGAGCAAACCATGCCAGCCCCAAAGGGTGGAGCAAAAAAAACCCCAGTCTGTTGATTGTTCGCAACAATCATCACTTCCCTTGAGGCAGCTAAAACAAAAACCACAAACCATGCTATGTTCAAATCACCCATGGATGCGAGCAACTTTTCTACTTTTTTTGCTATGAAGACTGTCCACATGGAGCAATGCCCCATGGAGTACTTGGAGTACACCTTCCTTGATTGATTGATATTTTTATTGCCTCTTGTGGAGAGGAGGATACAGCCGGCAGTACAGACGCACATGAGATTGGGGTTTAATGCTCCAAACTGAACTTTACTAAACCAAACCAGATCACTGGTGGAAACGCAGTTATAGTCAGTGACTTGGAGAGATCACATTTACCACATAATTGTGCAGTATCTTACATTTGTTGTAATTACTTATTGTTCAAAAACTGAGGCAGACAGAGTGCCGTTGGTAAATGAGTGTGGGTATGTGTGTGCATGCCTCCCTCTAATCTTAAATATCAGAGGGAAACATGCAGAAGACTCAAACTTAGCAGAACCTAATAAACTCCCTTGTACATTTCTGTACCTGCCATCCTTGCAGGTAGCTCATGGCTTTGAGCTGTCAGAGTTGTGATGGTTTAATCCTGATGAATTAAACACAGCAAATGTGTTTAAACCAGTGATGAGAGTGTCAAACACACATTTTGTGACACAAAAACAAACAATACCGGTAACGCTATTAACACCAGTTGTCAAATTGTAGAACAAGATCGGGGATGTATGGTACCCAAAGCCAATATCGATCTGTATAGTTTATTACAATAATGAAGCTGTAGTTCCTAGAGACAAAAGAAAATATGCAAAAAAGCATGTTGTTTTAGGATTTCAAGAAAGTAACCAAAGCTTTAAAATTATTAAGGGAAACAGAGTTTAAAGAAGTGATTGCCTGTATGTTGTCCGAGAGCTCCTCCATCTATGAGCTTTTTAATTGTTTGTGTCCTGTGTCTGTTCAATCCCATGTTTTTCAAAGACTATGATCCAATCTTCAACACTTTAGATTAAACAGATTGAAAAGATTTGTTGTTAATTTGGTTCACAATCTCTCATTAAGGAGGTGGTGGTGATCCCAAAGCTTGAGCTGTTAAGAGCCCTTGCTGTAGTGTATAAAAGTTAACAAATAATTATTTTCTAACCATGCATGGGCCTGTTTAAGTTTTGTTTTATGGAGTCAAAGACAAACAGTATATGTCACTCCTGTTACAGTCTTAAAGGACGATTTTGGGCAACATTTTAGTTCCTTCCTGCAACTCGTGAGAACACAAAGCAAAGGAGGAACCTCCCACCACAGGCTTTATTTTTATCTGGACACAGCACACTGACACTGTGAACACACAGACATGCAGACGCTGCCAGTTATCACACAGCTAAAATGCATAGGAATTAATGGAGCAGGAGCGATAACAGAGTCTCCACAACTCCCATAACAAAGTCAGCCACAGACACGCTGTCCTTGAAAAGTGTTGATTCAATCAAGACCCTCTACCGGCTCTAGTCAAGGTGCAGCAGTGCATACAGTAAACACAGGTGTGTATGAAGGCCAGGCAATATGGACCAAAACCATATCTCAATAACATTAAGCTTACTATACAAGAAATATACAGTTTTTTTGCAACTGATTATAAAAATTGTTGTCAAAATATTATAAGTAAAATAAACTTTGATATGAAGTGGTTTTAATACCTGTTTGATATTACATAACAAACATCTCCTGGAAATGCTTTATTTTACATTTTCAATTGTCAAAACATGTAGACTGAGTCCCTTAAACTGTCAAAACTGCAAAAACATTGGCATCATTTCTGTGTATTGAGGCTCTTAATATCTAATCTATCATCATGTGTTTCAAACCCAAAAATAACTCCTTTGTTTAAATGATCTATGGTAAAGGAAACTAAAAGATCGCCTGTCATTTTTTAACCCTGAAAAATAGAGCATGGTCTATACTGCACAAAAAATTGGCGAAGCATAAATATGGTATACATAGAGTTTACTGTGCTCCAATTGACCTTTACGGTAACCAGATCTCGATGCAATACAGTCCCTTTGGGATGTAGTGATATGGGAGATTTGTATCATGGATGTGCAGCTGAAAAAACTGCAGCAACCATATGATGCCATCTTTTACATATTAGTGATGCAAATTACTACATTATTTTTTGACAAGGACACAAAGGGCTCTAATTTTGTAGACCAGGCACAGGCGCGGCACACCAGCCCTGAGCTGCGCCGCGGGTGTGTCCAGGGCATTTTGCGAGTTTCGTGCACGGCGCAGTCCGGCGCAGCGAGGCGCACCCAAGCCTCCGTCCCTCCCACCGGCGCAAGTGGCAGAAAGGGAGGAGAGAAAGCGTGAGTGGGTTTAACACAGCCGAGTGTAATCTTCACCAATCAAATGAACGCCTCTCCCTGCCTTTAAATGCGCTGCAGATGAGGCGCAGTGACAATTTCACCTCGATGGCGAAGAAGGTCAGAGCCGCTGTCACTTTTGCGGCAACTGGGAGAGCGCAGGGGCCGACGGGCTGCGCATCGGAGGCCATGATGCGCGTCACCGTGTGGACCACCTCGAGGGACAGATATAATCTGTTCCTGTGTCATGAATAGGAGTACAAAATTAAGTGATAATTACATTTAAACACAGCAGCAGGCTAATCCATTCATCATGCTTGTGATCCACCTGCATTCCTGGTCTGTCATCGCCAAATAGCAGCGCCTTAGGTGAAATATTCTCTCCCGGTATCTCCTCCTCATCCTCCTTTCATTAATGTACTCCATCTTTTTAGATCATGTTAAGAATAAAGATTAAAACAGAGAAATATGGGCAATCACAGGTAAATCCGTAAGACACTGAGTGACTTACATTTATTCAGCGAGCGTCTCCCTCTTTTTTCTTTTCTTTTGAATTTCATGAGATGACAGAAGCTGGATACTCCGTATCAGATGATGTGGCTGTTTGTGGTTGGCTGAGAGATGTGAACTCGTTAGTTTGTGTCACTCTTCCAGCTGCCGCCAGGTTAAGTTTCCATGATGATAAACATCTTTGATCTGACATCAGAAGTGACGGGACAATTAATATAGATACAAATGTATGTGCTGGTTCAGACGGTTACTTTAAATAGTGGTTGCTGTGATTGTTTATTGTATTGAAATGTGCCTGACACTATAGATACCTGCCTGTGAGGTTTTGGTGACGTGTGCGCACTGTGCGCCTGTCAGCCAAATTAACACTGCACCGGGTGCACTTTGCCTGCGCCGAGAATAGACCACGTTGGGGCTGGCGAGCTTTCAGCGCACCTTCCAAGCAGTTTTTTGGTACGAAATTGTCACTGCGCCAAGCTGAATCTGTCGACACCTCCCCCTGGTGCGCCATCACACCCATCTGGGCGCAGCCGGTCTACCAAATTGCCAAATTGGCTGTGCACGGTGGTGCGCCGGACGAAATTAACACTGCGCAGTATACGCCAGGCTCCACCACCCTGCGCTGCACCAAGAAATTTGGGCCCAAAGTCTTTACGAAATTTGACTTGTTTATAATGTGACAGTTGATTTGTGTAAGGAACAGATGTAGAGCAAGAAAAACATTTCTCTCATTGAAAATGAAAATCTAGATTTTTAAATGTATCCATAAAATGTTGACAAGGTGAAGCATTACTGTACATTTCTGTATTTTGCCAATATAAACACAGATTTGAGGGATATATATGGCCAGTATGTATGGCTGCTGTATCAGCTGTAAGTAAAGACAAACATTTCAATATCAGCCAATACTGACATTCAGCTTTTTAAGCCAATATCTGCCAATACCAATTTTTGTACAGATAATATTGTGCATCCCTAGTACATATGGACCAAAATCTCGGAGGAATGTTTCCAGTACATTGTGAAATCTCTGCCACAAAAGAATTAAAGCAGTGCAAAAGGTAAGAGGGGTCCAACCTCACCACCAAGGTGTACCCTATGAAATGGCCAGTGAATATAGTAATCTATTGTATCAGTATAATACATTCACACAGTAATTAGCCCTGTTTGCCTTTGAAAGATCTAAAAGGATGTGAACACAGCCTGTCTGTGAGCTGTTGAGTGTGTATATTTGTGTGTGTATTAGCATGTGTACTACCCGTGTTTGATATGAATACATGGTCTGTGTTTAACCTCTTAGACGGCTCTCTCTTTCTTTCTCTTTTCATGAAACTCTGGTCTGCAAGCACAATTTTAACTACAAAACTACACAAGATCCAACTGATTATGTGGTTCTTCTTTCAGTTAGAAACCCTCAGGAAAGGGTAAAAACTGACATCAGTTTTTTACTTGTTTCACTCGGAAAATAAAACAGCAAAGGAAATACTGTACACTAATCGACAAAAGGTCTCTAGTTATCCACCATAAAGTTGTGACGGAAATATATTGTACCTCTGCAGTGCTGCAGCTAGTATACAGTACATCTCAGTTCACTCATTAAAAGTTCATCCCGGTTGAGCAGTATCAAACCTGCTTTAAAGTCTGGATAGCAGCAGCAGGCTGCTGAAGCCAGACAATGTAGGTTTAGAATTCAGACCCTTTAATCCCACATGACTGTCCGTCTGAACTTTGAAGAAAAGAGACACGGAGAGAAATAAAAGAGCCACACGTGCATCTCACATCAGATGACTCCCTACATAAAACACATTGCCTCTTAACCACAAGGAATGGGAGCAATGTGCAAAGACTACAGAGCATGACGTCCAGCTCCAACTCCCCTGATGAATATCAGCACAAAATCACATTAAGAAAAAAATACTTATTTCCAAAGGTCAAAATGTGTCTTTGCAAATCCCAAATAACAATGGCTGCCAATAACATAGAGAAATTTGAACATAATAAATGTATGACATCAACAGGGATGGAAATAGCTAATAGACCCTATTCATACTCTCAAACAGTATGATGACTTTTTAGTGGGAAAGGAGCTAACCATTGCTGGTTAGCTCCTTTTTTGTTTGTTTGTACATTTTGTGCTTGATCTCAGCTACTGCAGAGGATAACAAAGGTTCCCTTACAGGTATGTGAGGTCACTTTCCAGGACAGAAAGAAAAATGGCGAATACTGATGTAAAGAGAGCTGACTGGCTCAACATGTACTGAAAATCCATTGTGGATATTTTGACTGAACACAAGTATGAGCAGTCAAATTAAGCATTACCAATTCAGTGATGACCTGTCCTTGATTCATGCCAATTCAGCCTAAAGTCGTCGAGTATCCCTGTATGCTTAATGCAATTCAGTATAATTAATCATGGCAAATTAGCCATAAGCTAAGAGGCTAGCAATGTCCTGTGACAGCTTCTCTCTTTCATTTCCTCATAAGTGAAAAAGGTAAGCTCTTTAAATTGAGGTGATCAGCAAGTTTCAGATTGCTGATTTGAAGTACCACAACAGATGCTGCTTAAGTGGAAAAAAAAACTACACCTATACATTATTCTTGCTAACTTCGTAATTTTTGGTAGGCTATATCAGAGGTTAAATTAACTGAAAGGATGGTGATTAATGCATGTTTGACTCCACTGCTGTTTTCCAGTGTCTTCTTTTAACAGTCTTTAAAATAGTTAGCTTTACCTTTGCTTAGATCAGAAGTATTGTACTTTGTTACATTTGAATTATTATTATTAAAGTACTGAGAAAAGCAATTCAAATAAAAAACATGTTCAAATCGTACCTTCCATTCACTTCTGATTTCCTGATACCAAAATTTTAACCTTGATTTCAAAACCAAGTTTAGATTCATAATACTCAGAACTTAAAATCGAAACCTTGGGATGCACTATATTGGATTATTGTCGATATTGAATAGGATGATATTGCCAAACTCATTATTGCCAATATTACTAAAGATATTTCTTGTCAGAACATAAAGCCTGTACTATACCCAAATTGACCTTTTCCTTTCGTTGTTGCAGTTTATTTGTGTTGGAAACAGATGTAAAGCAAGCAGGATTTAATTCTTTATTAACTTATACTTTTGATTTATAAAAGTTGACAGTTACTGATTGAGGTAAACCACTGTGGTACATTTGGGCTTTGGGCATATTTATGGCTAGTTTGTACAGCAAAAATATCTGCTGTAAATATCAGCAAAAATGGGTTCACTGACAATACTAAAAATCAACTTTTTTGGCAATTGTCTGATCTTGCTCTGACAAAATTGTGCTTTCCCAGGTAAACAAAACTGGTACAGTACTTCATACCCAGGGAATCAGAGACAAAATGTTCACAAGGTTTGACACTTTTAAGGAATGACAATGTAATAACAACAATAAACACAAGAAGTACATCTACTCTGAAGTTTTAATGAGGGAAAATTGTCAATCTTTATTCTTATCTTACATATTTTCATAAATTTGATATTCTTTAGTGTAACCAGAAAATAACTGGTCAAATAGTGCATATGTAAAACTATGACAAAATACATACAAATATCTTGCATGTTTAGTTTTATATTTATTAAAGCAACTCTGAGGTTGTAACATATTATTTAGGTTAAATGTTATTACATACGATACTACTATATACTGAGATAATTAAGTAAATACTGTATCATCATATCCTGCTGTTTTCATGCAAGAAATAAAAACATATACTCTGAATACTTAATATTTATTGCAATTTTTGAATGAAGTACTTATTATTTTTACTTGAGCAGGTTCAAAAAGTTATCTTTTTCATTGTTAGCATAATTTTATATGGGTAACTGTACTCTAACTTGTACAGTTTTTTTATATTTCCACCCTTGCACATCACACATATCCACTTATCAACAAGCAGCTTAAGACAAAGTCTTCAGCATTTGAATGGAGACATAAGTAAATGTTTCATATCTTATTTGTGACCCTGAGTAATCTTACATCTGCTGTAGAGGAGGGACTGAAACTTGGAGGGAAGAACATGTTGCATCTGAAATAACATCTCCACAGGGGCAGGCATTTCCTCTGAGTCATATGGCTGAACTGAACGCTCAACACCGTCTGGACGCTCACTGTCTCTGTGCTTCTGGTTTTGGTATGAGTCCAAGCATGACAGCCCACTATATTCCTGGAGAGAGGAGGCTGTGCCAGCTACTTGGGCTTGTTTAAAAGAAATGTTTATTTTGCCATTGTGTCATGAGGATGCGCCAATTCTTCCATGATGATACGCTCAAAGACAAACTACACTACCCTCATCAGAAATATCAACAAAGAATTATCTCCACAGTGACTAACTGCTCGCATGTCTTTCAATCCTACATATATTAACACACACAGCATCATCATTTCATGCTTAGTATTGTGTATCTATGTCTGGCTGGGCAAACCTTTTGGTTATGCCAGCGAACACTTTTTTAAAGACTCAGATTGAAACTTGTAGCAGGATGTTATTCCACAAAGAAATCTCGAATGTAGCTGTAGTGTGCTTGAATGGTTGAGGTAGTATGGGAGACAACTGATTTATTAAACATGCGGTCTAATTTCATGCTTAAGTGCTGTTAGCAAACCTGTTAAAAGCAGTAGCTATTTAAGAGTACAAGTAACAAAAAAGGGGTGCTGTTAGTTGAGGTTTGTTAAAGCTAGTGATATTTCATTAGTTTTAAAGCCAATAAATCATCATTTTAAATCCAGTTTAGCTGACAGAGGGGAAAACTGAGCATGAGTAATTCTACCTGGCTAATTAAAAATCATTGTGTCTGAGGGTAAGCATTGTCAAATGGTTTCCTGAGTGTGGCAAATATTAGCTGTGCTATCACCACAAACCTACAGTATCCCTGACTAGTTAAAGGTCCCATATTGATCACCTTTGTAAAAAGTTTAACTCAGGTCCCAGGGGTCCCCATGGCATAGCTTTTAAGTTTATTACCCCCAAATCCTTTCTGATATTGAATTTGGACATGCTTATTAACCCCTCTTTTTCAACCTTGCTTAGACCACGTTGTTGTGGTGTCCGTGGCTTTAAATGCTTGTGCGCACTTCTCTGGAAGTGCATATGGTTTTTGGTTTCCAGCACTAAGCTCAAGACATTTATGCTGGCTGCACAGACATGGTTGAAATCAGAGCCACTTTAGCTCAACCTGATATATTTGAACCTCAATCTGACCCAGTTAGAGAGGCTCCTGCACAGAGAGCATTTTGAAGTATGCTGGTTAGTACACGGGTAGCCTGGTGGTGCAGCAAGTAGTGCACATACCTTGCAGCAAGAAGACTGCTAGTTCAAGCCCTGTGTCAGTCAAGGCCTTTCTAAATTGTCAAGCCCTTAGGTTTGAATCTGAATGGTTAAGTCTCTCTATGTGGCCTTGCGATTGGCCGGCAACCAGTCCAAAGTGTACCCTGCACCTCACCCAATGTCAACTGAGATAGGCTCCAGTCCTCAGCAACCCCAAAATGGATAAGAGGTATAAATAATGTTATGCTGTATGGATGGTTAGCACACATATTCAATACAAAAGTTGTTGTGGGTAAATTTCCACCTAAAATTATTTTTAAAAATCCATTCATTGGGTCTTTAGATCCTTGGATATTGTTAGTAAAAAAATTTGTGTTGTGCTGCTAACAACAGAGTAACAAATATGCCAAGCCTATGCCTTGACATGTTCCTTTCACAGGAGCCAGTCAGATATAGTATGTAGAAGGAAACACTACCTCTGAGAAGTCAGAGGGACAAACATACACTTGCTAAGAGAGTGTCTCCTATCATGGGGAGGTGGCATATCATTTCATGACATCACCAAGGGAAATTTTGCAAACAGACTGTTTGAGCACATATTTACTAAGAGATAGATCAAGCAAAAGATGTACAAAAGTCATTAAAAATATGTTTTTCATATAACACTTCAGCTTATACACCAGTTTAATCCACAAGTGCAATGTCTTCTCTTCATAATGCCACATTAAACATGTTACATGTAACATTCTTGTTTATCCTTTCCTAAAACCTATGATCAACTACATGAAATGTAACATAGGAGATGGTTAATATGGAGGTTTGGATCCATGTGTGGGTGAATGCGTGTGTGGTTTTGTATAGGTTTAAGCTACACGTGTACAAATGACTGTATATGGTTGGACAAACAATATTGGTTGTTGCCTCTTTTTTGTGTTTTTTTTTTTTCTCTTTTCTCCCTGCCTTGACATCTGAAATCAAAATCTACCACCCTAGCTGTGCCTCACATCAACAACAGACTATTGAAACCTTGTTTGTATATGTCTGTATTTTTCTGTCTGTAACGATTAAGTCATTTTCTATTTTATTTTCCTTTTTCTGTTCTCTCTCTCTTGTATCACTGTTTATGTAACCATTTCACAAATTAAGCAAAAAAAAAAAAAAGATCACAAAACCTTCAGCATCCAGAAGATCATGTTTTATGTTAAGAAACGCCTCAATGGTTTTTAAACAAAAATAGACATCCGTGGCCCGTCTTCATCTACCAGAAAAACCTTCCTCTTCCTCTGTTGCTTGGTCTTCTTGTCAAAAAACGTGCCCAAACAGTTCATTTAAAAGTTTAGCCCTTAGAATGTCATTAAGGGATATGCTGCACACACCAGATGGGAGACTCTAACAAACATTAAAGCACAGCTCCAGAAAGCTAAAGCCACATCCACCTTTTGAGAGGGGCTTGGACACCCACAGCTTGTGAGAGTTAACATCTGAAACAGATGGGTTTATAGGCATGCCAAAGTCCAATACATGAGAGAATTTTAAGGCAAAAAAATCAAGATATAGGGATATCCAGGAACTTCTGGGTTCAATATGAACTTGTTTAAAAGAGTTAAATATGTGATTTTCAATAGTATTTTTTTCCTTTCAGTATTAGAGAGCTTATTATTAACATCCAGGGCTAAAGCCGTGGTATAAGAAACCAAGCAGTCACCTTTTGGGCAGAAAAACTGAGCCTCTGGGCAGATGTAAAAAGCTACCATTTCACAATGGTAATTGAAGCTGGCTGCAAAAGACAAGAACTGCCCCTCAGAGTTGAAATAAAAATGGTTGTGTCCAGCAGAAAAAACACATTTAAAAGAGGTTCACAAAATACTTTAGGTCACATAATTTGCTTTGAACTAGAAAACTGTGAAGGGATTCTTCTTTCTGAATGACTAATCATTTAGATATTCATGAAGGCTCAGAGTTTTGCATGGCTGTAGACTAAAAGGTGGGAGTTTCGCAGCTGTCTGCTCAAGGCCTGAACTCATCCCAACCTATTTCAGTGTTGAGCTCCAGACAATGATAGTTTATGGAAACCAATGGGTAACACGTCTGAGACTACACGTTTTACTCCATCTATGCCAGAATTGAGGTCAGACAGAAAAGAAGGGGTATCAGAGCACCTTTACTTTATATGTAATGAGAAATGTATTTTATGAAGACTGCTGAGCTCGCAGCAAAAACAGGTTTTCTATTGACACAATGTGTCAGTTACAACTTGGAAATGTACCATGACACTGCAAACACAGGGCTTACAGGAAGCACAGATAAAACAGTTAATGAGTTTAACAGTTTTAAACCCTAAGCAACCCAAAGCCATAAAATCCAGCAGCAGTTAAACAAAAAAATGTTCACATGATCTTTGAGATGTCAAAATAACATACACCACTTCCATTTTATTGTTTGCTCATGTACTTTCTAAAAACTGTCATTGGCGGGTTATTATTTTCAGATATTTGTAAGTGAAGGGACATTACTGTCCAGAACAGTTTCAAAGAACCTCAGAGGAAAGTTGTGGGCTGCAATGTCAAAACAATGATGTCATTGGTTTCTTGAGAGCTACTGAAAGGAGGTCATGACCCTGTGACATGAGGAGGCTGAGACAAAGCCAGCTGGTTGGTCTGACTCGCTCCCTTTGTCTTCTGAGTGCTGCTGAACAGACCGAGTGAGGGGTTGTCAGGATGGTAAGGTGCTGGTTCAGACCTCATCATATGGATCACTTTATGCTTTGCTAACAGCTAAGCCACATTGTTGCTGTGTGGGGTCAGCTGGGTGTCGTTGTGCCCCTTTGCTGTGTCTCCTGAGGATTATTCCAGCACTTATCAAAGGTAACGGAAAATCCATGCAAATCCCAACCTGTCTTCACAACAGAGTGATGAGCAAAGGAGAATCAGTAATAACTCTCTAGGACCTGATGTAAAAGCTTTAACTGTGGGAGGATGAAACAGAGGGGCTTATTAAAAATTTTATTTATTCAGGAGAAATGCTTGATCTTTTGGTAAACATGCAGTCATCCAACAACAAAAGATGCACAGTTTTGAATTTTTGCTGATATTCAATATGCCTACATCCAAAAGATATCTTTGTGAGAACAACTACCATTTTGTAAACACACTTTTTCGATATAAATAATACAATGTCTCTCCAGTAGTTGAATTTACCAGTTTCTTTTTAAAGTAAATATATAATACATGCCAACTATGCTTCATTCTGCTATAAATGGTAGGATCGTGTATTATTTTCATGTAAAGGCATTCAGTAGTGAAACTCACCTTGTAGCCTCAATTGTCTTTTTGAGAACTAGAAACTGTAGCAATCTGCTGACAGATAGTGAGTGATGTGAGGCACTTCATAAAAATGTGCCCTGACAAAATGAAACACAGAAAACACAAATCTTCACAAGAGCAAAAAAAAGCCTAACCTAAAACTTCAATCCTTCAATCCGAACACACTTTAACTTGAAGGCGGCCTGCTCAAACAGACCTGATCATTGTGGTTCAATAGTAACTAAAAATATGAATCGCTTATTAGAACTTGCATTGCTTTTCAAGAGGTTTTTGAACTACTGCTAAACACTCAGCAAACTATTGGATCAACAATTATTGGAGCAAAAAAAATGATTTGAACATCTGTACTTTAGAGTTTAACAAATGAAGGGGATGTGCTGCTTTTCCAGTTATAGTATCAGCTCAGTTTCTGATATTAATTCTGCATGTTTTGCCCTATCTGCAAAAAACTTGCCTTTTTTTCCCCATCAAATGATTATTTATCCATTTTTTACATCTTGTCAGCTTTTACATGCATCATGTGTGCCTCACATAACCTCTGTGTGACCTGAAGCAGCTTGGATAGAGAGCAGGATGCTGCTGCATCTTTAGCTGAGAGCTTACCTGTGGAATAGTTCTAAATACACTGCCTGGGCAAAAAAAAGGTCACACACTCTAATATTTCGTTGGACTGCCTTTAGCTTTGCTGTGGCAGTGTTTCGATAAGCTTCTGCAATGTAACAAGATTTATTTCCATCCAGTGTTGCATTCATTTATCACCAACATCTTGTATTGATGATGGGAGAGTCTGACCACTGTGTAAAGCCTTCTCCAACACATCCTAAAGATTCTCAATGGGGTTCAGGTCTGGAGTCTCTGGTGGCCAATCAATGTGTGAAATGATGTCTCATGCTCCCTGAACCACTCTTTCACAGTTTGAGCCCTATGAATCCTGGCATTGTCATCTTGGAATATGTCCATGCGATTAGGGAAGAAAAAAATCCATTGACGGAATAACCTGGTCATTCAGTATAATCAGGTAGTCAGCTGACCTCATTCTTTGGACACATGATGTTGCTGAACCTAGACCTGACCAACTGCAGCAACCCCAGATCACAGCACTGCCCCCACAGGCTTGTACAGTAGGCACAAGGCATGATGGGTGCATCACTTCACCTGCCTCTCTTCTTACCCTGATGCTCCATCACTCTGGAACAGGGTAAATCTGGACTCATCAGACCACATGACCGTCTTCCAGTCCTCCAGAGTCCAATCTTTATGCTCCCTAGCAAACTGAAGCCTTTTTTCCAGTAAGCCTTACTGTTTAGTGGTTTTCTTAAGGCTACACAGCTGTTCAGTCCCAATCCCTTGAGTTCCCTTCACATTGTGCGTGTGGAAATGCTCTTACTTTCACTATTAAACATACCCCTGAGTTCTACTGTTGTTTTTCTTCGATTTGTTTTAGCCAAACGTTTAAGTGATCGGTGACCACAATCATTCAGGATTTTTTTCCGGCCACATTTCTGCCTCAAAGATGATGGTTCTCCACTATCCTTCTAGTTTTCAATAATGCGTTGGGCAGTTCTTAACCCAATTTTAGTAGATTCTGTAATCTTCTTAGATGTTTTCTCTGCTTGATTCATGCCAATGATTTGACCCTTCTTAAACAGACTAACATCTTTTCCATGAACACAGGATGTGTCTTTAGACATGGTTGTTTAAGAATTGAGAAGCTACTCATTGCATCAGCTGGGGTTAAATAACTTGTTGCCAGCTGAAAGATAATCACCCATGCAGTAACTATCCAGTAGGAGGCTCGTACGTATTTGCTTAGTTAAATTCAGGTGGTGACTTTTTTTTTGGCCAGGCAGTGTATTTTGTGCAGCTAATCTAGTAGATGTTTGGATGCACTCACTTACTTTGAAAACAACAGCTGCTGCTGTGAAGGGATGGAGAACCAAACAGAGGTGCGCTGGTGATAAAGCTTCGTAAAAGATGTGAGAAACAGGGGAGACAATAAATTGAGCGCAATTGTGACCTCGTTTTTGAAGTGGAGGGATATTTAAAGAAAGATATCAGGTGTATATTTTTTACTACCATGTCTGCTGTGTGCTGTGTGATAGCTGTCAGTTTCTTTCCCCCTCATTCATTCTCTCATTCAGGAGACTACAAACTCAGGTGTGTGAGTTACTGTGTTATATGTTCATCTGACATATTTCTGAAAAGATTTCAAGACTGACATGAAACAAAAAAAATGATTAATTATTGAAGTGAGATAAGCTTCAAAACACTGATAATAGATTTCAAAAAACACTTCAAACAAGACGACCTCATGTTTGTTATAAAAACTGTGCATAGAGAGTGACCAGAATGATTTAACTTTAAAAAGATCAGGGGAAGGGGTGCTGGCTTGGCGGAGTGGTTAGCAACCATGCACGTCCCATGTACGTACTTCTGCCGGCCCGGGTTCGAATCCAGCCTGTGGCCAGTGTGCAGAGTGTCTTCCCCTACTCTCTCACCCCCTTTCACACGCCTATCCACTGTCACTCTCTCCTATCAATAAAGGCACAAAAATGCCCCCCCCCAAAAAAAAAAAGGTCAGGGGAAGACCCTCAAAGCCTCATCCAACCTTCCATCCATTATCTATTCTGCTTTCCCTTTCAGGGGTCACAGGGGGTTGGAGCCTGTACACCCTGGACCAGTCCCTAGCTGATCACAGGGCCACATAGAGAGACAGACAACAATTCACACTCTCACACTCATACCTAAGGGCAATTTTGTAATCACCAATTAACCTAACGAACATGTTTTTGGTCTGTGGGAGGAAGCTGGAGTGCCCAGAAAGAACCCACACATGAACAGGGAGAACATGCACACAGAAATCCCCTGACCAACACAGGGATCGAACCAGCGACCTTTTTGCTGTGAGGCACGGGCGCTACCCATCCCACCTGATGTAGTAAATAGTAATTATAAATATCTATGATTTCCCCACTGCAAGTAAAACATGATCCTGTGGAAAAATGCAAAATAACAACATTGACAATAACAATAACAAAGGTGATAACATGGGCTAACACTAAGTGACTGTTTTTTTTGTTGACAAGCTCTATTATCAAGGTATACAAGCCAAATTTGTCATTTTAGTTCTAAATTAATTAATGTAATATAATATGGTATAACAATAATGCCAAGATAAAGCAACAAAAAAATACATGAGCCATTATAGAGCAGTCGTCAAGTGGTAAAGCAATTTGCTTATAGATTTTATGTCATTATGATGACGTAGAGTCAACAGGTGCTGCTGTCTCAATGTCAAGGTTCAAATGTGATATGTGGCTCCAGATAGATATTTTTGGTGGGAGAAGCAGGCAAAAAAATGGCTCTTTTTTTTGGAAAGGCTGCAGATCCCTGGTATAGGCCTTATCAGTATCCCTTTAACGTAGCAGCTCGGCTGCGCAAAACAACAGTGGCATCAGTACAACATCAAAGAGAACAAAAGGCGATTGCACTGCCAGGACCTTTGTGGCTTTTATAACAGTTAGGGGGTGAATTTTGTTTCAAAGACAGTTGCGAACAGCAAAACAACAGACCTATCAGCAGAGGGGAGTTTGGGAAATCATACAGCATACCTGAGCCAACAACAGGCGGGCGTTTCATTTTCATGTCAATACCCTCAATTTGTGATGATACTTGGGCCATTCAGAGGTCAGCAGTGGCTTCACGTTTAGTCTTAGCTCAGCGGACATGGAACTTGACATGGTTATACAAAAACTGTGCCTGGTATGAGGTACAACCCTTAATTGAAAACCAACATGTGCACAGCATACAGACAGGAAATATTAATGAGTACTTTCATACCTTATCTTTCAAAGCTATTATCTGGTGATTCCAATATCATGCTGATAATGGCATCGCTGACCACAAAATGTGCAGAGGAACAAATAGCGATTTCATAATACTTCTACACAACATTCTTGGTGCAGAAGGCTTGTATAGAAAATAAAGCGAGCAAAACTGTCTGAACGTATTTCTCGTTCTCAGCATGAAATCCATATGAGAGCACATACAAGTCTTGTGCTGTGTTGATAATCCTCTGTAACTGCTGAGCTCTGTAATTTCAAGGTTTCGTATGAGTCACTGCTTTGAGCTGCCCCCTGCTGCCATACATGCACACACAAATGAACACACACATACAAACACACACACACAAATGAACACATACAAATGCACACCACAAAGATACTACAAAACCTCAAATCAACTTCAGCACACATTATAGAGATTCACATCCAATGGTCGACAAACCAGAATAATCCAACAGTCCTGGAAAATGTATAGGAAAAAAATCCCTTTCCACCGCCCCTTTGAAGCAGGCCCATGATTCCAAACATACTGAGTGTGCTACCTTTTAAGGGTATGCAGCGGACTCTGTAGTATGTACTGAAATTTGACTTACAGTAATGGGGTCAAATTATCAAACTTTCAAACCACAGGGTGTGTGAGTTCTGCTGTCAGGGTGCGATCAATCATATATAAGAGCAGATGACAGAAAGAGTCAACTCTGCCCAACCACTCAACTAACTTGTTGTTTTGAATTGAGTACTCTATTCAGTAAAGTCCCCCAAAAACAGTAACACCATTTACATCAAATGGAATGAGTGAGAAAAGCCGTTTTAAAGTAGCTTTCCTGGGTTTTGCCAAAAACTAATTTCAAAGCATTGTCAGATCAGACAGAACAGCAATTACTAGTGGCAGTTCCTGCATCTTTTGGTTGCGGTCTTTAATGTAACCCAGGTGTTTACACAACAATATAGACTGTTAAAAGTTACGTTTATAGTTTTTTTATTTCTTCAACCATGAAACTGTTAAAAATGTCTTAACGTCTATCAACTAAAAAATATAGGATTGATCATTTCTTAAGGACTTTAAACATTTAAGCACTAATTTAAGAGGTTAAAAGAAAGCCAAAGATGTTGTAGCTTGAGCTTGTGCAAAATGACATCAGATTGCACTAGAAGGCAAAAACATTTTTACATCCTTCTGAAGGCATTGCTTTGGCATCAAATTTTAAAGGACATTTTGCATTTAGTAAACCAGTCCCCAAACAGACATTGACCAATCACATTAAGCAATTTCATCTTAAGTTTCCTGCTAAAAATGTAAAGCACTTTGACTTCTGTCTAAAATGAAGCATGTTAAGCTAGCAAGCTAAATTTACTTTCTACAGACAAAGCAGTAGAAACCACATGACAAATCACAAAGCATTAATGTGAGGAGATGCCATGTGCTCACTGTGTTATGATCTCTCATTCACAAGCCATTTTATCCCTATCCACAGGTAGCTGTAGCACCTGTACCAATATCTCATCATGCAAAGCTAAAAACAGCTGAGGTGCCACTAACATTTCTGTTAAGGTAAGCAAGTCATGTCAACAAATATTATAAATTTAATATTTAAATTAGAGTCCAGACAGCACTCCAATTAGCCCTGTTCACTGTGAAGATGTATGATGAAGATTATAATCCTCTTTGACACTGTCAGCAGCATTTATTTTTGGAAACACATAATTTATTTCTGGAAATCAATAGTCATATTTATATTAACAGATTTCAATCTGATTTAATATTAGTGCTTCATTAATAATAAAATAATAAAATAAATTTTGTGTCTTTCCTCTGTCCTGAGTCCACGACAAGCAGAGAAGACATCATTCTTTCACCTCTGCATGCAGTAACAAGGAAGAGACGGACAAAGGTCACCCACCACTAACTAGCTTAGCTCAAATAGCTGGACATTAATGGGAAGTATTAGCCTGCCTCTGCTTACAGTCTTCAGATAAACTCTTCAGCAACTCTAAACGGTTCTGTGTGCCTGTTGTGGCTTGTTTTTTACCGTGTTATCTTCTGCTAACAACTTCTTCTACTCATAAACAGAGGCTTTGCTTTGTTGACCTACTTCTGCAGTGGTTTAGTGAAGTTTGCGTACAAGTCCAGTCTTTTGAACAGCTCTTTTAAGTGAATGACGAGAACTGATTTGCAGTTATGAGAGAGCCATTCATTTGCGAGTTATTCTTTAATTTGTAGGCAATTTGCATTAAGAACGGCTCCCGAATGAAGGGCTCACTCACAACCACAAATTGGTTCTGACCGTTCACTTTAAAGAGCCGTTCAAAAGACCCAAGTCATTCGCAAACATCACATCGCTAGCTCAAACCAACGTGGAAGTACATCAACAAAGCAAAGAAAAAAAAAAAAAAAAACTGGACTATCGCTTTAAAAAGTTGCTAACAGAAAATCAACAAAAGAGATGAAAATACCATAAAACAAATTTAAACTTAGAAATTTGTGTTTTTTCAGCCATTTAATAATGAACAGTTTTTGTTATAAATATTAGTGTCAATATGGATTCATAAAAAAAGGTAAATGTTTTGTCATTGTTCAGTTAGTTCTGTTTAAGTTAGTATGTTTTTTTCCTCTGTTCCTTGTTTAGACCTCGTTTCCTCTTCTTCCTTGTGTTTCCTGTTTTATTTTGAAATCCCTCTGTTTCATGTGGTGTTTCCTGCCCTCCCCTCTCTGTGCCTCTGATTGTGATTCCCTCCACCTGTATGATTGTCTTACCCGTGTTTGATTATTCCCCAGTGTATGTAGTCTCTGTGTTTCCCTTGTCTTTGCCGGTTCATTCATTTTCCATGTCACACTCCCTGCGAAAGTCTCCAGCGTTTCTAGTTTGTCTGTTTCAATCAAACCTTTTGCAAAGATTTTGATTTGTACTTTGAGTTTAGCCTCAAGTTTATTCTTTCTTTGTTATATCCTGTTTTGCTTTGCTCCTTTTGTAAGAGATATTATTTTGTGTTTTGACTTTTTGTGAAGGATTAGTTTTGTTGTTGTTTTTTTAATCCTTTTTTAGTTTATAAAAAAGCCTTTGTTGTTTATCTGCAATTGGGTCTTACTTTAACATATCCTGACATGTTTATTGATATAAAAAGACTGGACATTAAAAATCTCTGAAAAAGCTGACGATAATTGCTGAGCTCTGAAATAGGCCCACACCCAATATCTTCTCTCATTTTTCTTCACAACAGAATCAGTTTTTAAATTACAAAAGTGATTCATGTTGTTTAAAATACATGAAATGGTTACAACAGTGGGCTGTTTATTTGGGTATCTTCCTGGTTTTTTTAATTCATTTTACAACCTTTAAAATAAAACGTGATTAAACATGTTTATTTCACCCATTAATGATGATTTAGTTGCTCACATTGCTCTTGAACTTTCAGTCCATTTTTATAAAAAATTGATTTCAGAAAAATTAAGACAATACAAAATCTGTAAAATTGTATTTGCATCTCTGTGCATATGAGTTATTTTTTAAATGCTTAAAATTCATGCACTGATGTCCTAAGATCAGTGAGTAAAAGTGTTTAATAACTGTGATACTAATACCAAGCAAAATAATAGTTATAATTATTTCCATAGCCAAGCCTACAGTGACTTTTGTCAACATCATGTGAACAGACAGTTTCCTAAATCAATATTATGATTGAAGTGCTTGATGGGGCACTTATTTCCAGAAGCAAACATGTCATGCTGATTCAGAGTTTAGGATACTCTACTGGATGCAGGTCTTTATGAAATATTATTTATAATGTGATCATTAAAGAGACTGATAAAATGGTGTCCAGCTCTTCACTGGAGAAAGACTTTTCTACCACCAGCACGTACTTCCTGTAATATAATTGATGACAAATCACACACCCTGTGCTTAAACAAACAAGTATGGTATGGTCTTGTAAATCTAGTCAGAGTGAAAGTTCAAATGCAGTGCTAACCCTAACCCACAGGTAGTTTGAGATGTCTTTAACCTAGTTTATGTTATGAAACAGTCATTGGATGCAAATACAAACCTGGAATCTTTAAACATAAAAGTAGTGTCTGACTTGTCTAAATGTGCTGACAGTATTTTTTCTCCTCACTACAGCTAATTTACATACTCACATAACTGGCTCTACCATCCCTATGCTCTAAAGTTTCAGACAAATCACAAGCCAAACATTATGTAAATATAACTTTATTTCAATTCAGATATGTCCCGCAGTTGTTTCCCTGGTACTCGCTCCAACTAAAGTTTGCATGACTACGCTGCCCGAGGAAGCATATGGAAATGGTTACAACAGAGGCCTTATTTTTCAAATAATACACCTCTCTGTGTCACAAACACCCCCAAGTACTGTGAATGGAACACTCACCTGAGTTGCACTGCTTTTGGTCCAAGGCAATAAACATTCAGAGACAAGGGGGGAGATGGTTGAGGTGATAAGCTCGGGAAAAGTACCCAGAGAAGGGGAAGAGAATGACTCCTCTTCCTCTTTATTGGTCCTGAAGGACAACAAACAAAGCGACAAAGAGAGACACAGAGGCTGCATTAAATATGGTGTGCATTGTAAAGCTCTTGTTTCGTGTTTCAGATTATTCATTGCACCAGCAGTTATGAGATTAAAATTTCTGGAGGTGTGTTAGAAATGTTACTTTTATTAATGTTTTTCCTATGGGTGATTTAAGACCCTTACATAGTGCTCTGAGGCCCCCCTTTCTTACATTACAGAACCCCTTAGCTCCTAAATACTGGGGCAGATATTCTGCCATACTGTTTCAACTTTACCAATATTTAAGTTTATTCTTTTTAGCTATCATTTTAGATAATGGGTTGTTGTGAACTGATATGTTTTAGGGAAGGAGCTAGCAACAGAGCTGCTTTGATTTTCTTTTTTTATAAAATAACACATTAACGCCATAACAGCAAAAGCAGATATTACTTAGAGCTAGAAGTTAATAGTTGGACCCTGAAGAGGAACCCATGAAATTATGCATATCACAAAAAATTTTGGCAGAATATCTTTTCAGGTTTACTTAAATATCGTGACACTGGAGAATCCTCATCCTTACACTACTGCAAGAAGGGAATTTTACAGATATTTGGGCAATTTCCCATGTTTTTAAAGTGTTTGGATCAATAAATCTGATGTTTGTGAAGTGAAGAACAAAATATGCTCCATAATCTAAAACATCTATGATTAATAGGTTAACATTAGCTTGTTAAAGCTACAGTACTCAGTTTTTTGTGTGTGTGTGTCACTGGCCCAAAAGAATATGATTACCTGTCAACAACTCATTAAAGAAGCCACATGAAAGATCATTGGACACTGGTGCCCTGTCCTTGCTATGTAGCGAGCCTCTCAAAAATCTTACAAGGGATACGCACTTTTCGGTAAATCAGGGCTCAGTTCAGGGTCAGGTGCTCTTATTCGATCCTCTACAAAAGGTAACCTGGCACACCAGATGGACCATTCAATTAATTTCACTAGTCCATCTGGGAAAAAGCCTGAAGGAAGTGTTCGGAGAGAGCAGAACCTTTCAGAAGCATATTGGGCAGGTGATTGGACAATCCTTCGGTCGTCAACATTTATTACGGGCCAATTAGATAATGTCTTAGGCGGGAGGTACTGTGCTGCAGAACGTGAGCCACTTCATAGAAAACCATAATGTCAAAGCATGTCAGAAGTGAAGCAAAAATATTTTTACAATAGAGAGATTTGTAGTCTAGTGTTGTAACTGAAACGCAGTCCAGATCTGACAAACTGCTGCTAAATCTGTTAGCATCTATGCTAGTCAGTGTACAAGCAGTCACTTCCTGCTGTCGTCTCGCTCGTTCATTTTCCTGCTCTAAAAGACTCTGACTGGACCGTGCCGCTTTGGGCCACTCACAGTCATTGTGGGTTGGAGCTTGGCAATAGGGATCCCCCTGATTACAGACATTGAATCAGGCAGGTCCAGCTACTGTGCAAGGTTACAACAAAGGTATATGCTTGTTATATCTAATGAGCTTTAGCAGTTTAGATTCTACAGCCCATGGTTTGTGGCTTTTTTGTGGCTGCAAACACATTACACTGGCATAATACTAATGGCAGCTAAAGGCACACAAACACAGTGGATTGGTTGTGAGTAAAGAAGAGGGCTAACATTATTAGCAAAAAGTATCAGGAGTTGTATCAGCTGTCACGCTCAGACAGTGTTTAGAGGCAGCTATAAAATAAAGAAAGTAATACTCTGATCAAGTAAAGAAAAAGATAATGTTAGTCATGATTAGAAGTCTGTATGTTGCAACTGTCTTTGTACAGACCCAGTGGAGCATCCCACAGTATTAATCCTCTATTTTCCCTCCCTGGATTTTCTCTTCAAGATGAGGCTCTGTAGAAGTATAATGTAAGCTTGTTTCATCATTTGTTAGTGCATCTTATTGAAGTAACTGTAGTTCCTTCCATGACTTAAAGTGAACCTGGTTGAAACCTTTAGCTGGCAGCCAAGATCACTGACTTCTTCACAGTGTAACATACAGAAATGCATTTCTCTCCCATCAGTACAGTGTTATGCATGTATACGATATTACCTGAGAGTTATCAAAAGTCCCACACTGTACACTGTATTTTACCCTCAGTGGTGGGAAATTTCCCTTTACTTTGATATGATTAGTAACTATAAGCCTGCAAAGTGTAAAGTTGCATAGTTACATGTAAAAGTTATACATTAAAATGTGACTAATTTAAAAGTATAATGACACTGGTATTGAAAAGTGGCTTGACAGTAAATTTAGTTTCTTGTTGCACTGACTGGCTTAAAATATTTATAACTTCTAATCTGATAATCGATATTTTAGCACTATGCCAGTAATATCATCCACAATAACACCAGTACAATGAAAAGAGAGTTACATCATGATTCAATGACAAAAAAAGCATGTGAAGCCTTTAGCTCTGCACAGAAACAGAGCCCTTTTTCATTTTTGTGCACAGCCTGGCCAATAAAACAGATATACTTAATTAGACATAGATATACGCTGTCGTAAAGATGTGATTTATATCAGCATGAGGCTCTCATCTCCCTGTCCTCTCTGCTGCAACAGCTGAGGGTACATGTGCCAACATATTGTGCACTTTGACAGCCACATCATCAGTGTCAGAGCAGGGATAAATGAAGTGTGTGATAAATGTAGCACTTTTGTATCATCCAAGAAGATAAATCTTAGTCTCAAATTTTCATAAAATATCACTTTGAGGCAAAGTTGCCCTCTCCTAATTCAGTTCTACATTTTTAAAAAATAAAATAGGCTTAAATTTTTTTTTATAAAAAACGTCAAAACATGTTACTATAAGGATTAAACTCTTGCAAGATATACTGTATACAGTACATCACAATTCTTTTACAAGATGAGCACCCCTAAGCTTCTGATTCAAAAATTGACATTTACCAAGCATCTTATTCATACACAGACACTTCAATAAGACCTGTGGTGTACTATTTGCATTTAAATGGTATAACTAATAACACTTTATAGAGAAATTTTTATACAGATCAACACAAAAGATAAAGTGCATGTCGATTTCAATACCTGGAGCTCAAAGCCCTGAATCCACATATTAAAGTGGCCTGAATCTGATTTAAAAAGATCAGATTTCACCATCTTTTCCATTCAAACAGTAATAAAATATTTCCGGTCACTTGGGCATGTAGTATAAATGTAGCCTCAGAGTACTGTTGCCTCATTGGGCTGATTTCCCATTGCATCTTCCCATGTTGTGGAGTGGGGAGTTTAAATGAAGCATATTAACTGACTGCATAATTTAGTAGACACAAGACTGCAAGAACATTTTTCTCAAAACGTTTGAATGATACACCTCTGACCATCCAATGCTGAGTAAAATGGCAGTCGGTGCTCCTGGAAGCTCCCTCTGATCTACCTACTATAATAGAGTGCTAGACGTATCTGGAAGTTTGAATCACTGGTTCTTATCAATAAAAATACTGAGAGCTGGTCCCTGAAAATAAGCACTGCATACTTAATATACTTGGTTTGAATTACCAGTACTTATTAAGCAACTGTAATCATCAGAAGTAAAAAGCAGAGAATCAACTGACTGTAACTTCACTGTCTCTGAGCCTCCATCATTTATTTTATGCACTTAAGTCTGTCAGACTGTCCTCTGACAATCATGTTAGTGGTCATTTGACCGTGCCAAGTGCAAATCTAACAACATTTTATAAATTACCATCAAACATGCTTCAATGTTCCAGACAAAATCTGTAGTCCTATGAGACATTTGATTAGATATTTGGTAGACGGTTTTAGCTGTACTTCATTTGATTATCATCACACTGAAGGTAAAAATATGATCTCTCCAACGTGCAAAACAAAACTACAAATTAAAAAACCCACTATGACAAGTAGGGAACCAGACCAACCAAGAGAGCAATACAACAATAATTAAAAAACACAAGTAGTAAGAATACACAATGACAACCAAAAACCAGCACCAAATGAAATAAACACAACAGCAATGTTGTAAACACAACAAATTCAGTAGACACAAAAATGACACATACCTACAACAACAAATGGCCAATTACAAATCAAAACTGATACAACAAAAAAAAACACAAAAAAGGAAATTGCCGAAAAAAACAAAGGCAGGCAGGATGAACAAAAATATTCAGGAACACACAACAGAAAGTGGGATAGCACTAAGGATAAAATAAACACAACAACAAACCAACAACACAAACAAGTAAAAACACAATAACAAATAAATCAAATACAACAACAAATACAACAACAACACATTAAAATCACATCAACTATAAATAAGGTGTTAAATAAAAAAACACAAGCACAGCAATTAAAAGAACACTCAAAATGTGACAAGAACAAAGCAACAAATCCACAAAGAATTCATTGAACACAGCCACAACAAAAAGTACACAAATAGAAACAGAAAAAAACAAGCTATCAGCAAAAATGTGGGAAAATGCCATATCTCACAACATTAACAAATCCTTTAGAATTTTCTGCATCAAGACCTGGATTTGGATCACCACCAAAACCAAAAAAAAACTTCCTTGTGCCATGATCAATATTTCCAAAAATTTTTTTAACAAAATCTTTTAATTTCCTTTTAGTTATCTTGCACATGAACAGACGGACACAAGCAAAATCATGACCCCCTTTGCAGAGATTATAATGAACCAGTTACTACAATAACTTATGGCTTAAAGTCAAAAAAAAAAAAAAAAACACAACAAATACTAAAACAACAAATCAAAAAAACAATAAATTAATGAACAAGACATTAACAGCCAAACACATCCGTACAAATTATATAATACAAAAGCTAAAATAAATACAATAAAATCACAACAACAAATCAAAAATCAAAGACAAAAAACCAAAATCAAACAACAAAAACATCTACGTAGAAAGCATTAACTTAGAAGGGAAAAGTTTGTAATCATTCAATCATATTTGTGGTTGTACGCTCAATTTTTTCTATTTGTTATTCTTACTTTTTTAATTGATTTATTGTGTTTTCTTTTTTGTTGTTATGTCTTTTTCAGTTGTTGTGTCTTGTGATAGCCATTTGTCATTACAATAGTGCATTTGTTGTTTGGTTTCCACTACAACTCCATCACATCATAGTGAGTTAGATGTCCACACCTCTGGCAGCTGAGATGGTCTCTGGTTCAGTAAAGGTGCATTTCACTGACTGGCACTTTCTTTACTGCTCTGTAAACACAGCTGTTACTCAGTTACTAATTATCTCCTGCACACTAACAGGTGCTTGATTGGATTCCAGCTCTTTAACTGCGCTGTTGAAATCAGACGTTAGGCTTCATTGATAGCTGCCCCTGAGCCGGGCGCAATTGTGTTTACAGGTACAAAGTCTGCTCTGCAGCTTTCAAACAGATCTCTGTCTTTACTTCTGCAAACACAAAGAGTGCACTATTCTTCTGCAGGGCAGCTCAGCTCAGGCAGAGTAAGAGAGACTACCTTCACTTTTAATGCATCTTGACAGTTGAATCTTATAAACTGACTAGTGTCCTATGTTGTAAGAGTAAATAAAAAGAGGCATACCTGCTCCCCTTGCAGATCGGAGTCCTGATCTTCTGGGCATTTGGTGTTAGTAAAGGAGCACGCAGAGGGATGAGGGCAGGGCTGTGAAAGCCACTTCCATTACCCCTGTCACTCTGAAAAATCTCTGCTTTCTCCCTGAGGCGTCCAGAAGTGTGTATTTCATCCAGTGTGTTATTCATATCACTCATGTGGGCTACAAGGCATCATCTGTAGCGCAGAGAAGAAACAAGCCGTTGGACTGGAGTGTGTGCAGTTTAGAGCAAGCAGGCTGGCCGGGCTCCTCTGCTCACAGCTCAACACAGCACAGCACACACACACTCACACACAAGTCTCTCTGGCTCATCTGCTGCCCACGAGGCTGGCCCAGTGGGGCAAAATGATCCCTCCTACCCAAACATGATCCACCACAATAAAGATATTTTTAACACAATGACTCCCAAATAGACATCCTCCCTCTGACACAGTAGCATACAAATAATTAACCAATTAGCTCAGCCTCTGCTGGTCTTTGTAAAAAGTTGCAGCTTTAATTGCCCTCCCTTTTTTTGTTTTTTGATATAGCTCCCTTGCAACCTGGAAGGCAGGAAATGTGCACACAAAGCACTCTCTCACAAAGGGGTTGTCTTTAGCTCGGTAATGAGTCCGGGAGGGCCGCCAGTACTATAAAACAAACTGTTCTTTTGTCATGGACTTCGCACAAGGATCCAAATTGCACTTTAAACTTAGTTCACTGTAGAAGGCATGTGTTTGTACGTAGTGGCCAGCCCAGCAGATTGGTTGTGTTGTGGGCTGTGTCAGTCAGTGACAGGCTCCATGTGGGGGGATGGTTAGGATGATAACATCTTTCTGAAAAGGTAATGTGTAACAGAGGCTGACTGGGAAAGGACAGGCTACTGGAGATACAGACTAACAGGCAGCGAAGGGTTAAAACCATAGCTAACAATACTAACAGAAGGCAAGGCTCACTTAAAGTTATTTTCTGACATGAAAAGTAATTGTAGTGGTGCAAGACTGGTTGATTTAGTTTAAAATGTTGCAGCACAGAACCATGCAGATGTAGTGCAGCTTTATTCTAAAGAACAAAGACATGTCTACCTCAGAAATTTATTCTGTTTTATATGAGCTAGTGCTGGGGAATGTGGACCATAAGTCATATCTCAAAGGTGAATGACATGCAGCATATATCTATTCTCTAGCAAGGGTGAGGAACCAGTCTTCTTGGGTTGTTGTCTTCCTGGGATGCAAACTGTCTGTCTTTGACATCACCAGTCCTACTGAACTTGGTCCTAAGTTTAGAGATGGTACCAGGGCTGGCATCAAGTAATGCTGCCACTCAGCAGCACACCAGCTTCCAGCTGCAGGGAGATTTTGCCACAGTTTTTTGGGTGCTTAACAGCACATTTAGCTGTGTTACTCATTCAACAAACACCCAACACTTAAAGATGTACTTCGTTGTAATGGTGACTGAGCAGGTTTTCCAACAACACAAAACATAGTATCAATCACTTTTATTAAAAGGGAGAAATAGTTGACCAAAGTGAAGTTTTGAAAACTTTTTTTGCGGAGTACACATCAGCCTTAAATCGGGCACAAACTACAAAATATCAGGCCCGAGTTTTAACTCGGATCCCCACTTCAGACGGGAAAGGTAAGATTATCTGGTGGTCCTAAAGCTTATCCTACCTGTGGTTGACATCATAAAAAGTAAAAAATGTTCAGTATTTACGGTCAGAAATTGCCATGTGTGGAGTCCACTGAGAACAGCCCTGTTTTGTCACATGGGATGGAACAAGGCCAATCAGAGAGCAAGCTGGCTGAAGCAGGAAGAAAATACAGTCATGGCAACGAGAGTAAAGGCCAAGCATGAATCAGACATTAAAAACGGAGGACCAATTTGCTGATTTGCTGCAAAACATGACTGTAAAATATAACCTGGAAATTACATACAACATAAAACCTACTGATGAGGAGAGGAACAGGACTGAAATCATAACCACCGAGAACGTCATGGGAAGTTAACTGCATGCCACATTTAGCTTAAATTCCTCCTGACACTGTCTGCCATGTTGTTTACACTAAAGTTGTATTTAATCAGGCCAGATTACAAGCTGCGAATGTAGAGGTCCTGGTTGTTGGTTGGTGAGTGAGTCTCTTGGTGTGTGGTGTGCTAAGTTTATCTCTTTCTGGCACACCACACATCACAAGAACAGAACTGTTACATCTGTCATTATTTGTCTTTATGTGTGGGGTCTTTCAGTTTTAAAATCACTTAGGATTTATCAGGTCTTACTGGAACTTGGCAATCTGCCGCCTGATTTAAAACCTGTAAGTAATCTGAAATCCACCAAAACCCACAACAAACCATGAGATTCAGTATTCATTTTAAAAGGTCACGTTTTATGCTAAATTTCCTTCTAAAATTTTACTTAATGCAGAACTATGGAAGTCCTGCCTACACATCTCCAACATGAGAAAATTACCCCTTCATCCTCTGTTGCTTGAACCACCTTACAGTTAAAGTATGCTTAAACACACCCGTTAGAAGATTACCCCCAAATTTTGTCATTAAAGGATATGCAATGTCCCCCATATGGGAGACGCTTCCTGAGCCTGACATTTGGCCTTACATATCTAAGTAGGTCTGTGTAGTCACAGTAAACAATAGAGAGCACAGTGCTAAAAAGTTGAAGCAACATCCACTTCTTAAAGAGGGGTGTGGTCAGCTTAAGAAGACTTGTATTCAAACTTGTTCTAGGATGGGCTGAAACTGAAGGGTTTATAGGCATGATGAATCCTTAATTAAATAAAAATAAGTTTATAACCCCCCACCCCCCACCCCCACCCTAAAGTGGGAGTGCATGGATGTGTTATATATATAGACAGAAGCTGCTTCAAAGTAAATAACAAGCAACAAGATAATTTGTAGAGATTAATACCCAAAGACATATGCCTCCTCCTTTCCTCTTTCTCTGTATGTGCACGTGTCTGCAAAATCATCAGTGTGCTGAAGCAAGGAGAGGAGGGGCTGAGCACAGAGGCCAAAGGTGACCTCAACCAAAAACAAGGCGAGTCGTGATGCATCCCTCCCTATCAAAATAAGTTCATTAAGGCAGCTACGGGCATTATTTCCTCCCATTCTAAAAATAGAGACACAATAAAGTATTGAGTGTTAAAAGGAGAAAAAAGGATGTTTCCAATAGAAAGAAATCCTTAAGCTGCATTCACGCACTGGTGTTTTGGCCAGCTTTTGCCAACATAGAGGAAAATCTCAAGCCTTGTCAAGCTATGTCAGGCCATGCAGAACTGAGGCCACATTCACACTGCAGCTCTTAATGCTCAGTTCTGATTTTTGTTGAAATCCTATCTGAAGTTGTTGTGCAATCTGAGCTGACAAAATTATCACAAAGTGATAAAGAGATGAAGTTTGAGAAAAAAAGAGAGCACATATTTTAACAATGAGCAGTGGCTGCTACCTCTGTACAGAGGCGTGTGTATATATGGAGTCTGAGCCAGGAGCGGTGGGATGATGAGGGGCTTTCACTGACACAGAGTTCATCCATAATTGTTTTGTTCATTGTTTACATTGAAAAGTCCCGCCTCCTCTGGTGCAGATTTATGGCGTTTGTCTAACTTCAATAACCCAAGACCTGGCTGAAATGTGACATGATCGTTCAGAGTTAGGTCGATTTGAGGAACATCAGATGTGTATCTGATGTAGGACCAAATATGAAAATGGCCTCGGTCTGATTTGAAAAAATCGGTTTTGTGCCATTCAGACATGTCAGTCTGAAGAGATCTGATATGGGCAAAAAAGTCCGACTTGGGCCACTTTTGCCTGCAGTGTGAACGTAGCCTAAGTGAACATCAGTTGGGCAACACTAAAGTTTGTTAGGTCTGTCAAAACATTTTACGAATTCTAAGAAAGCATAATACTATCGTTTTGAATCAGTATTGGTCAGTTTTAGCCTAAAAGTAAGTATCTAATCGACCACTACTGAAATTTTTGCAGATATTTACAGCCGATATATTGGCCACACATATTGGCCATATATCAGCTGCAAATTACACAAATGTACCATACTGATGCTCCTTCTCATGACTACATGGGTTTCATTTTTGCAAGAGTTAAATGCTGTTTTTCTTGTTTTACATCTGTTCCTCGCAATAATATACTTGTGCTCTTGACCAGAAATATTGGTATTGGTATATCTGCAAAAATGATCAAAATTCTATCAGCATATCGGACCACTAAGAGTTGACCGCTGCTTACCTTCACTACCCTCAGTTACAGCTGTGTCATCTGTGTTGGCTCCAGCTGCTTCTCCCTCAGAACTGGATTCTGTTTTTCGACCTGAGGCGTCTTTTTGAGGACGGCTGTCTTTCGTCCTCTAGGCATAGTGTCGGAATACTGGGACCAGCTGTTGCTGCATGTACTGCAATGCCATAAACATCCAATTTATAAGGTGTTCACTGAGTAACGTCACAATACATTTGTAAGTTAAGCACACTACCCATGCGAAACATCTATATTATGTAACGTTTCAAATCTGTCTACAATTAGCCAGGGGGCCGTCCGAAAAGTGCACCAGCACAATGCTTCTCTCCACTTTGAGTTGCTGATATATGCTGAAATGTGAACAGGCCTTTAAAGCCAATGTTATTATTTGACTTTATACATAAAAGTTCTCACACTGTTTTCATCCATCTGAGACTGTACTACAACATGTTGAAGATCAACGATTTTTTTTCTTGCTTCAACTTAAAATAAAAAAAGGACCTTGCCGTTTTTTGCTACAAAATTGAAGGTCAGACTGTTTAGGGATAAGACAGTGTAATGGTGTCATTATGGTGTCAGTACACGCCACCCACTGGCTACACGTTCGAATAACGAGATTAAAAATACAAAGTGTATTTGCAAGTAAAATAAACTTTACTTAACAGAAATTGAATTAGTGTACATAGAAATACACATTTCTTATGTAGTTTCCTTTAATTCTGGAAAAAAGGCACAATATATATTGCACAAGAAAAAAACACTGCAATGTTAGTTTTTTCCAAAATTGTTCAGCCTAAATTCACACACAGACTCACACTTAGGGATAATGTAGAGCCACCAGTTAAACAAGCAGAACTGTTATAGGTTCTTTTTGTAACAATCTGTTAATTGAGGATATGGCCTGGCCTTTTCTAATTTCTAAACTCAATATTTTAATCAACTATTGCCAATTCAAATAGTATGATATGATTTACAGACATGTACCACCTGCTTTGGCACAAGTGCTGCTTCCCCTTCAGACGTAGAACCAGCTGTGTCAGTATTGGTTTCTTGTGATTGATTTTTTTAGAGAGCAGAGATGAGGGCAGACAAATGGTTCAGCTGAGGTCCTCTGGTGGACTGATACAAGGACAAGAAACCCGGGGAGGAAAGATAGAGCCAGAAGTACCCTATAGACTGGAACACATTCTTCTGGTATCAGTCAATGCAAATGCTAATTACATTGATGTAGGATGAATGCCAAGTGTACATTGAGGACACAGTCTCATGTGGTAACACAAGGGCAGACTTTTTAAATATGATGCACTAATAGGTATGCCATACTTAGTTACTTTTAAAGAAGCAGTAAATTTGGCAGCTTTATCTGCTGCATTATTGCATTTTATACACCGTCATTACCTTTTTTGCGAGCTTGGCATTTAATGATAACTATGTAGACAACATGGTGATTGACTTAGAGCCAAAATTTGAGGTAGAAGTTGAATGGGTGCATCACCAGAACATTTAAAACCCCTTTGCTGACAGACCCTGCAAGTAAATAACAAACTCCATGCATGTAAGCAGCACTATCGGAGAAAATGTTGGCGCTCTGGCCTTCCACCATGTCTGCCAATAAAGCCAGTTAATTGGCATCCTGCTGATTTCAACACTGATTTTGACTCTGGATTATTGTTCTTAACTAACAGGCCTTATTGCAAGATCACATGACATCTTTTTGTTTTTTATGACTGTCACTGAGTCAGATTAAGTAATCATAGTACCATAAAATCACACAGGACTTGGTCAACAAACGTAACAGGCTACATGATTGTAACGATTCTGGCTAATGTGATGAAACAAGCAAAACATTGTATCAATCTAAAGGCAACAACTTGGGGTTGTTCACATCCAAACAGTTCCTAAATGGCATGATCACATTAAAACTAGGGGTGTCCCGATCCGATATTGATATCATATATCAGTCCGATATCAGCCAAAAAACAAATATCGGATTATATCGGCCTGCATCTAAATCTCTGATGTAAGCACTCTGATACAAGCAGCCCATTGTAATTTATTTTTTATTGATTTAAATCAGTTGTAGATATGCTTATGTTTAAGTTAAACACAGTGGTTATTTTGCAGTTTAAAAATATATGTTTTTGTTTTTATTGGATTTATTGAGGTTACTTTTCAGGGTCTTCTAATTTATTTTTTTATTTGTTGTATTTAATTGTAGTATATTCTTATGTTTAAGGTTAAAATTTATTTAACCCATTGGTTAATAACAAATGGGTCAGTTTTTCTCATACTTACTATTGCTGACTACTGTTCTCTGTTTCAGTAACCTCACTTGATCAAGCCTTTTCTTACAGTCCATACTACAAAATAAGTAATAAAAGTATGTATGATTCCTGATGATATCGTAAAGGATCGATATCGGTATTGGCCAGTACTCAAGGCTGCAATATCGGTATCGTATCAGAGCTGAAAAAGTTGTATCGGGACACCCCTAATTAAAACTGTTTTGTTATGCCTTTAAACGATGAAAGAACGTGTAAACTTTTTCAAAGTATTTTGGGACAGACCACAGACACAGTCGTGCTCCCACTGTACTTCAGCCAAGTGTCCAATGTGACATTATGGACAGATTAATTGGTCTAATGAGGCTCTAGTTGTTGCCACTGAACCATACTGACTCTGCTTTCAGAGCCACGACACAATGAATGCCTTCACTTAGGTTGCTGCCCTCCCTGTGAGCCGTCTGCATTTTGAGCAGCATGAAATTATAAAGGATTGATCCTTTCTGCAAAGTTTTACCTTTTATCACAACATGCAGCTGTTGGAAGTGTCAGCAACAAGTTTAGATCAAGGTGGACCTGCTCTATCTTCTGTGGTCTTTGCTGTAGCATAACTGACCTCCTGGAGCAGCCATCTAACTCAGATCCTGTTCATCTAAAACTACACCCGGCTCACTTTCCTTATTCTAACAGTTTGTGACAGAAAGCGGAACAAGACTTACAGAACAGTTATTTGTCCATACTGTGTTTGTGTTAGGTTTAGCACACTCAAACACTTCCTTCTGAACTCCTATGGATGCTGTACAACCACTAAAAGACTGATTCATGGCAGGAAAGGGGCTGAACCACACTGTGAGGTTTTCCCTCTTGTTGGCTTTATGAGCCCCACAGTGGAGGATGATGGAACTGCTGCTGGTGACAGCAGGCTGCAGCCCTCTGGGATTATTTAGGTCCAAATCAAAGTAAATGTAGATTAAAGTGTCTATTGTACAGTGTTACTGACAGCAAAGGTAGTTGTTGTTCTTACTGTTTATTCAACTTTAACAGGGTAGAATTCTTTTATATTTTACACCCATATTTCACACTAATCTAGCTGCTAAGTCACAATATAGACCATCGTGAGTTTAACCTTCATATCACACTTAAACTACACATAATACATTAAAACCAAAAAAATACAAAAACTGATCAGATATTCATGGTATCTTCACTTTCACTGCATCACAAATTTTCACCAACTTCAGTTCAAAATGAAGATAAAGTTCTTGATCCCTTTGCCAGTTTAGCTACGTTACAGGGCCATAATTATTATGGAAACAGATTTAATACCCTGTACTTTCCATGTGCAAAACAATAAGAGCACTTCTTTCTTTTGGATTGAAACAATGTGGGACATAATTCATTCAAAATGAATCTGATGCTTTTTTTTTTATTTGTGCTGTGTCAGCGTAAAAAAATTAAACCAAGCAAGGTCTTAAACACTTTGAATGACATTCTGTCAACATTATGTCATCATATATTATTTGTTAGGGGGAAATCCTTTTTTATTTATTTCATTTTGTTTTATTTTCTCAGTCCTGGGAGTGTCAGAAATAGACAATAAATGACAAATAAATAACAGAAGAAACCCTCAATATATTGCTATGTCTTTATTCCGTTGCTTACTTATTGTACTGAGAAATCTTGATTTAAAAAAAAAACTATATATATTTCCTAATTCCCTATTGTCACATGAAGAGTTGCATGTTTTGCCCTAGGACGGTAAAATGATCAAGGGGGGCTATCTGTTAGAAAGTAGAAAAAACTTTAAATCTGAAGCCTGGCCTAAGATTGAAAGCAACTCGTACAATTTTTTTTTTTTTTTTTGCTGCTTTCGTCATAACATTATTATTATTTTGATTACACAGAGCACTATAGCCTTTTGTTACAAATGGAGTTAAGATTTTGAAGTTTGTGAAAAATTGAACATTTCTGCCATACATCATATAGATTACTGATGGAAAAATAAGCTTAAAAACAGAAACATAAGTCTCCCCAGTGGACCAATGGGAGCTGACAGCTAAGTCAATTTACAGCTGTCCACTGTGGCATCATGCACTCTGTAAATCTAATAAACAGGACGGTTGCACCACTTGTGCTCTCTGTCTGTTGGCTTATGGAGAATTCAATGAAGAGAGGGACAGCAGTGATCTCAGCAGTGATCCTGTCATTTTAAACACTTATGAGAATAGCTGTGTGTTATGGCTGAATAAGAAATACTGCTGCTATACAGCTTCCAAATGTGTCCGTCACATGCACACGATAGAATAATGGAAGGAAGCTCGGGTTAACTTTCAGGTCTATATTTATTTTTATTTTTATCCAAGTGAAATGTCCCTTTTAAAAAAAAGCTGTAGCATATAATGGCTATATTGGATTTAGGATGTTAGTCTATGCATGTGTTATTTATTACAACAGTGGTTAGGGAGCAAAGCTTTGAAGACCTTAATAGAGAACAGTAGTCATCATCAGATATGATTTAATCGGTCAGTTTTGTGAGCCATCCAAAAAGGTAAAAGATAGTAATGAATTTAACTGCCATCTAATTTTTCATGTATTTAGTTCAAATGTTGGGATTCTAAGCTAAATCAAAAAACTCTGACTTTTTTTCTTCATATGACACAGTCTTTGATTGATGAAGAGGAAATAGTTGAAATGACAATTTTTTAATAAAACAAAAACCAACAATACAGTGCTTAACAAACGTATTAGACCACCTGTCGTATAAATGAGAAAATGTAAATATTTTGGAAATCCCTTAAAAAACTTGTTTAAAACTGAAAATGTTCTGTTGTTGGACAAACATTTAAAACCGGAATGAATCATTTCAAACTGAATTCACCTTGCGTAACATTCAACCACTGAAACTATGTTTACTGCTGAGGGATGCAAATAAATCACTATAATCTGACATCTGGTCAAAAAATGATTATAATAACAATATATGCTTTACTATTTTGTCTGTTTTATTGTAAAACAGTACATTTGAAAATTCATAAATAACAATAACAACTGTATTTTCGCAGTACAAATATCATTTCAGTGAAAGAGCTTCCACATACTGGTGAATTAACAATTATAGAAACATTAGAAATGAATTTGGCAATTACCAGTGCTGATATTTTAGGACAGCAGTGGCATACACCTTGTACTTGGTGGTGGTCAAATAAATTTGTTAAGCACTGTATACAGACTTTTAGTAAGTTTTAATTTTTATGCCTATATTTTTTGACTCATCTAACATTTCACAGTTAATGGAATAAAGAAGTTAGCTGTTATAATAACAAAGGGAACAAATGGCTCAATTATGTGGTGGTTATTTCATTTTATAATGTCGAATAGTAAGGTTTTAGGCCTACAACCTTTTCTTACTCTTTCATTGAATTCCAGTCCTAAGCCTTCATAGGTAAAAAATGATAATTAATTAAAAACAAAAAAGTCCACATTTTTCAAACTACTCAAAATGTAGGCTTTTTAATGTATATTGGAATCACTTACTGCACTGAATGCTAATGAATATTTAATGATTCACATTGAGATATTTATTTAGGCAGTTTGTGTTTATTTTGATGCTGTACTGCATTAACATTTTCACCTATAGTCTTGTAATGTAGGCCTACGTCATGTCTTATGTCATATAAGTTGAACAGCCTTCACTTTGAAACAGGTAAATCACCATATGCCATACTATTCTGAAAAAAAGGTACCTTGTAAAACGTCGTTTGAATTTATGCTGGCACTAATTACACTGTGGGTTTAGGAGAAGTGTAGTCTTTTTCAGATTTTTTTTTTTTTTTACAAAAATGTCTGCACACGAAGCAGGTCTTCATATTAACAGCTTTCATTATGAACTGATGATTTTCACCTTACAATGATACTCTTGTATTTGAGGGCACACGGGGATAAATGATTTGAAAGTTTACAGTCTTCACAGTAAGGGCTGCCCAAATACGCCTGCAGCATGAACGAAAAAATAAGCTATCCAGTTGAACAGGCTATAACAGCTCTCAGACTATTTTTGGTTCTTCCTACCTTAATGCCTCTTTAGGTGCAGTCCCATGATGATGTACACTCTGTCCTTCACATCCCTGTCCAACCGAAAATGGCCGCCATTATTCGCAAATGCAGCACAGGTGCTCTACTGACGCGTTACGTCACAAACCCTGATCCGGTGCTACCTGCTCTGAAGGCCAGGGTTTTCCCGCTCCTGCATACTTACTGGAATTTTTCCTTTTTTTTAATTTACAAAATTAAGGGGGGTGGGAGGGTTAATTTCTTTCAGTCAATTTGTTTTAATTCAAAAGATTAAAACAACTAGCCAATTACAATGGAGCAACCATAACTTGACACTGATAGACAGTGCAGTTGCTGCATCACTGAAATTTAGCTTTCTGCCTTTTAAAAATATATTAAATATTCTGATAAGTATAACTACGGTTTGCAAATTTCATCAAGGAATTAGAGAAGTTTAGAAAAAAGGTGGACCTGTCACCAGTTGATGCTGCTTGAGGGTCCTTTGCTTGGTGTGGCAACCTTGGGAACCTCTGATGAAGCCTGTTATAGACTGTTCAAAGGAAGACCAGATGTCAACCTTTTATTCATTAAGCCTTAATGTAAACACACACACACATTAATTTAATACCAAAGCATCTGAAATGATAAAAGTTTTATTTATCAACACTGCTTTACAGAGACAGGTGTGACAAGACATCAGTGTCTTTCTGCATAAAGCCACATCCAAAAAAAGAAACAAAAAACCCTCTGTAATACTTAAATATAAATTCAATGCATAATCTAAAGAGCATTTAGTACCACAGGTCAGACCTGGTCTGTTGTACACATCCAGTATCATTTAGATTGAGTATTTTCTCAATAAACCCCCAATAATATTAGCATTGTAGAAATATGTATAATTTACAATGTTATCCTTATTTAACATTCATCTTTACTCAACAGTAATGCATTAAATGCAAGATAGTCATCACACAAAACAAGAGGAATGCATTAAAATACACAGGTCAGCCATATTATTAATGACATGAGAAACTAAAACAAAACACAGTAATTATTAACTATCAAAATACATTATTTATGTACACTGTTGAAGGCTACCAGAGGAGGTAAAATTTAAGGCAATTTGCTTCTGGGCCATTGGATTAAGAGATCTTGTAAGACAGAAAAAAAACTGTTAGGAAATACATTACAGCGACTCAATGTGTGTGATGTGACATATTGCATAGGCAGGATTTTCTTACAGTAGATTGTGTTTAATTGAAAAAAATAAGGCACTGCTATGGACTACTCTCTCCTTCCATTTGAACAGGTCCGCTAAAAGGCTGTGGTGGGTTCTCTACTCCCTGCAGAGTTGAGTCTTTATCACCATCTGGCACTTTATTTTCTCCATCCTGTGATTTAAAGAAGAAACAAAATATATTTAATCACAAAAAATGACTTTTCCTAACAACAGGAAGAGACAGAGAGATAAGAAACGTTGTTCATTTGTTTTTATTTATTTAGTTTGTTTATGTTATCCTTTTTCTATTTTACTTATTTGTTATCTACCTTATGTTGCATTGTTTGGTTTTCCGTCTTTTTTATATTTCCCTGAGTGTTTATTCCCTCCACGTGTTGTTACCTGTATATTGCTACCTCTGCTGCCAGGAGGTCATATTTTTGCTGTCGTATGTTTGTTTGTTTGTTTGTTCGTTTGTCTGTTTGTTTGTTAGCAAGATTACACAAAAACTACTGAACAGATTTTGCTGAAATTTTCAGGAGATGTTGGTAATGGCCCAACTTATGATCACATTAGATTTCGGCGGTGATCCAGATCACCGCGATTAGCGAAATATTGTTTTTGCTCAATAACTGTCTAACTAATAATGATATAAACATGATCCCGAGGGCTAGGTTTGGGTTTTCAAGGTCAAGGAATCATATTATGATGGTAACTTTATCATGAAACTGTTGCTTATAGATGTAACAACAACATGTGAGCTACCTTAGGGGAGGTTTGCGCTCTCTGAGAGCTTTCAAGTTTTTGCTCTGTACTGCCTCATCCTAATTAAAACAAACAAAAAAAGAAAACATCTGGACAAATATACAGATATTCACACATTCTGTTGGAGTACTCATTTGTTATATTTAAGGAAATGTTTATTGCCAAAAGAGTATTTGTTACATTACGCTAGCAATACTCCCATCCTCAGTGTTAGTATTTGGAGAAGTTCTTTTCACAGGGAAAAAGCACGAGATTTGGCACAGTATCATGACTGCACACTTTCTTTATTTAGAGGATGTTCTGAATTTCCTAAACAGCCAACATAATGAAAATCTATTTGTAAAATCATACATTTAAACTCTCACTTCACTGTTTTTTAAGTATTTCAGCTTGGAAAACTTTACATGAAATATCTTTAAATAAGTTTAAAAAAAAGTCCAAAGTAATCATTACAATGTATAAAAACTGATTTATTTCCCAAGACATCAAAGGAAGTGTCGCAAGGGGCCTCTCATAAAAATAAATATATATTAAAACTATTTCAAGTGGTATATTTCAACTATGACACTAAAAATAAACAAAACATTATCTAAATGTAACATAAAACCATACTTATTTGGATAGATTTATGAAAAATGAATTAAATGTATAAAATACAATATCCTTAACTTGTAAGTGTATTATATGTCTTATTGGGGGTCATAGAATAAAACACTCATGAGTCCCTAGCCTTTGTAATCCTGTACAGTGTATGTCACATCTTAATTAAGTTAAAGTTATCAATAAAGTAAAAGTTATCATCAGACTAGAGGATCTTTATCAGACGATGAGTTACGATTTTTATCCAAACATCTCAGCAGCAGACACCACAGCTGGTCGCACAACAAGATGGCAGTGCCCATAAATGATTAAAACAGAGGCTTATGTTTGTTCCAAAGTTGTCAAAATTAGATTAAAGAGGATCAAACTGGTCAGAAAGAGCTGAAAACTATCTGTTAGGATACTCCTCGCTCTCCTCCTTGTTCTTTCAGTAAGAAGTTGGGACAGTGGTTTTTATGTCATTGAATTGTTCCCAGGTGCAAACGCAAAAAAGAATCTGTATTATTGTTATGTTTATTATGATGATAAAGTGCAAACTGCAGTGTCAGTTAAAATCCTCCTTAAACAAGAGATCCACTTAAAATTCTCTTAAAAATCAGCAAAAATACCAACAAACAATCCACAATATGGAGATCATAGGGTTAGCAGCAGGCTGCGCCATGAGGACCAGGGGAAATGATTACAGGTCAGCTAGTCCTCCTACTTATAGAGGTCCAACGCACTTCACAGGGTTATGGAGCTGTCAGTCAAACAAACTCAACTACACCCACAAAATCCTGAGAAGAAGTCTAATCAAGGGCTCCATTAACAGATATTTAAAGGTATTATGGTAAAAATATTTAGTATAAAAAGAGCCCCTTTCCAGGTGTGATAAAATCTTAATTTCTTTTTGATGATTCTTTTACAGTAAATTGAATTTTCCTGGGAGAGACTCAGCTTTATAAGATGCAGGTAATAGAGGACCACAAAATTAGGAACAAGGCACAGAAGATGTCACATCAAAAAAAGTAGATTATATTTTTTTATGAATGGGCTCTCTAGATATTTCATTTTTATTACCTAGTTCATTTTTTTGTAGAATAAAAAATGTATGGGGATCAGCTGTATTTGGTTTGCTGGTTTTTAATTAGGGATGAAAATTGATCAGATTTTATTGATACCAATGCCATTATTGATTCTGTTTATCAATCCAATTCGGAGGTTGAGCAGGCCATTTTTATTTATACTATTTATTTTATACTGTAGTTTAGTTCTATATTGCCTGTTTGCACCGTGGGTCCGAGAGGACTGAAATTTCATCTGTGCTGTATGTCAAGCATGTATAGCATATTTGACAATAAAGTTGACTTTGACTTTGACTTTTGACTTTAATGATTTTCTATGTGAGAAAACTTGGCCTACATAGGTTTTCAGTGGCAATAAATGTCAAACACATGACAATCCTGACATTTAATGCCCTGCTGCACAGATAAATGTGCATGCAAGTTGTTGGTGTTTCCACCCACTAAACCCTGTGAAGCTGGCGTCTTTTTTTGTTGAAAATTCAGCATCAGTTTTGACCACTTTTGCCCCCTGTCTGCAGCGGTTATATTTCTGGCTTCTTTGGAATCATTTTGCTGATTGCCTCTGTTGAGACCATTATGACCTGGATTTGCAAGGCATGCACAATGTAGTGGAAGGAATTATTATTGATTCCTAACTGGAATTGGTTATTGATTCCTATCCCTATTTTAAATAGATTGTGTCTAACATATTGTCTTTGTTTCTACAGCCACCTCCATTCCAAATAGCCTTTAATCCCATGCTAAAGCCATTTTCTGGTCTAATTCAAGTCAGTGGATCACTGGAAATATTTTTATGTGTTCAGCTACTACTTAGAGATTCCTGAAATGTATCTGTAATGGCTGTCAGACCATAAAAGAGACAGCACAGTAGTCACAAAAGTGGATATGGATAGTGTCATGCAAATCTAAGCAGAAGAGGAAGAAGTCACACTTTTGTTTCCTTGAAAAATCAATTTTTAAATAAAACCAAAAGGTGCTGTGATTGCCAGTGCACAGGCCCTCCTACTACTTAACAGTTCATTTATTTTCTTAAGTTCTAGCATAAAATTGGCCAGTGACAGTGACCCTGCTAGTAGAATAGTCCCTTTTAACTTTAATCATAAAAAGTATTTGCATTTAATCATCTGCTTTGTGAACTTACCTTGAGCTTAGAAAATCCTTTGGACTCAATGACTGCTGAGGGACTTGTAATTGGGGAGAAAGGCGGTGATAAAACAGGGGAATTCGGTGATTTGGGCCCATGCATTAAAGACTGGCTTCTTTTAACAGCGGAGGACACGGCCTGAGCGAAGCGGGACGGGGTTGTGGGAGTGAAGGGCCTCGGGGCTGCGAAACTCCTAAGTTTTTCCAAACTCAACCCTGAGCTTGTGTCTTTACTCGGCAGGCTACTTTGCCTAGTTAGCCGTACAAGCGCAGCAGTCTTTTCCTCCGTTTTGGGACTCAGCTGGACATTAGTGGCCCCTGTTGACTCCACTTGATCATGCACAGGAGGTGGGGAAGGAGGGGGAGGTAACTTTGCTCTCTCTGGACTGGTATGGAGGCTCTTTTCCGCTGCTGAGGTTACGTAATACCCAGGTGTTTTTTTGTGCTGTGCCAAACGGAAAGAGCCAGGCTTGGGTTTAGTTGCGGGTGGAATTTTAATCTCCTTGACCTCTGTGGGTGAACCTGCCGTAGATGCCAAATCACAAGCAGTAGAGATCTGGCTGTCTGCTTTCTGTAAATGGCCCGGTGATGAGGGATGATTTGATTCAGGTATACTTCCATTGACAGTGTCTTGCATGGCAGTAGTGCTAGTTATAAAATCTACGCTGGGAACAGGAGAATGCAGCTCACTTTTCTCCTCCTTTTCTCCCTTTGATGGTGTGTTGTCCTCAAGTTTAAGAGAACTAATATCAGGTACCTCCTCCGGAGCAGCAGGGGGCGCCTCCAGTGTCAGTTCAACCTCAAAATATCTAAGTTTTTCCACAGATTTCTGAGGCACAATTGTGTACGTCGTCATCCCCACTTTTGGGATGTAGTCCCTCGTCAGCTCGTTGGAGGGTTTGGGCTTTGGCTCAGAGTTTGTGGCATAAATAGTTGGGGATTTTAAAGGTGGCGAGTCTTGGCATGGAGAGGTCTCTGAAATGGGGGGTACAGCAGGTATGATGTCTTGCTCCTCTGTTAAAGTGGCCATATCTTTCTTTTCTGATGTTTCGACTTCTGTGGGTGGAACTTCATCCAAAAGCTCTGGTGGAGGAGCAGGTAAGTCTGTGAAGTCCGTTTGCACCTCAACGTCCTCACCTGCAGGCCGTAGTGTTACAGTCACAGTTGGACTTTCCAGCCTGTCGGTCTGCTCCCTGAGGGTTTCAGTGTTTTCCTGAGGAGAGGCCTGTGCTTCTACATCTTGTGTCACAGGCAGAGAAGGGCTACTTGGTGCAGAACTGCATTCAACAGCAGCAGTTTCAGGTGTGGGCTCTTCACAGACAGGCTGCTGGTCTGCATTTTCAACCTGACATGTGGTAATACCTGTAAGAGAAAGATATGATCAGTTTAGCATTAAGTACGGACACTGAATCCAAATTTCCACAGTCATGAACTAAGCTTTTGTGGCATTTTCTGAGTAAATTGCCCTCAGGCACTAGAATTATCCAGTGCCTGAGGGCACCCATGCAAATGGTAAAACGGTCAAATATGCTCTAGTGCTCAACATTCTGTACTGCACTGAAATTGCAATATTTTCCTTTTTGCAGTATGCTAAGAAAAACACTTGTGGTTTTAAATAATAGCTTATGACAGCTTAAATATGGGCATTTATCATTTGAATCAATCAATCATATCATACTTATGTTGTATTTTAAGATGATGTTTTGGGCCTGTAGGATATTATAAAGATGTATTATGGGGTCGTATGAGAAATGAAGAAAATTGCATGGACATAAAATGTGTTTGCTGCAAGATGAAAAAACAGTAAAAAGAAAACAAGGTCTGCTTACCATAAGCTGCTCTAACGCCAGTTTAATGAGCATTATCTACACAAATGTAACCCTTTAGGTCCTAGACCTACACCAGACATAACCAAAAGAGGAGGCACAGCCCCACATATACAACCATGAAGTCACCTGACAAGTCATGTGATAAATGACCTAACAAATGTACAAAAACAAAAAATACAACATTAGAAATAGAGACAGAGAATAAACATTCTATCTACTCCATCATTTAAGTTGGTCTGTATTTGTCTACATCTTGTACATTTGTAGTGTATAGAAGGGCTATGCCCAATGTCGTTGAAAAGTTTCTGCATTTTGTTCATGTTTCAAACCACAAGAGATTTATTCACAGCTTAAAAGGGCAGAAACTCAACAGTGGGGAACAGTGGGGCAAGCATGGGCTACACCTGACTGCATCAAACAAAGATGCATTATGATACATTTGACTGGCAAAGCTTACACTGAACACGAAAGTCTTGATTTCATAGATAAACTAATTACTCTAATTTATTGTGTTAAATTCACACTTACACATTATTTTACTGCAAATTCTTGTACCATGGTCAAAACAAAACTTCAGCTTATTGTTTACAACACTTCATAAGCGTACTCAGGTGCACACAAGTGACTTTTAACCTTTTTTTGCCCAAGGGTAAGATTAGTCCAAAACCAAGAAACACTATGTCCATGCCAAAAAGTCAGACTGACATGTATAAGGCACAGTATTCTATCAGGCTGTAAATTTTCATTTTCAATCTTCTAATGCCTGATCAAGTTTGACAAATTTTTGTAAAAATGAAATAGAAAATTTTGTAACTTTGTTTGATTCTATAAATTCAGCAACAGATCAAAACTTATCGGATCACAGCTGTATGATCTAAATTGTAGAGATTCCCTCCTCTCATTAACTATTTTAAACAATGTTCCCGGAAAGGTTTTGTCAGGTTGTTTTAAATAAAAGCTAATAACAGGGCATATTTAATGCTGAAGGGAAGCATGGATATGGGAATAAAATTCTGTCTGGTTTATAACTATTGTGGCTATTTGTGGCACTTTTTCAAACAAATATATACAAAGTGTAGTGCCACTGGTGGAGGACAGTCATGAGACAAAGAACCTGAACCTTTTTATTCTTTTCAAAAAATAATAATACATAGAAGATGCAGAAATTTTTTATTATAGTGGTGCAGGCAATGTCATGATCCTGTGTCCAAAAACTAGTGTTTCTCAAATAGGAGGGGTTGCAGTCACATGCCAGGGGGGTCACTACTTGTTCGTGGAGGGGCTTGGCCACATAAGGGCATGGGAACCCTGAAATTTTGATTGGTCAAACCATGTGCCAATTCACAGTTCTGCAGGGATTGGCTAATTGTCGCGTCAGAGGTGGGGTGTAAGTAAAATTAATGTGTTCTGCTGGCTTCTGTAGGGAGTGTTTTCAAATGTGGAGTTTATGCATTTTTCGTTGTTAGAACTTAAAATTGTGACTTGTATTCAAATTTATTCCTTGAAATGAATAAGTATATCAGTTGCCATTTATTTTATCTTTTCTTTCGATGGAATTCGGGGTATTAATTTTTATTTATATTTTGATATAACAAGGGCAAAGATGTGCTACTTATTTCTGTGTTTGCACAGTTATATATAAGGAAGAAACTCTTGCTCACATGTTTGGATGCATTTTAAATAAATCTTAACTTTGCTCTTTGTGGCTGGTTGGAAAAAATTAACATTAAAGGGGGGGGGCACAACAGAAAGTAATTGAAAACTACTGCCTTAAACCAACCTTTATATTATCTCAAGCTTCACAAACTCACTCATTTGATATAGGTCTGTGAGGAGTCAGTGCTTTGGCTTAAGGCAAGACTTCAGCATTGGGCCCTGGTGTAGTTGGGCAAAATTCACAGCACATGAAGAGGTATTTCTTCAACAATTCTGCTGCTTGATGAACCCAACAGCACTACAATTTAAGTTTAAACTCACTTGTATCTGCCACTTCAGATGATTCTGTGCCATCATCAGCTGGTAATTCACTCACAGTCGCAGGATCATTCACTGTGCTCTGCAGTTGACTGTAAAAATAAAACCAGCAGAGTTTAAGTATTGAAAATAAACTAAAAATATTTCTGAGGTTTGAAAAGTCACACTAAAGTTCGTACTTGCCATCTGAGGACAGATCACGAGTCTGATCTTCCCCATGGCCCTCAGTGGGCGTTGTGCTCAGGGTCTCAGTGTCAGGAGACGGTGAATGCAAAGAAACATCAGCAGACATGTTGAGGCTGCTGTCCTCTCCATGTGTTTCACTAGCAGTTGCAGACTTTACAGAGGCAGAGGACTCCTCTTGCTCCATAATCTCCTCCAGTGTGTTAGTGACGGCACCCCCTGCAAAACAACAGCACAAAACCAACCAAAAAAAATGTTATTCAGTTGGTGTTGGTACACAGCCCCCTTTCTGGGAATAATAGTTCTCTTTTAGAAATAACTCCTCCTGTCTCCTTTGTCTAAGTCTTAATTTAGCTCTTTGAGGAAGTGCATAACAGGGGAGCAGAGAGCAGAAGGAATTTCAAGGCTGCTTAAACAAAACTGAAGCTTTCCTCTGTCCTCTGCTTTCATCTCTGTTTCTGCAGCAGCACTGAGCTGTTGGGGAAACAAAAGGGGAAGTCATATCTCTCTCTATGAACTTAAGTGTTTGAAACTTAAGGAGCAGTAGGATGACATTAACTGAGCGTACCAAGAAAACAGCAACATGAAAAAGTCCAGGGAAATGCGTCCTTGTTATAAGATGATGCTGTAAAAAGAATTGGGACTTCTGATGCAACAACAACAACAAGCATAATTGTGTACTAAAACCAAGAATGAAAGACGCGTGGGAGAAAAATTGCATGAAAACACTGTATTTCACAAGCAAATCCTTTTTAACCAATATTTAGTTGAAAACTGTACAAATTCAAGATATTTAAAGTTAAAAGTAAAACAATACACTTTAGAGCTTTTAATATCCACATAATCTGAACTCGATGCTTAAAAAATACATTTAAATACATTTGGGACAGGGGTGGGAAAGACTATGATAGTTGAGGAATGCACAAAAAACACCCTGAACATTCAACAGGTGACAAGTACTAGGCCTGTGCTACAAAGTCCATACAGTAATGTATCATCATATACTCTTGCCGATACATGTATCAATACAGATTCCACAGAATCGATGCTGCAGTTGTAAAATAGACCCAGGAAAACACCAGTCATGGTAAGGCTCAAAAGGTGGCAGGAAGCCAAACTTCACGATGTAGCACACGTCAAAATTTAAATTTCTTCTAAAACATCAAAAGATCTAAAATGTAAATGTCTGAAGTTGGGGGATTTCCAAACATTGTCCTTCCTGCTTTTGCTTAAACAAAGGACAAACCCTGTGGGGAATTCTGTACAAGGCTTATTCAAAATCCACAAACTAAGCAAATCACAACTCATATCTTGGCCTCTGTGTCGTAAGGTTGCTGGAAATATCAGGCCTTAGAAAGTATCATGATTGGGCTGCAAGGAACATTTCTAAAAACATTCCTCAACATGTATCTGTAAAGAACATAGAAATTTCACCATCCACAGTCCACAGCATCATCAAAAGACAGAGCATTTTAAGGTCTCTGCACATAAGTCATAGATGAATATCACAACGGGGGTCTAGGGACACTTCAGACGACCTTTGTAAGTTAACCCTGTGAGTCACTGCATCCATGAAAATGCAAGATAAGACTCTACCATAAGCCAAAACCATATGATCAATGACTGCCAAATGCTTCCTATATAACTTGGTCTGAGCTCTTTTGAAACAAACTGAACCAAAATAAATTAGTGTTCTGTGGTCTAAAGAGTCAACGCTACGAATTGTTTTTGGATATTCTATAACTTCCACTGGTTTTCCCTCACTTAAGAGGAAAAAAACTTTCAGATTGATAACAACCCAAAGTGACGGTGTGTGATGGTGAAGGATGAAGTATTAGTGCCCATGGTATGGCTAACCTGCACATCTGTGAAGGCATTACTAATAGTGAGAGGTACAGTACATGCAGATTTTGGAGCAACATGTGCTTTCATCTAGGCGACATCCTTTTCAGGGATGTTCCTGCTCTTTTCATCAAGACAAAGCTAACAGCCACACTCTGCTCAAGCTACAGTGGCCCTGATTGGTCTCCTATGGAAAATGTGAGATGCATTTTGAGTTGCAAAATACAACTAGACCCTGGACTGTCAAGCGAGTTAATACCTGCATCCATCGCCAGACCCTGAGAGAGCAGCTTTAGAGGGAAAAGTGGAATAACACAGTGGTAAACGTGCCCTTTTTCACCGTTTTGATACTTGTTGCAGACATCAAATTCAGTCCACATGTATTTGTACATTAAAAACAGGACATTATGAGCCACAAAAAGCCATGAGTTGTATGTCAGAACTAGCTCAAATATTCTATTCTTATTGTATATGATCCTTTGTATACAGGATACGTGGCTCTACCCTCCAGAGACAAAACAGCAAGGGTCACATTTATCCACACAATCACAGGAAAGTACAACAAAAATGATTTACTTCAGCAATGGAAACACGCAGGAATATAAAAACCTGCACAAACTTAAAATAAAGTTGAGCTCTATTGTCTGTCTGACAAAACATTTTCAACAAGCTTTACCCTCAAGTTTACAAAGATAACCTCACCTCATCAAATAAAATAGAAACCATGTATCAGTTTATAATATGATTAAAAGTAAAACAATTAAAAGAAAAAAGACAAAATAATTAACTTTTACCTAAAAATTAAGAAAAATAATAAAAACAAGACATAAAAAAATGTTTTTTTAGGTGGAAAAGTACAACATTGCTCTGAGATCTATTTCACGGGTTAGGTAAGTTACAAATAAACTGTTAAGAGGTTATTTAGGATAAAGTGTCACAATCCTGACTGCCTTGTTATAGAACACGATGAATAAAAAGCCTAACATATATTTATGAAAAATAGTCACGTTTTGTTGAAATTACATACAATACTGTGCCAAGGCTCTGGTCTCCTCACAGTGCTGCAGTCATAAAAATGAGCCACTGCATAAACTGACCACTAGAAGGCACAAGAGTCAAATAAATATTGTTCGCTTGGGCAGAAAAGATCAGAAATCTGCCTTTGGGGGTCCAAAACCTCTGTGATAAACATTTATGAGTAGGTGTTTTTTATTGCATCAGAAGCAGCTCTGCTGTTTGATATCGATAACACTTTATAATAACTATCACTAATACACAGTAATTATAAGCTTAAGATGGGGCTCAATGGGTACATCCCTGGAGTAGATTTATTTTATTGGCCTTTTTTTCCTGCGTTTTCTACCATAAACGCATCTGTAAATAAATGAACATTTATAAATGTCCTACAGCGTATTTACTGACCATCTGTCCAAGTATTTAAACACCATTGCACATTTATAACATTTAAATAATGTCTGCAGATGTTAACATATCAGATCTTAATCATGAACACTGTATTTTCTGTGTATGAAAATATTATTGATGCTTTAGAGATGGTTTTGCAAAAGCTTTCCCCAAGCTTTATGCTTAATATGATAATCAAAAAAAAAACGTATGCAATATATAACGTGTTGAAATTGGGTTTCGGTTGTCAATTAAACAAACCCAGCTGTCAGGCAATTACTACAATTAATCATTTATTATGAAACGCTTCATGAAGTAATAAACTTCCAAAGCCCTTTTTTAATTAAAAGAGGAAACACGTCTGAAAAAAAGTTTCTACCATTTTGAGAGTTGAACCAATCCATAGAACGGTATGGTTCTCATGTGAAGTAAATATACTAATTATGGACTGTGGGGATTTTCCTAATGCAGCAGGATCATTTATGCCATGGGTATAATGATCAGGAGAGTACAGCTGAGCTTCAAATAGTACCTAAGATGTCTCAGATCCCTTGTTTGTTGTGTAGGTGTGCAGATTAGCTGCTGTGTAAGTAGGATTTCAAAACAGATTACCTGCTCAGAATAACAAGATTTTCAAGTATCTGGCTATGTATAACACAAGTTATACATCAGTAAACATCAGTAATGAAAATAACTGATGACTAGAGGACATAAGGGGCAGCTAGCAGACTTTAAACAGGCTTAAAAGTTATTAAAAATAATAATAATAATATAAACATCTGGTTTTAAGCCACAAAATTAGTGTCATGTTTTAAATCTAAAAGTTGCCTGCAGCTTATAACTGATATACCAGTATAAAATGCTGAGACATGCACTGTCATGATCGCTGGAGCAGTTCCCAGAATCACACAGTGCACACAACCTGACACAATTAAAAGTAAAAATTCATTGTAGCTTAATACGAGTGGCCAATTCGCATCAAAATGTATGGGGAAACACGTAGACAGAGCTATTGAGGCTTTGTGACACTTTTTAACAGCATTTACTTCTCATTAAGTAATAACACAACTTTTCAATAAAACTCTGTTATACACTTGTGTAGTGAAGTAGCCCAAAACCTATAGTACAGGTAACAGAAGTGCAAGGCAACATGGCAAAAGTTGATGGCAGGTTGTCGGACTTGTCTGATCAGATTATAAATCATCATAGTGAAAGATAGTTCAGACCATGATTCACTCTGGTAGACCCCTAAAAACTGACTGTGGCTTAAATGCATATCGGGGGACTTATGTAACAGATTTTGAAGGTCAAATATTATGCCAAATCCACATTTTGATGTTCATTATTTAAAAAAAACATGTTCTTGCCAATCTAGAAAACCCTCCCAACTTGGGAAAAAATTCTCCACTACATCTGTTGCTTGCTTTACAGTTAAAAAAATGTGCACTTTAACAGTCTGTTTGCAAAATGTCCCTATATGATGTCATTAGAGGACATGCCAGCTCCCCCAAATAGGAGACGCTCTCCTGTGCCAGTCGTTTGTCGGGGACACAGCAAACTTCAGCGGAAGGAGCATTTCTAGGCAAGTCTGGGCAGCCACAGTAAATATTAAAGCACAGCACCAGAAACCCAAAAACACATCCACTCCTTTAGAGGGGAGTGACCCGGCACAGCTTTTGACCAGTTACACTAAAAGAGCCTGTTCTTGGCAGGGCTGAAACAGATGGGTTTACAGGCGTGCTGTACGGTGGGGCAGTTTGTATGTGGCCCTGTGATTGACGAGCAACCGTTTAGGGTGCACCCTTCTTCTCGCCCAATGTCAGCTGAGCCCCCTTGACCCCAAAAGGCATAAGCGGATGATGATGATATTAAATATCTAGAGTGAATTGTGAGACGAGAAATCTGGACTCAAATTTGAGATCTTGAGGTACAGTCTGTTAATTATTAACAGGATCAAAATTATTTCAGACTCAAAGTCAATTTTGATTTACTTTGCTCATATCTGACAAGATCAACAGCACAATTTATGAGTTAAACTAATTCTCATTTTATTGTTTGTTGAAAGTTAAATAGCTACAACTTAAAGTAGATTAACTTAATTAACAGTTGTTAATAATGGCCACCACAGCTTAATGGAGAAATATAAATTTAAAAAAAAAACAAACCTGTTGAATTTTCCTCTTGAGTAACTTTTTCTTGGGTAACAGCACTCGGGGAGGTGGGGGGTGGAGGTGCTTTTCGTTTGGTTCTCTTCAGCGAAGATTCTGCCGAGGACCCCGGACTCAAACCCGATATCTACAGTCCAAAACATTTAAGAAGGTTTTATAATAAATGCCCATTTATCTTTTTCTCTGTCATATTAACTCCATAAAACAAGAGTAAAATGTCTGCTCACCTGCTCGTAGTCCAGTGATGTGTTCGGTTCAGAGTATAATCTCCTTCTGGTGCCAGCGTCTGGTTGGCAGCTCTGAGACCTGAGTAGGGGCGGCTGGGGTGCACGTCTCTTCTTTGGCGTGTAGCTGTGTATTGAAGATGAACTCATCATTGATGAATTGGAGCTGGGCAAGGCCATGCTGAGAGGTCGAGGCTTGCTCACAAGCACAGGAGAAGCTGGGGCGCTGACAGTAGTTGCCTAAAAGAGTAAACATTCAATGGGGACATGATAAGAGGCCTGCTCCTGAATCAACAGGTTGCGTGTCAGCCAATGGAAAGGCAAAGTAAACAAACCTCCCTCTTAACCTTTAAAACTACCTTTTCTTACAGTTGTATGATCAGTGGCTGGAAATGCTGCTTTACCTGGAAGGATTTTTTCTTGCTTCTTCTAAACAAGCTAAAGAGGCCCTTGTTTTCTTCTTCTTTCTGGTTTTTGTTTTTGCCAGGCATCACTATTCCTAAAAAATTACAATATTAAAATGAGTAAAATATGACAGCTCCATTGATTTAATTGTTAATTTGCAGACTGAAATACCTGTTCGAGTTGGGGATGCTGGATACACAGGAGAAGCAGGTACTGCAGAGATTGAGCGAAGAAAATAATGGCTTATTTGTTGTAAAACGTTATGGATTGCAGCACACTTTGATATTTGCAGCACTTACCTTTTGTGTCCCTTGCATACACCTCTCTGATTGCATAATCATTGAGTGAGTGGGATGTGTCCAAAGGGGCCAGTGAGTGGACATCTCTCAGCAGAACTGTCGTCTCCACGTCAAATTCACATTTCTCACAGATGGCTGGCAAGTGTTCTGACAGGGGAACTCGGGGACTCACTCGCAGGATTGTTTTCTGGGTCTTTTTGTAGTTTATTACCATGCGGACAGTTGCCTGGAGAGCACAGAAGCACCAGTTTAAAAAAAATCGGATTACTCGTCATTAAAGCAAATAGTGGTGTGTGTTTAAAGTACCTCAGGCATCTGAGGGACTGCCCTCTTATTCTTATCCTCCCCTTTGGGTTTGAGCAGGATCTTCTCGGCGTCCAGAGTTCCTATTAGAGCGTTAGGCTTGAGTTTGGTGTTTTTACTGTTGGAGGTGACCAGCTCGAGTGTGTGGCTTGAGGGGTTCAGGTGATACCTGGCACATAGTGTTACTAACAGATCCATGAGAGGTTTGCTGAAAGAGAAAGAAAAAAATAAAAAGCCATGTCATTTGATCTGCATGAAAGAAGAGAAATGCTGCAAATCTGGGTTAAGTAATGGTTGACAGTTAAGTTAAATATAAAAGGCAAAGCAGAATGTAATCAAAGCAGATTTTCAAAGGCAGGCCAATAAGACTGTCAGGGACTCTTCCTCTGTTTTATATGTTTTGTATTCAGATGAATTGTGTGAATCAAACTTGCCTTGCCTTTCATACTGAGTATGACCCCCTGTCCTCTGGTAAAAGGCAAAAGCTTTGCCGTTGTAGATTTTCACAGTTTTTTTTTTTTTAATTCTCTGTGTACGTATAACTTGGAAATAATGGCAAATAAGACTCACAGGCATACACTATGAAGTCCTTTTGAGTCCTGCTCTGAAGCTTTATAGCATTTAGTTAATTTTCTCCTAAGCATTGTCTGCAATTATTAATCACTACTCAAAATTTTGTCTCTCATGTGTATACAACCCCTGGCAAAAATGATGGAATCACCAGTCTTGGAGGATGTTCATTCAGTTGTTTAATTTTGTTGAAAAAAGGCAGACCACAGACATGACACAAAACTAAAGTCATTTCAAATGGCAACAGTCTTGCTTTAAGAAACACTAAAAGAAATCAAGAAAAAAAATGTGGTAGTCAGTAACAATTACTTTTTTAGACCAAGCAGAGGGAAAAAAATATGGAATCACTCAATTCCGAGGAAAAAATTATGGAATCACCCTGTCAATTTCCTTTCCCACCTGCATCAGATTAGATCTGCTCATTAATCTGCAGTTAAAAAGGAGTGATCACACCTTGGAGCTGTTGGACTAAGTGGATTGACATGAATCATGGCTCCAAGACGAGAGATGTCAATTGAAACAAAGGAGAGAGTTATCAAACTCCTTAAAGAGGGTAAATCATCAAGCAAATGGCAACGTTCTTGCTTTAAGAAACACTAAAAGAAATCAAGAAAAAAATGTGGTAGTCAGTAACAATTACTTTTTTAGACCAAGCAGAGGGAAAAAAATATGGAATCACTCAATTCCGAGGAAAAAATTATGGAATCATGAAAAACAAACAAAAGAACACTTCAACACACCACTAGTACTTTGTTGCACCACCTCTGGCTTTTATAACAGCTTGCGGTCTCTGAGGCATGGACTTAATGAGTGACAAACAGTACTCTTCATCAATCTGGCTCCAACTTTCTTTGATTGCAGTTGTCAGACCAGCTTTGCAGGTTGGAGCCTTGTCATGGACCATTTTCTTCAACTTCCACCACAGACTTTCAATCGGATTGAGATCCGGACTATTTGCAGGCCATGACATTGACCTTATGTGTCTTTCTTCAAGGAATGTTTTCACAGTTTTTGCTCTATGGCAAGATGCATTATCATCTTGAAAAATGATTTCATCATCCCCCAAACATCCTTTCAATTGATGGGATAAGAAAAGTGTCCAAAATGTCCATGTAAAGTTGTGCATTTATTGAAGATTTAATGACAGCCATCTCCCCAATGCCTCTACCTGACATGCAGCCCCATATCATCAATGACTGTGGAAATTTGCATGTTTTCTCAGGCAGTTGTCTTTGTAAATCTCATTGGAACGGCACCAAACAAAAGTTCCAGCATCATCACCTTGCCCAATGCAGATTCATGATTCATCACTGAATATGACTTTCATCCAGTCATCCACAGTCCAAGATTGCCTTTCCTTAGCCCATTGTAACCTTGTTTTTTTCTGTTTAGGTGTGAATGACGGTTTTCGTTTAGTTTTTCTGTATGTAAATCCCATTTCCTTGAGGCGATTTCTCACAGTTTGGTCACAGACGATGACTCCAGTTTCCTCCCATTTGTTCCTCATTTGTTTTGCTGTGCATTTTCTGTTTTCAAGACATATTGCCTTAAGTTTTCTGTCTTGACGCTTTGATGTCTTCCTTGGTCTACCAGTACGCTTTCCTTTAACAACCTTCCCATGTTGTTTGTACTTCGTCCAGATTTTAGACACAGCTGACTGTGAACAACCAACATCTTTTGCAACATTGCGCGATGATTTACCCTCTTTAAGAATTTGATAACTCTCTCCTTTGTTTCAATTGACATCTCTCGTCTTGGAGCCATGATTCATGTCAATCCACTTGGTGCAACACCTCCAAGGTGTGATCACTCCTTTTTAACTGCAGATTAACGAGCAGATCTAATCTGATGCAGGTGGGAAAGGAAATTGACAGGGTGATTCCATAATTTTTTCCTCGGAATTGAGTGATTCCATATTTTTTTTCCCTCTGCTTGGTCTAAAAAAGTAATTGTTACTGACTACCACATTTTTTTCTTGATTTCTTTTAGTGTTTCTTAAAGCAAGAACGCTGCCATTTGAAATGACTTTAGTTTTGTGTCATGTCTGTGATCTGCCTTTTTTCTACAAAATTAAACAACTGAATGAACATCCTCCAAGACTGGTGATTCCATCATTTTGCCAGGGGTTGTAGTATGATGATTTCTCACTTTGTGGAACAAAAGATTGATTCTTGAATTTTAAAGCCTCTAACAAGAGATAATCTTCGTACTGTCAATTTTTTCACATCTATTGTGAAAACTAATCTAAAAATGTTCCCGTGACAAAACCCTGTGTTACAATTTTTAACATGTGTTGTTCATTTTAAACTAATTTCCAGGTTTGACTATGATGTCAGCATAATTTCAGAAAACAGCAAACAAAAAAAAGACAGAAAGCAGAAATGCATTATAATTAAGGGGGCTACATCATATGTTTCATTTCTGAGATCTGGATTTTATTTTTTATTAAATTTAAGGTCACACCCTGTGTAAAAAAAAATAAAAAATTCTCAACTGTCTTTTTCAAACAAACACCCTCACCCCAACGTGAAAGAGCCCTCCTTTCAGAAAATGTGTGCTCCCACATTGTGCTTGACAAATTTCCCCTGTGATGTGATGAAGGAATATGCCACCGATGAGCCAGTTTATTTGGCCTACTGACTTCCCCCTCCAGAGTTTCTTTCCCTCACTAGAGCCAAACAGCTCCAGAGAAAAAAACATGTAGGCATGTCCGAGCAGCCGTTAGGTGAACCTTTTTTTTGTAAGTTAATTGCAATTATTTCAGATTCTATTGCATAATGAAGATTCTACTCTCTCTTTTTTTAATTAAGTCCATTTTGATTCTATGAAGCACTTCTCACCAGTCTCTTGATCGCAATACAAAGGCAGAACTGAACAGTAGTGTTAATATTTCAGCTGCTGTTTGTTAATGATTCCACGTTTTAATCTGTCGGTGTGTGTGTTTTTGAATAAAAACCTCTGTTATGACATGAAACTTTATGGACATTTGTTAACATTCTGTCCTGGTTTCACTCAAACAGTATAAGCACTCAGGTCATTTCTGACCATCTGATCGCACATGAATGAGTGAGTATGAGAGCTGCATGTTTCAGGTCATGCATTGTAAGTGTTTCAGCCACGTAGAGTGACTTGATATTCCACCACAACTAAAGAACCATCACCTCATATCACACAGTGTCAGCCAAAAAAGTAGAACTTGTTAAGGATTAAAAAGCTAATGAAATACCTAAGAGCAGTAAAAAAAGTGAAACGTTTCATATTACAGGGCGCAAAATTCTTGTAACTTGTCTGCTGAGCTGTCAGAAAGCTCTTATCGTAATAACACCTCGTCAGCTGTCAAAAACTGAGATTCAGATCTGACAAAAAACTGGTGTGGCTTTTTTAGACTGAGACATGCAGTATGACGGCATAACAAAACACCTGACGGTGGTGTTGAAACCTGGAGTGACTCTCGATTGACTTTATTGTGTCATTAAGCCCTCCATTTGAGCCTTCACGCTGAATTCAAAGGGGATTAAACACTCAAAACAGTCTCAATCCAAACAGTTACCAGCACTTTTAAATGTTAACAGCAACCCCCTAACACAGGCATATTATCCTTAAAGACCACTTTCTCAGTAAGCTTGACTCTGACTTTGAAGATAAAATGTAAGAAGCTGTGCAGAACAGGGGTCACTGTAACAAACTGACAGTTATAGTAACATGTATATTTTCTTTCTCTCATGAACAACTTAAATCAACCCTGACATGTAATCCTCAGAATAAAGTGTCAACCTTTTTGTAGACGAACTTTACACAGGTTCAGAGAGAGAACAGACGTTAAAGAATTTAGTGATTAATTCTTTCACAATGGATTGGTCTGATATTTTCCCAAGAGGCCAAGGTGCAGCAAGCACAGAGTAACCAATGTTTGTAAACAGTGAGCACTGTGAACAAGATAAGGATATCCCAGGTAAACAGTGTCGATGAAAAGATAAAGAGCAGACAAACAGAAGGACACACAGACCTTGTCCTGGGACATAGGGGTGTGCTGACTCATGTTGATCGAATCAGATGCTGCATGGACTAAACAGTGAGGTGTCTACTTGTATCAGAAATGATCCAGACTGAATCTAAATGCAATGTGGGGTAAAAGATCATTAAACAGCTTTGATAAGAAAATAAAAGACAATTTGATCAGTTCTGCTGCTACTTAACATCCAACTACCTCACCCACTTTAATAAATGTTAACGCAGGGATTTTCTTGACTCAGAGTGGTGGTACGTTTTTTCTACTCTGAACACATGCATGTGTTGTGTGTACTACTCAATCAAACACTATTACGAGCAACATTAAGACTTTAATACTAGTGTAATTAAAGGAAGGATAATCCTAACTCTAAAGCCTGTTTTATAACGTATGTGTGCCTGTTCACAGTTCAACAAAATACTAAATGAAAGGTTGAGAGTAAATCTATTTGGTTCAAAGGAAAGCTGCTCAAATAAATTTTATTTAGAGGGAGTGGCTTCTGTCCACAACAACAGCGACATACAAGCTATCAATTATTTCATACTGAACACTTCATAACTGCAGCAACAACGTGTTACATTTCCACCTCAAAGTAGTTTTTTCATATTTGATCCAACAGTTCCATAAGTCTGACAAGAAAGGTTGCTTTTCTGCCTCCTTCTTCTTGCTTGGTCCCCCATTTTTTTACTTCTAACCTTCAGATCACAATCCTCCTATATTTTTAAGCATCGATATGAGCCAACTGGCTTCTTTTTAGCTGAGGTCTAGTGTGTGAAAGAGTACCGTAGAGCTTTTACACATCTGGTGGAAGAACTGCTACCTGCTGCAAGGTAGACTATATTGTGCTAAAGGTGACTGGGGCTATTCTCCTCAATGAACGTAATGCCAAGGTCCGTACCGTTATGTTTGTCTATTACAACAGTCACTGTGTCAGATTAGGCCATCAAAGAGCCATGAAGTTCTGCTAACTTCACAGTTGTACTGCGCCAGACAACACATCACAACTGACTAGGAGACAATAAAAGGAGGGATAACATCCGCAAACAAACTTACTGCATTTACAGAACTTCACTGTACTTGTTAAATGTTATGGTAAATGATAGGTTAGCTGGATGCTAGTATTCACAGCAGTTACCCCCCTGGTGCAGTTCCTTTCCAACATTAACATCCTCCATTTTTTTTAATCTGTTGTGGTAGACTCACTCCAACTTATCATGAAAGCAAACATGTTGTTTTCAGAGCTTGACAAAAATTTTTCCTCCGTCTCAAAACCAAATCAAAACAAGTTGATTAATTCCCCATTGTACATGTTTGATTGGCAGACCCTGATCATGTGTCCTGAGAGAACTGAGGCTTTGCATTGTAAATGATCAAAATGTTAGCTAAATGCTTGTATAGGGTCATCACCACAAGTGGTGAAATGAACAAACAGGAATATATTTTTGCTTTCTGATTGTTGATTAGTTGTTATTTAATGATAATTAAAAGATGGATAAACCTGGTCTGTGCGTACCTTCCATGGACTGTGGTGGTTTTTTCCATTCCTCCAGGCAGAACCACAATCAGGGAGAGTTCTTTGTCAATGAGGTTCTCCTTCTGCTCCATGGTCAGATGAGGGTTTCCTGGGTACCACTGAGAGAAACCCGGGGAATCCAACTTCTTTAGTCCTGGCGGGGATGGTGCTTTACTTTTGGTCGACACCCTGTAGTTGGATAAGATCATGTAAATTATTGAGCTTTTGTGAAAAACTTCCACAGCCAGGATAATGAACATTTAGACTAGACTGGAAATTGTCTCCTGCTTACAACAACGTGTTTATTTTTCTGAAACTTTATTAAAATTGTGCCATCTTGGATCATAATCTGGTCGGAAATCAGAGTAAGAGCAGACAGCATGAAAGGAATCCTTTCTTCCTCAGGTTTTAGAAAGCAGTGAGGCTTTTTACATAAAAGAGCTGGAGGCCACTTTGCAAACTAGTCACAAGACAACCAAGTGAACAGATTTACTCATTGAGCCTGAAGAAATTGGCTGGACAGACATGTGAGGAGGACTGATAATAAGACACGATATAGAAAGCACAGCCTGAAGCTGCAGACCTTGTTTTATAGCATACTTTGTGGTCACACGGTTTTAGGGTGTAGTGTATGTTCTTTTCACTGAGGAGACAACACCCTATGTATTAGCATTACCAGGACAAACACATTTCAGTTTTAAGAGCACTTTTGAGTGTTTTTAAGGCTAGTCACCCCATAAAAATGTGTTAATACAGTGTTAGAGCATGCTATCTTAGGAGTTAAAAACAGACCAGGTGCTGTGTGTCTTACTCAAAGTAGACGAGGAGGTGGACAATACACCCCAGCCGTCTGTAAACAAGCCATGAGTCAGATTTGATCAGAGTGGTTATTATAGGCTGTAAAACTACATCTAACACAATTTGTTTGTTTAAAGCTGCACATGTGATGACAATAAAGCAGAGTCAACACAAAATCACATCCTATCAGCAAGGGTCTCACTTCTGTGCAACACCAAGATGTTCGGGTGACCAACAGTGAGACGTTCAAAAGCCACATCATTCAGTCGGCGTGTACATAAAACAATCTTCTGCAGACAGGGAGTCCTGAATTACAGCCTGTGAAGTCTCACGTGGGGGCACTGCTTATTCAAACAGAGGAATCCCAGCAATGCGAGGTCACTGGCTCCACTGAGGCACGTCTAGCACTGGATTATTAGTCTTTCCGTGGGGGCGGCTGTCCTTAAACTCTACCACAATGACATATATGAAAACATACAAACACAGACAGACACGCATATACACATGCACATGCCTACATACATGAGCTTTAAGTAGGGAGGCAAGATATTATCCATAGTATCCATTTGGTAAAATAACAGCTCAGATGTTTATTGTTGACACTGGCAGACATGAACATTTCTGCCATTTACACCAAGTATACCATCTGTGCATGCCATGAAGCGCTTGTTGAGTCTAAAGCAACAGACTTCTGATAGCTGAGGGTTTTTATGACCTTCGCCAAGGAGGTTATGACTTTGCAGGCTTGTCTCAGTTTGTGTGTTTGTTTGTAAGACAGTAAACAGGATAACTCATGAACTAATGAAGGGATTTGGATGATTATTTTAGGGAATGTTGGTCACGGCACAAGGAAGAATTGACTAGGTGTTCTATAACCAAAAGCAGATCTAAGATTTTTTAAGGATTTCTTAACATGGTAAGATAGGGTACTTTCCACATTTTTGTTCATAACTCTTTGATTCCTCAATGGACTTTAATGACGATTTCAGGTAAGGTTGGTCATGGCACAAAGGAGAACTGATTGGATTTTGATGGTGATCCAGGACTTATTGAAAGGATTTCTTAACAGTGTGAGGTAGGACAGTTTTCCACATTTTGACAATACGCTCAACAGTGTTGGAAATGCCTTAATAGTGATTTGTGCTCTTGGTGCACTTCTAGTTTTCAATCTTTTACAATACAATCTTCTTACATTTAAATTGGGTTCCAAGGAAGTTGTTTTAGATATGAACATCAGTAAGTTTATTTTTATGCACTAAAGTGGTTTTGCGTTATTTGAAGGATTATTGTCTCAGTGAACCAGCCTGCAATCCTGCCTTTCAAAAGCTGGACACACACTGGGAAAATTCAGCATGATTCTGACCCCTTTTTAAAATCAGACCAGATTTCAGCCAAACTGTCCCTCATTTGTCGTGCTATGTAGAAGAGGACAATGTGGCGAATCATTGCTCAGTCAGCTTCCCCTGCCCAGTCAAATTTCTAACATGCTTGATATTTAGTCATACAACAGCAGAGATACAAGCTGATCCTCCAACTTTTGTTGTTATGCTGTCAGACTGTGTCTGACATAAACATGGTAACAGCACCACCTGATGTTATGAAAAATGACCAGATTCTCACAAGTCTGTCTCTATAGTTTGACTATTTAGACTGAACTTGCTCATCTCAGTCATAGCTGTGGAAAATGAAAAAGTAAAACATTGGATAAAATCACTGTTTAACCTTAAGCTCAGCAACTTGTCTACTTGTGTCATGAACTTAGCTGTAATATCTGTCTCTGTGCAATGTGTGTTACTAAAGGACACTGGGTGCAAACAAGTAGTGGGAAGGTTTGCAATGTACAACAGACTGATGACCAATGGACTGAACATACACAACGTGTCCACCATTTTACATTTTTTCTCTGCGATTTGATATAACATTCCTGTATTACAGTCTGATTAGTTACAATTGTAACTGCTAATTTGTTTTACCAATTGCATTTCTCAAAGTCGTTGTAACAGAGGCATTTGAAAACAGACTCCTTGTGAACAATTCTTTGGCCCTGACTGTACAATGTATGAACATTCAGGCATACATATACTAAGTGATACTCCCTAATGCTCTGTGTGCACTTGTTTCAATGTGCACTGAAACCAATTAGATATCTGATACATAAGCCTGCATACTACAGTGGTCTGGGATACCTTTAGCCTGAACCCAGTTCCTTTGGTCATTACAGCAGTGAATAAAGCCGTTGTAGCTCTCACAAACCATGTTTTCCTCACTCTTGGTCTTCTTATAGTGTGCTGTAGCTGACATTGTTCATTTAAAAAAAAAGGGATAATGTCAGACAAGAATGGGAAACATAAATCCACATATGATTATGAAACAGACAGCATTTTAAATGGTTTGATTCCTCTTCAAGGTACTCTCAAGAGCTTAGTGAATAATACTGCCACCCACTGGATGGAAATGACATGGAAATGATACATGGACTATGCTTTACATAGAAGTAAGTAAAGAAAACTTCAATTACAGGCTGTCACCAAATACAAATTACTGATATGAGTACAGACAAGAGTTTGCTTTATGCACAAACGTATGCTGATACATGTTACTGCACTGTATTAACAGAGCGTTAGTTTAGTATTTCATCAGAATGTCAAATATTCTCATTGGATATATATTTAAAGAAAACTAAACCAATTCTAACACAGCCACTCAGCTGAAAGTCACCAGATGACATGATCACTGGTTCAACGATACACTAATCATTCCATGTAGCTTTTCAGGGAGACGAGCTCATGACTTCCCTACTGATCTTGCGTTATGGTGAGTTAAATTCATTATGCACATCATGTGTGCATGTTGTTTGTACTCTGAGCTTAAACAGAAATTGCTTGTGCTTGTACTAATGACATCCTAATGAAGAAAAAATGATTCAGACTTTCCACCAGTAACTAATGTGGAACAAATAAAAATGTGTTATTTCTGACATCTTGATGTTGAAGTTACTGTCAACATGGCTATTTTTCAATTTCATTCCATTCTAGGAAATTCACACTCATTTAAAACCACTGGATGTGTTGGTGCTATGATCTTATGGAGAACTTTTGCCATCTCAGAGCTGGATATTGTGAACAGTTGGTTATATACTTTGTGAATTTTCCCCATGGATCTTTCTGCAACATATAAGTGCAGAAATGATGACACTGAGATAAAACTTTGAACAGATAGCCTAGACAAACCTATTTTAAGTTGGGGATCGTGAGTTTTGATTTAGTCTGATGTACCCACAAACTCAGGTGACTTGTATCCTGCTGCTAGCTTAGCAACACTAACTTAGGGTAAAGTCTGTCATCAATCACTGTAAGAGATGTTGTCGTCAAAGAAAGGTTTCACCATGAGTGGGGATTATCTAGATGGTTTATTATTATGCAGCTGGGAGCAGTCCTGGTGGACAGACACACATTGACATGTAATTCACTTGCTTATATGTGTTTACAGACATATAGGTCCTATGTATGGTCAGTGTAACTCTAGACACAGTTGTCCTTTGGTCACTTATTATTGGTTCAGTGCCAGACCTTTAAGCCGCATTCACACCGAATGCGACTGGGGCAACCTGGGAGACCTGGGAGACCACTCTCCATATAAAGTCAATGTACAGCCACGATCAGGCGCGACCAGATCTCATGTGATGGGATGGACACAAATGGGCGACTTGGTCATGTCTTGGGAGACATATGGTGGCGCCCTTGTCCTTGTAGCCAGGTACTCTTGGGGTCGCTTTGGATGTGCAACCAGGTCGCAGTGCTCGGTCACCAAAGGTGAAAAATTTGAACTTTTCGGGCAACGTCACGTGTGGCTGTGCCGCAACAGCCAATCAGCATTGTGTGGGTGTGTGACGACACCTGTGACAGTTTACAACAACAGTTTTTATTCCAGAACACATTAGAGTGACAATCCATGTCTGTGTGGGAACATAAGTGAGTGAGTATATTAGTTCTGCCAAGACAAGACAGCAGAGAACTCCCTACTCGAGGTGCAGCTGACAGACGATGCTGCTGCAGGGCCATCAGCTGCAGTGTTTTGTAGTTGGTTGGTGAGTAAAAAGGACAGAGTTGGAATAACGTCAGCTAAAACATTGTATTATATGATGTGATATGATCGTGGTGAAACTCAAGCGGGCGTGACGTCACACAGTGACAAAATTAGCTATTTATGGACAGGGGACGCAACACAATCTTGGTCGCCCAAACCGTGATCGGTGTGAACGCACCTTAAGTCTACATCATAAATACAAATACATGGATACATTCATGAACTTAATACATGGACAAATAAATTGATTTATACATAACTTAATATATAGCTAGGTAGGAAGGAAATATTGATAGCAGACTTAAACCAACACTACGTAGTTTTTCCACCCTAATATAATATTTCTAGAATCATTGTGATGGTACATTGCTTTACAACAGGTTGAATGACACCTCTGTCATGGTCTGAGGGGGTCTGTATCACCTTCACTGGCACTAAGTAACTTCAATGTGGATAGTGGGAACACTTCCACATTAAAAAACTACAAATTTTTACTGCTTTGACTGCTTTACGGCATACGTCACTTCCCCCTCAAGGTGAAAGCTAAACGTTGGGAAAAGGAGAATATAAAGCAGTTTATGAATTTTTAAAACAGATTTAATGAACAAAATTTAGTTTAAAGTAAATATGCAGTTATTTTACTGATGGAAAAAGGGACCTCTGGCTCACACTCCTGCATAGAAGGTGGTGGTAATGCTCCTCTGACGCTGGATGCCACCCACCATTAAACAAGACGAAGAAGAAGAAAGCTACAGGTAGTGTTGTTATCATGGCGGAAGCAGCGAAAAACCCAGAAGAAAGAAATGTGTATCGAAGGAGATGAAAAAAAAGAAAGCTGGAGAGTAACAAGCTAAGTTCCCGGACAGGGATAAACACTGGCCCGGTGTTCACTCGCTGGCATGAGCTGAAAGACGAGGCAGGATGTCCGACCAATGCTAATTAGCCCTGCTACTATTGGACTTGTAAGTACATGATAATTTATTCAAATAGAAACATGATCAGACTGTACCTTATCAGTCCATATGGTTTATTTGTCTCTCGGGAAGTCCTGTCAGCTCGCTTCTCCTCCCTCTGTATGTCAACAAATGCATGTTGGTATGAGGCGCTCTGTTTTACGACAGTGCAGTTACACTCAATGACCACAGAAGCCCCTAGAGAGCTAAAAAGCCGAAATCTTACTTAGTGCTGCTTTAAATGATACATGGAAAACCCAAAAGGATAAATCCAAGACCTTAAAATTCATACTAACAGTCACTAAGTCTTATTTTGATTATTGATAGCTATTTGGTACTGATTAACCTCTCTTTCTAGATAATTTAAATGGCAGTCAGTGAAATGAAAAAGTATTGGAGACAACAATCAGAATGTTGGACAGTGAGATTTAGTGAGTTCCTCAAATGTCAGATGACCCCCCCCCCCTTCATTATTGTCACAAGCAGCTAGAAGGAATGTTGAAATGTTGCTATTTAATTGTGTTTTCAGACTGCAAAGCAATCCACCATATACAGACATACAGGGGAAAAAACAGAGACGTTTGAATTACAAGAGGATCTACAGCAGCAGCAGGAAAACAAACATGCTGCTGGCTGTGCAAGCAAACACTATCTGTTCATCTTTGAACAGTAAATCTGTAAACTGTTTATGTTTTTCATTCTGCTGGGATGTGTGTGACCGTAACAAGCTCAAAATGCTGCCTCTGGGGACCCCTGGATTGGGTCTAAGCAGCAATTTCTTTGTTACATAATTCATCAGCGTGTGTAAAGCCCTTCTTAACTAAAAGAATGTTTCAAACTGTTAAGCACTGATTGTTAGGTCTGTATGTAAATCGAGGGATGGATAGACACCAGTAATATGTGACCTTTGTTGACAAATCTGCAACACATTACAATCCAGAGTCATTAAACGTGCCAATGTTTCAATCAAACCGCACTATAGCACAATGAACTGTACCAAAATATAACTGCAAAATCTACTTTTTGAGGCCAAAATGGACTCAGACTTGGGTCCATCTCATATGCAAGTACTAGTTTGCTTAATTTACATACGGAAACATTGATATTGGATATTAAATTTGTAAATTTTCTATCAATAAAAAAACTTCAATGTAAGTTGGGATAAGACTTGTTCCAGCAGAGAAGAAGTTCCACCTAGCTTTAAGAGCTGAAATCATTTCCCTATTTTTCTCCACAAAAACAATCCACAGGTATTAATAAGGAAGTTAATAAACATTGTATAATATAGAAATACAGAGACGGGCAGAATCTGTGTTTCAATACAATTTCAATTCCCATCCCGACATACAAGTGTAATGTTATTGTGGACATTCTCTAACCCTCCACTTTTCTGGAGTCATTTTAGCCAGATCACCATAAACCTGCCACCTGGTTATTTAAAGCTTTATTATTAGATCTAAATATCTGTAAATTTGTTGACATGTATTGACCTTAATTAAACCTTTATAAGGCTTAAATTCTACTCACTATCAGAAAAGTAGATTTGGGATCTCTAGTTCAGGGAAAACTGGAAGATAACATGTGCAAAGGGGAGACAAAACAATGCCCCCTTAGGCCATAACACAGCAGGGTTACAGGAAATGAAAGGAACTTCTGCAGTCTGTTTGAATTTATTAAGCATAACCATTTGTAAATTAATCTGTTACAAAGTGGATTACTTTGTAATCCACTTGTTTCTTATCAGCATTCACTAAAGACTTTGGATTTTAGCGATTTAAAAAATCTGCTTTTCTGTTTGTCTCTGAGACCGATTACACATCTCATTCATTTCTTAGTTTTTATACTCATTGGCCACTGTTATTTTCAAGATAGGGCTGGTCAATATCACAAGTTTTTAAAATGTATTGATACATTTTCAGTAAAAATATTGGGTAAGACAATCTAAATATCAGTATAATTTACATCAATGTGAGGAGAGAAATGGATGTCAGGCCCGACTAGGGAAGGGGAAATTATAAATTGGGAAAAGGGCTTTTGGGTACTCTGCACCCTCAGACTGGAATCTGTTGCAGAATGACTTAAAGCTCAAGGAGCTGGTGTCCTTAAATGTTTTTAAATCGAAAATGAAAGACATGGAAGCAGATTCTATAAGATGCCGATGTTTTAGCTCAGCTGTTGAATAACTGATCCGAAGACAAGGCTCATAGATGTCTCTGTTTTTAATCCAAAATGATGAGCTTTGTAAATGGTTTTGTCTCTCTTTGCATTTCCGTCCGTAACTTTCTGTTTTTTGCTGCTGCCTGTCTTGGCCAGGTTTCCCTTGAAAAAGAGGTTTTTAATCTCAATGGGACTAACCTGCTTAAATAAATGTTAAATAAATAAAAATTATAATAAGATGTTACCCCAACCAATGCCTTTCTCGATTCTGACAAATGATCCCATTCTGTATCAATTTCTTCATCGATTCCTGTGTATTTTCTGTGTGGAAAAAATGCTTTTGCAAGAAGCCAGTGTTTCAACCCTTGCTTGATATCATTCAAAACTTGATGTTGTGCAGTTAGCTTCCTACTGTGTACAGATAAGCCACAATTTTGATCACTTCTGTCTCTTGCCTTCCATGATCACATCTTCACCATCTTTGTTATTTTTGGTTGAGAAGTAGGTGTGGAGAAGTAGAAAAAGGCTTGTTCTTTGAAGGAGTAATAAAATCTAGATTTCACAGTTTGGTCTGAAAAGTTCAAATATGACCATGAATTCACTAAACGTGTGTCAACAGATAAACAAAGTCACTGTGTGCTCTGCTGGGTACAAAGTCCTGCTTACTTTCGGCCCTTGCCGTTTAATCAACAACAATCATTTAGCACTGTGTCTAAATCTGCACAAATGCTCTTAAACTGAGCTTTAGGTGTGACTTTTAGAAATCTTCTAAACAAGGGATGAACACAACACCCAAAAGCATGGCCTTTGAAGGACTGTTGCTAACTTTCTCAGTCTTGAATCAAAGTGATAAAAATTCTTCAGAGCATCCTTGAATTATTGTATTCATAGGATAATGATTATCATGAGACAAACGGGATCTAACATATGACCTCTAAATTCAGAGATGACATTTGTTCTAAATTTGATCAGAATCCTTGAAGCTGTCAAAAGATGTAATAATGCAAGCTCAGAATATTCATGAGGTTTGATGGCCTTTGACCTGTGCTCTCCAAATTCCACTCCTTGCATGCTCGAGTCAGAGTGGACATTTGGGGAAAGTTTAAAGAGATATCCCTCTGAGAATTATTGAATAACACAATCAAAGTCAAGATGATCATTAGGGCCTAGTGACCTTTGACCTGATGTATGACCAAAAAATCCAATACATTCATCCTTAAATCCCAGCGCTCATAAGGCAAAGTTTGAAGAAAATCTCTAAAAAGGCTCCCTAAACCAAGCAAACGATAAGCATGACGCTCTATTGCTATGATCTTTGACCCATGACCCACAAATTAAATCAGTTTGTCCTAAAGTCAAAGTGAAGGTTAGTGAAAGTTTATGTCCCTCAAAGCATTCTAGAGATATCTTAGGTGGTTTTCACACATAGATCATTTGATAGAGTTGATCCAATACAAGTGGGGGCTCCCTGTTTGGCAGGGTTTGTTTGAATAGGTATTATATTACATACATATTAACACAGCAATCAAACCCTGTTCTGGTACAAATAACCACACTGAGCGCCCCCTGAGAGAGGTTGTCTTGGCTCTCTTCAAATTCATTCATGCCTGGGTCAGAGAGATACCCCTAAAAACCCTAAAATCATTATCATGATATTGCAATCACAAATGAGGGATAATCATGAGACCCTAATACCCATCAACCACTCCTTCCATCGGAGAGGACATTTGTGAAAATTTAAAAAAAATAAAAAATCCTTTAAAGACCCCGAAATAAAATCAGTCATGCTTTAGTCAGAGTGAGTATTTGTGCAAAGTTTGATGAAAATCTCTCAAAGTGCTCCTGAGATGTCCTGCTCAGGAATGGTCCAGATGGATGGACTGACAGACAGGGGCACTGACAGACCATCCAAAAAATGAAATGTTGCTCATAGACAGAACAATCTACAGAAGCCACATGTCATGTTCAGGGTCGGCTTGGTATGTATCCGTGTCACTGATGATTTTATCAAGACACCCCAGAGCAGGTGACAGACACAAACACACAGGTGAGTTTGTTTTTTGTACCATCCGGGCCTTTGTTTTCTCAGCGGCCGAGGATGATGCGCTGAATGAGAGGAGGCATGTTGCAGCTTGACTGTGCTGATGTCTCACTCGCAGCGTTTCCCTGGGAGGTCTGACACTCACAAACAAACCACTTCAATGGCAGAGGACTTGCCTGACAGACATGATCACAGGCTACCAGGAAATAACATGCTGCCTGTCTTTGTGCCATTCGTTACGTTTCATCGTGTATTAATCTTGTGGGCTTGAGGGGAGTAAACAAACGGTTTCTGTAACAAATATGCACTGTGACAACAGAAAGGACATGCTTCAGCTGTATGCCTAACAGAGTGTCTTATGTTTGACTGCTGGGTTGGCATTTGGGGTGGGAAATAAATCAGGTTTCTAAAATATTGCTATATTTTAAAACAAGATAAGGCAGTTTAGTTGGTGAGATAATTCTGATATGAAAAAACAGATGCTTGACTTTCATGATATGTAAATGACTTATTGTAAGAAATACTGTAATAAGCTTAGTGACCAAGATAATCTATTTGAAATTTTTGTCTAAATGGGGAGCTATCATAAGTTTTATCCTATTGGAGGATTTTTTTGGTTAGTAACAAAGTAATATTTTTGATGCTTGGCTGATACCCAATCAATAGAACAACACTAACAATAACAACAGAAGTACCAAACAACCAAAAAAATGAGTCATTAATTGGTTTTGAATGTGAAAAAATAAAGGTAGAATTTCCAAATATTGATGTGCAAAATTGTAAAGTGCTCTCTCCTTTTTGGCCAAAAGTATGACTCAACATCATCATCAAGTCTTTGTACTTTTCGACACCACCCATCATGAGAGTCATGTTTTTAATGCTGCCACACCAACAGCAGCCATAGCTGGAGGCGTCATGTTTTTCGACTGTCAAGGTCAATTCGTGTTAACGCTTAAAGTCTTTGAGGAATTCTCATCAACTGGAAAAAAAATTGGACAGAGCCATGTGACATCAGCTGTTTGATTATGAAAGAAACCTTGGAATGTTGTGAAGGCCTTATGATGCCATACTGCACGACATCTCGACCAAACTTTAGCCCAACCTACACACAGACAGAGAGGCCCAGTTGAGGTGGGACTCCAATAGCGACCCAATGTGGACATGCAGCCATGACAATCATGTCCCCATTTCCCGAAAACGGGAATCTTAAAAAAAATTATGAAACCAGCACCATGAGAGCACGTAGATGTATTATATATTCAGACCAAAGCCGTTTTTGAACCAGACTGTAATGATGTTGACTTATGCCACAAAAAACTGTCTGTTTCTTGTGCACAATCACGTGGGTCTCAGGTTTTTGCAGCCAGCCTCAAGTGGACACCTGGGGGACTACAGGTTTTGGCACTTCCACATGGACCTCCATTTTTAAACCCACAGGTTTCCACCTGGGGCTACCAGGATTCAAGGATGAACTGCAGTGTTAAGTTTGTTGACTGATTATTTTCGTCATAGTTTTCACCAACAACCTTTTTTCCCCTGATGAAAACTAAAGTATAACTAAAACAAAAAAAAACCAAGTGTACCTTGACAAAAAACTAAAACTAAATTAACTGACATTTTCGTCAACAAATAAAAACTAGACTAAAATGTTTGACAGAGACTACATCCAATCAGACCTAATTTCGTCATGTAGAAAGTAGAGACAAGTTAGGAATCAAAGCTACTTTGATCGTGTGGAACGGTTGGATGAGTTAAGAGGGACATCCAGTCACAACTACCTAAGCTTCATGGTGGTGGGATCCAAGTGTAAAATATGACTTCAGAAATTCAAGGAAACATAAAAATGCCTTACACTTTACAATTCATATTTTAGTCGACTAAATTTACAGTAGATTTCGTCAACTAAAATGTTGTGAAATTTAATTGACTAAAACTAGGCTAAAATCAAAACAATTTTGAAGACTAAATTATGACTAAAAGATATTTTAGGCAAAAGACTAAACCTAAAACTAAATTAAAAAGTGCTGTCAAAATTAACACTGATGAATTGATTAGATTTTGGAGATCACATGTCAAAGGTCGAGGTAATGGAATCTCCTGGTCATCATTTGCTAGTGACTTGATATTTTACGAGAACTTGAATAATTATTCATCAAACTTTGCACAGATGAACACGGTTAATTAAGAATGAACTTTTTCATTTTTGAGGGGCCTGCTGATTACATTTTGAGGTCATGGGTTGAAGGTTAAGTTCACAGATGTTTATCCTTTGCATGCAAACATGATCCTGTGGACTCAATACTTCAAGAAAACTGAATGTTGTTTTTTTAAAACTTTTATTATTATTTTGATTATTTACTTTGTCATTTTTGAGGGGCTAACAACAACCTCTTACTTCCCTATCTACTGTGAAACTCAGAGGAGGAAAGAAGCCTGTGCTGCACGACAATGATGGTATGTGAAATGCAGAAGATGTCTAAATCTGCCTTCACATCTCATCTTTCTGAAAAAGACTCTGTACTCATGCACAGCTACATTTACATCTAGTGCATGCCACACTGTAGCAAACTTGAATCAAGCCAGGACACAACTCAGTGGGAGTAGGTTACAGTAATTTTCTCATTAATAAAGTGAACATACTTTGACTCTTACCAATGCAGGTTCTACACAGTTCATGTAGTTGTAGAGCTGTCAGTCAAACAAACTCCACCACACCACACAATCCTAAGAAGACGTCTAACAAGGGCTCTCTTAGTCACACCTGTCTAGGTGTCTACGGGCTTTCAATAATTCCTGATTAAAAATGAAGTTAGCCATTGATGAGTGTTTAGGATTACTGTTTTAGTTGTTTTGGTATCAAATGGATAGCAATACTGGTTTTAACCACAATCCTACTACTGTGACGACAATTTAATATGTATTAACTGAGAAAAAATAGATACATTAAATAACTGACATGAAACTAAACAATTTTAATAAGAGATGTGATTTTGGTTCATATTGCCCATTCCTAGATGTCAAGATACCAGCTTTAATGAAGTAAAAATAAAACTTGTTTCTGTGCAATACACATCAACTTCTGTATAAATTCTGAAAAGTTCACATCATATTTATGTATTTCAGAGAGTGTGCCTCAGTCTGACAGTGAGTTACTCTAACTTATTACTCCCTTTATGAAGTATAATTTACTAACTTGTTATTAAAAGTAACTAATTAACTTACTTATTACTTTTCCCTCTGAAAAAAATGGTTTGCAGTAAGTCTACAAAAAAGTTCACATCAGGCAACAATGTTCTTTTCACCTTTCACGGACTAAACACAAATTTGATAAACGCAATCTTTGTGTTGTTGAAAGTTCAGACCATTTTTTCTTTCTCATCCTCTACGCTGTATTGAACTTTTTAGCTAGTCACTGCGGGTACACATTAGGGCTGTAACCTTAGACTACGTAATCAATTATCCATGAGAGCACAGGGGTAAAATCCATACTCAACAGTAAACAAACATTTAATTACAAAATATAAAGCTCAGCAGCACATTAATGCACCTGGAGCAGAGAACTGCCCATTCCAACAGAGGGCGCTCCCAACCATCTAATCCTCGCTTGACCTCAACAACAGGAAGTACATCTCGAAAAAATGGAGGGCAGGCAAAGCCCTTTGGGCTCCACACCACTGATGGGAAAGTAATATGGTGCTGTGTGTCTATGTGCAAAGCAGCTGGCCCATCCGCAGGCCCATCTGTTGGCTGTCCACGCACCGCAATCCAGCGGCAACTTGTCAAGCGCTCAGACCCGAGTGACTGTGTCCTCCTCGGTAGGCCCCAGCATGTGGAAAAAGGCCATCACAGACAAGACTGCAAGATTCATATGCAAGGATGTGCGACCCACCTGTGTTGTCTAATTAATAAATAAAACATAACAAGTAGCTGTCCAACTTCATTAACGTAACTCGCTTTGTGATGAAATATGATAACTTGATGAAAACATGCATGTCTTCACCGAAAATCACCTGTTGAGAAGTGCAAGATTACTTGAGACTACAAACCGTAAGTAATTTCATTATTATTTTAAGGTTCGTTTAAGATGAAATTTGTCCGTCAATATTTAGACATGATATAACAAAAAGAGAGACCGTTTCGGGACCCAGATGCTGCTGTTGGTGTTAAAATACTTTAAATATTTTGTGAGTGTTTGGTGAAAAGACAGAATGACTAGCAGAGAGTCAGATGAAGGTAAAAAAAAAAAAGGCAAGAGGGATGACAGAATTCCAGATGCCATTTAAGAAACAAAGTAAGATTTTGTTTTTTAATGGCACATAGTCACATAAATGACAAGTGATAGCATGTGAAATATAATATCTGTAGAAGTCCACTAGCTGGGCTGAAGAATATCCAAATTCCCCTCATTCCACAACAGTTTATTACAGCTGGCAACACTTTTACCAGAAACTTTCAGTCTCTATGTCCTCTAAAAATTCCAAAAAACAAAAACATGGAGCAGGTGGGAGTGGACCAGAGAGGAAAAAGAGCCAAGAGTTGGTAGAACTTTAACTTTGCTTTGAGGTTCTGAGAGGAATTAGAGAAAATGCCTCCTGTGGTATTTTAGCAGCTGCTGGGTATAACAGGATGGCCCTTTGGGAAATGGTGGGTTGAAGTACAAAGGAAAAAAAGGGAGAAAGTTTTTGATGCTCCTAAGCTCAGTCACAATTATTTCAAAGCACAAGTGCAACATTTCATATCTTTAATGACCACAACACTCCCACAGCTCTGCTATAGTAGCCTATTAGCCACAGTAGCTTCAGAGTCAAGTACAGGTTGAAACATGCCACGCTGCAGTATATTCAACACACCCTGCACTTCAAGTCAAAACACATTCACAGCTAAATCCAGACTTCTTGTATACAAAAGATCCTCCCGAACACTTTTAAGAGGATGTCTGAAGCTGCTGTGCTTTAAAGATAACACTCTGTTGAAAAGAAGATCTAGAATGTGGAAAGCAGGTGTGACAGACCTGCTTTTCCCCTCCCTTTGCCAACACTTCATTCCACTCTCTTACCTCCTTGCCTACAGTTGTCTCCGCTCAAATTATTCCCATTCTGCTTCTCCCCTGAGTGCTCACATTGAATAGACCTCCACTGGTACAGCTTCAAAACACATGAGAAAAAAAGAGAGAGGGCCCACCTTAACGCCACGCCCACCCTGTGACATAAGAACTGTGTCCCCTCTCCTTAAAATCCCGTCTGCACCCTCGCTGTGTGTCTGAAAGCTCCTGTGAACTCCCCCTCCCGCTGCCAGCAGCAGGAAGGTAAGCAGCTTTGCCTCCCTGTGTAGACTTGAACCTGTGGGTGGGGCTAGTGGAGCAACAGAGCAGCATGTGCTAACTTTAATAAAGCTCAGGAACTTTGACAATAGCTGGAGTAAACATGTCAGTCTCCCCACTGGGCTTTTAATCATCATTGAGCCTTTATTAAATCATACTGGTGATAATGTGATTATCAGAGTAACAATAAAGAAAGGGTTAAAGCAAATTTGGAACAATCCCCACTCTCTAATTCAATCAGGTGCTGCTTGCTTTTCATTACAAAAACACTTCTCAAAAAAAAACCACACCTTTATTCCACAGCACTGACTCACTCCAGAATCATGTTTGAAGACTTGACGGTTTACAGTAAGTGAGATATTACTTGTTTTCCTCAGAAGTGTCAACATTGAACTCTAAAGTCCCACACAGTGGATCCAGCTTCTCAAACCAAATGTTCATCACATCTCATCAATGACGACGACATCAAAACTTCAGTTCCACAGTTACTGTCATCAATTCAAGCAGTTTACAGTGAGGTTTTTGCCTCATAACTAAACTGTATGAGCTTATCCGGAGTACTTCAATATAAACTTATGAAAGCAAGCATGGCCATCAACTACAAGACTGGCATGCCTTACATCTTACATTGACAACTCTTGAATGCACATTATTTGAAAATTCTGCACCAAAGGGCTCTCAAAAAAAAAAAAAAAAAAGACAAAACTAGAAATGTTCAGAAAGTACAAACCTCCGCCAAGGAATAACTTTCTTTGCAAAGTTATTCTCAAAATGTAGGAAAACCACCATATCATACAATTATAAAAAATCTTTGGAGAAGATAATCCTGGATCTGCATCTGGATTCAGGTCCCTACCAAAATCCAAGCACTTCTTCCTTGTACCACAACCTAACTAGAGATGCAACTTACAACTTTTTCTATCGCTGACAAGTCATTGACTATTGGGTCAATTAGTTCAGTGGTTCCCGACCTTTTTGTCTTGCGTACCACTGAGTCTTTTTGTAATATCATGAGTACCCCCTCACTCATACGTGTTGATGATTCTTCAAAAGTAGAACGTCATCAACCTTCTACGTCTGCAGACCCACTGCAGATTCAGTGTTTCTTTTGCGGTGAAGTCCTGGCAAATAACTCAATGAAACCAGCCCATTTACAGCGACACCAGAGCACCAAACAATCAGGGAGTGTCTGTAAAAGAGAATAACCTGTGCCACAGGTTATTGCCTCCCCAGGGAAACTAGTAGTAGCACACACTAGTAGTAGCACACAACATTTTATTGATAGGCTTATCTCTCAGTTTATCTCGCAGTACTTCCAAGTTGGAAATAAATTATTAAATGTTACCACGCACCCCCTGCAATGTGCTCGAGTACCCCTGGCTGGGAATCACTGGATTAGTTGACTAGGCAGGTTCTTCTTCTTTTCTTCACTGCCCCCACAATTACCTATGGGTCTTATCATTACTTTGGGATGTTAGTATTATATTATATAAAATAATGATGATTATAATAATAGTAATTGTTATTATCATTATTATTATTATTATTTCCTTCATACATTTGACCAAAAACTAAAAATGTGCAGTTTTGATTTAAATTACAGCCAAACACTTCTCGTGTTTTTAAGCATAACTATTGTTAACTTAACATTTTGATGATTTTGTTTTGATATAATGCCTGAGAACCATAGTTTCTATATCAACATGATTAGACTTTGTTTTAATGTTAAGTGATAGGAGTGGAGGAAGAAAAAGATAAGTGGAGGGGAGCTTAGTGAGAACAGAGTCAAGATAACTGAGACTGAGTTTGAGTTACGCTGTCACATATGGAGTGCTGGACTTAATCTTTGGCTGTAATAAATAGTGAGAAAAATGTTTAATTTGATCTATTTTAGCAGCAGTCTGCAAAGTCTCCACACTTCTGTATGTGAGGGGAGCGCTCGTGTCTGTTGTAGATAAGGTTAGCTCTTGAATTAGCCACAACTTTAGCCCTGTTAACTCTGCAACTTCAGCTTTGGTGCAGACAAATAAGTCTCCACTGTGCCTCCTGACCCGATGGAGACTAATGTGAGGACGTTTAACTCCTTTTTGTCAGTGTAGACAACTAAATACGTAGAGAGAAACAAAGGTTCAGGACGTGGTAGCATAAATGTGGCAACCACTGCTATGCTACTTTTCTTCAATCAAGGAGGTCACGCTAACATCAGCAGTGAAAACGAAGCAGTTTGGCTTTGTGAGATATTTTGATGCTGCAAATATATATATAAGAATCACTTAACTATTAACAAATATCAGAAACATTAAAATGAAAAAAAGAATACTTCCTGATTATCAACCCTGGGTTTAAAGCTACTGTGAGAATCTTTGGGTTATGTTTGCTGATTTGAATAGAAGGGTTTTCCTGAAAGCCAGCAGCAACCTCCCGACTGAAAATGGGGACCCATGTGGAAATGCGAACAGCTGTAGTTCCTCAAGTGTCCACTTAGGGCCGGCTGCAGGAACCCTAGAGGTGGGATTGTGTGCAGGAAAACAGTTTTTACTGTCTACATAAACATATCTACAGTCTAGTTGAAAAAAATAGTCTAAATATCCAATGCATCTATGTGCTCTCACTGTAAGTGGGATGATTTTTTTTTACAATTGCGCCCGTCTCCTCCTGTGTGAGTAGGTTGAGCCGAAGTTTGGTTGAGATGATATGTACAGTATGAGTCTATTCATGTGCATCAACAACATTCCTCCTTTGATAACCAAACGGCTGATGTCACACGGCTTCCTCCTATTCTTTTTACAGTCTATGCTTGAAACATAAATGGTTGTGCTTTCTTTTAAGAGTTATGTGTTTTAAAAAGGAGTACTTCAGCAGCTCACAGATATTCATTTCATCTGACACCTATACCCTGGCAGCAGTTTTAGACATTAGTCAACATATTGAACATGTCAAAGTTTATGCCATGGGTGGTGTAAAATGCTTTAATGGGTTACAAAGAGGCATCCATGTTCATTTTAGTCTGTTTCATAACCAGCTGAATACTCCTCAAAGGAACTTTAAATCTAATATTTGTTTATTGTTTCCAGGCATGGCTTTCACTGAATGGAGTGCTGAGCGCCACTTCCTCCCTTTCTTTCATATGAACTAAAACATTTGCCTGAGAATTTGCAACCAAAATGCAGGAAGCTCGAACCCCGGCTATTGCATTAGAACTAATCAGGGTGGTTTAACTTGGTTTACTAAACCCCGCAGCCTACAGCATAAGTGATATTTTCTGCAGATGTAATGAAAGTGCTTGATGTATTATGAAAGTTTTATGACGCAAACTGTGCACCGTCTGGTACCAACAAAATGAATGTAACTTGTGAAATAAGTTCTCACTGCCAGGTCTCTTTATCAGTAACCCTTCACTTTCTCTTAAGAATGTGAGGCCCTTTCCACAAACACAGCCATCAAATGCTATCACACGATAAGGAAGTGAAGCAGTGAATGGAGATGTGAGTGTGAGGGAGCAGGCTGAAGAAGGGGGCAGAGCTAAGGAGTTACAGATACAGCAGATAGGGGGAGGGGGGGGTGGTCTCTGAGGAAAGACAGAACACAGAGCCAGAGCCACAGCTGGTAATTTGGTGAGAGGTCACTCACAGTAAACACAAGCTTTTTTAAAGAGGGCCTGGAAAGGCCATTACTCCATGAGCAGAGTGGAATGGAAAGAGATTAGGCAGAGAGGAGAGCGCGGGGACCCTGTGAGAACTTCCCACTTCCTTTGTGTACAGTTTATTATTGCAGGCTAAACAAAAAAAAAACTTTTCCCACAGTGTGCTTCATCACAGGCCTGGGCAGGGTCAAACATCATGTGCATGACTGATAAATATTTGGAGGATATTATGAGCTTAATGTGCAGTTATTAATATCTGATTTCAGGCAGTGTAATTAATTTCAATTTTCACTATTATCATGATATTAGAAAACCTCCCAAAAAGTTAGATTTCATCACAGTTCAAGTTAATATTTGATCTTAACAAGCAATGCCTTCTCACTCAGCGTGTGTGCCTTTTGCCTTGCATTGAGATAAAATGCATGCATGCTGATTGAGGCCTGTGTGTAAAACCATGCAAATAGAGTAGATGAAGCTCGAGCAAGCTGTTGTCAACTGTCAGATTGATCAATAGCCTTCAGTCACATGACCAGCATGAAGGGCTGAAAGGCAAAAAGAATGTAGCTATCACTGACCAATCAGTAGAGCTGCAGCACAGGCTTTTTAATTTTTCAACTCCTCAGAATCCTGCATGTTTATATCATCAGACATCCATCCATCCATGCACAGGGAGAACATGCAAACTTCACACAGAAAGGCTCTGAACACTACAGGGTTTAAATCAGCAACCTTGCCCACCTGCTGTGCTCATATCATCAGACAACAGCAGAAAACGGCGATATTGACGTAAACGGTAAGCTTTAGTCACTTGTGGTTCTTTTCTATCAGTGGAATCGTCTCCACACAGCTCAGCTTTACTCAGTATTGGTACCAGGTGTTTTGTTTTTTACTACAGTTCATTTGGTAGAGTCTTCTAACTGTAGGCTGCTGAAACTGTTGTGAAGAGCAACACCAAAACAGAGGTGAAGATAGAGGCAATAATGCTGTGGGTTCTTGGTTTGTGGCTCTTTTATCACAGAAATATGAGGTTTATTCAAGGAAGCACTTAACTTGGCACACCAGATAAACTGTTTCACACATCCATGGGAAGTATTTTAATCTGGGAAACATCCCAGAGAAAGTGACTGGGGGGGTAGGACCTTTCAAGAAAAACTGCTTGGGCATTGCATGAATGTTTTGTCTGTCAAACTCATTTTGAACTAGTCAGAGGGCTGAGGTTGCTTCTCACCCTTGGCACAACTAAACCAGGTCTGTACTACTGCCTCTTTATCCCTAAAGAACACTGAAAAGCGAGATCATTTTCTGACTGGTGACAATCATTTCAGCTTGAAGATATGCAAGATGGATTTGTCTAGTAATAGTTGTGTAATTTGGCTAATCCAGTTGCTTTGCAAGGTTAGGGAATAGAAAAAACAACATAATGAATTATTATGAAAAGTAGAGGAGTGTTTTGTAATTCATACAGCACCACAGAGGAATTTCATTTACGTACCACGTAACTCCGAAACTTTGACCTCACCAGAGGTGAAACTAAAAAAGTACCAGGTCCTAGGTGCAATACCTTATGTGAAAATAAAACATGTAGAGCTGAGGTGAGATGAGCTGATATAATTAAGTGGCTATACCCCATTTGCCACTTGAGATTCAACATTCATAGCAAAACAGTTAAGTCCTGCCAGGGAACTTCACTTCTGTGTTGTGTTTAGCTACCATAATATTGAAGAATCTTTCCCCTTACACTGCCTCTAAAATTAAAGTGTACAATAGTATGCGTTTCGGTCAATAATGCTACTCTTTGGAAAGTAAAGAACAAGAGGGCGAGTGCCAACAAGCCAACATTAGCTTTAATGAATGTTTTTCCACAGTCATACCTTGATCACTGCCTGACTGATCACTGTTCTGATTCTGAGACAATAATTTTATCTAAGGCAGCCATTCTGCTGGATACCAAAACGTTTTGACAGGACAGGAGAAGTCTGTTGGAGCAACTGTCAACTGTAACCTGCAGACAAAATAAAACATCACAGACAGCTTGAATCCACTATAAGCTCCTTCTTGCACTTTAGCATAAGATTCAGTTCTTTTCAGGTATAATTCAGGCTTGTCTCCTCATCGGTTACAGCAAACAATATAAAAATAACCATCTGTGTCCGTCATTGAAATACAAAATATTTAAAAATAAAGTAGTTAAGATATCAATGGCAACTACACTAATAACTTACTCAGTCTAAAGCAGAAGGAAGTCTTTCTTGATCTCTAGAGGAGTGTCCCATAAGTGCAAAATGGTACATAAAGCCATCAAATTTAATGTAAAGTACTTCTAAAGTTTATTTAAGATCTAGGAGGCACATGATGTAAACATGAATATTATTGGTGCAGATAGATCAGGTAGACTAAGCAGATCATTTCTTAGAAGATGAAGATTTTAAATAGTTTCTCAAATATCTTTTGTTGGAAGCAAATAAAATAATAATAAAAAGGGGATGTCATTAAATGAAATTATGTTTAGTAGCATCCTTTCTGTTAACTTCTACAGTGCTAATAACTGACAGGTGTCAACACAAAATCTTAATTTACTGAATATTAGGTTACTCATTTCAGCCAAAAGGGCCTCTGACTTTTTAACCTTGCAGTGCAGATGGCTCAGCCTGACATAATGTCTCTAATCAAGCAGATCCAACATGCCAAGCTCCAATCTGCAACGACTGTGACTGGCCCAAAGCCACACAGCCCAATCAGTCTTTAAATTTAAGAGGTGGAAACTTCAAGGGAGATGACAGCAGGAAGTGAGTATTTGGACAGAGCTTAGCATAGATGCTAACAGCTTCAGTAACAGTTTCATCAGATCTTGACCGCTTTTCTTTATTAAATGAAAAACAATTAACACCACAAACTTCTCTGAGAAAGGATATTTTCGCCCCACTTCCACCAAGTTTTGTCCAGTGTTTGTTTTACGAAGTGGCTTATGTCCTATCCTTTACATCACTGCAGTAGCGCCCACCTCATACATTATCCGATTGGCTCATAATAATTGTAAATGACAGAACAATCATCCAATCGCCTCAGGGTATGCTTTTGAAAGGTCTTTCCCATTCTTAAACACTTTCTATGGGCTCATTCCCTGATGGACTTGTGAGATTTATTAAATGGTTCATCTGGTGTGTCAGGTTACTGACTTTTGACCAATGATGCAAGTGTAATCTTAGAACTTGTGGAAGGAATAGGAATCTAAACTGACATTTCTTTCCTTGGAAATTTTTTTATTTTACTTTTTAATTGTTAAAAATTACTGTAATTTAAATGCTATTTCTGTTAGCCCATTTAAGGCTCCTTTTATGTGTAGGCATCAAGCTAACAAACCAAGATACACTCCAACCCATCTGTGAGAAACTGCATCCATCTTGGATCACTCCCCAAGACTTTTCTAGGGCATTTTTAACAACTCTTTGTCTCTGCTTTTGTAACTTTAGCTTTTAGTTGCATATACAAGATGATAAATTGATCATGGTAATAGTATAAACTCACCGATGTAGAGTACTCTACTCTTTCAATACCAAAACTTTAAAACAACGGTTTGAACACTCATAACCATTTTCCCCTCAAGGTTCCCCCTATAATTGGCTCCCACTGTTTTTTTTTTGGTGACAAGACCACTTGTTACTGAATTCTACATCAAGTTTATTGTTTCTTTTAAAGCAATTTTGGATCTTTGCTTTAACATGCTATGCAAATAAATCAGGTGACATGGGTTGTTTCGATCAAGTAGTCTACGGTTAATAACACTGTCCATAAACTACTGTCACTGTTTTATATGATCCTTAGTGGCCCTCTCCGATGACAACACCATCTGTTTGGGGAAACTCTTATATAATATTAGGATGACATTTGAATGAATTTAGGAGAGCACAAGATTTCAATGGCATTTCACCTCTTTTTTCCACTGTCCATGTGTCTCTCTTAACCAGCTGTTTCTTATGTTCCTCAGAGCAAATGGAATCTGACTGATGTACACTCTTTACATTAAGGTGATAAATTCTGCTTTACAATATCATCACAATGTTGAACAATGTTTTCACACATCCAGCAAAGCTAATGTTAGCTAGCAGTGCTGCTTTCCAGTTAGGTAATGAGATTTGAGATTACATAGAGGGTGAGCCCTCTGTAGGGTCTGCTACGGTACATTACTCTCCACCTTATCTCAAAGCAGCTTCAACATTTTTACCCTAAAATTGCACCCAAACAAACCCACCATTGTCAAAAGTTGAAAGGGATGCCAGACATTTTTGAATCAACAAACATGCACGTTTAAAGTCTCTGCTTCTACACAATTATATCCGTTTGACTTAAATACACCCATCAAGAAGGAGAGGGAGTGGTGAGGCTTTGCTCTTAATCATTGCTATAAACGCACTGCAGCTTTACAGAGCCAACTATTACACAGAAAGGGTAATTATTATGGTAACTCTGGCTATCTAACCAAATGTGTGCTTTTTTAAAAAACTTTTTTATGAAATAACTTGGAAGGGAAAGCTCCCCTTGGGCCATGATTATAACTGTCACAGTGGGCCCTTTCATTAGAAACAATGCAGCATTGTCTACAGTGGGGCATCTTTCAAAGGCACGGCAGCATGCTTTCCCTCTTTTTCAACTGATCACATGGACTGAGGTTTTTCTGAAGTGAGTGCGCACACAGTGATCCTGCACTAAAACAGGCACATTAACTATGTCATTTCATTGGAGTGTAAACAGAGTATTCAGTGTTACACAACGCTAAAGCCCTCAAAAAAAGAACAACTTGATTTCATCTAAATGTCAGGGGGGTTACGCCCTCTTACATACAGTCTCAAGGAAAGAAAAGTGTCCTGTTCTTTGGATGCAGAAGGGGACCATTTGCACCTTTTCTTGTAAAAATTCCCCCTATTAAAACTAACAAGAACTACCGCATGGTGGTTTTATGCCTCCACAAGGTTCACATTGCCAAAGAGGAAAATAACAGCGGTGGGTCACATGGCAACTGACCTTATAACTCCCAAATTTAATCAACAAAGTGTCAAGTCAGAGTGGATAATTTAGTGCATTTTGACAGAAATCAGATACAGGCACAGCATGGTCAACGATATGATCATGTGCCAGGCACAAAGCCAAACACTGGCTTTTTTAGCAGCACTCTGCAGCCGAGAGGATAAGTCCATACCCAGCTCTAAGGGCCAGTGCAAGCCTGACAGACCGAAGCACTAGACTGATATTGACGTTTTAGACAGGTGAGCATTGAAAAAGGGTGATATTACAATGGTAGGGTTATGTGCAACTGACCGTATAACTCCAAAATTTAATCAGCTAATTGTCAAGTCAGAGTGGATATTTTTGTAGATTTTGACAGAAATCCATTTGAGAAACTAAAATTTAAGATTTGAAATTACGCTCATGACGCCACAAGCATACCAAACATTTCAGCAGCTTTTAATCACGTGAAGATAGACTACAAGTTCATCAAACTCCTCAACAACAGTCTTCAGCTCCTGCAGGGCAAGCTGGTGGCACAGGGAACTGGTTTTATGCCCCTACAACAAAAACATTGCCAAAGTCAGAAATTACAGTGGTGGGTCATGTGGTAACTGACCTTACAGAAAGGATATTTTTGTACATTTGACAGAAATCCTTTCAAGAGGCTTCTGACATACCAAGATTACAAGCAAGGCATAAAAATGAGGCCCAAGGACATTTGAGCTTGTTCTTCAAAAATCTCAACATTCTGTTTTAAAAGTCAAATTGGACATTTAGCAAAATTTAAAGAAAATCCTAGATATATATATTTTTAGATATTTTGTTCACAAGCAGGCAAGGAACGTAATACTCATTATAATTTGACCTTCAAACCTAGTCAGGCAATCTTCCAGTGCAATCAGACAAATGGGCCAATCCCTAAATGCTGTCTTTAGATACTACATTCACAAGGAAAGGATGGCCTGAAAAATCCATGACCTTTACACCTATGACCTATGGCCTGCAAAATGTAAAAAGTTCCATCTTATGTCATGTTGGATGTTCGTGCAAAGTTTGAAGGAAATCGCCCTTAGAGTTTTGGTTATTTGGAGTTTGTTTGTAGGCATTTGTAAGCAAAGGATGATAATTAATGTCCATCACCTTGACTTTTAACCCATGACCCTGAAAATCGAATCAAGTAACTTTTGGAAGAGTGCAAAGTTTGATGAAAGCCTCTTTAAGTGTTCATGAACTCTTGTGTTCCACAAGAAATAGATGGTCATTAAACTCCATGACCTTTACCTGTGACCTTCAAAATCTAAACACTACATTCTGGCATTTAATAAAAACTTTGTACAATGTTGGATGAAATTTTCTCACAGCACTTCTATTATGTTGCATTCACAAGCAAAAGATGACTACAAGTCTGTTTACCTTGAGCTCTGACCTCCAAAACGTGATCAGTTCATCTCTGATGAAACACCCGTGCAAAGTTTAAGGAGAATTATTCGGTCTTACTGAGATAATGCATTTATAAGATCACTTTCAAAGGATGCAAAAGATGACTTAAGGGCTCTGTGACCTTAACTTTTTGACCTTAAGACCTCCAGAATCTAATCAGTCTATCCCTGTGCAAAGTTTAAAATAGAATCTTCATCACCCCCGTTTTGACTTGGCTTTTACAAAATTAAAATCACTAACAAAGAATGATGATAAGGTTCATGACCTTGACCTTTGCCCCTTGAATCATACATGAGATAGAGGGTTCACAGGCAAAACATAACTAAGAAGCCCCAAACCTTGACTTTTGACCTATGACCTTGAAATTTAATCAGAATATCCCTTTGTTATGATGACCATGCACAGGAAGTTTGAAGATAATCCCTCAAATCATTCTTGTGAAATTGCGTTCACAAAGTCACTTTAATGAGCAAAGGGCAAACATGAAGCTCTAGGACTTTGACCTTTAACCTATGACCTCCAAAATTTTATCAGTTAATCCTCGGGTCAAAATTGACATTTGTGCAAGTTTGATGGTAAATCATTAAGATATTGCGTTTACCAGGCCGTAACCCCGAGGTGTGTACAGATGGACTGACAACCTGTAAAACATAATGACCTCAGCTGTCACCAGCACAGAGGCATAAAGTCAACTATATTTACAACGAAATCCAAACCAGAGGTCCACATAATCTTACTCAAACTGACACATAGAGGTCAAGCCTTTAATATACAGTACATCTGCTTTCTTTACCAACAAATGCAGTTCTTGCTGCTGTGTTGTATGTCTAACTAGTCTAACTTGAAGCTAAACTCAGCATAAAAACTCAGGTTAACCCTAACTCTTAACTCCTAAAGTACTAAACCCAACCCTCACCCATACCTTACACCTAAGGCACATCTGTGTGGATTAAACAATAATAATAACACATTGTAATAGTGCCATCTAGAGAACCAATTCAAGCTTTGCAGTTTGGCATTTCTACTTTTACAGATGCCTTTTTTTGTGTCATTATTGGATTTATGACTTGTGAGTGCTGGAAAAACTGAAGTCTACGAGACCTAAAGTAAACTAAACCCACCCCAGCCTTGACCAGTGAGGCCTTTACTGATAAATATCTCATCTGAACAAGACAAACACTGATAATAAAGGTCAGGCAAATCAAAGCAATTTGTTCCTTTGTGGCATAAAACAGTGAATGTTATTGGAGATAAGTAAAAGTTCCTGCTCTGGGCTCACAATGAACTAATTCATGCTGGGTCACTCTAACAGACTGAAAGTGGGAGGCTTCAGACTGTTGTGCCATGGAAGAGCGAAAAACAGAAACAAAGAGGGTAAAAGTTTGAGTCAAGACAAAATCTGTGGACAAAATCTCTGTAAACAGACCACTTTGTAGTGTAATACAAATTCACAAATCACTTACAGTAGACACAAAATGTTTGCTGTAAAAGGTAGCACTGTTCTTTAGGTTCATAAGAGTCCAGCGAGAAGAATTTACTGGTATTTACGGTCATTGCGTTGGCTTCAGTGCAGAAACAAAGATGACCCATTCTTCCCTGTTCTCTGGATGTTAGCCATTTTGTCTGTTTTAGCCCTGTGAGGCAGAAAGCATCCATGAGATTAAATGGCTCAGAATTAAAGGCATGGCAAGGACAAGCTAAGCCTTAACGCTGATTTTCCTGTTGGTTTATTACATGTAGTGGGTGGATGTTTTTGAATGACACCCTTTATGCAACACAGAAGATCTGAGTGGGCTTTCTGAGGGGCAGCATGGTGCAAGCCAAATTATATATCTTCCCCTGTGAAGAAAGCCTTGTTGTCTCTGAAGACGAGTTTGAGAAGGGAAAAATGTGTTGTGCTTTAGTGTGCTCAAGAGGACTAGAGAGTAATATCTCTTGACTTTGGGAGCAAACACAGGTTTTATATCCTCTGGATATGTGGCTTGAATTTATTAAAAAGACAGTATTGTACAAAGCTCGTAGGCTGGTATGAAAAACACTGTGAAGAATGCTTTTGAATTTTGTATATTTATCAATTTGCAAATGCAATGTGAGCAAAGAGAAGAAAGATCATAACAGGGCTGTCACCTTAAACTCAATATTCAAATATTCGCTCAAGCATGGGAGTAGAAATTTGTACTTGAACTGTAAATAAACATTCAAATATAAAATAAACAGCTCAGCAGCACATTGGGGTGCCTTGAGCAGTGAGTGAACCACTTGATCCACAAGAGAACGTTCTCAGTGCAACCTGTTTGGCCAGTGTTCTCTTGACCTAAAAAACAGCTGCACCTGGTCTGTTGGAAACAAACAGAAGGAGAATATCGGACTAAATGGAGGACTGGCAAGGCCACTCCAAGCAGACAATAAGTAAACCGAAGCACCATGTGAAAGTACAGGGTTCTGCTGACAGTTATGTGCAAGCAGGCCCACATCGACACATCTGTGGGCCCACTTGTCGGCCTTTTACCCATCACTGTCTTGCGATGCCTTGTCAAGTGCTCAGCCCAGTTACCCCCTGATCATATGTATGATCAACCAAGTATACCACACAGATGCAAATGATCGTCATTGTCATGTGTAAGGTGAAACATAGTCTGTAACATGTCGGAGGCTTGAAAATAATTGAGGGACAGCCAAACTCTGACTCCAAGGTAAAGCTATGGAAGAGAGTTTCATGTCGAAGGTTAAGCACCCTAGCGACCGAGCAATAAGACAAATGGTAGTTATATAACATAAGCAAGGTCTCCTCCAGGTAAAGAATTCAAAGAAGACTTGGGTTTGCAGATGTGTTGCTCAAGCTCTTCTAAAGAACCGTAAAGAAAAAAGGCAATGTTGAGGACCATAGGCACAGTGGTAGACCAAGGAAACAACCTCAGATGAGAGAAACATCATGCTTACTTCCCTATGAGAACAAAACATGTGCAGCAGTGCTATCAGCTCAGAACTGGCAGAAAACAGCTGGACCCTGGTACACAACTATACTGTCCAGGGAAGTCTAAACAGAAGTGGTCTTCATGGAAGAATTGCAGCCAAAAAGCCCTAACTCCAACACGGAAACATGGCCATGCCTCTCAACTACACAAAAAAACATAGTAAGGCAGGTGCTCTGGACACATGAGTCTAAATATGAAAATTTGGCTGCAGGAGAAGGCAGTCTGTTTGCCAAAGGGCCAGGGCTCAATAATGAGTGTCTGCAGGCAACAGAGCGGCATGGTGGCAAGTTTGGAGCAGTATTTCTGCAGATGGAGCTGGAGATTTGGTCAGGATAAATCACGTCCTCCATGCAGAGAAATACAAGCAGATACTTTTCCATCAAGCATCCGGTTAGCATCTGGTTGGCCCCATATTAGCTCTGCAGCAAGACAATGGCCTAACACATACAGCAAACATGCTAGGAGTCCCTTAAAAAAAACGTGCAAGTTTAGCTAGGAGAATAAATGCCATCTTGAAGGCAAAGGTGGTCAGACAAAATATTTATTACATTTAGGTGTCTCTTCTGTTTATTCACTCATTTCTTAAATGATTAAAAACTAATCTTCACACTTCTGTTCAAGCAGTCTTGCCTTACAGGGTTTTTTCATACCTGCCTAAATATTTCATTCACTTCATTTGACATCAGAGGTAAGTATTATTTTACAACCTCGTAAATCTGAAAGAATTTAACTGTTCAGAACTGTCAGAAAACCCTGTTCAAAACAAACACTTTTTAACACACACGATTTAGAAGCAGAACAGACGCTTGTGTTATTTATTTTTCAATTAATATAGAAATGAGATCAAGATCTGATAAAACTGCTACTGAAGCTGTTAGCATCTATGCTAATCTCTGTCCGAGTGCTTCACTTCCTGCTGTCGTCTTGAAGCTCCCACCTCATCCTGGTTTAAAGGACTTCGATTGGGCTGTGCCGCTTTGGGCCATTCACAATCGTTGTAGATTGGAGCTTGACAAGATGGATCTGCCTGATTTCAGACATTGAATCAGGCTGATGCATCTAGACAGCAATGTTACAGTACTAACAAGTCCATCTTTGCAAACAGAAGTTAGCATACAACATTTACAGTAGTTCTCAAACTACTTTCACCAAAGGCACACATAAAATGGGGCCAAAACGTCAAGACACACCAAACTTACATCCAGGCTATAAAGCCTCTTTAATATGTATTAATGTCTTATCAGTCTGGTCCAAATTCTTATTTTATCCACAAATGTGGAATGAAACTTGTATTACTAATGAGATATTGAAATGTGTATCCATATTTATTTTCAGAGTAAATTAACAGCTCATTAATTTGTTGTTTAGTAGCGATAATAATATTTGTAGGTCCAAAGCATTAAGGCACAACACACTGCCCCGACACACCAATCAAGAGCCACTGATCTAGAAGTGCCCAATTTCTTTGCAGAGCTATGTCAATCTAATGCTTCTGTAGTAACATGAAAAAAAATCAGTTCTACCTGCAAAAAAGATAACGGTTTGGGTTATACTCACAATACTAAAAATAAACAACATCTGCAGCTAATGATTATCCAGTAGTGATCATTTAAAGATGTGAAATACTCTGACTGTAAAGCTAAACAGCCATTTAGTGAAACAGTTTTGTGATTTAACTGCACATCTTTAAAAGGAGTTATCCAAGCTTCACCTAACAAAATATACAACCCCAAATCGGAGAGGCATTCTAAAATTTAAATGTTGGTAAAAAAAAACCTCAAAACTTTAAGACCAGTAGTCATAAAATTGTGCACAAACAACTATGCAGTGAAGATAAACATGCAGAATTGGTTGTGGAACACTGAGGGCCTACATGTGGCCTGAAAACAGATAATAATGATAACATTCATCCATTTTATTAATGCTCCAAAAGCCTACATATAATCCCTGCCCCTGGGTTTGTACCACAGAGGAATAAAAAAAGGCCATAGATGTCATATTAAACACAAAATTTCCTCAAAGCTGCTTCAAAGTTGCTCACATGTTTAATGACCGCCCCTATGACTCAACTCCACATGCCCTCTTGCTTCATGTGTATACGTTTGGCAGCTCACTTTCTGCTATATTTTTCATCTGTGCACTCATGTGAGCAGCTGTGCCCTTGGACTGCCTGCATGTTGAGAAACAGCTGTGGGGATTCATGATACCTTAACTAATCCCACATTCTGCCCTTAGGTGAGGCAGCCATGTGAGATCATGGTTTAAGGTGTGTCCAATTAGAGAGGGCCAGATCCAAGCACTGCTTTTAAGACTGAGTACTTCTGTTGAGGCCTAACACTAAAGGGAAAAGAGAAGAACCTTTGTCACTGGTAATCGGACTGCTTAAGTACGGTAATTCTCAGTACAAAACACAACAACAAATGAAAACAGGTAAACAACAAATGCATTAACATACAACGGATAAGACAACATGGCAAATAAAGATTGAACAACATGTAAAAACACAACAAATAGGACATAACAACAAGAAATAAAGACACCAAAACAAATAAGAACAACACACCAACCATCAACAAGAAATTAAAAAACACTAAACAGAATGACAAGAAACACAACCAAAAAACGCAAAGACAAATCATACAAAAAATATAAACAACATAAAATCATTACAAAAGATAAAGTTCCACAAATACAAAAAGAACAATAATTCAAAAACAACATAAAACACAAGCAACAACAAACAAAGAAATGCTAAATAAAATTCTTAAACACAACAAAAACCAACAACAGTTCAAAAGCACAGCAACATATCAGAATCCAAACAAATGAGAAAACAGAAAACAGAAAACATTTTCCATTGATTTTAAGAAGTGTTTTCTATTTGTTGTTGTGTTTTCTTTTTGTTGATTTTTTCCATCTAATGCTGCGGTTCCTTTTTTTGTTTTGTGTTGTACATTTTGGGTCTGTGTTTTGTTGCTATTTTTTATTTGTTAATTTGTTTTTATTTGTCATTGTGTTTGTGTTTTTTTTTTTCTATGTCCTGCAATCTGTTTGTGCTCTCTTGTCTTTCATTATTTTCTGTTTGTTACCTCCGCCAAGGAGGTTATGTTTTTGCCGGCGTTGGTTAGTCTGTTTGTCTGTGTTCAAGATGGGATAAGGAAGAAATGTTAGGTTTTGGGACTGATCCGGATCACCATCCGAATACAGGAATTTTTTAAAAGATTCTTTAACATTGCCAGATAGGACCATTTTTGCCAAAGTGGACTGAAGCTGCTTGGCGGAGGTCTGCGCTCTTTGAGAGTTTTTCTAGTTTGTTAATATGTTGGTGTGTTCTGTTGTTTTCATTATGTTTTTTTGTTCTATTAGCTTTTTGTTTTGTATTTTGTTTTCTTTTTTATTTGTTTAGCTATTTTCATATTTGTTGTAGTATTTCATCATATGTTGTTGTGTTTTATAATTTGTTGGAGAGTTTCTATTATCTAAAGTGTTTGTTGTAATTGTGTTTTGTTTTAAATGATTTGTTGTGTTTTCTAATTGTTGCAGTATTTTGTAATTTGTTGTCATGTATTACGTTATACTGTTTTTTTTATGTTGTTGTGTTCTTCTTTGCTGTTTTGTTTTCCTCAATTGGTTGTTGTGTTTATTTTGGTCTTTTAGGTGTTGTGTTTTGCACTAAAGGGCCACCATAGCTGTGCCTCTAAATATCACTTCTCCTGTGCTTGGAGAAAAGGCGGTCTGGTTATTCTGGCACTATTTGGATAGCACATGTTGTATGACTTTTGGGGGTCAAATGAATTCTTTAATGTGACTGCATTTGAAAAAAACCAAGCAACATTTTATTGGACCAAAACATAGAAAACCGCAGAAAAGACAGACGACATGTGCCTCCCCACACCCCAGCAGCTTATGGGAGAGTGTGGTTTACTTTTCCGAATAACAGTCAAACCACAGAGAGATTTAGGTGGTCTGCTTCTCTCCACTGCCAAAGAGCGTGGCTGCACTCCCACATTACACAATACTTTAGAAATATGAATCAAAGTCACACCAAGAGGCTATATAAATGAATGCTATTTTTACAAAAATGGAAATTACAGCACGCTGGCTGGACTGGAAATTATGCATAGCCATAATGGAATACTGCACTGGAAAGTATCATATGATCAAATGCTCCATCTCACCTCTAATTTGAATCTGAAAAACTTAGCAGATCTCCTCTGGATGCCAAAGGAGTGAGTAGTAACTCTGGAAACTCACTCCCCTTTCCCTTTAATGATTCCAACCGCTGGAATACAAGCAGCTGACATCACCTCAGAGCCCCTGGACCAAAAAAAAGATGGGAAATTCCATCCTGTCATACACTCGTTCAGCTTCATTTTACCATGATTCTCTTTGACTATTAGACATGACGAATCAGTATTTTATAGAATATCAGTTTCAAGCCCGAGAACGCATGGTTCTCCACAAGAAAAAAACGAGCACCGGGTTCGGCACAGAGGCAAGAGGAGACCGGTTGTTTTTGCCTGCAGAACGCTTCCCATGACCTCTGCATATGGACAAGGCCATTTCTCAGCAAAACTGGGGACGGCAGGAAATGAGGAGGGTTCATAGGTTGAAGCGTCTGCAACAACTGCACAAGAGTGGAAAGAATGTCTTTTTCAAAAGCTGGTTTTCAAAAGGGGGTATTAAGGTTGTCAAAATGTTCAATATTTGGAGATTATTGAAACCTCATACCTAAAATTGGAACAATCCATGCTATTTGATAAGCAATAGAGACAATGAAAACAAATTCAGATCTTGAGTCAAATCTAACCAAAAGCTGACCCAAACAAAGGAGAGGAAATACAGACTAAATTGAACAAATATGATGCCAATGTAACTGTGAAATCTGAACCATATGCAGTCTCCTTGTATTTTCTCTGGTGAGAAAATAACAAGACCAAACCTAACTTCTATTTCTTATCTGGTGTGTGCAAGAGAAAAGAGAAACAACCACTCAAATTGCATAAATATGATGTCAGTGTATATGAGTAATTTGGACCAAATGGGAAAGTTTCCCTTCATAGTACTGGTAAATGAAAACAAGAAATTTCCCAAACTTGTATTTTTATCTGGTCCGAGCAAAAGAGAGGAGGAAATACTGCATTAAATAATACAAATATGTTGCAGACATTTTGTGTCCTGGCAAAACAGAGGTGCCACTGCCTTACAAACTGATGCTGATGTATTTGGTCAATTTGGACAGCATGAAGGGGCCTGCCTATATATCCTTAGCAATTAAAAACAAGAAATGCCTCAACTTGCATTGTTTTACTTTCCAAAAGCAAGAGATGATTCATTTTGTGCAATTTGGAATGTGTGAAGAAGCTTGTCTGCATAACTTTGGTCATTTTTGAGGGGAAATTTCCCAACTATCTAGTGTCAACATTGCACAAATACAGTATGTTACCAGTGTATTCACGCAATTGATGCATTATTATTATTATTATTAATGTAGCTTGATGGAAGTTTACCAGCAATTTTTATGATTAAAGATGAAATAAAAATAATTATAAAAATATCCATCAACTTATGTCAACAAGTTTGAGTCTGAGGACCCACTGTCTTTGTCTTTACTGCACAGATTTGTTGCAATCTTTTTTGTGCAATTTGGACTATTTGCAGGAGGAAAGAAATTAGTATTACCCCATGTCTTTTAATGGCAGCAAAGTGGATATCAGCATCATCAGACCGTGCCAAAGAGAAGTCCTCATTGTACAAACACAGCTTGTTGCCAGTGGTTTTTGTGCAATTTGGACTGCATGAGTCTCCTGCAAGCTGAAGTTATTAAAAACAAGATATCAACCCAAGATCAACTTATGTGTGTATTTCCATAGTATGAAAGTAACATGAATAAACCCTATTTTTTTAAAAAACAACTTTACTCTTCATGTGAAAGAGAGCGATCACTGCCTACTCCGCACAAATATTTCAATGAGCAGATTGGACTGCAGGTACCGCCTTGCCTTTATCCATAACTAAAAACAGGATATTACCTTAACCTTTATCTTTTGACTTAACCAGACTAGTTCAAGCAAGAGCAAGGTATCACTTCCTAAACAGAATTAATCTGTTGTCTGCGTTTTTTTGTGAAATCTGGACCACAAGCAGAACTCCATGCATTTTTTGGAGGTGAAAAACAAAAAAGTAACAAACTATTGTTTGTGATGCCAAGGTTTCAAAGCTGATAACCATGTTTGTTGAACAAAATCCTACCACCACTTACCAAAACAAAGGGAAGTATAGTCTAAATTGCACAAATATGTTGCCATTGCATTTTTGCAATTTGGTAACCTGGCACACCAGATGGACTGTTCAATTTATTTCACTAGTCTACCTTGGAAAGAGCCCGTAGAAAGTGTTTGGGGAGGGCAGAACCTTTTAGCAGCATATCCGGCAGGTGATTGAACGACTGTTGCATCAATCACATTCATTACAAGCCAATCAGATAATGTCATCAGCGGGTGCTACTGCACTATAGAGTGTGTACACTTTGTAAAACAAACTCATGTCAAAACATCAAAAGTGGAGCAAAAATATCCTTAGTATAGTGAAGTTCATAGTGTTATTTGTTTTTCATTTAACAAAGAAATGCGCTCAAGATCTGCAAGCCATGCAGAACAAAACGGAAGGAATTGATAATCAAAAGTACTCATGATATCGATTCCTTTAGCCATAGATTCTCAACTGGAAGTGTTTTTTATTCCAATCCCTAAGCACCACATAAAAATTTGACAAGTTTTCTACATCCATGCAAATGTTCTACAAACTTGGGCAAGTGTAGATATCATTTAAATATCTATGTATTGCTCTGTATTCCTGCTATCTCTAATGAAGTGTACCATTATGCATTTATGAGGATTTGTGCGTTTGTTTCAATTAGTGATTCTTGTCTGCTAGTCCAATAAATCATCCCCCCTTTAGGCTGTTATTTTGTATCATTCTTCATTCACACAAACTTTATAAGCTTGTAAGAGTTGATCAAACTTGATTTTGGTTGCATCTCTTAATGAAATACAAGTGCACCACATTTCCATGCATCCTTCCATGTAACAAATAATTCATGAAAAAGTTTGCTTTCTCATATGATTTTTTTTTTTACCATGAAGTGTATCACACTTTATTTTAAAAAACTAGTATTTGCTGTGAGGAGGGAAATGCACCTGGACAGTCATAGTTTTCACAGATTTTCTCCGTCACTAATAAATAAATCAGACACATATGACAGCTGTAATCCCTGTGACAGTTGTAGCTACATACCTCAGACCTGAGCTCCGTGGATGGGGCTGGGATCCGTGATCATCCATGACAAAACTTATTGGTTTAACGGGATCCCGCCGACTAGTCCAACAAAAACAAAAAGCACAGCTCATTTTTAGCACGAGTTTACATACTAAACTGAAGTCAGGGCTAAAATACGGTCCAAGCTGCTTTCAAGTGGTGCAAACTGGCAAATACTGAAATATGGGCGAATCCCACATGAGGTCATCACTCCTTCAGTCATATGAACAGATTTTTTTTAATCGTCTTTCTATCATAAAGTTAAAAACACACGTCTTACCATGTATACGGCTGGTTTTCGACACTGTTAACTTCCATAGCCTTCACAGAGGTAACGCAACGTGGAAAGGTTTTGTTTGGTGAAATGATTCATTATTCCGCATTAAAAGTTCGGTGTTTTTCGCCTTTACCCCCGACCATTCTTGTATGGTAAAGTAATTCTCACCTTTTCAAACTCCACAGTCTCACATATCTACATCATTCTGCCTCTGACAGCACACACAGCCCAGCCAACTTCTCTGTACATCCAAGACGCTGCATCGTTAACATTGAGGGCTCAGCGAAGGGCGTCTCAATGCTCTTATATACCTTCCCTCTGAGACCCTCGGGAGTGTTTCGATAAACGGTGTAGTCTACACTTTTCATTTCAAGACAGGAGACTCATATTAACACCCAAACGCCTCCGTGTCCCCAAGACCAGCATAAATAAATCCACTCAATCAGTGTTAAATGAAGTGTATCAGAAACATCTGTTCAGATTCGGTGCTCCCCTTTAATGAACGCGTTGTGTGTCCACAGTGACATCTAGCGGCCGGACATGGAACAGCAGAGTCCTGTTCAGCCACCAAGGCTGGACTGGACACTGCCTTAAAGACTGGAAGTGAAGAGTTACCATCATTTCAACTAAAATGCATTTGCAGAAAGAATATTTCAAATTAAAATTATGGCTGCATAATCAGACTTATAAATAGTATTTAAAATTATACCCAATCTGCATTTTCATTTTCACCTCTTAGACAGCTCATACTTTGACTTAATTAAAATGAAAAAGAAAAGGTCTTATGAGATCCTACTTAAAAAAAAAAAAAATGCAACAAATGTAATTCTGAAATTAAAATTTGAAAACTAAAATGCATTTGCAGAAAGGCTATTTCAAATTAAAGTTCTGGCTGCATAATCAGACTTATAAATAGTATTTAAAATTATATTACCCAATCTGCATCTTCATTTTCACCTCCAAGACAGCTCATACTTTGACTTAATTAAAATGAAAAAGAAAAGGTCATATGAGATCCTACTTTAAAAAAAAAAAAAAAAAAAAAAAAGCAACAAATGTAATTCTGAAATTAAAATTTGAAAACTAAAATGCATTTGCAGAAAGGCTGTTTCAAATTAAAATTATTGCTGCATAATCTGACTTATAGATAATATTAAATATAAATTCTCCAATCTGTATTTTCATTTTCATCTCCAAGACAGCTTTAACTTAAATAAAATGAAATATAAAAGGACATTAAAGATCTAATTTTCAAAATTCACCTGTGCAAACAGTTACCAAATTGCATTCAATTTTTATTATTATTATTATCTACATGCACTTGCAGAAAGGCTAATTAATTTTACATTTTTGGCTTTATAATTTGACTCATGAATAATATTAAAAATATATTATTCAATCTGCATTTTCATTTTCTTCTCCAAGACTGTTCATTCTTTGACTAAATTAAACTGAAAAGGAAAAGGACATTTGTGGTTTAATTTTTTTTTTTTAAATGCCCCAGCAAATAGTTACCAAAATAATTTGAAATTTAACATTTGGAAATCAAAATGCATTAAAAGAAAGTGGTTTTTTTTATTACAAAATCATGTTGGCATAATTTGAATGATTTTTGTAAAGAATCATCCTTTCTGACTTTTCATTTTCTCTTTAGGTTGCACATTTTATGACACTATCAAAAAGAAAAAAAACAACATTGCTTTTTCACTTTTGCTTTTTTTTGTCACCCTGCAAAAGATTTACCATAATTTGAATATTATTGCTGCCATAATTTATTTGTCACGCAAAAACTTCTTTTTATAATATGGGTAATTTTCAGTTGCAACTTCTGGAGTGTGCTGGGGGCTGAATAAAAGCGACCCTCCAGCTGCAGTTGGCTTCTGGGTCATAGTTTGGACACCCCTGCTTCAAAATGTGTGTGCCTTTAGTAATGGACTTCTCTATACCTTGGCTGTATTGTGTGGTTTGCTTTAATGATGCCCTTCTATCAGCTCGAACCACTCTAGCCATTCTCCTCTGACCTCTGGCATCAACAAGGCATTTTCACTCAGAGAGCTGCCACTCAGTGGATATTTCCTGTTTTTTGGACCATTCTCTGTAAATCACTGAGATAGCTATGCATGGAAGTCCCATTAGATCTGCAGTTTCTGAAATACTTAGACCAGCCCATCTGGCACCAACAACCATGTTCAAAGTCATTTAAATCAACTTTGTTCTCAGTTCTGATCCTCAAGTTGGACCTCAGCAGGTCATCTTGATCATGTCATGAGTGGCTGCTGTGTGATTGGCTGATTACGTATTTGTGTTAACAAGCAGCTGAACCAGGGTACCTAAAGAAGTAGCTATTGTGTGCATGTCAGTATTACAAATCAAAACACATCAAAAACTGCAAGCTGATTCCCTCACATGTTCAAATGCATTAAAGGCAAAGAGAGACACTTCAAGCAGATGTTTTTTCCCCTAGCACATCACCTTAAACAGCTGTTTTGATTGAATTACGCCTAATGTACACATCTGTCCTACAAAGTACAATAGATTTGCATTTTTTTTTTATTCCAAGCATTACAAATAGTATGCTACATTCAGAGGCCAATATAACCACTAGCAGCCTGCTAAAAAAATATTTAAATATAGTTCCACCTCTGATAATGTAAATTTCCAATTACTGACTTGAATTTTGGGGTGGTACCTGGTGTGGTTGCTCAGATTAGAAACCCCTGGCCACCAATCTGAACATGCCCCTGATCCTGAGACCAATAAGTTTGTCGTTGACAAAGGATATGAATATCTCATTAACTCAAGCAAATGCCATTGTTTTAGTTCATATGTGCAAGAGAGTAACTACAATTCTCTACAAATCTGCACAAAAATCACTTCCATACGCCACACTGATCCAAACTCACCCGATTCTTAGTGAAAACATCAAACTCTTCACATTAGCAAACGTTCTGTCTTCAGTTTTTGTTTCTTGTTCCATTGTTTGAAATGTTTGTTATTTTTAGTTGTGCTTTTTCATAATGATGCAGTTTTGTGGAAGTCATTATAAAAATGTAACTTGTGACTATCATGGTTAAAAAAAAAAGCATGACCAGTATTACACAAACTAAAACAAACATATTTTCCCTTGGTTGACAATGGCCAACAAACCAATACAAATACTATGTTTTGAAATGTCTCAATGTCTTTCGCAAACCACTGTTAAGCTTAGCAGCCATTTGAGATTCAGTTTTTATCTTGCAATGAAAATAAGTTGTAGTTTTGGTCACAATTTTTCCCATTTCAGCAGCTCTTAAGCTGTGGTCTAGTTTTGGTTGACAGAAACTTAAACATCAAATTAGTTTATGGCCATAGAAAGCCTGCAGGCTTTATTCTTCAATGTCAAAAATGTTCCTCTTAAATAAATGTACATACTTATATGTAAAATTAAAAGAACTGTGTTTAAATTATGTTATACACTACAAACACTGGGATAATACCATAAAACAGACAAAAATACAAGATACACTGAATATAGAATTTTTACCTATAGTGAAGTATTTTCTCTAGATTTTCTTCTGGGTTCATTTGTATGCCCTCGTTGACCCTGTTTTTTTAAACGTGTCTTCAATTATAATACATTTAACACTTTTATATTATCTGGTAAAAGGTAATAAATAAGACACTGAATTTCTAGCAGAACTCACATACCTCTATTTTGCTGGGAACACTCACATTTTCCTCCTTAAAACAACTGAAATACCAAGTTTAGTAAACAGCTCAACAGTAACATTTTGTCTTCTCTGTCTGGTTAACCAAAAGATAACATGTGATTTTTTTAAAATGTAAAATATTTTAATTTGAGCTAGTTATTGTCTCTCTTTTGTCAAGGACAAAACTGGACAACTGCACTTTTAGTTTAAAGAAAGTTAAAACTGTTTCAAAAATAAAGTAAAATAAAACATGCCACAGCAATAAAGAAAAAACCTCAAGACATATTAATGGACACTATTATTTACAAGACATGATGAAAACCTCAACATTACACCATATGAAACAACATTATACAGTTTTTCCATACAGTACAAGTCTGCTTCAAAGTGAAAAACACAAATATTTGGTTGATGGTCATTTCAGCCAGGCGGTGCAGTACTGGATAAATTGCTGGATAGACAGTAGAACATCTCCACACCATGTGAGCAGTCCTGAGGGTAGAGGCCGATCATGATCAATCCAGTGATCATGACGAACAGGCCCATCAATATTAACATGATCGGTAACACGTTTTGGCACTGTAGCTTCCTGCCAGGGGAGAGCTTGAGGAAACACGCAGATGGGATGATGAAGATCAGGGGTGTGGCACTCAGAACACCCTGGATGGGTGGAGGAATACAGTGTTAAATACTTTCACCACAAAGAAAAAAATCTTATAGGATTGTGCATTTTTAAAGAAGGCTTACATTGAGCTCCAAAACAACTCCCAGACAGTCGTAGGGCAAAGACAATGATGTGCAAGCCAGAACTATGAGGGAGGTTACAAGCACATGTTCCATGTTTGACAGATCCCTTCTGCAAATAACATTGGTAACCACCTGAAAGGAAAAAATGGTACAGTTACAAACACATTCAATATCTGCCAGGCTGAATCACGACAAAGATTTCATTGCTATATTTTCTTAACACTGACTAAAGGTCATGGCCAAAGATGCTGAGCCTTCTCTGTCTGTTTTTTTGCTCAGTGAGTTGTCTAATACTGTCCTTTGGGGATTCAGAACATTACAGGCATTATTCCTCAGGCCACAACAACAGTATACAGCCATTGGAGCTATGAAGGTGGGAAAAGAGACTGCAGCTACTATTTGCCATAGGCCTGTAAACATCTTTTTTTCTCTTCGCACGCAAAAACAACCAGGCTTTTGGTTCTAGATATCAAAAAAGTAATACTCAGGCATCTTTTGCATGACTTAACTCCCATAATAAACATTTCTATCAAAAACCGAGGCCTTTTTGAACATTTAGTGCAGGATATTAGTTTTGTTTACACACTTTTCTGTACCAAAAAGCATGTTAAAAAGTTGGGGTCTTGTCCAGTTATTACAATCTTCTGGTCTGCTGTTCAAACAGAGGTTGAAAATTTCTTGGCATTAAAATTGAAATTAATCAATAACTCTGCATTATTGGTGCAAACTTCAAATCTGATCGGAAGGCAAAAATGGTCAATGTAATGCTTTTTGCCTTTCAATTTTGCATGATTGGCTTGATGAACATCCACCTACATTGTCAATTTGGTCTGAAGAATTATTGTCATTTCTTCCATATGAGAGAATATCACATGTACTACAAGGAATATAAGATGAATTTGTAAAGGAATGGTCACTCCTCAATGTCTATTTTGGAAATTAATGGTCCAAAGTAAGTTGTTAAGGAGCAGACTGACCAACATGCTGATTTATCATTTATTTATTTATTACTGATTTGTCATCTTCTGTAATCATTATTCAGTTTTTTTATTCATTACATTACATTTCTCCCCCATTTGCATGTGTACTTGCATGTGTGTTTTTCAATTATTTTTGTGAAATATGTTAATTGTTTATGCATGTTTATCAACTCATACAGTATAAGAAAGATATGAATTTGACTTGTCTGTTTACATAATGCATCCTGTTCTCTGATCTGATGATCTGTGTTGATGGAATAATAAAAAAAGAGAGGGAAAAAATCTGCACAAGCTTTGAGTCTTTTACGGAGGTTAAAGATCAGAGATTCATTAGGACTGATTATACAATAAATAAAAACATTTTAGGTGGTTAAAATATTTAAAATGCCAGAAATCTCTGTTTAGGTCAAAGTTAAATTCACAATTTAATCTATCATCACAGCTGAAGTGTTCTCTCCACTGTTTGAAGCTTAGTTGTGTTTCTAAATAGAATAGCTTGGCTGTAATGATTGTAAGTGGTCCATTATACAATATATGTCATCAAATTTCTAAATTTGCTTTACAGATGTTGAGAAACTGTGTAGATCTGGTTTGGGATTTCTTGCAGCAATCCTGTAAACAACAATAACGCAGTTCCTGTTGACTACACTAACATGACAGCAAGAAGCTAACTGAATGTAGTCACACATTTAAAACACGGACAGGCTCAACAGCCCAGTGCTATTTCTATGCATCTCTTTCAGTATAAACAAGATAAACAATATACTGCTCACTTGTGGTGCAATAAAAAGCAGACAACAGTTCAATGCTAATGTTTAACTTAGCATTTCTTAAAGCCAGGCGCTAAGATTGTGACACATACCCAGAGCACCAGTGCCAGACTGACAATCGATGTAACATTTTTGGTCTGTCAGACTGACATGTTCACATGTATTTTAGAAATCCTGTTTTAGTAAGAACATCTGTGGAAGACTTAGATAAGACATGTTTGTAGAAAATCTAGTTTACTGTGTTTGTATAAGGTTTTAATTGTTTCTGTGAATTTCTGTCATAAAAGCTGTTTTTGAAGTTCAGATTTGCATTTACATTCTAAAAAGTCTTAAAGTGTTTTATCTCTGAACATTAACATTTAATTTAAATTAACATTATTAAATCAAGAACTGATTAAGTAAAAATGTAGCAAAGGAATGTGCTCAGGTCCTGCAGCTGCTAGTGACATTACACAAAATGATTCAAAAGGACATTTTGTAGGACAGCGTTGTTTTGATTGGCTGCTGGATCACCTCAGATAGGTAGGCTATTTTAAGTTCTACTCTGCATTTTGCTCTGGGAATGTAAAATTATTTTTTTCTATGCCTTTAATGCAATTTTGAATTTGTATGTACTGTTTATATACTGTATATTTTTAGAATTCTCTATGGCAGTGCTTCTTAAACGGTGACGCAAGTCCAGGTGTGCCTTGGTAATTTCTACAATCGTGACTTAAGGGGTTTTCAGTTTACTCTCACTCTGTCAGTTCTTTGCATACAATAAGTTAGTTAAACAGCTGCTAATTATGTTTTAAAAGAAAATCTTCTAGGATTTTCTTAAAACACTTCCATGAAAAAGTGACAATCCATCATCACATATTCATACTAGATTACCATTAGTGCCTTCAGTCAGAACACTTTAGCAGTTACACCATCTTCCCCTCATACATGTAAACACAGTAGCAGCAGTATGGGTGGGCCTTCAGGGTCTGGGTCCACCCATATTTGCACCCTAAAAGTCAGGGGTCAGTAACTAATAACCTAGCAAGAGCAGCCACCACCACCCCCACTCCCCCACTCACAAGTGAGCTGGAGTGCCTAATGTGTAATGATGTGATTTCAATCTGAGCTAATGTGTGCCACGAGACGTGTGTGTAGACGGAGAGGGAGGGATTTGGTTTGCTGTGTTCCACAGGTTCTCAGGGGAATGACTGGTCTGAATCATGACAGGCTTACAGCTGCATCAGACACTTGTTCCTTTTTCTGAACATAATAAGAGCTGACTGCTTCTGGGACATTTGGACATTTTCAACCAGTATAGCAAAAAAATATCTGAGAAACCTTAATCCCATCTTTGATGACTAAATAGTCTTTCCTTGGCTGAACAATATTCAGCAAAGAATAGAGTTTTTCCTTTGAATATCCATCCGTCCATTATCTATACTGCTTATCCCTTTAGGGGTCATGAGGGGGCTGGGTTCTAATCCAGCTGACATTGGGCAACATGTAGGTACACCCTGAACCAGTCACCAATCCAAGTAATGAACATGTTTTTTGGTCTGTGTGGGAAGCTGGAGTGCCCAGAGAACCCACGCATGCACAGGGAAAACATGCAAACTCAACACAGAAAGGCCCTGACCGACCCGGAATCAAACTGGCAACCTTCTTGCTGTGAGGCCCGTGCACTACCTGCTGCGCCATCCCTGTCGCCCATTTCCTTTAAATAGATGGGACATTATCATAACGTTACAGTATTGTGCAGTTATCAACAACCAGTAATGTGAAGTTTGCACCAACCAAATCAGATGTCTTTATAAACACAGGCTTATAAAACTGGTAAGTGGGGGCTTACTATCATCATTTTACCCTGTTGAGAAGCCAATGAATTTCTGTGATAAAGATTTGAATGACAGGTTAAAGTAGGACAGTTATCTGAGGTTTTGCAAACAACTGAGGAAAGACAGCAGGTACTGGTGAAGGTCCCTGTCTGGTCTCAGGTGATGTCGAGTACTTGATTTCTCCAAGTCAACCAGGGCACTGTATATTAGCCCATGTCCCATCTCTCCAGGTACCCTCTGAGCTGACACCTTGATGATGCACACGGTTGCCCCCGTGGTCTGGTCGAACCCAACAGGTCCTTGGCATCCAGTATGCAGTGAGATGGATCAGGTTCAGGGAAGCGCTCCAGGTGCCCTTAGAAGGGCAGTTGCTGCTCCTCTTTTCAGCAGCTGACCCTTCCCATTCCCTCCCCCTGAGCACATCAGCATTGGACACATGGTCCTGTCAACCATACCCAAATGTGTTGAAGAGAAGTAGTCACAAAGAAGTCCAGCTGGCATCTTTGGCCACTACTCAGTGTCTAAGCCTCACAAGAGTATAGCAAGACCAGAAGGACCAGGGACCTAAAGACTCTGTCTGGTCTGACTGTCTTTAAATAAACTTTAGAGAGTAAAATTCTGTTTCTATTAACATGAGATTATAAAGAAACTGATACTGTATCAGTATCTGTAAAAGTACTGGATTGGTGCCAATGTGAGCATTTTTGAACTGATTGGGGATCAGAGTTAATATTGATCATCTCCCCTCGATTGTTCATGTCAGTTGCCATTAGTTAAGCACACTTTACAACAGGCTGTAAATGAACGGGTGATGAACACGGTGTGGAAATACTTTAATTTACAAAACAACAGAAGTCCAACGACCACTCTGAGTATATACTGTATATACAATTGTCCAGATAAATGTAAACATCAGATCATGGCTTGGAATCAGCATATACTCACTATTTAAGAAGTTTTGATCAGCATCAGGGGCCAAAAAGCTGATTGGGACATCCCTACCATATAGTTTACCCATCATCTATTAAAACAAATAAAAGTTCCTCTGTATTTTGAAAGAAAGGGAACTTAAAAAGAATTATAAATTAAGTGACACTATTTTAAAAAGTGATTCTTTAAAATTATCAAATAGTGTTAAAAAGAAAGGAAAACATTTTTGCATGGGGTTAAGAGCTCCATGCTGTACCCACCTGAATTAAGATGTTGCTATCCGACTCATGTCTGCAAGTGAATGAATATATTTGTCACTTTATCTTCAGCTAAATGTTTTTCAGGAAGTTCTGTAACACCTGTTTAGTTGAATATAGCATCCCATAAGAGAGGGAAACAGATTTTAACTTAAGAAATAAATGTACCCATCCAAAATTGCAGGGGCCCTTCCTGGTGCTATGCCTAGTTCAGTAGTTTAATTCTTAGGTTCCCGCAAGAGAAAGTATCACTTACCTCTCGAGTAACAAAACACTCCAGTGGAAATGTGGCTATTATGCTGATGCCAAAACAGAAGCGACCAAATGTCGCAAGATTATCATCTCTGCAGTAGTTCTCAAAAATGTCTCCTGGAAAGTGGAAAAACGAGATAGTGAAACATCATTTGTGGTATCTTGGAGTAATTACATGAAGTTAAGAGTGTCTGAGTGTGATACCTTGTGTGTAACCAGTGAAGGTGACGTAGCCAGCGACAGCAAATGCGGCGCTGAATAAAACCGCAGAGCCAACAGACGTATGGGTGACGCGAGCCCAGTTGGCTACAGTGGGTTTCTCCAGAGAACCGTAGATTAGAAAGCTGTTGTGGTGGCAGATAAAGGCTGAGAAGACAGACAAGGACACACCATTTGCCATTAAAACAAAAAATGAAACTCCTTTAATCTCAGGACTTTCCCTTATGATCATCTACGCAGTTGTATTTTCTTCTCACCTTGCATGAACCAGCAGGATCTCTTTTCTCACAACAGAACACATTTGGTGGTACACAAATCTTATCTGCCTCCCCTCAGACTGCTAGACAACACTACACTCAAGAGCAGGTTACATCTAAATGACCTCCTTGTTGCAGTAGTATTTATTATCCTGGAGGCACTTGGTCCGTGACATTTTCTGTACAACGTGAGTAAAGACCTCAAAGGACCTGAGAGCTGCTACACTTGCAGAATGCATTGAATGATACAGAGTCTCACTCAGTTCCACGATTGCAACAGCAGTTTATGTTTTGAAATGATTAAGTAAAGGCTTAACAATATCCAGACGTTGTGCCAATTAGATTAATAGTCTCACACTCTGTGTAGTAAAGATGGATTACATTTGTAACTCTGGACAGGAAAAACTGTGAATTAAAACTGTGGGCTTTGCTCTTTGATAGGATCAATCTAATGACTTTATGTAAAAGCTGCTTTAATTGAGTTAGAGCCACTGGGGGGCAAAGTAAATCCAAAACAAGCTGACACACTTGAAGCACACACATTTCCTCCTTCAACATGACTGGAGACTAAATCCAAATAAGATCTAACTGTAAAATTAAGTTTATAAGGACATCATGGTTAGTATCTGAAAGTGTTAAAAAGAAGTAAGAATCCAAATGCCTCACCAGCATTGTAAGTTTCTGTTAACTTTTCTGATATTAGGTTTGAACTTGTTTTAGTTAAACATGAGTTATGTAAATAAAGTGTATGTGCTTAATTGGTCTAAAAGTGACAGCTCCAGAATTCGAGTATAGAGTCCAGTCAAACTCTTAGTAGAAGGAGTTAAGTGCTAGCCATTGCTCTGTTTTCAGCAGCTGATGTTTCCCTTTGTCTACAGGTGTTAAGTTCCACAAACATAGTAGGGCTAATGTTTTACAGCATTTGTTGATAAGACTGGGAGCCTTTCATTTAAAAAGGGGTGCCTTTTGTTGCATTTGAATGCTAATTTCTTTCTGAGACCCAGATAGCAAAGACTTTTGTAAATCAACATTTAGTTACAAGAAAAAATAAATCAATTTAGTATATCAGGCGCCCACCTCTTCCCACCTGCAAGTTATTTTTGTCAATTTAAGCTTCAGTCTTTACTGTCTTTGATTTACCTCTGCCTGCTCTGCCCAGCATCAGTACTGCGCCCTGGCTATCTACCCTCTATCCCCCCAGCTTCTGACAACAACACATTAAGATCAACTGGGTTAAGATAATACCGTCACTCCTCAAATTCTGTGTTTAAAAAATTTGCAAGGATGATGATACTCTAAACTCAAACTATGGTTTGTTGCTGCAAGTAAATATATAAACCTGATTTAATGCAAGCTCTTTCATGCGGACAGTGCTCACATATAAGAATGAAGTCCACCTGTTGCATGTCAGATGGTGAAAACATGGGACAACTTTACAGCTCTGTACATTTTAAAGAGACTCTACTCTTAACTTGCACTAAAAACAAATCTTAATCTAACTTTCACCAGTCTATCAGCTGTTTTAGTCCTCTTTAACTCTTCAAAAACAGCTGTTGCTCATTTGAAGTTCTTTCTCAGTGAGTACTTTGTGAACCCTCTGTGCTGAGTGTGCAGATCAAATTAGCTGGGTAAAAGCTTTAACACAGTTAAATGCTTCATACATACATGAATTTCCTCTGAAGTTTTGACCTCCATAAGGAGATTAATATAATCTCTTACTAGATGAGGGCATATTGCTATAATCAAAGAGTTTTGTTGAAAATCTATTTGGTTCAGATGTTTTTCTGTGATTTAAATGTGTTTGACAGGCACTGTTGCTCATATTTATGCCTCACATCAACATCATATTACCAAATTATTTCAGGCATCTCAATCCTTAGCATTAATACCATAAAGAAAACTTACCAAAAGATATTAAGCCAACAGCCTGTATTGCATTCCACTTGGCAAAGGCCCAGGCACTCTGCGTAGGAACACTGGAATAAATATTCATATTCACTTATTAGGCAACTGAGACATTTTACTGGAGATTTGCAAGCAGCAGATTGTTTATTCTCACATTTCAGGTCCAAAGGTAGCTGCTCGAATGATTGCAATAATGATGATGGTGAGCGTCAGGAGCATTGAAACGAGTGATACCTTGAAACAAAAACAGGTGTTTTAAAAGAAGCTTAAAATGTACTCAATAGTATAGACAGCTGCATGATACCCTGGCTTTACCTTTCCAAGTTTCTCTACGTTTCGATACAGTGAGAGAGGAAGCGTGAAGACAATGGTTGATAGCAGGATCACAAAGTGACGCTCTGCTAGGATGTGACCTGGACCAACTGTAAACACAACACATACCACGTGAACATCAAGGGGTGCATATGCATGCTTCTGCCAGCACGGGTTCAAATTCACCCTGTGGTCAGTTTGCAGAGTGTCTTCCCCTACTCTCTCTCACCCCCCTTTCACAAGCCTATCCACTGTCTCTCTCTCCTATCAATAAAGGCACAAAATGCCAAAAAAAAAAGCCAAATCAAGCTCAGTAGCCTCTGTAGCACAAACATGACACCGTATTCCACCATAGTTTCTGTTTTTAGGGTTTGCACATGTGGTTTAAGGTAGAGGTGGAGGCTGTGACATCATCATTTCTGTAAATGTGTATATTCATTTTACACACGGAAACGCAAGGACGGCATTTTCAGATTTATCCACTCTGGGACTCATTTTCAAAATGTGCATTTTCGAGCACCCAAAAGCTGCATCTGTGTGAACTAAACACCCATGCTTTAAAAAACTTACGCAGATATGCTTGAATTCCTCTTTTGTGGATGGACCCCAAATGATAATTTATTGCAAATTATAGAGCACAATGCAACTATAAACACAGACTACACAAGTATAAAAAATATACGGCGGGGCGTCGATGCGCAGCTGGATAATGTGCTTGGTCAGTGACTGGGAGGTTGCAGGTTCAAGCCCAGCTCCAGGTGACGCATGGCGATGTGTCCTTGGGCAAGACACTTAACCCCAAGTTGCTCCTACTGCTGCGTCAGTGGCATGTAAATGGGCATTAAAGGGCGTGAATGTGTTAGCTGATACTGATGGATAACTAACATAGAAACTCTGAACCATCAGTGAGTGAATGTGAGAGCGAATGGGTGTGAATGGGTAGATGTGACCTGCGGTGTAAAGCAGCTTTGAGTAGTCAAAGACTAGAAAAGCGCCATATAAGCTCAAGTCCATGTACCATTTACCATACAGTTAAGATTAAAGCATAAGTAAAACAGACAGCCAACTAGACAATAGACATGCTTCTTTTGTTTAATGTGTGTGAACAGTATTGTTTCTACTTTTGCCAGGCTTTCATACCATCATTAAAAACATTAAAACTGTCACATTTTTAGCTCAATGGGTAGGTCATTCCAGAGTTTTGCTCCCTTAACAGAGAGAGCTAATTGACCAAATTAGGTTTAGTGACCTGGAATGGGGCAGTTACCGATTATCTGCTGTATGTTGTGTTTAGAAATGTTTAGACTAAAGATTTGTACTTTTGTTCAGCACTTGTGGATCACTTGCTTTGATTACAAATATAGAGAAGAATGTTAAGAAATGCACCATCAGAGTGTCTTGATAGTATAAACTGCTGATGAATGCAGTCAAAAGAGCAGAAAGACACGAAAAATAAACCTGACATGAGGTCAGACGCAACTTCCCATCTAGCACCTCTACCCCTCCAGTGCAGTATCATTTTGTGAGGAACACTGCTCATATCGAAATGTTTCTGAATTTGAGGGCATTTTGAATACTTTGATTTTCCAGAGGTTGGTAAAAAGACAAGCAGCTTACCTCCGGGTATTCTCTGAAAAACTTTGGTCAGTGTATCACCAGTTGTGATGTTGTAGCTTATCATGGCTGCGGAGGAACATAAAAGATGAGCATCACTCTATCATTTCACCATAAATCTTCAGCATTAATCTGAACAAACCTGGTGCCTTTACTGCAAAATTACCAAGGAATAGAGAGAATTTAAATATTTGTGGTACAACACTGCCAGAAATACATAATCTAATGTGATGTAATGTTCAACTTTGCATTTTGAAAACTTACCAATGAAAGGATAAAGAAACTGCAGCACTGATAGAACCAGAAATCCTGGGAAGCCAAACGTGCTTTGTACTAAAGCTTGATAGCTGTTTGTCCCTGAGAGGTTTCCTCCTTTGATAAGTAAGATGATTGTATAATCTGCTCATGAACACAAAAACAATGTTATCAATCAAGTATAAAAAACCTGCGTATTTTAATATTAACATGTTTAATATATTCACCTGTTATGAACCCTACAAGTACCAAAAGCAGCAGACCCAGAGGCAGCCCCGCCTGGTTCAATGCATATGGTAAACCTGTTTCAAAATATTTGAATAGAATTAGATAAACAGTCTGAAAATATGTGCAGGCACATGAAATATCATAGAAACCAATAACTTTGTCTTTACAAAAAAAGTTTGAATAATGTATCGGCATGTTTCCTTGAATCGTGCACAGTTAGAAATATTCACATCAATGTGTTTGCCTTCTTAAGGAAGTACCAACACATATTTTTTTCCCCATCAATATTCTATATAATACACAATTTTGAAAATAATCACACTTAGTCCATTGAGGCCAAAAACAGGCTCATTTAAATCATTACTACCTGTGATTTTGAATCATATGACCCCTAAAGCATCACACATGTAATATCTTACAGTATGCTTTTGTTTTGCAGGTCAGGTTTCATAATTTATAAGTTTCTCTGTTTTCAACCAGATGACCCCTCTCTCTCGTTTAGTGCACCAGGGCAAAAACACAAAATTCTTCTAGTTACCAACAGAGAATTAATATGTTCAGGGGTCTTTAAGCTGAAACAATGCATATGACAAAAATGTGCCAAATTAAATTTTGTTGATAATTATCGACATACCGTAACTATGGAAATCCCTGAAAAGATTTCCAGCAAATACATTTGTTTTTTTTCGGTGGAAATATCAGGGGCAACATACACAAAAAAATGTATGAAGGGTTAAAGTTCTGAGAATAAACTGCAATTTATTAACTGTTTGCTGATAATCATTAGAATGTCAAAGACTGCATTAATCCCAAATATTTCCCTCTAGAATTCAAATAAGGGAAATAAACCCACGTTTGTGTTTTTCCCATAGAAATATCAGTGATATAGAGAATAAATAATGATGCCCAAAGGTAAAAGTTCAGAAAAATAAATAACTTGAATTTCATTTATAAAGGGAACTGGTGTAGGTGAAAATGTTTGATACAGTGAAAGAAGGAGATAATATTAATTCATAATGTTGGGCCCCAGGAAAAGATGAGACTGGGCTCTATTTCCAATCAGCTCTGCATACTTTCTCAAACCAAACAGCTGAATTGACCACTTATGATTATCACAGCCAAGTTATTCAGCCTGAAGGCACAGAAAAATTATAGAATGAATGCAAAATTAAATGATTTCCCACACAAAATTTTTGTCGCATTTGGACAATTTTTTGGCATTTAAAATGTTTTAATTCATCACATAATCAGTGATGGCGGCACAGTGATGCAGCAGGTAGTGCACGTGCCTCACAGCAAGAGGGCTGCTGGTTCGAACCATGAGTCGGTTGGAGCCTTTCTGTGTGGAGGTTACATATTCTCCTTGTGTATGCAGGGGTTCTCTCTGAGCACTCCGGCTTCTTCCCGCAGACCAAAAACATGCTCATTAGGTTAACTGGTGACTCCATATTGCCCACAGGTATTAGTGTGAGCTTGAATGGTTGTCTGTCTCTCAATGTGGCCCTGTGATTGGCTGGCGACCAGTTCAGAGTGAACCCCACCTCTTGTTAAATGTCAGCTGGGATAGGCTCCAGCCCCCTGCAACCTCAAAAGGGATAAGCGGTATATATATTGGATGGATGAATGGATGGATGATCAGTAATCATGAATCCCTCATCTTTCAAATCTACAACAGATGAAAATCTTATCTCTTGCTCTGTAACCTTTTTTTTTTTTGAAGAGCAAAATATTTCAATATGCTATTAGGTACAGCAAAGGCATAAAAACAACTAATATCTCTGATAAATGTTCATAAGGGGACCTTTTATATACATTTTTATGGAAGTTATATGATCCAAACGATGCCTGAATATTACTTTGTTAGGATAAAAACTAGAAAAGGTGGTATTCTTTGTGGTGTAAAAGAAGTGACAGCTCTGAAAACCTGTGGCAAAAAGTTAACAAATTGATATTTAAAAAAGAATAATAATTGCACTATAATTATTTCAGGGATCCCTGTCAGTAATGGGTCCTTAGAATTTCTCTGACTTTTACCTTCTTTACAGCTCCCCGATAATAATTATTTGGCAGTTTTCTGGTAGGTCCGATTTGGGACTCAGTGAGCTGTTGCTTTTTTTTTTTAAAGGGGCATTAAAAGTAAGGAAACTACATTTCAGGAAATGATGAAATCAAAAAGAGCTACTTATTACAGAAAGAAACAATCAGCGCATTATACTTTTATGTAACAAAAAAAATCCAAATTTGAGCACTTTTTCTCCAAACACAGCAGATATTTTTAGTTTCTGTCACATTAGTCAAACCCTTATTTAAGTGATGAAAAAAAGATTTGGGAGAACACACACTCAAACTATTTCGTCCTACCAAACTGTACTAAACTATCATGAATGATTAAACTCGTTGAGGATGTTCTGCCTCCGGTCCTTGTTCAGTGGATCCAGATCATGACTCAGGACGTCTGTGGGGGGGGGGATCGTTAGAGGGGTTATTGGGGACAACAGGCGCCGGTCATATGATGAGGCGAGTTCACGCCTGAAAGAGTATGAAGACTGTGAAAGTATGAAAGTATGTCCCTGTTCCGACTGAACTACAAATCTCATCTATTTCTGCCCCTGATTTGTGCCATGAAGAAGAGTTTTAATCACATTTTTATTCGCTTACCTATAATTCCAGATCCAACAATGGAGTTGATAAAATTAAAGGACGCAGACATCATCGTGTGTCTTGGCTTTCCATCTGTCTGCGGTTGAAGTAAAGGTGTCCCTTCTTCATCGTTAACCTGGAAAACAAGAGTAAAGCAAAATCATCGACAACTGCAGACGATCATTCTGTATATTCCTCATCATACCAGCATCATGGTAACTGACCTCTTCGTAAGCCATCTTAAACACCTGCAGGTCGCCTGCTTGCTTCCTCCTCGTCCTCCTCTCCTCCGTTTAACTCTCATGTATTTGTTGAGGGAGTGAAGTAAGAGTGAAAATTAGGGGAAAACTCTCAACACTTCACTCCACTGAGCTCTTTACATGCCTCAGCAGCGCCCCGGTCGGTCAAAGGCCAAAGTGAGGATGGTTGCTCGAAGCAAACATCAGTTTCTTAAACCAAGCACCTGTAAAGCAAACTGATAAATAAATCTGACCATAAATACAGTGCTAACAAATTCATTAGACCACCAGTCAATGTAAGGTTTATGCCACTGCTGCTCAAAATTAATAGCATTGATAATTTTCAAAATCATCATCATAGTGGTTGACACACCAGTATGTAGGAGCTCTTTAACCAAAATGATATGCTACAATATAATTATTATTGTAATCCATTCAATTTCAAGTTTACTGTTATACAACAAAAACAGAAAAATAGTAAAGAATATTATTATTTATTCATAGTATTTATATATATTTTTAAACATAATGTTTAGTTTTTATTTCCATTTGCCACAGTATAGCAATTTCATTTTCTGAATCAAACATAAACACAAACGCATATACACAAATTCAGGACTAAGCAGAAAAAGGGGGAAGGAAGAGAAAAATAAATCACTAAGTACACACGTAAATAAATAATACCCAAAGAGTACAGTAGTGCGGCAGTGTCTGTCTCCTCAATATCAAACCACATTCATACAGTTTTTTCTTTCTGTTTTCTGGTTCTTTTCTCAGTTCACGGGAAAGAGTAACAACAAAAAAATGTATTAATATATTTATTTATTATTATTTCTTGATTATCAGGACCAGTCCTCGTGAATCTCTGATCTTTTAACCCTGTACAAAATGTAAAACATTCACAGATTATACATTTGTCTTGACCCATAACCTGTTTTTCTAAAGACCCAAATATTTTAACATTCTATTTGCTAGAGCAAATGCATAAACTTATACCTCAAATAACTCTTTAGAAGGACTTTTTTATCCAATGTTATTTATCAATCAATTAATCAAACAAACTTTTGTTACATTACAGCGCATTTCACACAAATTTAAGTCCAGGTTAAAGTGTTTTAGGGTAAGGTAAGAAAGGGATTAAAAAAAGATTAAAAAGTCACAATGATAACAATCATGGATTTGTTTCACTACTTAGCAAATAAACCCTCAGCAGAGGTCAATTTACTAGGTAGTATTCAGGTAATAATAATTATAAACAATCATATCTTAGTTACTTTTTGAAATTAAAAACAAGACGAGCATGGTATTCTTTGTATGTAAATAAAAAGGAGATCTTTAAATACTTTTTTTTATGGCAGTTTAGGTTGTTTTAATGAATGTGCTGTTTTTTTCTGCTGTCACTAAACAGTCCAAGGCTAATTTTCATGGGGGAAAATCAAATCTATCCTATTCTTTCCTTTCCTAAAAAGTCAATGAATTGATATGTAAATAATACTGATAAAACAATAACTTGTGTCAGTCAATGGCTCTCAGAGTCTTCCTAACTTTTCCCATCCTCTTTACAGAAAAACAAACATTTCACTGAATTTAGTCAAGCCTTAATTAAATCAAATCAATATTGAACCAATAAACCCAAAGTTTATAACCATTAATGTCTATTCAGATTCAAGAGTTAACTGAAACATAAGTATGCATTGCTGAGAGGTAAAGGTGGGAATGTGTAAAAAAGTGATTACAGCTGTAAATATTCAGTGTCATGCCCTCTGCTTGACTCCTGGAGCAGAGTTTGTGTTTGTGTGTGTGAGCGTGTGTGTGCAGGTGCCCACGTGCGCGGATGTGTGTGTGTGTGTGTGTGTGTCTGCAGCTTCAGCTGTTCTCAATCTACAATCAACGCATCTACTAATACTGGGCTCCAACTCCACCACACGGCCAGATCTTAGACCCTCTTACACAGTTATTCTAGTTCAAGCATCTTTTAAGATTTGCTTCTGTTTTTGCACTTTTCGCTGAAACTCTTCCTTTGCTTACAGTTTCCTCATCTCAGCTCCTACCTCTTTCCCACTCCTGCTTCAGCGCACAACTTTGGATCCTTGGACAGCTGAATCATCTCATGTCTGACCTCTGAACTGCATCATCTCTAGACCTCCATGTTGGCTCTGCCCTCTGGATCCCCGCCATTTAGCAAGAGGCAGGGTGTACCCTGATCAGGTCGCCAGCTGATCACAGGATCACATGGAAAGACAGACAATCACTCACGCTCACACTCATACCTAAGGGCTCAACCTAATGAGCATGTTTTGGGCTGAGGGAGGGAGCCAAAGAGAACCCATGCGTACACAAGGAGAACATGTAAACTCCACACAGAAAGGCCCTGTCCTACACGGGGGTCAAACCAGCAGTCTCTTGCTGTGAAGCACGCACACTACCTGCTGCACCACCGTGCCACCCTTTGAACTGGATGTACAAAACTATTTTGATTGTACACCTCATTCAGGACACTAAGTGACATTTTAATTTGGAGTTATCAGGTGAAAATAGTTTAAAGCGCAACAATATATATTTGACTTAAAGTATTACAAATGCACTTGGTAAAATTTAAGCTTTTGCAGTGCTTTTTCATCACAGGGCTTCAGCTGACTTCGGTAATACTGCTTAAATATACAGTACATGAATGTGTTTGAGACTTTCTGTGGTCCCTGAAACCTCAGCTGCCATTCTCTCTAAGATAGCTTAAGAGTAAGACGTATAACTCTGTGGGCAGTGTATTGACCAGTGAATATTAGTAACTGAAGGATAAAGGATCAAAGGTAAACCCTCTTTATCCTTTATCCTCATTTCTGCCACAAATGCCACAAATACCAGACTGGTGAAAGGCAGACAATCAGATTTTTGTGTTTTCAAACAAGATTCAGACTGACATGGTGCAATTATATTCAACATAATTTTGAATAAAGAGTTGAGTTACACTGCACAAAATTCCTTTGGGTGCCAGATGCTGCAGAGGTGGATCTAGCTTGAATATGCAGTAAACTTTCAGTCACACTTTGGTACCAGAAAATAATGAGTGAAGAGCAACCAGATTATTGATCAATTGTGCAATACCAGTACAAGTATCCTCTCCTTGCGTAAGTTTTCATATGAGCAGGAAAGATGTACAGAATATATAGATAATATATCCTTAACCTGCTTCTTATATCATTTTTGTATATACTTATAGGCCTACATGTCTCACTGTATGTGTAGCCTAAGTGTGACTTCATGGGTGTGCTTTGTGCATGTTGTGTATCTGTGCATAAATGGATTTTTGTGGTTATGTACAAGAGTGTGATTGTGTAGGAGTGTTTTTGTGTATAAATGTTAATTTACTTCCATCATTTAGATGTCATTACTGTTTTCTCCTTTATGCCTGGTTTAGAGTTGTATTTTCAGGTTTATAATGTATGTAACAGCATTATAAAATCAAATGTATAAAGAAACATTTTGCTTTATTGATGAGGAAGAAGCATAACTTGACAGGGCACACTAGTTGTGCAATAATCATGAATGACCTAACTGCTCAGTTCATGAATTACTTCATAAATGATAATTTTTTGGAACCAAAGGCCCATATTTTGCATCACACAGATGTATGCCAATTTGACTTACTCCTGAGAAGCACGTTGCAATTTTACTTATGGTGGCTAAATATGCCATAACGCATGCATGAAAATAAGGAATTAAAGGATTTAAGGGATTGGCCTTTGAATCTGAATTTGAAAAGACTTCTTTGTTTAGAGGAGGATTTATGAACATGGAAAAAAAGTTGAGATTTTCTGTACAGTGAGAAAAAAAATGGGTCAGTTTCCCAAGCCTGGATTGTGGAAAGAAAATAGTTGTGAAATTTTATTAAATTAGGTTAGAGGTTTCAACAAGATTCTTGTTCACCTTGTGGAGAAAAAATAGCCACCTCTGCAGAAAATAATGAAAGCAATGATGTTTCTGCACATATCTGTAGCTTCTCTAAGATTAGTAAACCATATGTGAACAGGCTATATGCTGTACACTCTAACTGTTCAAACTCATGCATTTACTTTGGATGCTTTAAATAAGTTGATAGACAATATCTACAGCTGCTTCTTTTTTTTTTCTTTCTAACTTTCTTACCTTTGGCAGTACCTTTTGTTTGATTTCTTTTGGAAGTCAGATGGGTGTATTGGTATAACAGTTTTTCTCAATTATTTACACTTAAGTTGCAAAACAGTCTTAACTTTGTTTCCAATGTACATCAGAACTCTGTAGCATAATTTGGAAGGGTGGTTAGTCACCCTTACACTTATTTTCATCTTCAAATCTAGTTGTAGTATCAGTTTTTTGGCCTGTGTCACCAATATTTCCTTTTACTTTACAAAACTCCAAGGCATTTCTGATATTCTTAGCTGAGATATTATTGAAAATATGGAAAACTGCCCCATCATAAAATGCTACCACTTCCTTTTAAAAAATCCTTGATGCACATCTGTACTCAGATTACAACAAAAATCTAATCACCTCTCCTTTGTGCCATGACCAACATTTTTTAGAAAATTGTATCAAAATCTGTTGTAAAGTTGTTGTTTTTTTAGTTATATTGCTGACAGACATACAGACAGAAAAACAATTGAAAAATGCCCACAAGAACATCCATCCATTCTCTTCTGTGTATTTGAGGCTCTGAGTCACAGAGGCAGCAGGCAAAGAACTTCGACTCAGGTGTCTGTCTCCCCTGCAAGACTTTACAGTCCCTTCTGGGCGATCCCACAGCACTCCCAGGCCAGACAGGATATATGTAATCCCTCCAGCAGGTCTGCCTCAGGGTCTCCTCCCGGTTTGACATGCCTGGAAAACCTCCACAGGGAGGCGACCAGCTCTTCAAGACCCCTCCAGATGTCTTTGGTCTTCGCCCCTATAACTTACTTGGGGGAGGTAGTTACCCTGAAGGGACAGGAACTGTAGAGACATGATGCTTTGGGGTTGTCCGTATGTCTGTACAGGTAATTGCCTTGTGAACAAAAGGTCCTTAGAGATTTCCTTTAAACCTTGACCATGAACACCTGGATTTAAGTACGATTAATAGACTTTTGAGATCAAAAGTCATGATCATTAAGTCTTGTAGTCATCCTATGCTTTTCAAACCGGATTTTCCAAGAATTCTTAGAAAGATTTCCATTAACTTTGGCACAAACATCCGATGAGACACAAGAATGAAGTGTTTCGATTTTGGAGGTCAAAGGTCAAAATTCCAAAGTCTCATGTTTACCCATCTCTTGTGAAAGTAATGTTCTTGATGCAATATGACAAGAATGCTTTGAGTGATTTTCTTCAAACTTTGAACAAATGTCCGTTGTAACGGAGTGGTGAACTGATACAGGTTACAAGACAAAGTTCAAGGTCATGTAGCCTCTTGGTGATTTTTTTTTCCCATGAAGGCTATATCTCAGGAATACTTAAACAGATTTAAACATCACACAATGGGCATTTTTTCTACTGAGTCAGCTGATTTGAGTTTGTTGGTCATGGGTCAAAGGTCAAAGTTATAATGTTAGTCATCATTCTTTGCAGTAAACATATTTTGTGAATGAAAAATCATAACAATGCTTAAAGAGGGTTCTCTTTAAACTTTGCACAAATTTCCACCATGACAAATGGAAAGGCTGATTAGATTTGTGAGCCCAAAGGTCAAAGAGTCAAGGTCACAGAGCCTCTTGGTTATCCTTTGCTTTTGAGTGTGATCTTGTGAATGTAATATTCAAGAATGCTTACACTTATTTACCCTAAACTTTGCACAGGTGTCTCATCTGACTCATACATGAAGTTATTGTATTTAAAATGTCAGAGGTTTGTAAGGTCAGAGGTCGAAGTAAAACAGCTTTTTAGAAATCCTTTGCCAGTGTTGAGAGTATTAAGAATGCTTTAAGAGATTTTAATCAAACTTTGCGCACATTATCGCTGAAGCAAGGATGAAATATGTTGATCTTGAAGGTTAATAAACAAAGTTCAAGGTCATTAAGCCTGGTGACCATCTTTGACTCCTAGAACAAAAGTTTCAGTCACACTTTAAGGGGTTCTCCTCAAATTTTGCTCTAATTCTTACTCTTAAAAGTGTCTGGATTAGATTTTTGAGGTCATGGGTCAATGGTCAAAGTCATGGACTTTCATGATTATCCTTTGCTTGTGAATTCCAACACATTAAACTCCAGTTCACAAAACACTCAAAGTAGTAGGGATGTTCTTCAAACTTTACACATAAATCCAACATGAACAAGTATGAAGTGACTACATTTTGTAAGTCATTGGTCAAAGGTGAAGGTCATGTATTTTTTAGGTCATCCTTTTCTTAGGAATCTCTGACCCAGTATCCCACCATTACAATTTATTCCTTGTCAGACTCGCTCAAATCCCCAAGCTTGCTATGTTTCCTGCTTCGAAGACTACAACTTTGAGGACAAAATATTGACTTGCTGCCTGACATATCCCACCCACTAACAGGAGCCATGATGAAGAGATGATCAGTGTAATTCACTTCCCCAGTCAGTGGTCATCATGTTATGCCTGATCGATGTGCCGAAGGTTACTGAGTATGTTCCTCACCTGCTTTTTAACCTTTCAAAAACACTTCCCAGGTTATTTTTTTGTCAAAATTTTGCACAAATGTCAGCTTTGACTTGAAACAAACTGGAAAGATTTTCCAGAAAGAAGTTCAAATGACATTGTGCCACAGCCATGCCTTGTCTTGTGAGCTTGTTATGTCAAGACTTCTGTAAAGCTATGCAATTATTTCTTCTCTGACTTGACTGATTAAACCTAAGTATAAGGTCAGAGGTCAAGTGATCCACTCTCAGGCGATGTTTATCTCAGAGGCATGAAGTTGCTCTATTATGCTTTCCTTCAGGGGTAAAGGGGATTTTGGAGCACTTTTTTGTGGTGCTACTTTCATGTGTTTCTCAACCCCGTAATCCTTGCAAGTTGTACCTCATTGTACAGGTGACTATTCAGACTTTCCAACAATATAAAATGCAATACAAGCTGGTATTGTTAAAGGTAAGAAATAATCAACTGAATAAACGTTTCCAAGCTTTTCAAAAGAGTATATTTTTTACTATTACTTGTGGAGACCTACTCTATTGAGCACATGCTCCAAAACACTGGGATTTGCTTAAATAAATACAACATTTTAATCTGCTGTGGCTACCAAGTTAGTGCTCAGAGGTTTGACTTTCAGAGGTGCCTTTCTCATTTTAGATTTGAGCCAAAGCGAATAAGAGAGACTGGACGGTGTGTTTATAAATGCTTGACGATGTCTGAAGTGCTCACCAGGTGGCGTCAGACTTACGGAGATTCTCCTGGGAAAGTGAAGTCACCAACAAAACTTTTTTTTACAGCATATAATAAGTACACACATGAAATGAGACCCCTATGTTTAGGCTACACTTTTTCCTCCCAAAGTGATTTCTGCCAACCAGTCTTGTAATGATAAAAACTCATCCATATAGTAGAGTCTGACAGGCTCCAATACCTCTGCCCTACCCGACCCCCTCCTCTTCCATACACTCACATGCTCTTAGGACACAAACTGATTCATGCTTGCGGCTTAAGCTTTTAGTATTTGATACATGCCGGACTACGGACATCTGGATTCCCGATAATTACGCAGGGATATGCCCACCACAATATCATCTCCTCAGCCAGTCTGGCATCTCAGCCCTCACTCGGTACCCAGGAACATCCGGAAGCAGCTCAGCTCAGTGCTCTGACTCTGGCGCGCGCGGAGGGCGGATGAAAGTAAAGCGATCTCTTCTTCTACGGTTCGTGTCGTCCGAAGCGTGGAAATTACCAGAACTGGCGGCTCCAAAATATGCGTCAAAGTCTTTAAATACACGGACAACTTAGTTTGTACGACCTTTTACACACGCAGAAACTCTAACTCCACCGTTGAATTTTCACCTGTCGAGGATGGAAAGCTGAAGGTGAGTTAAAATTATTTTAAAGTTATATTTCAATGATTTTTGTTAAAAAAAAATGTTACCAGTTAAACCGGAAGTTGGTTATGTGTTCTAAACACTTACTTAACAGTGCAAAAATAGCCTTTTCCAGTATCTATCCATCTATCTATCTATCTATCTCATGATACACTAATTAAATTGATAGCACAAGTGATATCACCTATAAACTGAACAAAACTTTACATTTAAACTAATAAAACACAATACAAATAATCATGTCTATCTATCTATCTATCTATCTATCTCATGATACACTAATAAAAATAATGATAGCATAAATGTTATAAATCATCTATAGAGTAAAAAAAAAACTTTACTTCTGAACTAATAGCACCCAACGCAAATAACCATACCTATCTATCCGTCTTCCTATTTGTATGTATACCTATCTATGTACATATGTATCTATCTTATAATGAAAATGACGATAGCACAAGTATTATATATCACCAATAAAATGAACAAACCTTAACATCTAAAGGAATAAAACACAAAACAAAAAAATCCATTTATCTGTCTGTCTGTCTGTCTGTCTATCTATCTATATTGTAATTGTTATATCAGTATGATAGTTGGTTTGCCTCTCATCAAATTAGTGCATGTTTTACTGTAAAAAGACTGTGCTCGAGGTGTTTAACCCTTTACAGTGTTCTGTAGTCTTATAATTCCCTGTCATACTGTCAGTGTCATCCTTATGATATAACCAAGTAGGGTTGCCTGTGTGGAAAAATAAAGCTGATTGATTTCCTCTTGGTCATATAGACAAAGACTAGAGTGCAAATTATGTACTGCAACATATTACACAAGTTAATGGGCATGGCAGCAATTATTAGCCCACACTCCATCTTAGACGACTTCCTGCCTGCGTGAATGTCAACATCATTATTAGATTGCTGTCAATTAGAGATTACATTGTACTGTTTGCTCAGTACCCGGCATGTGCACAAACATGGTGAAGCCAGGCGTGAAACATGGGCATAAGAACATAGATTTAATGCTGAGAAATATTATCAGGTCCTCACCATCAGTTGTTTTGCCAACGCCCTGACCGAACAAGGTCTGGTCCTGATCCTGTAGTCTGTGAGAGGCAGTGGAGAGCATTAGTTGTGAGCACTTAGGAGCTGTGAGTGTGTGGGTCCCTTAGGAGCCCTCAGCTAAGGGCCTGTGATAAGTCTGTATGTCAACTTGGCGTTAAATGTGAGAGAACGTGGTATATCAGGGATACTGACTCTTAAAAGTGTAACTTAGCACAATCATCCTTTCAGTTTAAAGCTTATGTAAATGGTTATTTATTGCTATTGTTGATCAGTTGTTCTTCAAATCTGAACGTTTCAGTCCAAATTATATAAACTTCTCATATTGTGTTTAAAGTGTGCTAAAGACTGCTCTACAGGTTGAGACCCAGGTACTACAATTAGGTGTTACCATCGAGTGATATCAGGGACTTGATGACGTTTACTGCTGATCATGGTCACCAAAGAGCTCAACAGTGACCTCCCACTTTTTTTATGACAGTTGTCTTCAGTGATAGCAAACCATTGCTGAAATTTTGTGTTTTACAGGTCCATATACCAGTAATTTGTCATTTAAAACCCAAGTAGAGGCAGTTTAATACTATTTAATATGTGCGAGCACTAAGCAGCACATTGATGATACTTGAGTGGGCCATGTGCATTTACAGCCCCCAACCATCGGGCTAAAACCACCAGGCACAAGAACAGTTTTTTCCTCCAGGCTGTTGCCATACTGAACTCCTAACTGCAAATGTCCGTCTGTCTACCCTACATATGATCATTCATTGGACATATTATCCTCCCAAGTATATGCACCTGTGCACCTTGTTTCTTGTTTGTTTTTTATCTTTTACATTGTACATATTGTACATATTCTATTCTATTTCTATTCTTACCTTAACTTAGTTTTTAAACTTTTCATTTAAAATGTTAATTCCTGTCTTGTGATTTCTGCTTCTGTCTTTTTTATAATATAGGATATACACTGGGTGTATCTATTCCGTACTTGGAGAGAGAAGTGAACTGGTGCCAATTCCTTGTATGTCTAACATACGTGGCCAATAAAGCTGATTCTGATTCTGATCTCTCCTTATTGTAAATTCTGATATAATACCCATTCATGAACAAGTGGCATCCACTTATACTCCACTTCATACTGTAAATTAATTGTTTCTGTTCAATACCCCATGAATGAAGCCTCTTGTGTTGTTTTTAATTATTTTTGGCAGCTTTGGATGTAATCTTGCAGTCCTACCCTCTTTTCTTGCCATTTTTATACATTTCCTCATTGAAAAATAGGCCTTTATCATGATGCCATACCTGCAATGATGGTGGAATATCAACTACAGCATGACTTGTTTTTTAATTTGGTCATTAAAAACAAGAAATATGCCAGTATTCTGTGTTTGGGACATGTATGTTAGTATTGCTTATCCCTCTAATTCTTCTTAATCTATGATGTACTTGTTGCCATAGTGGCCCACACTTTCCTTAGTATTTGTACCTATGCTGAGCAATGATGACACACCAAGCCAAAACAGCAGTCAGCGGTGGGATTCATACTCTGGTCCTTTCACTTTCTCTGCTTGTTTGTACAAGGAGCCATTGTGGCAGAAACAGACTGTATAATGTAGGTGTAAAGAACTGATAAAAAATAAGCAAGGAGTGATTGCAATTATTGCAAGAAAGAGAGGAGCGTGCTTATCTGAGGAGTTGAAGCTTATAGTTGCTGAATATGTTGTATGCCGAGGATAGGGATTTTTTAGGCCTTATTTGACCACTGAATAGAGATAAATGAGGAAATAAACTTCTAAAATATTGGCAAGTTAATTGAATGTGTGACTTTGTCTTTTACAGCCATTCAGTGTCTTATAGTACACAGAAAAGTACCTTGGTTGTTCACAGAGACTGGCTGTTTTCTTGTGTTGTGAAGCAGACCGGCAGAGCTTGTGATTGGGGTCAGTCTGATGAGAAGTTTCCTTTTTCAGGATGTGAATGTCAGGCTACATGACTGATAGTGAAGGATCTGATGCAGCTTTCATGCAGACATATAAATCAGGCACCAATTTTAGTGTAAGGACTTTATTGAAGTGCAAGACATTATTCTTTTTTGTTGTGGTATGGAGGTAGGTTAAGACTGGGAAATAATAACCAAAAACCCTGTCTATATTTATAGTGTATTTCTTTTAAAAATGGATAGGAAATAACAAAATCAAAGTCTGTTAATAGTCGAATTCAAATAGACCAAGTGCCACATAGGCACCTATTTTACTGTAGCAGTCAGCTGCACCTACCGCCCAGCATAATATACACTCTTTACCAGAAATCACCAACATGTAGATCTTAATGCACTGGTAGTTTTTTTTTTTAGGTATTTCAAGTAGATCTTTAAGACTAATTGAGTTATCTGACACACTGAATGGGCTGTTTCACTTATCAATGGTATATAAAGATCTGGGAAATCCAGCTGCTTGGCAAGGTTAATAAGGTCTAACTGACTTTTCTACAGCTCATTAGTTTTCAGTATGAACAAAACACTCAGAAAACTTAACCACTTAAAGCCTGTTGTATCATATTTGATACATACTTTTATGATGCGTCTATCTAATCAATATGATCAACAAATTACTAAAAAAACATCTGAATACAGTGGATTATCAGTTGTCAAAACCACCTAATGTATCAAATGATATTCAAAAAATATATGTTAAAATGTATGGAAATTTAAATTTTTTTGGATTTCAGTAGAAAGTGAAATAAACAATTCAGCTCCAAAAAATTAGAATTTTCTGGCTATAATTTGTGTTTTCAGGCTTTAAATGGTTAAAAAAATATATTTTATGTTGACTACGTTTGACCAATTTATTGTTTTTGGATCGAAATTGCAATTTCAGACATGAGATGTGATCGCCAAACCAACAATTTTTTGTAGCACTCCTGGCTGACCCAGGATCTATTGTGGCAACTATTCACACAAACTATTTTACAAATTAGCAGGCAATTTGCATTTCAGAATGGCTCGCAATAACAGCTTACTCATAAAAGAGCTGTTCAAAAGATTCGACTTGTTCGCAAACGTAGCAGGTCAACAACACAATGCCTTTGTTTAGGAGCAGAAGTTGGAGTATCCCTTTAATTATAACAAAATTATTTATATTCAATACTAGATGATTAATATGTGTTATGTGCTTTTGGTCATTGATTTCCTTACTGTTGTCTGTACTGCAAACATAGTGATGAAGCTTGATTTGAAGAAAATCGTGAATCGAATTGAAATTGAAATATCTGCCAGAAAAATCACAATTACTGTAGATCTTTTCCTGAAATTGTTCAGCCCTAATGCTGACATTATTCCAGTCCCTGTTTTGTATTGGGCTGCATAGGTTGCAAAAAGCAAATGTTAATTTAAATCCACAGATTATGTATTTAAATTCCTTTTCTTTATTACATTGATGGGGCAAAGATTGTATCTTCTGGTTTTAATTGGGGTAAAATGGAATAATGATCATTGAAACGTGAATTTTCATGGTTAGATCTAGCTTTCTCTATAAGAATTAGGTAATTTGACTGAAAAAAGGGTTTGTTACCACTTCTGTAGACTGTACAGCCTGGACATTTCAAAATTGTGGGGTGAATGGAGATTGATCAGTATATGTAAGTTTTACACAACACTCTTGTTTGTTGAAACTGACCTGAGATTGTTTACAGACACTTGAGTCCAACAGTAAAAGCTGGTCAAGTGTAAGCTTTGTCCATACTTACTCTGCCTAACATTGAGGGAAGCAGCCGCACCCACAGGCACTATATTTTCCATCTGCTCCATGGCCCTGTGTTCCCTCACATGCCCTTGCAATGTATCATTGTGTGTGTTGTATGTGAGAGTCAGAAAGTTATGTTGCCAGGACACGCAAAAATCAAACATACTTTTTGTTGAATTAAAGATTATGATTCAAACAGAGATGGTCTTAGTCAGGCAGAATTCTGCCACCATCTTGTGCTCTGACATTCAACAAATGGCACCAAAATGAAGCAACACCATCTGTGCGGGGATTCTTTTCAATAGGTATCAGATGTGTTGAAACTGGTACCACATCAGCACTTGATTTCTATGCCCGTCCTTAATTACACTTTAAAACTACCTTATTAAACCTCTTCCCCTTCGTTTTTTTCTCCAAAAACTTGATTTATGATTTTAATCATTTTTTCCCTCTAAAAAAAAAGCCCTCCAAGTGACACAAAAATTAAATGAATCAAGTTTTTTCTTTATGCTATCAAAATATGTTCCAAAACTAAAAAGACTTTCCCTCTTATGGTTAAAGTGTATGCTGTAATGTTTACGTAAATGATGATTATATAGTTCGAACATAGGAAGGCCTGTCTACATCAACACTGAAGGCTGAGCTATTTTCACAGTATATTCAAATGGAGCTCACTGATCAAACTAAAATCTCATTTAAAGAACAAGTACAAGCCTAAACATGTGCTCGTACAAAACCTGACAAGGCCTACCACCATAAAAACTGTACATTTTCAGTAATTATATTTTCAAACATTGCAACATCTTGTGATTGGAGTTTTTTAATTTAAATCATCTGCAGAAAATAATTAGAATTAATTGATTTAATCAGTATACTGCCCTGCCCTACTGTCTGCCCTTACTGACCAATTAAGATAGACCTGGTGAAAGGCTTTTTGTCATACAAGGAATCAGTCTTCTGCTGATAAGGCTCTGTAAAATATTTTCCATTTGGACTCAAATAGTCAAAATATCAGCACAGACACCTACCCTAACTTTAGCCTTTATTTGGTTAAGCCGTTTTTATCTGGAAGCCTGGAGTCAATAGACTTCAGACCGTCACGAAGTATCTCTAACCTCATAAATAGCTGGCAGTACCTTGAGGTCAATGAAATTAAGTTTTAAATGAGTGATGAACATTAAATATTGAAGCCTGGCTTCTCATTGACACCACTTCAGTGCTTAATACACTTGTAGGTGAATTAGGAGGCCTGTAGGTGAAGGTCAGTCATCACTTTCAGCTCCTCAGTTGTTTTAGGCTATACAGCAAACTAATGTGTGAATATTGTGCCCCAGCTGGAGCTGAGGGAAACATATGAATCCATTTTAGGTTAGTCTGCGTGAGGTCATGATGTGGACAGGTTGCAGATAAATTGAAGTGGACCTATTTGAAGCTTCAAAGTGGCGCCTCATATCTCAAGTTGTGTGCTATGAGTATGGGGCGGACTGACAGATTGATGCATAGCACTTGAGAGGTGAGAGCCTGCAGGTTGACCTTGGTGAATGAATCAAGGTTTGTATCAGGTATTCATTAAGAGAAGTTTTCTTACTATTGGCCAAAATAAATATAGTCCCATTTCTTTTATATGAAGACTGTGTTGTATGGTTTTAGTGTATTTTAGCATCACATACAAGGCATAATGCAGTACACGAAGAAGAAATTATAGACTTTGTACTAAAAGTGTCATGCAAGATGTAAAGAAATAACTCTTACCCTAAAGGGATTTAAAATATTAAAAGATTTAAAGGACTAATTGAGCCATGAACCATCCATCCATCAAAGTATGCATATTTAAAGCTCACTGCACAGCTCACAATATCAGCTATCCATCCATTATCTATATAGCTTCTCCCTGTTTTGATCACAGAAGACTGGAGCCAGTCCCGGTGTCGATTGGCAAGACGCGACTGGACTTTTTGCCAGCGACTACAGGGCCAATACAGTATAGAGACAGGCAACCTGGCTAACACTCATACTTATACACAATCAAGTGTGACTTCAATAGCCATGTCAGGTAAACACTCAAGCCTGTTATTGAACCCATGCATGCAGGGGAAACAGACAAACTCCACAGAGAGAAGCAAAGAATGAGACTCAAACCAGCAACATTCTGATTATGAGGCAACGGTGTTCCTCACTGCACCAACAAGCAGCCTCGTATCTGCTATTAAGTTATTAATGTTATTTATTATTTATTTAAACTTTCTTTAACCAGGAAAGCCTCGTTGAGATTTAGAATTCAAAAGAGTGTCCTGCCAAGTACAAGCACAGCAATAAAACAAAATAGATCCGATGTTCAAGGCTGAATGACATGGGCCAAATTATATTTCATGCATTTACTGGTTGGAAAATTGGGCTGCTCGATTATAACAAAAATCATAATTGTGATCATTGAAGTCAATATTTATGTCATGATTATTATACACAACTTCTCATTTATTTTACAAAATAAGCAATCAAAGCAGATTTTGTGTGTCAAACTTGATGTAAGGTAAATGTTTTTTGAGGTTGTAGTGATGTGCTTTTTTGTCTCAAAAGTAAAACAACAGACACTCACACTTTTGCCACACATGGCAAACCTAAAAACCGAACCAGAGAGTCACATGCAGCACAATAATCGTTTAATCTTGATTATCTTCATTTCATAACAGTGGTAGTTTCCCAGTTTTAATTGAAATAGAATTTTATAGGTTTCCCAGCTCTACTGAATAATGCATGACACCTTGTTTCAATCTAGATTTTTTTGTATGTAAAAACTTAGTAAAATCAGTTCTTGCAACATTCAGCGTCATTTGATGATCAGAAATGATTGTGTTTAAGGTACCAGGACATTTTTATTGTCCTCTGTTTGTTAGTGGTTTGTTAGCAACTGTCCTATAGAAGACAAAATGTCCCGATTTAATAAAAGCACACAGTAAACACACGTTGAATAAAGTATGTTAAGTAAATGAGAATTCCCATAAAGTCCTGACATTCCATATAGATTATCTTGTCATCAATAAGCTTCCATCCATTATCGATACTGCTTATCCCTTTCGGGGTCGCAGGTTTGGAGTCTATCCCAACTGACTTTGGGTGAGAGTGGGAATACACTCTGAACTGATCACCAGTCAATCACAGGGCCACACAGAGAGACAGACAACCATTCGCAATGGCACTCATACCTAAGAGCTGTTTGGCGTCACCAGTCAACCTAATAAGCATGTTTTTGGTCTATGGGAGGAAACCAGAGTGCCTGGAGAGAACCCATGCATGCACAGGGAGAACATGCAAACTCCACACAGAAAGGCCCTGACCGACCCGGGATCGAACCTGCTCGCTGTGAGGCACGGGCACTACCTGCTGCATCACCCTGCCGCCCCTTACTAGTAGTAGTTGTTCATATTGTGAACATTTTTTTTTAAGTCCTGACGACTACATTTCTTATTCTTCATCAAACTAAACTGTATCAGTGTGAACAACATCGTCTTACCTGTATCATGAATTAAAGATCTGTATATCTTGATTAATGGATATATTGCCCTTGTATGACTTCAGACATATAAAACATAATGATAAGCAGTTTAACTGAAACATTTTATCTGAAATTTGGCCAAAAAATCCAGATAAAACACATTGTCTAATATATTTCTCTTTGATTTAAGAATAATATATATAATAGCTGCTTTCTCATTGCTTTATGTACATTGTTTTTAGCTAATACTCTGATAGGCAAAGACATGGAATTTGAGTTTTATTTAAAGACAGGTCTCTCTGGTCTAAAAAGAAACTGATACAATTTTTTTTCACTGGACCTTAGGGCTGGGCAGTATATCAATTAAATCGATGAATTCAAATGATTTTCTGCAGAAGATTTAAATATAAAATATCAAGGTTATTTTTCTTGACTTACTCCAATCACAAGTTGTTGTGATGTTCGGAAATATAAATACTGAAAATTTACAGTTTTCATGATGGTGGGCCCTGTCAGGTTTTGCACAAGCACATGTTTAGGCTTTCATTTGTTTCTTAAATGAGATTATTGATCTGAGACTTTCATGTTAATATCCTGTGAAAATACCTCAGCCTTCAGTGTTATAATGTAGACAAACCTGCCTGTGTCTGAACTACATAATCAGCATTTTATGGCACACACCTTAACTTTAAGAGGGAAATTGTGTTTGGTTTGGGAATATATTTTGGCAACATAAAGGCAAAACTTGATCATTTCATTTTTGTGTCACTGGGAGTTTTTTTTAGAGGGAAAAAATCAATTATTATTATTTTAACATTACCACTGGCACTTGTCTTTTTTTTTTTTTTTTTTTTTCAAATACAGGCACAAATAGTGGGTGAGCAGATGTCAGATGAATGTTTACGTGCGTCTTAACAGTTTAATGCTGGTATAATCATTCTTAAGTGTGGACAGGGCAGAACAAGAAACTGCTGGACATCTCTGATCAGTTTTAGTGATCACACATGAGATAAAATGTCTGCACTGAAGGAAAATACACCAAAAAAAGTAAAAATCTTTCAGAAGTGGTGCATCATTACTCTGGTCTTAAAGAAGTCCAGTGATCTTTATTCAACTGAAATCTGACTGTGCATAGGTACTTTGCTGACATGTGAAAAGGGTGATTATACCGACACCGACTTAAATTTTTTCCATCCGCTGATTCTTATTAACTCTTTGTTAACAGATGCAGATATTGTGCCAGACTCCCATAATGTAACAACATGTAAATTCTTACCACAGCAAAACGATTTTAAAAAGTCATGACACGCCTCTGAAATGTAGCTTCCTCACTCATCTTTCGATTCCAGCATGTGTGTAAGTTTCACACTAGTCACTCACATGTCAAACCCAGTGCTGTGTGCAGTCGATTGACCAGTTTGTTTGTGATTGATTCCCCGGGTCACAGTGTGTGGAAGTATTCTATTACAACATTACATTCAGATTAGGCTGAAGCTCTCAGAGGCAGGACACCCGGAGAGACAGTGCAGCCTGCAGTGCATTCATATTTAATAGTGCATAGGTCTGCCTCACACATTATAGCAGGCAGGCCTATTAGCAGGATGAATCTCTTCCTCCCACCACTCTGTCTCAGGAGGGACAAGTGGGCTCTTTTCATTTTGAGGGATGGAGTAGACTAGCCGGAGTCTCACCTGGAATTGATCATTGTCATGTCAAATCTTAATTTTATCTACAGAGGAGCAGATAATTAGATCTAATTTTACCGTAGCTGCCAGGAATTTATGTGTATGGCAGCCCTCTGTAGGCTCATTATAGACTGCCACTTCCTGAGATGATGATCTCTGGCTGCGGAACAGAACCACACCCACCTTCATCTCCTCTCATCAAAAAGCACTTCTCATCTGCCAATAGGAACAGAGTGCCAGATATGCTTTCATTCACTTGATCCCTATATGGTAATATTGTATGTATGATAAAGAAAGATTGAACTGAGCTTTTGGAACTGCTTCTCATCAGAGTTTCCCATTTTTCCTCACCCAACAGGCCTTTCCCATGTTGGAGGCTCGCTGTTCACTCTGAAGGTGCAGGATGAAAAGATGGCGCAGCTGCTTGTACCACCAGGTGAAGACAGCTTCCGCCGCTTTAGTCGTGAGTCCCTAAAAGCAATTGAGAAGCGGATTGCTGAAGAGAAGGCCAAGAAACCCAAAGGGGAGAAGAAAAAACGCAGTGATGAAGGTGAGCTCAAGCCCAGCCGTGACCTGGAGGCGGGCAAATCCCTCCCTCTGCTCTACGGGGATGTTCCTAAAGGCATGGTGTCGACACCGCTGGAAGACCTGGACCCCTTCTACAGTAATCAGAAAGTAGGTTACACAACGCTGGGGTCTGAATGAATAATATAATAAAGCAGTCCATAAGTGCTGATATAATGCTGATAATTTTTAACTTTTCCCCAGCATGAACATCAACTATTGTCAGTATGACTGATAAAGCCAGTACTGACTGAATACACAAGCCCCAACTGAAACTGTCTCTTATTTTCATTGCTGCAAAGTTATTGGGAACATCCAGAAAATATGTACAACACAAAGCAGATGATTTGTGAAGATGTGCAAACACTCAAGGTAGCAATAGTATAAATTTTATGTGCTGCTTGACCACAGTCCAGTACCAGTCAAGTCCTGGATGAAGTTGTGCTGATGAAGCTTAATGAATAATGTACTCGGAAAAAAAATGTTCATATCACAGGCCATGACGATAATCAGCACAACAGCACTACCCGAGCATTGCTTTATTTGCTTGGTTTCAAATTTAAGCAAGGATAAAGATTGAAGATGGAGAAGGTGATTGCATCTGACCATAAAAAAGACAAGTCTTAAAGCAGCATCACACTGTGGTATCGACTTGACTTGACTCTGACCATTTGTTTTGATTTTTTCCTGAAAGGATCGTACCTTATTCCTGGCATAGTTTTTTATATCACCTCTAGTTAGGTTCCAACCAAGATGAGCCAAACTGAAATATGACATGATCATGGTCTGCCATGATGACACAAGGTGTCTGATAAGGAAATGAAATGCCTCCCGTTATTGGCTCTGTAAGGCTGTAAGACTTACCAAATTTTCCTCTGCTTTAAATACTAAGTTTTTTTTTCTTTCTTGCAGCCATCCCTGCAAAACTCGTCTCCTTACTGTGAGAAAAGTCACAAACTGGGCAACGTGGATTGGGGCAGCTCTGTTGCTTTAATTTCCTGCTTTGTTGTGAGAATGTCATGGTAGTTTGGCACAGCCGTGCTATGATGATGTTGCCTACCTTAAAGAGAGACTAAGAATATACTGTAAAGAAAAGCAAAGTTGGTAGCACAATAAAGAGACAAACCCCATAAGTATGTGATGTGCTGGTTATCTGGGGGCCTGTGTTTAAGTTGCAGTGATGCAGGCCATGCTCATGTTCAGGCCAAATGCATGAACTTCATTGGTGTGACTGGTTTTAAACTTAATATTGTCAGAAGACTGAAAAAGTTAAAGTTAAGAAACTTGATATAATCATGACCAACCATTAACAGAAAAGGCTTCAGCTTTGTTCCTGTTATTTACTTGAGTTAGGAATAAAACCACTGGCTTAAAGGTAATGAAATGAAATGAAATACTTTGAGTTTAACTGAGATAACGCCTCTTCTAGCTCTGAATTCAGCTGCTGTTTTGACACTTCTAGTTAGACTTATTAGCACTGAATATAAAACACACTGAAAATCTGCACACCTGTGATTGTGTTACAGTGACAGGACTTCAGGCTGTGGCAATAGTCCCTTTAACTGCATGACCTCAAGTGTGATCTGGCTTTATTTGCTTAGTTTCATATTTCAGAAGGTAAGAAGTAGGGATTTTCTCCAGCAGATGATTTTAGACCCAATTTAGAATCAAGTTTAACCTCCAATTTTAAAGTTACAAAAGCACTTAAAAACAGTCAATTTAAGCACTTTTAATTGATCAAATAACCACAGTGTCAGCAGGTAAACAATATGAAGTTGATTTGTTGGATGGAGTGTGGCTAACACCAGATGCTAACCTTGGACCCTCCTTTCAGTCTTACCTCCATATTTCTGTGCTGAAGTGATTTCTCACATCTCTGTTTAATTGCTTTATGTGAATAAAGCTCTAAACATGTCAAAACAACTACTCAAGTTATTTGATCAAAATGCTTCCAAACCACAATGCTTATTCTGAAATAAGCAGATCTAAAGATTATATAAATAAAAAATCAGGTTTTAATCTTGCTCATGTCAAAGGAAGAGTTTTCTGCTGTTAGTACTATTGTCATCACCTTCGACTGATATACCACCACTGGCTCAAAGGTTATAAATGTTAAAGATGTTTCAAGAGAGCCTTATTGTAAGGAAGTTTTTCTCACTTTAAGCTCTTGGCACTTTGAGCAGACTTTTTCCAGACGTGAAAAAGTGTCACAGAGACCATCTTTGCATACAGACTTTAATGCATGATTTTTTCCATTCAGTGTCAAGATTCTTAGTTTAAGACAAAAGACTACAGAGCTGTCAATCAATTTTATGCCTCTGTCCATCCACTCCCCACAGAGTCATTTAGTTTAGGCTTGTGGATAGCAGCATAGTGCCCTGGGCTAGGAACACGCACCAGAGAGAGAGAAAGCATGTTCTAAGTTCAGTCTGCTTCCCCTTGTTTGACATGTAGTGTATACTTTGCTGTCATCTGTCATGCTATTTTGTCGGTGTATTGGTAACTACATTGGAGACAGGGAATGCAAGAAATAAACAAAGCTGCATCTGCTTATCTCAGTTGATGCTCACAGTCAAAAATCCCTCTTAAGTCACCTGGACTGATGTGAAAAATGTAGAAAAACAAATCTGTTTTGAGAAATTACAACGGATGGAGGTTTTGGAGACAGCGTGCAACCATGATTGACACAATGTAAGAGCAACTTGTGACAATTTGGTACAAATAAAACAAACTCTGTGCAAATGCCTTTATAGCACTGATGCAGCAGGTAAGGTAGCAATGTTTATTACTCTGAGAATTTCAGATTGGTAATTTGGTCAGTGATAGTATTTCCTCCCTTGTATTCTGTATTGTTTTTATCAATTAAGATAATTTTATAGTGCTCTTTCTCTCTTCATGTCAAAACCAATATCCAAGGCTTGTTCACAGTGCTGTTTCATGATGTGATATTTTCACTTTTGAAACATCTTATCTTCACTGTACATGGTGGAGGTGTAATATTAAAACAAGTTGATCCCCTTCTTTGACCTCTACAGAGGCGCAACAAAGGATAGATGGGAGAACATGGAGCTAGGGGGTCATATGTGTATGTGTTTGTGTATTTGTGTTTGTGCAATTCCCCTGCACTTATGCAAGACCATGTTACACTGTGAACTGTCATGGATATCATGATGCTGCACATTAAATATGAACTTGTGTTTTTGCAGAAATGCACCGTGAACAGGGCTTCAGACTTAGTACTAGTGTAATCAAAATATATAGTTTCAAGAAATAACCCAAAAAAATTATTTTAGAAGGTTTAATTATCTGTTTGGTGTCATATTGTTATGTTGATTGATGCATCGTTGAAGGCCTTTGGTGTAAACGTTTAAACTTTAATGCAATGAAACACTTTTTTAACAAGTTTCTCCTCTGTCAGACTTTCATAGTGTTAAACAAAGGAAACGTCATCTTCCGCTTCAATGCCACTCCTGCCTTGTACCTCCTGAGCTCCTTCAACCCTTTAAGAAGAATATCAATAATGATTTTGGTTCACTCATATCCTTTTCTGTGTGAATCTCATAAAGGCAGCTCTAGGTCATGTTAAGCTCATACTCAATTTGTGTTTACTTTACTGTGTATTTATGATCGGTGAATGTTTGCATTGCTTCCCTGTGTATGATAAGCTAAATTAGACAAACATAAAGCTTTGTTTCCAATTAAGAGAGGTGGTTTCCTTGACAACTGTCTGCAAATTGTTCAGTGTGGTGATCATGTGCACTATTCTCGCCAACTGTGCATTTATGACAATAAGTCAACCGCAACCCTGGACCAAGAATGTAGAGTAAGTTTCTCACTGAAAAACACACAATCACTGGTCAAATGAATTAAACGTGTAAATGCAGTCAAGTTTACTAACACGTGTGTTGTGTTTCCTACAGGTACACATTTACGGCAGTTTATACCTTTGAATCCCTCATTAAAATTTTAGCTCGTGGGTTTTGCATGGGGAAGTTCACGTTTCTAAGAGATCCCTGGAACTGGCTGGATTTCAGCGTAATCGTCATGGCGTAAGTACTTCAAACATATATGATGTAACTGATTGATGGTTAAGTCTTTTACCCATAGCTTGCTTACCATGTTGCTTCTATTAAGAAAAAATAAACAACTTCATTTTCTCTATATTATAGAAGAAAAAGCAAGATGTTCAAAGATTCTGCTTTTTGAGATTATTAAATATAATGTCACCTATCAGTAGTTTATTAAGCTGTACTCTAAACTTTACAGCAAACACATGTCAAAAAGAAAAACCCTGATTAACAACTCAAATAGGGTTGCAAAATTGAGGATCTTTGCCAATATCTGATATGCCTATATTTCCAAACTCATGCAGATTAGCCAATACTAATCCAGATGTGCGCAAATGTTTGTTTTTTTTTACACTTGAACTTACTGGTTCCTCTGATTGTTGCAGTCTGGGTTTATTCTTTCCAGAACAGACAGAAAACAAGAAAAACAGCAATTGATTTTGCGATAAATTAAAATACGCAATATCAGAAAAATTAACAGTAATTTTACAAGGTTAGTATTTTGCTCTACTTGTACATTTTCCAATATAACGGACAGTTTTTGCAACATTCACTGAAATATCTGGAAAAAATCAGATCTACTGATATGGATTATCAACATTTTAAGTGTGGATGGACAATCTTGGTAAAGAGTAGTCTGCAAAGTTGATTATGCATGGATATTTACAGCCTGTGTATGTATCAGCCACTTATATTGCCATTAAATATACCCAAAGGGTTGGCTGTAATATAAGCTCTATGTACAAATATACCATAATGCCTCACCTTATCATCATTTAATGTTTTTCATGAACAATAAAGTATCATTTATTATAAAATTAGGTGTTGTTTTTTACTTCCCTTCATTTCCTGACACAAACAGACTGCCACAATGAAAAAAAAACAGGTCAGTTTTAGTGCTGAGGAGAAAATGAACGTATCAGATATTGGCAAAAATCAAATACTGTGAATCCCTAATTTAAGCCATTATCTGGAGGCACTGACACTTACCAATAATATCTTGTATCCCAAGAAATATTAGTAATTCAGAATTTGCTTTTCCTATCAGTGGCAAAAAGGTTTGAGCCAAATTCCTGAGCAAGATGGCCAACAGTTTCACAGCCTCTATTAAAAGTAATAAGCTATAACTGGCTTGACAAACAAAACTAGAAAGCACTTGGACAGCGCAAACCTCAGCCAGGGTAGCTCACATATTGCTGTTACATCTATAAGCGATAGTTCCATTATAAAGTTACCATCATAATATGATTCATTGACCCTGAAAACCCACACCCAGCACTTGGATCATGTTGATATCATAATTAGCTTGCCAGTTATTGAGCCAAAATGATGGTTAACAAATGGTGGTTATTTGGATCACCTCCAAAATCTAATCATTTTTAAGTTGGGCCATTATCAACATCTGAAAATTTCAGCAAAATCAACAAACAGCAATACGCTGAAAAAAACATAACCTCCTAAAAATGACACTTTAGTAAGGGGATTGGTAATAATAAGCACAAACATAATCAGAAATTTCCCTTCAGTTTATAAAATGGATTTGGATGTAAATGTTATAATTTATTTCACTGTTCTTCAATATTCATACCTCAGTTGTACTTCTTTTCCTGATACATACTAACATATTGTGTTGTCTTATCAAGTATCTTTTGTATTTCTACAGATACGTAACAGAGTTTGTAAATTTGGGCAATTTCTCGGCTCTTCGCACATTCAGAGTGCTGAGGGCATTTAAGGCTATCTCAGTTATTCCAGGTAAGCAGCCAGAGTGAATGCATGCTAGTTAGCATCTTGTAGGACAATCACCTTCTGTCCCTCTTAAAGCACCTCCTCTTAAAACCCTTACCTGCTTCAACTGTTCTTCCTCCCTGCTCCAACCCTCCTGCAAAAACCCCTTTTAATAGACATAGTTAGTGACAGTTTTTTGTGCAGCCTGAATCATCAAAAATATGTAAGCATCCTCCTTCTGTTGTATCTTGCCCTATTTGTTAACTTATCAGGTGACTTTCATTACACTGTTTTGTTGGAGATGATTGCAGACATGATGTTTTGTGATCTGTAAGGATGCTTCCGGATGTTGCAGCATGGAAACATCAGGCATGATCCTAAATAATTTATTGTTTTCTTACTTAGTTTTGTTCAAAAAAAAATAAGAAAAGATTGTAAGTCTGTTTCTAAACTGGTATTCTTAGTTACCTGACTTGTTTGCTGTTTTCTATTAAAACATTAATAAACATGAAACATATTTTAATGAACTGTGCCACATGGCCTCGTGACAGAAAAGACATTTTGAATATTAGTGATGATAAATAGTACAATAAGAATCAATTAAAAAACATGCACATTTGAGAGCTTCTAAATTATGTCATTAAGGTTATCTCTGTCTATATAATGAAATTAAACTCAATAGTATGAATGCTCTTGGGTGAGTTGATTGAATGTTGCCTAAATACCCTGATTTTCAGTATTTTTAAAGGCCAACTCATAAAACATAATACACTTTGTTTTAGTTTTGGTTGCCAGATTTACAAAATTGTATCCATCAAGGTAAAAGTAGCTTCAGGGGTTGTACTTTTTAAAGCTGCTTTAGGAATACTATTGAGGCTTTTCCCAAAGCCTCTACTGTTGAATCAAAAGTATCAATTTGTTATGTCAGGCCTGATGAAACCTGCAAGTCGTCATTGATTTAAAAAAAACATATTTAGACCCTCAAAAGTCCTAACAAAGGATGTACAATAATTTCAACCTGAGCAGATGCAATAGGGCTCTTGCCTTGAGCCTGACAACCATCAAAAATGTCTAGTTTGTGTGATTGCTCACTGAAACCAGGTAATCAGGTTAAATGGATCAATGCTTTATTGGTAAATAGTTAATGGGCATGAGCTTGTAATGCACTTTTCTAGTAACCTGACTACTCAAAGTGCTTTCAGTGTTGCAGGCCACACCTTCCCATTCATCACATTCATATAGTGATGGTTGAAGTTGCTATAGTTTCCATCACTATATGTTCTAGCTGATTCACATTTGTACACTTTCCTTGCCACTGATACAGCTTATTTTTGGAAATGCCTGATGCTGATGTTTGTATATTACAACTCCTCTCTGACTTACAAATGATTCTGTATCCTTACAGGCCTAAAGACCATTGTTGGTGCGTTGTTCCAGTCAGTGAAGAAGCTCGCTGATGTGATGATTCTCACGGTCTTTTGCCTGAGTGTCTTCGCCCTTATAGGGTTACAGTTGTTCATGGGCCATTTGAAGCAGAAGTGTATTAAGACATTAACAAACGATACTATGGTGAATGACACAAACTTCATGAAGGCGTATGTATCGGATAAGAGTGAGTGTGTATGTTTTGGTCACATTGACAAAGTACAACAAACATCAAATGAATGAATTTTATTAAAGAAAAATAGGCAAATTTGAAGATCTTTAATGAATTGTCTTGCATTGCATTTTACTCAGTGTCTACCTCTTGCTTCTTTGCCACTATCTGATGAAAATCCCCAATTAATCAAAGTCTTCCTGCTTCTCCCTTCAGGTAATGTTTACTTCCTTCCAGGCAAACGAGATCCCTTGCTTTGTGGGAAAGCCAGTGGAGCTGGGTAAGCTTTTTGCCCTTCATCCAGATGTTCCAATACAGTATTTAATTAATTTATTTATTGAATGAAACATCTGCTTTTGCATAACAATTGTGGAAGGTCAAAGTTAATCTGAGACTCACAGACTGTGTGTTTGTTGCAGGCAGTGTCCAGAGGGATACACTTGCATGAAAATTGGAGAGAACCCAGACTATGGTTACACCAGCTTTGATTCATTTGGTTGGGCCTTCCTCTCTCTGTTCAGACTAATGACACAGGATTACTGGGAAAACCTTTACCAGCAGGTATGCAGTGAAAATAATAAAATTGAATAACTTTTTTAACCTTTACATAATACTTTTCATAGACACAAGGTTTTTGGGATTTTCTTATTTGCAAAAGTGCAAGCAAACTTCTCATCAATGTCGAGAATGCACAAGTTCATTATGCTGGCATCACTTTAGCACCAAAACATTAGAGCAGCTGTGCCACACTGTTAAGAATATGCATTTATTTGAGGTAGGTTTTGTTTTAAAAATCATTCTTTTAAGCCAGGGGTGTCCAAACCCGCAGTCCACTTTCATTTGGACCACAGCAAAACTGAAAAATAATGGAAAATCTTCCCACAGAAGAATATAAAGCTTGTGCATGATTGATAAAGACAAACTTGTTATAGCATTTAGTTATGCATAGCTGTCTTTTACTGTCTTCTTCAGCTCATGGTCTGATTTATAGAGAATATGGTGCCAGTCATCTTCCAGCACCTACCAAGCTCCTGTAAATTTTTCTCAGCCTTGTGCAGTTTGCTCTTGTTTTGTGTCTGAAAGTTGAGTTGATCCATCAGAATCTCCACTCTGCTGCTCAGAAGGTCACTCTCATCTCATCACTCTCTGTAGCCTGGGCCAACCAAGCCCAGGCTACAAATCTGACTGGCCATCCAAAAGCGTTTACAATAAGTGACTGTTTGCCTTGACAAGCAATAATTGGAAAGTTTGATGTAAGCTGTTTTTTTCTTTTAACATTTTCAATAATTAAGGACATTTTAACATACACTGAGACGATTTTACTAATTGTAATAAACTAAAAGTTGGTGTTTCAATGTGGCCCAACCTTACCTTCATTTTTTTGTATGTAGCCCTTGGTGACAAATGTATGAACACCTTTTTTAAGCTTTAACAAGTTTTTGTTAAGCCCAGTTTAGACAAAAGTTTAATGCAATAGGATTGTTTTTGAATGTTGCAGGGAACAGTCCCAGCTGTGAGAGCTGACCCTTCACAACTCAAATTAAGCTGTTTGATTGTATTTTCTGAAATCGCCAGTGGCTGGTTTTAGAATGTTGAGCACATCATGTGTTTTAACAACCAATCACAGTGAAGAGAGCAAATGTGTATAATGAGGTACACAAAACATGGTCAGCATTATTCATGAACGGTCGCGGCCTGACCAATGCATGCATGCTCATACACATGCACACATGAACACAGAGGGACACATGAATGCATGCGACTGCTAGTGCAGTGGGTCTTTAGTATGTTTCATAACTGAAGCACGGCAGCACAGCTTCACTCATTCTATGGCACATATCAAGACCAATTTTTTTTTAGCTCAATCATACAACAATTAAGACATGAGCAAAAATTATTTTTTTCTCACTGCAATTTAAGCCACTACTATTAGGAATTTCTTATGTTTAGGTGTTTGGCTAAAAGTGTTATCAGTGCTGCCTACCTGTAGAGCTGATGGAGAGCAGGTGTCCATCAGGCTGAGAAGTTTTTCTGTAGGTGTCCAACAGATGTAATCACTTCCAAAATTTCGGCTTTGACTACATTCACAAACTGTTTTTACTAAATCTATAAGTATGCAAAGAGGGACACCCCTGAGCTGGCAAAAAGTTGTGGACAGGGGATTGTTTCAAAAATAGTATTATAAATCTTTTTATTTACTACCTATCTCTTTCTTTTTCCTCTTCTCTGTCATCTGCATCCTGCTCACCTTTTGTTTATTTTTACCCAAACCCATGCCCATTCATTCATACAGTTGTATTTATTTATTGTTTTTGTGGCTACCCAATCTAGTGCAGGACTCTGATATGAATCTTATTTTGTGATGCGTGTTAGGTTCTCTCTCTTGTACTCACTGATAAGGATGATATCTGATACCCAGATGTCAATTTTCATTGTAACTTAAAATATTAGGGACTAAAGTATAGCTGGTTATCATCTGTGTAACGATGTAGTGCCCATTCAAAATGTCGAGGCTTATTGAGGGCAGGAAAAAATAAAAATATTCAAGGTACCTTGCTGGGAATTCAGTTGACAAAAGTAATTGTTGAAAAGGGGTAGGTGGTCGTTGATATGTGTTTCTTTTTTATTAGAAAGAAACTATATTATGTTTATTTTAAATGAGTGAGTGTTGAGGAAAATACTCTGTTAGACAATAGTTGAATATTTAGACAGCTCTTACGTTTCTTTCATCATGAAACATTCTAAATATGTACAATTGTACACTTTTTTACGGTATTTGTACAAATACCTTGATTGGTAATTTCAACCTTTATTTGCCAGAGGCACACTAAAGATAAAGCTAAAATCTCAAGGATCGTATTCAAAAATAAAATTAAATAAAGAATCTAATTAAATTGAATTGAAATGAAAATGCTAAAGTATCTTATCTTAATCTTTACTTTTGTTGTGTATAGTAACCTAATAAAATTAAATACTTAAAGATGTCGATAAGACATGTAAACACACCAAAATGACAACTTATTTTTTAATCCACCCATCAGATATTTTCTGAGCTAACCTTGAACATAGAATGTCATACATATATATCTTCTTTTTAAATTAGAAAATTAACTTTTACTCCTACTTCTGCAGCCAATTTCAACACAGATTTCAACATTTCTTGATATTTCTATAGGATAGTAATCAGAGTTATTGGGGGAGGGGGTTAAGCTGACAGTCAAAAGGTATGCATTTTGGTTAAGTTTGATACTTAATGATGATGCACGTGGCACTTTATAATCAATGAGTATCAATAAGCTTAGAATCTTTTTAATAACATAACAGAATATTCTAAAAATGCAGAACAGGGTTAGTTTTAATCTCTATTCTTACCTGCTTATTCTGTTCACTGTGAACTTGGATTTTTTCTGTTACTAAATTTACATTTCTATATAGTCATTGAACCATATAAATACTGATAGTGAACATTTTAGATCATCAAATTAATCTAAGTTTATATTTTTCTCTATAGCTTGTTTTTGTGTCAAGCTAATGATATGACCTTAAATGTAATATTGGTTTTCCTTTGTCCTCTGGCTTATCTTCACTGTGGGGAGAACAGGTTAAGTGACGTGGATGAAATGTTGGAGTTTGATGCATTTTTACTGTCAGCCTCTTTAAATACATATACAGGCTGTGCTTGCTGTGTTAGGGTAGGGTTTGTAAAAGGACAAAGCATTGTCGCATTACAATATTGTCATTAAATATGGTCAAACAAACCTCTGAATGAAGTGCAGGTGCATCCTGAACTAAAGGAACAAAGATGACTCCCACTGTAACTCAAGTAAACACAGCTTGAATAGCCCTAAAGGCAAATAGCCATCCCCTGAACGGAAGACAATGCAAGGAGACCAGGAGACAATGCAAACGCTAAAACTGCCAAACTCCCACTAACATTCGTGGTCAGGGGGCATTACCTTTGTGGGGACTATGGACAAGCTCTATTGTTTCATTTATGATTGTGAACAATACATTTCTAATATGTTTTTTTGTACTTTTTCTTTAAATTGCTACCAAATAAATAGCCAATTTTTAAAATCCTGTAAGTAAGTAATTTTAATAATTGCTGTAAAACTCATTCCAGAATACCCAAAGCAACATCAGTTTGACAAACAACTGTTTTTCTTTGCAGAGTTCAGTCTGGTTTGTACAGGATCATGTATAATTGAATTTTAGAATTTTCTTACTTTGTATTGATTTGATTGAAGCTTAATTTTATGAATTTCATTTTGTCCATTTTTATTCAAGCTTACTTTTAGGAGTATTGCTGGGTGGTTATGTGATGTAAATATTGTGACCTGTAGTTTTTTGTTTCACACTTATCACCAGTCTAATTACAAACATTGTGTTGTACTTACAAGAGGCTAAACTGATGCTGCACTTATAGGTTTAAGCCTCAAACTACTAGCCACAGAGATGGGCAAATAAAAGTAGAGCATCACACAAGGCAACAGATAGTTTTGTGCCACAAACAGTGAAGGTTGAGTCCTGTCTTTAGCTTGTGTCCCCCCGAAAAAGAGAAGAGAGAGGCGCACACACAATAGACACTTGCATTAGGGATGCCCTGATCAGGTTTTTTGGTGGCAGATGTCGATCACCTGTTTGTTAGATCAGCTGATACCTATCATGTTTCTTGTTTTAACAAATGGTTAAGTGTTTGCTCAACAAAGCAGAAGAATAACATTTCAAGGAGCAATGAAATAAAGTGTTATCATCATCACTGACAGACTGGCTGAAGTTATCATATCAAATCAATAGGCAAAACAGTGCCAATAGTTCAATGAATAAAAAGTAATATATTTGTAATTATCAACTCAGTTACATAATGTTACAGATGTTATTATTTTATCCTGCCAAGAAAACAATCTTCAGCTCCACTCAAGATTATTTTTTCAAGCTTCAACAAAATCTGAATCTCAAATGCTTTAAATTGTTGTCATGTTCTTAGCTGTGTCAAATACTCTTCTTACAAAGCCAACCTGAACCCATCACTATGTTTTCCACTGGACCTCAAACACATCACTACAGACAACGTGCTGTTTGGCAGTGTGTAACTCGTTTACCATAGCTCATTAGCTTTTATCTTACCGGTCTCAGCGTGAATTTCAGCATAGGCCTCAACACTAATTGAATATTTTTCACTGAAAGGACTGTAAAAGTTTTTGGGGATTATAATTTAGTTCATTAAAGAGGATGAGGATCAGAAGCAGCAGATGAGTGTACAAGTGGATGACATCCACAGGCAACGTTAATCCAGAGGTGATAGTATCGGTGACGACAGGAATTAATCATCATCCTATCATTTTTATTTTAAACAATAATTGGATACTGATCAGTGGCCAAAGTATCAGCGCATCTCTGTCACACGTACTAACACACACACACACACTTATAAGTTAGTGCATAGTACTGTGGTAAATGCAAGTTTACGCCTCCAACAGGAATATTAAGTGACTGGGTTTGCTCTCCAGAGATTCTGTCCCTGTAGCTTTATCACAGACTATATGCTGGAATCAACTGACGTGGTTGGTTTTGATGCAAAAGTCTTAGTCTTCTCCATTACAGCTCAAATAATTGCTCATGTGTGCTGCAAAACCTATGACTTCTTTGTTTTTGTCCAAAATGACATAAAGAAGCGGTGTGAGTCCTGATCTTGATAAAATAAGAATCTGAGAATGCTTAAGATGTGGCATGCAGGATGCAGCATGCATGATGGTAATTATGTGACTTCTGATATGCTTTCATGATAAAAGTTCTCTTGGAACAGCATTTTGGTCCTTTTATTTCAATTTGCCAAAACCAGTTAATTTCACACTTTTAGCAGCAGCTTAGCACAACTCAGGAGAGAAACAAATCACAGTTTTAGTTACAGCTACAACACTGGGATGATTGAAAATGCAACTTAATGCATGATCAAGTAATTAATTGCTCAATCTTTAAAAGCATATTGCCAAAATAAACCAATCTTATCTCAAGATTTTTTTTTACAAAAGAGTAGGTCAATGCCTGATTTTTTATTTTTTTTTAATTTGTTTTATCTTACATTATTTTTATTCTATTTTTCTTCAATATTCTTTTTTATTTATTGGAGATATTTGGAAAGATAGAGATGGGGAGAAATAAAGGGGCTAAAATGAGAATTCAGTATAGTGATAACTTTTTGGACGGCCCAACCGTACATTTGTCCTTATCATGTTTCTCAGGGTTTTCTCAAGGCACTCAAGCTATAATAGTGGTATTAGCAAAAACATTGCTTTACTGTTATATAATACAGTAACTGCACAGAGCAAAAAACAACCAAAACAAAAAAACACTGACATGATGTTTTGGTCATATCACCCCACCCTCCTCAGTGTGTAGTCAAGTTATTTTTCTCTCCTGGATTGAAATTATGTTGGTATGAAGAAAGAAGGCTGCATGGTGGCGCAGTGATTAGTGCTGTTGTCTTGTAGTGTGAGAGTTTCTGGTTCAATTCCATAGTTGGTCTTTCTGTGTGGACTTTAGCAGGCTAACAGTCCAGGATGTAACCTGCCTGTCATCCTGTGGCAGCCGTGATTCGATCTAGCCCCAAACCCCTGAAAGTGATAAGTGGTGTTGGTAATGGATGGATGGTGGAGTGATGAAAAACAAATGATGAAACAGAGACAGTTACTTGAATATAAACCTTATTACAATATTTACAGCACATCTTTTTTTTCTTCCAGACGCTGCGGGCTTCAGGAAAGCCCTATATGATCTTTTTTGTCCTGGTGATATTTCTCGGGTCCTTCTACCTGATAAACTTGATCTTGGCCGTAGTTGCAATGGCCTATGAGGAGCAGAGTCAGGCCACCATCAAAGAGGAGAAGGAGAAGGAAGAGGAGTATAAGGCGATGATTGATCAGCTGAAAAGACAACAAGAGGAAGCTCAGGTACATTATTATATAATTTAAACAAAACTAACTGTTGTTTTTAAAGCCCCCAGGGAGACTTGGGTGGGAATAAAAAGAAAATGTCACTTTTATGTGCAAATGGAAAACTTGCACACAGCAGAATCAGCCACAGATGCATGAGAAAGTATTTTGTACTCAGAAGAAAGTTTGTGTTCTCATAAGTATGTTGTGTGTACCAGAGTGGCATTACTGCCAATCTCTTTAACAGGATAAGCATAATGGTCTTTACCAGCTCCGTAAGCTGTAGACAGTTTGAATGCCACATTCAGACTGTCAGTTTAAGGTGCAATATTAGTACCCCTGTGACGACACACTTTTACTATGAATGTCATGGAGGACAGAGTAATCTCACCTCTGTACAGGCATCAGAGGCTTAACATGGGCGAGGCGGATCACAGAGACTGGATTTGCAGAGTGCTCAGTGTGTGTGCATGTTTGTGTGTATATTTGAAGCTCTTGCTGATTGTGTGCCATGCTGCATAAATGTTCTCTTGTGCACAAACACTTTATTGTGAGAACAAAATACTTTGTCATGGGCAACATGAATGAGTGGAAAAGGACGAAATATTTGTTACAACAAGGTGCAGATGAATTTCTTTCTTATTCAATGAGCAGTCTGACTGTTTAAAAGTAAAATGAGATGTTCAGTGGTGTAGAGGCTTCTTACTTTTCAACTGTGTGGGAGCAAGAAAAGTGTAAACAGAAAGAGGGAAGAGGTCTCTCTCTGCTCTGTAAGTTAGCAGTGTGAAAGACTAATCCTGCCTGAGTACCAGTGAATGTGTAATACGTGAGTGAGAAAGCAGCAGTGGGAGTGGAAATATGGGCAACGCATATTTGTGGATCTTGTATGAGCAGAGAGGTGCATTTAGGTGGAAAAAGAGGTGCAAAAGAGCTGTCTATCTCTCCTCTGCTGACTGACATCTAGAGTTGCACAGCAATGGAAAATTTCCAAAACTTTCCATGGGAAGTTAAGCAGGGGAATTTTGGAAATATTCCAGATTTCAACTTCTGGTCCCTGCACATCGTATCTGAATACTTTAAAGTATTGTTGTTATCATAATAAGCACACAGGTTTAGCATTCATTTAGTAAAGGCTCTCTTTTGATCCAAAGACATATCTATTCTGAATTACAATATTTCTACCTGGATTTTCTTTAAAAAAAAAAAACAAGAAAAAAAAAAACAAGTAGTGACTGCAGAAGTCAGTATCTTCAAGACAATGTTTGGCCCTGGCACCAGTATCTTGGTTCATTAATTTGTATTTATATAAGGAGTTGGCTGGTTTCTACAAAGCTTACCTGTACCACATTGAATAAGTTAAGTTGTTTTTAAAAAATGTTGTAAAACTGTATCACCTTTATTGATTTGCATGTGAGCATAAATAGTTGTAGGCTATTTTTTTCCATTGCAGTTGAGCATCTCTTTGGTTGTGTTATAATTACACAGATGAATCTAACCTTTGCTCTTTTGTCCTGGTCCAGGCAGCAGCATCTGCAGCTGCTGCAGAAGGTGATGGGGTGAGCGACAAAGGTGGAGGCACTGAGAGCACCTCTGGCGCCTCCAAGCTCAGCTCAAAGAGTGCCAAAGAAAGACGCAACAGACGGAGGAAAAGAAAGGAGGAGGAGGGCAAAGGAGCTGAGGAGAGGTTTCCTAGGTCTGAGTCCCAGGACAGTATCAAGAGAGCTCGCTGTCGCTTCTCTGTGGACGCTAACCTTCTCAACTATGACATGAAGTGCTCAACTGCACACCAGGTTTAGTACAATCTGTCAGTATTATTTGTCTGTGAAACTTTTTTACTTCTTTACCATTTTATTATGGACATTCTCTGAGTTTACAACTTTGTACCTTCTTACATCTAATGGTATAATCTTTACTTTTTGTCTTAATTAAATTCACTCATCTATTAAGAAAATTTAAAATACTGTTTTCTTAAAACAGATAAAACTGCACTGGGATAGGGCAATCTCATGTTAAAAGCTTTTTTAAAAAACTAATCTCATGAACCAGTATTGCTCTCTCCATCCGTAAATGCCTGTTAGATCAAGTATCTGTTGTCATGTGCTGCTAGTTTGTCAGTAACGACAGTTTCTGGCTTTTGTAAGTCTGTCCATAGTTCAATGAATTACAGACAGGATCAGGATCAACAAATACTGTAGACTCAAAAGCCTTTAACCTAACTTGACTTGCAGTTGATTTTAATTGTGGAACGGCTGCAGACAAAAACACTAGATGAGAATTTTCTGTTTTTTAAATATATATATTTTACATTGACAGTCACTAAGTTCCTTATTTAATTTAGTTTTTTAAAAATGTTGTTTAAAAAGTAATGCAAAGTCTCTTCCAGTAGTATCACATTTGATTTTTAAAAGTCTGTATCGTGACAGTCTTCATCATTTTTTACTTTTAACAGTCTGGTATTCGTTAATATCACTAGAACATGTAGAATGTTTATTCCACATCATTTTCTTTACATCTTTTCTCTAACATGTAACCTCCAGCACACCGTATATCTTGCAAATAAACATGTAGGGACAGTGTTTCATAGACCTTATGGTGCGTTCCATTTTACTCAAAAGTTGGACATTGGAACTGGAAATTGCGTCACATCCATATTAGTTGTGTTCCAGTTACAAGCTGGTAACACCAGGGTACCTGAAGATTGTCTGACTTCCAGGGCAGAATCTCTTACAAAAGAGTGCATTCCCAGTGATATCCCCCCTGTGTCAGTCAGGGCCTTTGCATATTCTTCCCGTGCATGTGTGGGTTCTCTCCAGGCACTCCAGCTTCCTCCCACAGACCAAAAACATGCTCTTTAGGTTAATTGGCGACTCCAAATTGCCCTCGAGTATCTCTATGTGGCCCTGTGATCGGGTGTACCCTGCCTCTCGCCCAGTGTCAGCTGGGATAATGGGCTTCAGCCTCTGTGACCCTGAAAGGGATAAGTGGTATAAATAGTGAATGGGTGGATAAACGTCCTAAAAGCTGAATTACAATCCAAACAGAAATACAGAAGCTACAGTAAACACATAGTACAGCCTTAGACCTGTCACAAAGATGCACAGACATGCAGAAATATTGAATCTCAGATTTATTTATAAAGAATAAACCTGATTATCAATTATTGATTACGCAAGATTTAGCTTGATGCCAGATTTATATATGAATTATCTGACTAAGGTCTGGTCCTGAAATTTTGACAGTAAACGTATGCCGACATGTTAAGACAGCTTGCTGGTTTGGAGGAACAAATTACCCTCTCACTCTCCTGTCTCATGAAAAAGTATTGTGCAATGTGTTTTTCTGTTTTAGTTTTGCTTTCTAGGGTTTATTTAGATACTCTGATCATCATTACAATCATAAATATTTATATCATCACTACAGTTAGCATCATAATCACTGCCTTCGTCATCTTTTTTCTGTTCGTCATTATCCTAATCTCCGTCTTCATCATCATCAACTTTATTTTTTCATCTTCATCATTGCCTTGTCATCATCAATATGATCATCACCATCATCATCTTTTTATTTTTTTTATCAATCCTTATTTTCATCATCACTGTCATCAAAGCCATCTTCATCATCATCTCAGTCGTCTTTTTTCTTCATAATCATCATTGCATCACCATCATCACTGTTGCCACCGTCACCATCTTCATCTTCATCATAATGCTTTTCAGAACTGCTTACATCACCACCTTCTTTGTCATCATCTTCATAATCATTTCCAGCATCTTTATCTTTACCTTCTTTATTATCTTAATTGCCACCATGATTATTATGGTCATCATCATCATAACAATACCGTTGTCGTCATCATGATGATCATCATCGTCAACATCATCCTGCCTTGCCTTCACCACAAACCTCTTTTTGCTTCCTTGCTCCAGGTTTGTTGACATCAAGGTAACTTTTATTTCGTGGTGATTATCAGGTGTCCACTGAAGAGTGTTTCTCTGTCTTAGTCCTTTCTGAGTTTTCGTGGGCCCCTCTTCTCACCCAGACGGAACAGCAGGACCAGCATTTTCAGTTTCCGAAGCCAAGCACCGGGTGGGGGCTCAGAAAATGAGTTTGCCGATGATGAGAACAGCATTTTTGAAGACAACCTGAGTCGGAGGGGCTCTTTGTCTTTTCCCAGCAGTCGTGATCGAAAAAGCAGCAGCATCAGCCAGGGAAGCTTCATGCCAAATTTCTTACTCCAGACCAATCGAATCAAGCACAGCTCCGTTGACTACAATGGGGTGGTGTCTCTGGTGGGATGGAATTCAGTCCCATCTTCACCTGCAGGGCTTCTCCTGCCAAAAGTGACAGTAGACGCGGCCTCTACAGCAGACAATGTAAGACAGGAGCGTCCAGAGCAAAAGCCTTTTGTGTTGCTTATGGCTCTTTCCTTCTTCGTCTTTTTTCTGTGTTCATCACTGGGTGCCCTTCTTATGTTGTTATGTCTTCTGTTGTTGTTGTTGAGCCCACACCAGTGTTTTCTTTGGAAACCTTAAGTGGACATGCATCCATACATTTCATTATACTCTTCTTTCCAGTGATAATGGGTCTAATTTGTTTTCTCAAGATCTGGTGTATAATTGCCTTTTTTTCTCATGATAGCAAGTTCATTTAGGTGATTTTCTTGAGATCTCAAGAAATTCACTAAGTTTTATGGAATTTTAGCTTAAGATATTTACAAAAATAACTGTAAATTTCCATGAAACATAAAAACTTACATATAAAATGAATGAAAAATGAATTATCCAAAATGTATGAAGGTATGTCAGTGAACATTGTTTCTTATCAATTTTCCTAGCATGGTTTTTGTTAAAGAATATGTTTGTCTCATATACATGAGTAAGGACATACTTTTCAGCTTATATCTATTTTATTTATTATTGTTTTCCTGTTGGGTTACTTTCTGCTTTGCGCTGATAAATGTCATTGTTTCCTGCAGGAAATTTGCCAGTCAAGATGGTTACTAGAGTTTTTATCTGTTGTTATACAGCTAGGTTACAGAAGAGCAGGCTTAAAGTTAATAAAATTACACATCACAGTGGTCAACACTAATGTTTAAGTGGAAACATAAATGTAATTGGGCTAAAGTCAAAGGCTAATGCTAAGCTATGATGGAATTACAACATGTCCAACTGACTGTAATGTTGCTACTATTAAGCTAACAACTTTATTTTCACACTCTGACCTGACTTATAAGAGAATTTCCCCTCAGTTTGACCTGATCAAGTTAGTGGCTATGGCTGAGCCGATATAAAGCAGCAGCTGGATCAGCCTGAATCAATGTCTGTAACCAGGCATCTTGCCAAGCTCCAGTCTACAACGATTGAGAGCAACCCAAAGCAGCACAGCCTAATCAGAGTCCTCCAGAGCAGGAAGAGGTGGGAGCTACAAGCAAAACGTCAGCAGGAAGTGACTGCATGTACATAGATTAGCATAGATGCTAACAGCCTCAGTAGCACTTTTATCAGATTTTGACAACATTTCTTGATTTAATGAAAAACAAATGACAACACTTCAAACTTCTCTACAAAAAGGATATTTTTCCTCCACTTCCGACAAGTTTTGACCAGAGTTTGTCTTACAAAGTGGCTCAAGTTCTGTAGCGCAGTAGTGCCCGCCAACTAAATTATCTGATTGGCCTGTAATGAATGTTATTGATGGAACAGTCGTCCAGTCAGCTGCCACATATGCTTCTGAAAGTTTCTGCCCTCCCCAAAACCCTTTTATGGGCTCCTTGTCAGACGGACTAGTGAAATATATTGAATGGTTCATCTAGTGTATCATGATAGAGTTGATTATGAGGCTAACATTGTTTTTATAAAGACAACCAAAAAATAACTGTTTTATGTCCCTGACAAACTATGTAGCTTAAGTTAGCAACCATCCTGTGTCACACGTGATAATACTTGAAAATTCAAAATGGGGCTTTTACAGATGTATTTTATGTTGTAGACAAATGTTAAGGTGTCTTAAGCTTGCGTTCACCTTGGACCTTATTTTGAGCAAGAACTTATTCAATAAAAACACGAATTTTGGAGTCAAGGGAACCAGCAGTGAAGAAATGATTATTAATTTCCACCCTTGAGGACTCATTCCTACACCACGTTATTGTGCAGCTTTATGAGTCATACTGCACAAAACTGTCAGATCTCACTGTTGTTAACCTTGGATAGAAAAATGCAACATTCCTCCTAATTCAAACATTCACCGATGTATTATTGGTTTAACGAGGTTTAGCTAGCATGCTATCTACTGTGTGTAGCATACTTTAAGCGTACTTTAACAGTGCTCTCTAACTGCAGGCTGACACCACTGACTCAGGCGGAGAAACAAACCAAGAGTTTAAGGACTTTCTTGAGGGTCCAGAGATAAGACAGAGAGTGCACAGTGTGACCAGTGTCATAACAAGCACAATGGAGGGTAGGTATGGTGCACCTATCAGAAGTAACACGCATTTTTACAAGACACATACTGAAACATTTTTGTTGCTGTGTCTCATGGGAATCAGAGCTTGAGGAGTCCAGACAGAAGTGTCCTCCTTGCTGGTATGATTTTGCCGACGCTTTCCTCATTTGGGATTGTTGTCCAGCATGGCTCAAGATTAAAAGGATTATCAACCTCATAATAATGGATCCATTCGCTGACTTAGCCATCACAATCTGCATTGCCCTCAACACACTGTTCATGGCTATGGAGCATTATCCGATGTCCGACAACTTCTCAAACATGCTGACAGTTGGGAACCTGGTAAGAAGATGGTTGACCTCAAATTAGAGCTGGGCAATAAACTGAGGTATTTAGATACAGAAATATTTCATTGGTTAGTAAATTTGTATTGTTTTTATCAGTAGCCTATATGTATGGTAACATTGGTTTACATAAAAAGTAGATGCCACTGCTCAGTAAAAAGATTGTTTCCAGCAAGCAGCACTAACAGTAATGTGCTCATAGACCATAAGATTATCTATTTAAAATACTTGGTCCGAATCAGCAATTATCGCTTGATATGTTTTATATTTAACATTTTTCCATATATTATATTTATAAGGAGCAGTTTTATTATTTGTAAAATCCAAATGATATCCAACCCTTTTTGGTACAAGGGCCAGTCACGTGATGGGTACTGAGGCCTGGGAGGCAATAAAAGTGAGGGAGTGCTTTTTAATTTTCCATTTTTCAAAGCAACTCGTGTTAAATATTAACTGGTACCACCTGGTATTGCACCTAGGTGGTAACTTGGTAACAATACCAGGTAACTTGGTATTGTTTGGAAACCCAGTACCAAGTTACCTGGTATTGGTTTTCTTGGAGATCTGTTAATGTTGCCAGTGTATCAAACACGTGCCAATATTGTTTGACTTTTACTAAATTCTGGGATTGTGACACACAGGTGTTTTTTTGTTTTTGTTTTTGTTTTTAATAAAGTATCTGAAATTAAGATTAATATCATGTAACACACTTTACCTAAAAAATACTGATACATGATTTTTGGTATATATCATTCAGCTCTACTGAAAAATGAAAAAAATGTTTGTTTATTTATATGTATCAGTGCTCAGTGTGGCTGTTTTATATATCTCATAAAGGTATTCACAGGGATCTTCACTGCAGAAATGGTCCTGAAGATACTTGCCTTGGACCCCTATTATTACTTCCAAGAGGGATGGAATATTTTTGACGCGATCATTGTCAGCTTAAGCTTGATGGAGCTTTCTTTGGAAAGTGTGGGAGGCATGTCTGTCCTGAGGTCATTCAGATTGGTAAGTCCAAATACGTTATTTGTTATTGCTTACATTGGTGTAATGTTAGGCTTGGAACATGTGTTAAATACATTTTGTGTCTGTCCTTTTCTTTCAGCTGAGAGTATTCAAGTTGGCTAAATCCTGGCCCACTCTAAACACCCTTATCAAAATCATTGGTAATTCAGTTGGGGCGTTGGGCAATCTAACGCTGGTGCTGGCCATTATCGTGTTCATCTTTGCTGTGGTGGGCATGCAATTGTTCGGGAAGAACTACAAGGACTGTGTGTGTAAAATCTCAGCTGATTGCACTCTGCCCCGTTGGCACATGAATGACTTCTTCCATTCATTCCTCATTGTGTTCCGAGTGCTTTGTGGAGAGTGGATAGAGACCATGTGGGACTGTATGGAGGTGGCTGGGACGCCCATGTGCCTCATTGTGTACATGATGGTCATGGTTATTGGAAACCTTGTGGTACATTATCATCTCTTACGGTTGACTCATGAGTCCAGCTTGTCTTACACCAATACCTTTTTTATAGCTGCATGTTTTTAATTCTAATGTGATCTTAAAGGTTTACTTTTATCTTTATCTATAGGTTCTGAATCTGTTCCTGGCCTTGCTGCTGAGCTCATTCAGCGCAGACAACCTGGCAATAAATGAAGAAGAAACCGAAATGAACAACTTGCAAGTCGCCATTGGGCGGATTCATAATGGCATTGCCTATGCCAGGTCAGCTCTCCGTGGTTATTACAGCCGTTTCTGTCTCAGAGAAAAGAAAGAGAAGGTTGAGGACAAATCATTGGAGGAGCTGCAGAAGTCTTTAGGGCCGAATGGTGTCTCAAACCACACCATTAAAGACTTTCCCAGGAATGGAAATGGGGATGTTACAGGGGTGGACAAAAGTGGAGACAAATACATTGTGATCAGCAAAAGTGATGATTCCATCATGTCTTTTATCCACAATCCCAGTCTGACTGTGACTGTTCCCATTGCTATGGGAGAGTCGGACTTTGAAAACCTAAACACGGAGGATTTCAGCAGTCTCTCGTCTGATGCAGTTGTATGCCGCATGGTAAGGATCCTCTTTTACTTTTTCTACCTCAAGAAGGCTAATGTGTAGGATTTAGTTTCCTGTGACCCTGTGTGATCATTTGTGGTCATCCCATTTTGTCCTTCTCACAGCATAATAATCAATTTTGCTGAATTTGGACTTGATGGCCTTACTCACGGGTACTTTGTCAACTACTTTGGGTTTATAAGGGCAAATTTCACTGACCAGAGCACATATAAGATACCTGCCATCTTCCCTGAAATGCTTTGAAGCCAATTCCAAAAGAAAATGTATCCACATACAAAACCTGCTTAGATTTTATGATTAAAACTTGCTTATTTATACCTACATTTAATAATGTTTGTTGCTTAACATGACATATAAAATTACCATTTTATCAGCAGCACATGGTTATCAATAAAGTTCTTGAATGAGGACATTAGGACATTATTAATACCAAAAAGCATCAACTTATTTCTGTCATACCCGTCCTGTGTCACTGGCTTACTCAATCCCTGATGAACTGACGTCAAACTTTCAGAGAAATTTCAAAGAATTTTCAAGGTTTTTCTAAAAATAACATTTAATTTCTGTCAACTTGTAGGGAGTTGTTTGTGTGTTTGGGGTAGCGTGTTTCATAGAAAATTTTGTTTTCCAATCATTTTTGAACGTTTGTCCTTTTTTTCCCAGAAAGAAGTATTTTTCAGTTTTCCTAAATATACTGGTGCTTTGTCCTATCAGGGCCTTGTGTTTCATCATTAGAATACCAGAAACAGGAAAGATAACAAAAGCATACTCACTTGGGTTAGGAAATGGTCCATTTTCTATAAGTATTTATTTCAGGCTTTATTCTTTTATTGAAAGTGTAGGGAGCTAGATAAGGAATGAGAGAAAAGAAGCAGACATGCAGCAAATTGGTCTGGTGTCGTAACTGGGCTGCCTGCAAAATGGGAGAGCCTCAGTATTCACTGTTCTGTGACATAACCATTAGGCTTGGGCACTCCCGAAATGGTGCAGTTTAACTGATTCAAAGCTCATCAGTCCAGCTCTTACCAACTCTCTTGTAGGTTCCCGTGGATTTTTTGTTTGGAAAAAGGTGTATTATCTGTGTTGTCAATGTCAAACACATGGCACTCCTTATAGATAATGCCATGCTGTGTTGATAAATTTGACAGCATGTTGCTGGTGTTCATTTGAAATCCTACATCCACAGACATCACATGTAGCATTTTAGCAACAGTTAATGTAAAATTGAGTCAAGTCTTAAAATGCTTCTTTTCCTGTCTGCCATGATTATTTTCTTGACTCCTTGGTTGTTGTCCATGCTGACTGCCTCTCTCTAGTATGGCATCCTTTTTTGTAATTCACATGGAACTAAGTGCAAATTATGAATAAGGGAATTGTTCAGCTCTAAAGCAAATTATACTGATTCTGCAAACTAGTTGGAACCAGTTCTCGATGCCCATCCCTGATTCACTGTCTGACTGAAATCAAACCTAATTTATTTGCTGACACACTATCTTTTCTACTGACTGCACCAAAGGAAGCAGTTTTTAAGAACTTGCTACAAATAAATGAAGTTTATACTTTATACAGAACACTGGCTTTACTTGTTTACATAGTAAGCTATAAGAGAGGTCCTCATACAAGGACATCATTCAATGCTTTGGTTTTATTATTCTCAATCAACCAGTCAATCAAATTTTATTTGTTTATTGTCAAATCCTAACAAATATTATCTCAATATGCTTTACAAAAGGGAAGGTTAACTCAAGGTCTCTGGAGATAGGGTGTTGGATATTGTTTTTTGGCGATCATATTTGTTGCTGTTATTGTTGTATGTAAGAGATGTGATCTATTGAGGCACTTTTGCCTATAATTCATAACAATGAGGATTTTTCTCTTTCCGTTCTTCAACTTCCTCCAAATCTTTGTAGATTTGGCACCATAAATTCATCTTCATGTACTACACGTGTGCATTTCACAAACAGGAGTAGAAACCAACAACCCACTGACCCTAGTGCTTACAGTATTTCAAAGTAACATGCTTACTTCATTCCCTGCACTGCATTAGCCAGTCCCAGAGCAGCCGAGTGCTCCTGCAGTCTCCAGAAAGGCATTCAGTCTGTGCTCATCTGCCAGCTATTAGGAGACACACCCTTTTGAAAACCATACAACAACAGGCTGAAGTCAACACCATGTTGCAACTCCACATCACTGTCAGGCTTCAAACACTCACAAATTCAAGGTCATTTCTGCCTCATGAAACACACTTTATTACATTTCTATATTTCTGATGTATTCAAGACATAATGGCAACACTTGACTACGCATACAGTAAACAATGGTTGTGTCATGTTCCCACAAAAGCTGGTGATACTGCTGGTGCTTCAGGCAACATTTTGTTTAGACTTTTACAAACATTTATGTTTATTTTTAAGCTTGAGAAACAGAACAAACCCTGCTGGATTTTAATAGTTTTGAACTAAAAATTGATACTGGAAAAAATTTATGAAGAAAGACAAGGCTTTAGCAGCAGGAATATGCAGAGCTAACATGGCCATCAGCTATCATGCGACCACCCTGTTGAACCGTTGGAATGTCAGCCTAATAAATTGCCATATTTCTGTTACATTGGTTTAACTACCTCTGTTTTTTCTGCTTTCTCTGCAGGCAGTAGAGGATGATGGCCAATTCAGCTCCTCGGAGGGTAGCACAGTGGATGGGATGGCAGGAGAAGGAGGAGAGTCAGAAGACCTTGAACTGGAAGAAGCTATGGAGCCTGATTCCTGCTTTCCTGAATGTAAATATCAGTATAGCCAATACCATCTGCAAATGACAAAGTAGAAATCTAAATCTTTGTGTCATGCTGATCAGTGATCACTTTTTTGTTTCCTCAAAGGCTGTGTGCAAAAGTACAAGTGCTGTCAAGTAAATGTGGAAGTGGGCTTTTGGAAGATGTGGTGGACACTGAGAAAGACCTGTTTTCGGATAGTGGAGCACAACTGGTTTGAAAGCTTCATCATTTTCATGATCTTGCTTAGCAGTGGAGCACTGGTGAGCACATATGAAGATTCTTAAACACAATTTTTCCAATCTTTTCTATTTACAAAACATATTTGTCCTCCTTTGTTTTGTGTGTTTTTTGAGTTTCTGTCATTTTCTTCGCATTTAGGCATTTGAAGACGTCTACATTGAGCAGAGGAAGGTTATTAAAACTGTGTTGGAGTTTGCTGACAAAATCTTCACCTACATCTTCATCCTGGAGATGTTGCTAAAGTGGGTGGCATATGGATTTGCCAAGTATTTCACTAATGCCTGGTGCTGGCTCGATTTCCTGATTGTTGATGTAAGCATAACCACCTTCCCTTTCACACAAGTTCGCCTACACTGTTAGTGGAACCTGAACATGATTTTCAGAAGTATTTCCATGCCCTGTGAATGGCTTTACAAGTTTGTTGTCTTGTATTTTAGGTCTCCCTGGTCAGTTTGGTGGCAAACTCCATGAACTATTCTGATCTTGGTGCCATCAAATCTCTGAGAACACTGCGAGCTCTGAGGCCCCTAAGAGCCTTGTCACGATTCGAAGGCATGAGGGTAAGAATCACCAAACATCCCACTGAGTGCTGTTGACACTAGTTTATCACACTGTTTAAAGAACAGACACTCTGAATTCCAAATATTATATGTAGCCTTAATAATTACCAGAATAACCAAGCTTATCACCCCCAAATTTGTTGCATGTACATGAAACATTCCTCTTCTTCCCTATTCCTTTTCTCCAGCTGTCATCTCAGGGCTAAGGCTTTAAATCTTTAATGCAAAAGCTGGTAACTTCATTTGTAAAATTATCAAAATGTGAACAATAGTGATGCAGGATTCCTATTGAAAAAGATGATGTAGTTTTGGATTTAAAAAAAAAACATTGTTACCACTTTTGAACACTTGGTTATGTTGGATGCTACTTTAGAAAGAAAAAGGTTAAATACTAGCTTGTCTATATTCAAAAGTAAGTCAAGTCTCTACTCCCTCCGTATGCTAAATAACCTATTAAAATATGGAAACGCTTGCACAATCCAAAGGTACAAGTGTCATGGCTAGTTTCAGAGTGTTGTAAATCTAATTTCCATCTCCAGTGCCAACACTGTGCAGGTATTCTTTGTGCATTTAGTCATTTATGCACCTATAGGCATGTTGGTTGTGCAAATAACTGTGTTTGCTGTGGCATTTCTATCTTGTGGTTCAGACAGTGAATGTTGCATTGATCAATAAAAACCTGCTCTAAAGTCAATGGCATTGTAATTTGCTGCTACTTAAAGGTCATATCATTAAAATGGAAAGTTGCACTATCTGAGTCACAGTTCTCTTACACTCTGCTTTTAACATACATGGATGTGTGGTGGCACTCGCGTCTCAGTTTGAAATCTGCATTTCTGATGATAGTAAGATGGAGTTGTTTATGAAAAGGTTAAGGGACAGTGTGACATAAGAGCACCTTCCTGCATCTGCTTCACCTCTAAGTTTTTAATCAGGGCAACAAAACCTGCAAATACTGATGCACACTATGAAGTGCACACTACTTATGCAACCTTAAAGAGGTTGTATTATCCTTTTTTGTTTTATATACCCTTAGTATGTTTTACTAACCTTGCGCAGCAGCTGGATCAGCTTGAAGTCTGTAATCATGCAGATCCTTCTTAGCAAGCATCAATCTTTGATTAAGTTCTGCACATGGGGAGACGGCCTCAGAGTCCTCTAAAGGAGTAAGAGGTTGGAACTACGATTAAGACAATGGCAGGAAGTGACTGCTCATTCAGAGATTAGCGTTGATGTTCCTCCAGCTTCTGTAGCAGTTTTGTTAGATCTGATCCACATTTCTTTATTAAATGAAAAATGAAAAACAATACTGAAAGCATTTCTCGATAGAAACATTTTTCCACTCCACTTTCGATATGTTTTGGCAAAACTTTGTTCTATGGATTGGTTCATGTTTTGCACTTTACAATCTGGCAGCAACGCCCGCTTACTACATTATCTGATTGTACCATAAATGTAATTGGTGGAACGTTGGTCCAATTACCCGCTGGATATACTTTTGAAAGGTTCTGTCTTCCCTAAACAGTTTCTAATGGCTGTTTCCCAGATGAACTAGTGAGATATATTCTGTATACTATATTGAACTGTCTGTCTGGTGTGTCAGCTTTAGATTTAGATGTAGATTTAGATTTAGATTTAGATTTAGATTTATTGGTCCCCAGAGGGAAATTCATCTCCACTGACTGTACATTGCAAAGGAACAACATTGCACCTCACAGACGACAACAGTGAACAGCATACAGTCAACATAACAGTAAAAGACGGTGTCAGTAACAATACAGTGACAGGACAGGCTGTTCAGGGCCTGTGTTAGTGTTTTACATGTTTTTTTTTCACATTTTAGAGTACTTTCATGCACAAGGCAACAAAATCTGCAGCATCTAGACATCTTCCTCTCCTTCTGTGAATAGCACAAGTAGCTGCCTGAAACAACTGGTTTCTTCAGGCCCCACATGATAGAGCACTTCTATGCACAGGCCAAAAAGCCTGCAGCATTGGGGCCGCACCCTCTCCCCCTGTTAGTGGCACTTGTTCCCCTGGCCCTCTTTTCTTTAGTGGCAAGCCCACTTCAGAGCATAGACAGTCGAAAAATGCAGACTTTAAAATCATGGCACTTAAAGTAGATGGGTCTACCAGTTGGAACAGACTGGACCCATGTGGTAAAGGGAGCCCTAATAGTGGCAGGAGCTCCAACAGAGTGAGGATACCGGTGGTTTAGGTGTACCCAGTGTGTGAAAACAAGAAGGGTTTATGATAATAAGTGATTGTGAACATATTCTTGCAGTTATTGAAACTGAATATATGAGGACCTTTTAAAAGCCTTTTTTTGTCCATACAGTCAGCTGTGGCTAACTCACAGCTGCAGCCAATGTACAAATATAAAATACTGAACAAGCACGGTCATGACCACAAGTACAGCAGCCAACATCACACATGAAGCACAACCTGATGCTATTACAAGGTGGCAGTCGTTCATAGTTATTTTATGCAAGTGGGGACATTGCTGCCAAAATGTGCATGTAGATACAGCAAGATAGAGTTGGCAGGGGTTGGCGTAACTTTTTAACAGCATAATTGGTATAATGTGAAGTAAACGAATAATGTGTAGCGCTGATTTGTTTCAAATCAAGGAGCTTATGCTATCATCAGAGGCAGTCAGCGTGAACAAGAGGTCAGAGAAGTAATCATGACAGACAGAAGAACAGTGCAGTCAAAGTGTGTCTTAATTTTACAAAGAAGGACACTATTTATGAAATACTAAAACCATACTGAAACATTTGTCTATGCAGAACAGCATTCAATATCAGAAGCACCATGTTTTTGACTCTGTTGACCATAAAAACCTGCGTAGGCCTGCCTTTTTTCACAGAAAGTCCACAGGAGTTAATAAAAAAAGTGATACATGTTTGGATTATGCAGAAGTGATTATAACATTGGTATCAGTAAAATCTTATAATTTCCCATTCTTAGAAGTTGTTACGCCAAGTTTACCTAAATATCTCTTTTATAGCAAACCTGTTAACTGTAAACAACAGTGTTATTAGTCAAGTTATTCAATATTTAGCAAGGAAATGTACTGTTTTTTCAAAATTTTGAACTTTTTCCTCCTTGTTTTTTTTTTAAGATTATTTTTTGGACATTTTGTGCCTTTATTGATAGGAGAGAGTGACAGTGGATAGGCTTGTGAAAGGGGGCGAGAGAGAGTAGGGGAAGACACTCTGCAAATTGGCCACAGGCACGATTCGAACCTGGGCCTGAAGAAGCATGTACAAGGGCCGTGCCTGGTTGCCTATCAACGCCAACCAGCACCCCTTCTTCTTTGTTTTAACTACAAAAGTTTCTAATACCATTGCACTGTTTTCCTTTGCCATGTAGGCATGGTCTAAACTGTGTTTGATGACTTATGTAACTGTAGGGGGAGGGTTACCAGCTGCTGAGATCAATATGGCATGTATTGATCAGTCACTTTCATATTGTGGTGGTCTAGATTTACAACGCTGTGAAGATGATGGTCTTTCCTCACGTGGTAGCCAGTGTGTACCCTCATTTGCATGAACAGCGTTTCAAGTGCACGAGCATTAGCAATACACTCAATTGTTTTCCAATTCAATGTTTTGGACATTGTTTGCTGGGTTCTTAACATGATTTCTTCCCATTTTATTTATGTTTCTGTTTACAGTAAGCAAAATTTGTGGTGTCATCTGGCCTCTACAAGGTGTTCTGTTTCAGTGTTTCTCTAAAATGTAGCTGTAACCCCATAAAAGTACTTTTAGATAGACTGCATTTTTCCTTTTTCCTTCCCTTTTACTTTTCCCACCTTTACCATGCAGTTATTGTTGTGTTTGAGCTTTGCTGTTTGTCATAGCTGTGATAAGCTGATGGTTCTGAAAAGTTCACTCTTGTGTTTTCCTGTTCTTACCACCACCACATTATATGATATTATGAATCAGATCTGTGATGTCTTCCTGCTGTAGAAATGAATTTTATTTTTTATGTGTTGGTTTGTAGGTGGTCGTCAATGCCCTACTTGGAGCCATTCCTTCCATTTTCAATGTGTTGCTGGTTTGTCTCATCTTCTGGCTGATCTTCAGCATCATGGGGGTCAACTTATTTGCAGGGAAGTTCTACCGTTGTGTCAACAAAACATCAGACGAGCTTTTCCCTGTATCACTGGTGAGAAATGTGACAGATTGTGGTCGCCAAGAAAATGCTCGCTGGAAGAACGTCAAAATCAACTTTGACAATGTTGGCTTTGGTTACCTTGCATTGCTTCAAGTGGTGAGTGATAGGAAATGTTTGTAGGTTGAAATTTTAGAGTGCTCTCTGCAGTTTAAAATGTGTGAAGATTAATAAAGCTTCTCCAATGTTTTTTCTCTGTTTTGTACAGGCAACATTCAAAGGATGGATGGATATCATGTATGCTGCTGTGGATTCTCAAAGCAAGGTACTAAATTGTCTATGATTGGCTCATCTTGTTTTTTTTACAGTTTATAGTATTTGTTTTAAAATCTCTGAAGCTAATAAAATATCTTTCTATAAATGTCCCATTATCGTATTTAGGAAAAAATGCTTAAAACTTGTGAAAAGACTGAAAACCGTGTGCCACCGCATTTTTGAGTAAGACGATTATTATTCAAGATTATTGAAATTTTTGAAGAAGAAAACACTAGTATCTAGAAGTGCAACAGATTGGAATATCAACTATTCAGACATCTTTAGCATGGAATCATACTGGTCCAGAAAGAACAGGTTTTATTTACTTAACGACTAGCAGGACAGTCAGCTTGAGGTGCCCAACTTCTCATCTTCTTAAGCTCTCAAGGTCAACACAGCCCCCATGAGGCTCAGGCTGGACAGTTAGATCCTAAGTTGTGGCAGGGATGTGACTAGAGGTGGTGTTATTTTATTACCCAATTTATCGTCCTTTCTTTTTGAGGCTTGACTCCTGAATTTTGCATTTTGACGATACATTTCTTAGGGGGAAGGGGGGAAATTCCCCACCTTTCCTCCAATAAATCACCCAGGTGTAGACCATGATCTAGAATGGTGTCACTCTGCAGAAAATAACCTCTTCACCCGCTAAAGATGTTATTTATCAGCTCTCTTGCTTGTATTAAGTCTGGTATATTACAAAAATGTGATCAATGCTTAATTAAATCTAGTGTTTCCACTAGATTTAATTAAGCATTTATTGTGAAGATTTTGGAATTCTCCTTCCAAAATCAGATGTGTCAGGGAGCTGAGAGAAAGCATGGCTTTCTGAAAGTGCTCCTCAGAGTTATATTCCTGTGGGCAATTTCGCATGTGAAACACTCCCAGAAACCAGAAAAACACAAATACTGTCAAAGATTCTCATGTAGTACAGAGCGGCAGGTAAAATTTTCTTATGAGATTTCAAAGCGCCCATATTTTGTGTTAAATTATTTAATTTTGATGACTGCTCGAGTATGTTCACAATCTATTATGTTCAAAAAACCTCTAAGTTTTCTCATACTGAGAACTTCTGATTTAAAACTGTCATCGTTAGATAACCATGTTTTGGATGACTGAGAACCGACACAGACATCTGTTAGAGCTCCTGTCACTTCAAGGTCCTCCCCCCACATGATCTCAGTCTGCTCTGATTAGTTCAACCTGACTGCTCTGTGGTAAATGGTCAGCTCAGCACTGCTCCGTGCCATATTTTCATCAGTTCTGTATTCATTTTATGAGCCATGCTCTGCTCTGGGCTTGCTCATTCCAATGAGCTTAAACTGCTGATGAAACAAGAGGAGGGCTTCATACTGGTTGGGCCACTGAGGGGAGCCAGAAAAGCAGTTTCCGGTAGCTACTGGAGTTGTAATCGGGGGAGAGTGAGAAGTCCTGACGCCACCAGTGTTGTTTTCTTTTTTTAATCAATACTCACTAGGGATGCATAGTATTGTATTTTTGCTGATATCCAATATGCCAATATTAATATCCATACTGATACCAATATTCTTGTCAAGAGCACTAAGTTCTTACTTTATGAAAATTGATTTATTGCTTTCAACGTGGCAGTGTATTTGTGTTAAGAACAGTTGTAAAACAAGAAAAACAAAATGTTACTCTTGAAAAAAAGTGAAACACTTGTTTCAGTGATGATAAGGTGAAGCATTATGATACATATGTGTATTTTGACAATAATACAGTCAGTGTACAGGGTGTATATGGCAGACATGTATGCCTGTAGTATCGACTGTGAATTTCAGCTAAAAATTCAATATCCGCTGTTACCTATACTTTACTTTTTAGGCCAATATCTGCCAACATTGTACTGATAATATTGTGTATCGCTAATGCTCACCTGTTATTTAATCCCCCTGCTGTTGTTAGTGCCATCAATCACAGTTCAAAAAGGTATTTTTCATTACCAAAACTTTGTAGGACCTTTATGTGTGAGACATGTACAGTTCAGAACGTTCTGTTGCAGCATGTTGCCAGATAAATCATGAGTTTTATTTTAAGATAATGATTGAAAAACTTCATATTTCTTTTTTCTTCTTACCACGACAGGCAGGAGAGCAGCCAGAGTACGAAACCAACCTGAGAATGTACATGTATTTTGTTGTTTTCATTATATTCGGAGCCTTCTTCACACTGAATCTCTTTATTGGTGTCATCATAGACAATTTCAATCAACAAAAGAAAAAGATAAGTATCAAATCTGCTCATCATTCGCATCTGATGCATGAACCAATAATTTTCACTTGAGCAACAATGCCTTACTTGTAATGACATTAACTTGTTCCTGCAGTGTTATCTCATTGGGCTCTATTTTCGTAGACCAGGCGCAGGCTCGGCGCACCTGCCCTGCACTGCGTCTGCGCCGCACCAACAGGGTGTGTCCAGGGCATTTTGCAATTTTCGTGCACACCGCAGTCTGGCGCAGCAAGACGCACCCATGCCTCCATCCCTCCCACTGGCGCAAGTGGCAAAGAGGGAGGAGAGAAGGCTTGAGTGGGTTTAACACAGCCGAGTGTAATCTTCACCAATCAAATGAATGCCTCTCCTTGCCTTTCAATGCGCTGCGGGCGAGGCGCAGTGACAATTTCACCTCATCATGGACGAAGACAGACAGTAGCAGCAGCTCCAGGTGGCCAAACTTCACCCAGGAGGAAACTGATGTGCTGGTCCAGGAGGTCCAAGCTCGCAGTACCAGAATATATGGTAATGCGAACAGACCTCCACAGGCTGATAATGCAAAAACAGCCTGGGAGGAAGTTACTAATATTGTCAATCAAGTTTGCCCAGATATTCTGAGGACCGCTGCTCAATGATGTAAGGAGAACAGCCAAAAGAAAGCTGTCAGATCAAAGAAGGCACACGGTGGCCGACAGGGGCGGCCCCTCCACCAGCCTCACAATGAGTTTAGCAGAGGACATCTTTGAGTTTCCATTATGACAAACATCTCTGATCTGACATCAGATGTGACGGGACAATTAATATAGATACAAATGTGTATGCTGGTTCAGACGGTTACATTAAATAGTGGTTGCTGTGATTGTATATTGCACTGAAATGTGCCTGACACTCTGGATACCCGCCTGTGAGGTTTTGGTGACGTGTGCACACTGCGCGCCTGTCAGCCAAATTACCACTGCACCGGTCGCGCTTTGCCTGCGCCGTGAATAGACCAGGTTGGAGCTGGCTAGCTTTCAGCGCACCTTCCGCACAGTGTTTTGGCATGAAATTGTCACTGCGCCAAGCTGAATCTGTCAACACCTCCCCCTGGTGCGCCTCCACACCCATCTCGCCACAGCTGGTCTGCCAAATTGGCTGCACATGGTGGTGCACCAGACGAAATCACCACTGCGCAGGGTGCGCCATACTCCACCACCCTGTGCCACCCTGCGTTGTGCCAGGAAATTAGAGCCCATTAACTTTGCTGTGAATAAACTTGGCTTTGTTTTCTCTCTTTACTTAGGAGGTCAAGACATCTTTATGACTGAGGAACAAAAGAAATATTACAACGCCATGAAAAAGTTGGGGTCAAAGAAACCACAAAAACCAATTCCCAGACCATCAGTATGTTACTTTAATCAAGTACCATGTCTTTTACATTTAAAATCTTAAACTTTATCACAAACAACTTTTTTGTTTCTCTGCCTTTTGTCTATTTCAGAATAAAATCCAAGGATACATCTTTGACCTGACCACAAAACAAGCATTTGACATTGTCATAATGGTTCTGATTGTGCTTAATATGGTGGCCATGATGGTTGAAACTGATGAACAGTCAGAAACGAAGATCAGCGTTCTCTGGTGGATCAATGTTGTATTTATCGTCATCTTCACTGGGGAGTGTTTGTTGAAGATGATCTCACTTCGGCATTACTTTTTTACAAATGGATGGAATGTATTTGACTTCATTGTGGTCATCTTGTCAATCATCGGTATGACTCTGTTCACTGTTATTCTCAGTTATATGGCAACCACTAAAAAGTAACTAAATGCCAAAATAATCCTTTTCAGATTAAAAAACTTGCAAATGATACTATAGTAGATAGCATGTTGATTAATCCATGTCTTAACAATTTAGTCAAAAAACTTTGAAAGTGTTGTGTTAAAAGCATGTATAGTAACTGCTCTCTACATGATTAAACCAAACTCCTGCAAAAGAATACCACTTTTGGCTGATATGTAGAGGAAGTTAAAGTCGCTTTGGTGCCAACTGTTGTCACCAAAGCGCTCAACAGGGAACACCTACTTTTTCAGCTATTGTCATCATTAGTAGTAGCAGATCATAGATAAAATTCCTGGGCGATAGTGAGCCCCACCAATCAGGGATGTGGCTGTGACACTCTTAAGATTGTGGGCTGTGTAGGTTACTCACATGAAATTGCAAATAATACAGCTTAAGTCACATACTGATTCCTTTTTTCCAGGTTCACACACCATGTTTCCCCATTCACACCCTCTCTTGCACATAAACGACCACAACCTGCAGAAGAAGTAGCCTACCCCAGGAGTATTCTTACAGCTGCAGACTCCACCACCTCAGATAAAATGCTGAGAAGGTGGACTGGGGATAGAGGAGTTTGGTCAACTCATTATCAATAAACTATGTTTTTCTTCAAACTCTCCTAACAATACTGGCCACAGTCTTCCCCTGAATTGAGTATAAAGGGGGTAAATTTAGTAGAATTAGCTCACTGCGAAAATTTGTTGGTATCTGCATGCTTTATCATCCCAGACACTTTAGGTTTGTGGGTAGTGTAGTTTGTTTGATCGAGATAGCTTTAAACTAGGTGTTTCTTAAGAAGAGTCTAATGTAATTAAAACGAGTATCTCTCACTGGAGTATATTCTGTCTTTTCACATCCATATAGCCTGTTGTAGGGCTACATGAGATATTTATGGCTCTATGACCAACAACTAGATACACAAAGGCAGCATACAATGCCCCTCTCAAGCCCTGTCCACGACTTTCCAGTGACATTTTTAATTAAATTTTGGGGTAGATGCACCTCTGCCTAAACTCTTGGAATTAGTTAGTTTTAAACAATTTTGGTATATATGCTATTACTCACTTTTGATATGTTTTGCTCTTTCCGTAGGTATGTTTCTCTCTGACCTGATAGAGAAGTATTTTGTTTCGCCAACCTTGTTTAGAGTCATCCGATTGGCTAGGATTGGCCGTGTCCTCCGCCTTATTAAAAGTGCCAAAGGAATCCGCACACTACTGTTTGCCTTGATGATGTCACTTCCTGCCTTGTTCAACATTGGGCTCTTGCTCTTCCTCGTCATGTTTATCTACGCCATCTTTGGAATGTCAAACTTTGCGTACGTCAAGAGGGAGAAGGGCATTGATGATCTTTTTAACTTCGAGACGTTTGGCAACAGCATGATCTGTCTGTTCCAGATCACCACCTCAGCAGGTTGGAGTGACCTACTGGATCCAATTCTTAACAAACACAAAGACGACTGCGACAGTACCAAGGAGCATCCTGGCAGTACTGTCACGGGAGACTGTGGAAACCCTCCTGTGGGGATCGCCTTCTTTGTGAGCTACATCATAATCTGTTTCCTGATTGTTGTCAACATGTACATTGCGGTCATCCTGGAAAACTTTGGTGTGGCAACTGAGGAGAGTGCGGACCCCTTAAGTGAGGATGATTTTGAGATGTTTTATGAGGTATGGGAAAAGTTTGATCCTCATGCCTCACAGTTTATGGAGTATAGGAAGTTGTCAGAGTTTGCAGATGCTCTGGACCCACCATTGCGCATAGCAAAGCCTAACAGCCTTGAACTGATCTCCATGGATCTGCCATTGGTCAGTGGTGAACGCATTCACTGCCTGGACATCCTGTTTGCTTTCACAAAGCGTGTTCTGGGTGAGGGTGGGGAGATGGACATTTTGAGGGCTCAGATGGAGGAACGCTTCATGGCCTCCAATCCCTCTAAAGTGTCCTATGAACCTATCACCACCACACTCCGTCGCAAGAAAGAGGACATGTCAGCCATTGTCATCCAAAGGGCCTACAGGCAGTATGCAATCAAAAATGCTGTCTTAAAGTCCCCTGACACATTCATTGATAACAATCAAAAGGATGGAACAATCATAGACAATGAGGACACTGTCACAGACAACCTCAAAAAAACTTCTAGCAGCGATAAAGGAGAACTGTCACCTCCGACAGCCCCTCAACATGCATGTAACAGTGTGACAGTAAATGGTAACAACAAATATGAAAAAGACAAAAGTGAAAAGGAGGATGTTGGAAAAGATGTCAGGGAGCAGGATATGTAAATTAACACTGAAGATGCTTCAAGGACATTTTTATTGATTACAAAATGTTTACAACCTACGAGGGACAAAGACATCCATGTGCTCCCTACCTAAGAAAGAATATCTATGCCAAACTAACCCTGTTTCCTTGGGTCTAAGGTTTGTTTCTAAACTGACTCATTCAGGCTGTTGTTGGACAATTTTGGCTTTTTTCAGGAGCAAGGATGTCTTTTAGGCTTTTAAGATGGGTAAGTGTTCTTAAGGATGCATTAGTAAATGCTATAATTTCTATTGACCATATTCACATGGCAGACATTTTCTTCTTATGTCAAAGGTTAGTGGAAAGCTGTTTGTCTTACTGCTACATTTATGGTTGTTCTGATAGATCCCAAATATAAGTCTCACTGGCACGTAATGTGCAGGAAGTTTTTAGGGGTTTCTTAGAAGGAAAGGTGTTTCTGCATGCTGTTTTTAATTGTATTCAGTTAAGTCGACAACATGCAGTTTCTGTGCAACTGTGTCCCTCTATCACGTCATGTAGAGCAGATGCACCGCATGTGAGATTTATGTTGCTCATCTCCTCTTGTAGTAAACTGAAAAATCTTTTTAAACAAATCATCATTTCACAAGGCTTATTCATTTATTGATATGTGTTTTAATTAAATGCAGGACCGTAAGAGATAAACGCAGTTTAAAAGTTTCACCAGTGCCCACTGGGTTACACAAAACAGAAACACTCTTTCCAAAGCAAGTGAAATTGTGTTAAGACAGTGGTTCATATTAAAGTGTAAAATGACTCACTAAGCTAGTTGCTACCATTAGCTACTATTGCCACTGGTCAGCAAGTATCCGAATGCTAACATTACAGATTTATAGTGAAAGATGACAATTGTAAAGTCATAAACTTCCAGCTAACTATAACGCTAGCTAGGAAGAGGTAAATGTAAACATTAGCTGCAGTCTGCTGTAGTTAACATGATATCAAGTAAGTTTTGTACCCTGAAATTTGTATTTCACATTATGTTTTTTTTTTCTTTAATAGTCACATATGCAAAGTACACTTTTGAAGGGTTTATACACAAAAATAAGTGTCAGTGGCCTGTCTACCCCCCTTCCCTTGCATGAGCAAAATTACTCCTCTCTCTCTGCTGCTTACTTTTAAAAAATGTACGCTCAAATTGACCATTTAAGAATTTTCACTAGGTGATGTCATGAAGAAATATGCCACCTCCCTCTGATGGGAGGTACTCCCTGAACCAGGCGTTTGTTTTACCCACTTATTCCACCTTTCAGCAATACATCTAGGCTTGTCTCTGCAGTCATGTAAACATTAGAGCATAGGTTTGCATCCACTTCTTGATCAGGGTGTGGTAAGGCACAGCTAATTACAATTTAAAGCTACACCAAAAGAACCTCTTCTAATGAGGGCTGCAACAAAGGGGTTTATAATCACCTCAAAATTCAATACATACATTTATTTTTTGGATTAAGAAACCTCTGGGACCAGTGTTGATTTGTAAACTTTATGACTTTTGTCCTCAGGCCCTTTTGCTTTCTATTGTATTTTAGGTTGCTGAAAATTCAGGTGGCACTGAAAATACCAAAAATATGGTTTCTTTCTGAGGATTTATAAACTAAGTTGTTTTTTTTTTCCACAACAGAGCTTCCCAACTTGAGTGTGTTATCAAACGAAAATAGCTGCCATGCAAATATGGTCAATTGCAGCTAGTCTGCTAACCAGTGTCTTGAATTCTTGTTATATCACTGACTGTTGTGTGTCTTTACTTTTCAGGCAGAAATAATGTTTTATGTTATTATTTTAAGAGTTTATAGCTTGATTTATTGAATTTTTATATTTTTTTACTCTTCAAACATTTTTTTTCCATTAAGGGGTAGTTTTTACAGTGAGCAGCAGTTCTTTGAAGCTACTCAAAATGACAGCTTGATAAATCAAAGAGACTGGGTCTGAGCTGCTGCAGCTGACTAGAAATGTAGACATGCATGAATGTTATTCCATGGTTATGCATGTGGGAGTGTACTTTTTCTGCAGGCCATTTCTGTGTCCATCATTCACAGGGTATACTGTCATACACATTGTATACAGACATGATTGTTTTTTGTACAACATGGAGACAACACCATAGCCTATAGTCTGAAGGAATTCAGGCAGTTGTGTTGCTCATATTTGATTTTGTCTAAGCAGTAACATTTGGCAGAATACTTTCCACAATGTCTTTTTTTTTGAGCCATCAATCATCCACATATTTGATCTCAGACTGCTGTGCACTGAACTGTATATGTACCATTCATGATACAGCAAACCCCAGAAGAAACTTTCATCTTTGAAAGTCTTTTGTTTTTCCTTCAAAGATCGAAGATTAAGAAAGCCCGTTTGCACACCGCAACAGACCCTTACCGTGTGTGCACTTAACATTAGAGTTTGATGATGTGATTTTGAGCAGCAGGATCTCACTGAAAAAAATGTCCTCCATGTGTCTGCCTTCTTCTAGTTTTGGTTTGTCTTCTTTTTGTTTTTCCTTCCAGAGTAAGAACTTTAATGTGTATTCCCATAAGTATAAAGCAGTCTTTATTTATGATATGCAATATAACATCAGTTCATTTTTAAAGATGTCTCAGGGAGACAATTATATTAGCTGCAGTGTGGGTTTTAAAACCTAAATTTCCATGAAAATGATGATGTTGGCAATGGGAATTTTCTCGACAGGACAGAGTTTGATAACTGGTATTGTGACATGATTATAGTGTGTAAGCTCCTCTTAATCAACCCTATGTGTATTTGGACATGATGACTGAAATGGCTACTTGTTCATTTATTTATTGTGTGCTCTCTTTTTATTTACATTCACTTCTCAATCTTTATTACAAAATTATAAGTTGAGAAAATGATTGCTTCAGTTATTCTTGATGATATTTGGTGACAGCACATGGCATTACTTATCTCCTGTGCTCTCGGCAGTTTCCCACATCTTTTACCAGAGTTAAAGTTCAGTCTCTTTTGTCTGCTCTTTCTGTAAGAACTCCACCTCTAAACTCAGCTACAACATCTGTTGATCCAAGTTTGAATATCAATCCATTCATACGAGAATATTCTGCATGTAAATCAAGTGTTCATTACTGACACCATACATTGTGCATATTGAGAGAATGTTTTGATTACAAGAATTTTACATTGTCATTAACCATATGCATAATGCTTGTAGTGTTTAAAAACTGCATGGAAAGCATTGCTATAAACCATTTTACTGATACGCCAGAAGAATAAATATTACATTTACCTCATGAATGCCTTAAACAATTATTTATTCCATCATGCAAGGTCAAGATATTTATGTTTCTTTCTTTATGTAGACAAAGTTCAGTTTTATTTTCTCTGAGATGCATAAAGGACTTCACACACCAAGAAAAATGCAAATAAATGGCAAAAAATTGCAAATATTTCAGAGGAAATTTTTGTGTCTTTCTATTCACATTAATAACAAGACGTATTTGCATGTACATTCTAAAATACAATTGTGCCAGTGAAGTCAAAATGGACTCAATATCAAGTGACCATGAGCTGGGGCTGATTCTAATTAAACAGAAACATAACAGGCACAACTGATTCAGTAAAGAGAGGAGAACTTGGTCTTTTCACCATTTAATGAGGAGCTGAAACTGTACCACAGCTTCATCAGGACCAGCTGTTTACAACAGCAGAAGCTTGAGAATACACTCACCTTTGTCATACTGCAACTCCAACACTATCCTCCTCCATGTCTTGCCTTTGAATACATTATCCTTGACATGACTTTGGTCAAATAAAACGGACTGCTCTGATGTACACACACCAGGCCATCATGTTAAATGTTTTGGCCAACTGTGACGTATGAGCCAAAGACTGCTTTCAGTGGTCTGATATAAGCTTACCAGATGTGGCTGTTACTTCTTTGAACTGTATAAAAGTTGCATTTTCACTCTGGGTCATTAAGCTGCTGGTTTGTACGTTTGACTGACTGTAGACTCTGAAACTGTGCAAATTGTTTGTGCGAGAAAGTCATGTCTGGTGTGCAAAGGCCTTTAGGGGTAGATGTTCCAGTCAAATGAGACAGACTCATTATTTTTGGTTTAAGGTCACATATTTTGCAAAATACACTTCAGTGATTTTTTTTTTTTTACATAAATGTGTTTCCATGGCCTGTCTACAAACACCCCAAACATGAGAAAAATCCCTCCTCTTCACCTTTTTCTTAATCTGACCTGCCTAACGGACAGTTCCATGTATCCGCCATGGGAATATTTAATTAGTCCATCTGGAGAAGAGCCCATAGAAAATGTTTTCAGAGGGCAGAACCTTCAAAAACAACTGCAGCTGGTGATTGGAACGATCGTTCTGTCAGTCACACTCATCACAGACCAATCATATCAAGCCACAGTACGATGTAGCAGCTAAACCCTGTTGTTAGCCATTAGCTTAAACTACGTTTCAATCCTTAGACTATCGTCTTACATTAAATTATGCTACACAGATGTTTCATTTACCACTTAGGTGTGACGTGAACCTCGTCAATGACAATCCCCACCAAGTTTCCCCGGTAAACTTCTGAGGAGAGCATATTTCGCCTGGTATCGTTGAGTAACCACGACTCCTACCATAGACTAACTGACATCGACTGTGCAGCATTTCCGCGTCTCTTCCTGTTTTCCAGCAGTGATCCCTGGTTGGGGGAAGAGCAAAAACATAATTTCCCATAAGAAAAGCTTTACATGACGTTTTTTTCTCCTTTTTTAAAGAAGAAATTGAGTGCTAAAATGGCAGAAAAACAGCGACTGCTTCAGAAGCCGCCATTGTTCTCAAACATGCGCTCAGTTTCCGCTGTCATCATGACTTCAGTTTCCGCCTCTCTTCCCTGATTGGGTTGTCCAGATTTATGCAAAGTGAAGTCGTTGGAGACTGGAGCTTGGCAAGATGGAAATGTGTGATTTCAGACAATAAATCAGGCAGGTCTATTTGCTCTGCAAAGTTACCTTTTTCTCTCTCCATCTTTAGGAAAATGCCTACATAATCAGTCTCCTCATAATTTGCTATCATCACCAGATTGGAGACTCCCTGAGTCTTTATTTTGTAGGGCCAACATCTGGCTCCAGTAGAAGGAATATGTCTAGGCATTTTTGTGCAGCCACAATAAACATTAGAGCACAGTGCTGGAAAGCTAAAGCCATGCACAGGTCTTGAGAGCGGCTTGATCAAACACAGTTCATGAGGATTTAGACCAAAACAGCCTGCTTTGAGCAGGACTGAAACAGGGGGTTTTATGGACATGCCAAAATACATATTCTTAGTGGTTTTAGGCAAGAACCTTCAAAAGTATGTTATTATGACATCTGGGATCAGTGTTAACTTGTTGTAAAGTACTAAAATGTGAGCCCTTTACTTTACTGATTTTTTTTGTGATGTGTTTTACTATAATCACTAAGTCCACTGCCATCAGTTTTCTTTGTTACAGAATTTGGCAGTGATACTACACTTTTTATAAATATGGGGAATCATTATTGTTTTCTGGCAGTGTTATTTGTGACTGTTGTGTTACTGTAAAAAACTAAACAGTATGATATTTCGGCCAAACTTGGACTCGTTCTGAAGATGGCCCATTTTTGCTCAATCTGGTGACACGGTTGGGGTCATTCCATTTTTCAGGAAATCTGAACTCTTGAAGAGTGGTGATTTTTACTCACAGTTGGAGACATTTTTGGGGTCTTTGTTTTTTGAGCCAAATTTGACTATGTTTGAAGACAGACAGTTTTACCTCAAAGTAGGAGAAAGGGCGTGGGGTCATTGTTTTTGGACCAAATTTTGACACATTTGAAGATTGCTTGTTTCACTCAAATTTGGTGACAGGTCTAGAGTCATCCTTTTTATTTCTGGACCAAAATTGGACTCCTTTTTTTAAAGATTGCAGATGTTCATTCAAATGTGTTGACAAGGGTGTGTTAGTATCTCTGGCCAAACTTGGACAGGCCCAGGGTCATTGTTTTTTTAGGCCAAATTTGGACACTTTTTGAAGATGCCCCATTTTCGTTCAAATTTGGCGACAGGTTTTAGCTGCTCTGAAAGCTTTAACAGATTTTTAATAGTAGTCAGAGCATTTTATATGTTTTTTCTAGGCTTTAATTCTTTGTGTATTTTTCTTAACTTTAAAGTTGCATATTGAAGTGTACTTTCAGCTGGAGTTTTTTGGTACACTTATGCCATTATCAGTGAGTTATAATTCTATGGAACTGATGAGTGCTTATTAGACGTCATTGTTGAAGGGAAATAATTGTAAGAAAGATGGATCCAAAGCGCTAACCTCATTCAGAGGAATTAAGCATTAACTTTTGGAGTTATAAGCTGGATGACTCACTCATAGCTGCAAAACCACAGGCAGCATTAGTGTCATTTCAGACCCTGTAAACATTGAAGTTATCAGTGTCCATTTAGTGTGCACTCAAACTGTAAATGCTTCAACTTGTATTGATCCCTTCAATCTCCTGGGATACTGAAAGCACTCATGAATACATGACTTAAGCCAGTGATTTTGATTGACACAATCATACATAAAAATCCTCAAATATTTGTGACAAAGAAGTTATGGTGTACATGTTCGTAATAATTTCACTTTTACCTGCATTTGTTTCTGCCAGCACTTGTGAGATCTGCTTTCTGAGTGTGTTTTGTGGCTCCTACCGGAAACTGTTCACATCTTAAGTGGTTGGAACATTTTATTAATTATTAATAACTGGAGAAATTCATTAGAATCCAACATCACTTCTGCCTATTGTGGCTTCTAAATCTTAAGGGCAGTAAACAGGAGAATGAAGGCAAAGTGCTGATTAGGTCTGCCTTTTTTACCTCACAGTGGTGATGTGATTATCAGTTTGTGCCACACCCATGCGCTGTGCTTTTGGCTCACGTGCTGTTCCCCTGTCAGCAGAACAATTGAGCTGTCTTTAAATAAATGTTCCCCAGTGTGCCCTCACAGCTCATGGCATTACAGGGGAGACAAAGTGAAAATTCATGGGTGTTGTCAAAGGAATCATGTTCTGGTAAATATGCACATAATTTACAGAAGCCCTAAAGGGCAAAACAGCAGAAAAAACATCAAAATAAAAAACAACAACATATTAAAATACATAACCAATCACAAACAAAAGCAATAAATCACAAAACACCAAACAAATTTTGAAACAAAAGAGTTAAATCTTTAAAGTTAAATCATAAAGTGCAAAAGGAAAATCCAATCAAAAATCTTGGCAGCACATTGGAATAACACAAGTTCAACAACAAATTAAATGACACAAAGATTAAAAACACACATAATTACAATTTCAAATTTAAAGCACAAAACGTAAAAAAGCAACTTTTTTTTTACAGTTGTATAATGATTTTGATGTTTTTTTTTACTTTTGTCTGTCTTACTTTTTCTTGTGTTTCTTTTGTTGTGGTTTCTTCTTTTCACACTATTTTTTGTTACATATATGAATTCTATACAGGAGTATTTTTTTATTTATTGTTTTAACATGCTTTTTATATGGTCTTGTTTTCTGTTTGTACTGTTTTTCCATTTTTGTGTTTTTATTTCTTTTTGTTGTCTATTTACTTTTTAAGGGGTGTTTTTTGTGTTAGTTGATTTTTTTATTTATTGTTGTCTTGATTTTTGTGTTGAATTTATTGTTATGCCTTCTTGGTCTTCTTTTCAGTGGTTGTGTTTTCCATTTGATTTTTTATGTTTTTGATTTGTGCATTTCATTTGTTAATTGGGCAAATATTAGTGTGTTTTTTATTTTCATTCATTCAGTTAATTTTTTTTACATTTTTCTATTTGTTTTTTTCTGAAGATTCAAAAGCAAGGCAACTGGACTGTGTAGAGTTTGTTGGGAAGACGTTTCACTTCTCATCCAAGAAGCTTCTTCAGTTTTGTTTTTTATTTGTGTGGTGTTTTTTATTTGTTGTTATGTTTTGTGCTGTTTTTGCTTGTTTTGTCTTTGTTGTTTTGTTTCATTTGTTATTGTGTGTTTTAATTTGGTGCTGTGTCTTTTATTTGTTGTGTTTTTAATGTGTTGATGCATGTTTGTGTGTGTACTAATTTTTGTAAGTTTGGTTTATGATGTCTATTTTTTCATTATTTGGAGTGTTTCTTATAGGTTGTGTCATTGTTATTGAGCATTGTTCTTGTTGTGGTTTCCTGTTCCTGTTTGTTCTTTTATTGTTGTATTTCTTTCTGAGTTTATTCTTTTATTTATTATTTTTTCTTTTGTTGCTTTTTTAACTTTGTGTTTTTTAAGTATGTCGTATTTTTTTTTGTGTTGCATTTTCCTATCATTCTGTTTTGTTGTTGTGTTTAATATGTGTATGCTTTTATATTCTATTTACTGATTTTTAATTTTGTTTGTTTTGTGTGTTTTTATTTGTTGTCATGTTTTTTAATTTGTGGTTATGTTTTCTGATTTATTTGTGGGTTTTTTTCTTTTTTTTTTTAGTTCTTTTTGAATTTTATGGTTGTTTTTCTGATTTGTTGGTGTGTTCTCTCATTTGTCTTTATGTTCTTCAGCCCTGGGCCACCCTCTTAATTTCACCTAACACCAGATATCTTCCTTTGAAATGTAGCCTATCATAAAGCAGCTCTTTACTGCAACAGGTGGGGTTACAGTTGGCCTGTTTTAATGACCACTTAATCAAGAGTGATTCTGCAGATTCTCCTCCCCAGTTACCTAGCAACATGACATCAAGCTCCTCTGTTAAACTGCATTAGGGTGGAGGGTCGGAAGTTGGTCTGGAGTCCCCACCCCAGGAGTCTCACAAACTGGACAGCAGTAATATAGGCTACATGGACATGTTAAATGTGAAAGGATGTCTCTTTGGCTTGGGATCTTGCCACTGGCATGCATGAAGAGGAAGGCTGGAAAACAATTTAGAGAGAAATCTGAGAATGCTACCCATAACAGCTCTGTAATTTTATTAGCTGTAGATAGATGAGAGGAAAATCCCATTAGATTAGGTGGTGGTGAGTGCCCTCCTACCTTCCCAATGCACTGACAGACAGATGCACTGACACACACATTTTCTCTTTATCTCAACCACTAAGTCTCACACACTGTTTCAAGTGAAACCACTCCCTTAATAACTCGCAATAAAACACACAAATACCACAATTTGGAGATGACTTGTCAAATTTAAACAACAGGAATGTACAGATTCATTCATTTTGTCTATTTTATCACATATTACAGCATCACAGCTACATCTATCAAAAATTCAACCAACAATATGAAATGTGTACCAATCATGTGTAAAGTTCATGCACTTTTTGTCAACAAGGGATTGAAAGCGTTCATTGGCAAGTGGGTTGCTTGTGTTATTGAGCATGGCTCTTTGATCAATAACGGCCTGTACAAACCACAATGGATATAGCCATTAGAATGCTATAGCAGCACATCCCTGGGGGGGCATATTCCACAGTCTTTCCTCTAATAGGTTTTCAAATGCATCTTTGCAAGTGCAACAACACACTCAGTATTTATCGCCCTTTCCAAAGCACAACACCTTCATTATCAAGTGTTATATTCTGATTATCACTAAAAATATTTTTTATTTCATTTGGATTATTTTATGAACTGATGATTAGTATTAGATTGAAAATGTCGCCCATTAAAAGCATTTATTTCCCACATATAACCCTCAAATTTGGGATCAGAACTGTTACCTTTCATGAGAGATAGGCATTCACCATTGCTGCACATGCTCAGAGCTCAATACCAACCTGATTTACTCTTCCATTGGTGTGTGCTGCAGAGAGTAATGATTATGTGCCAGAGTTAGTGCTAAACAGTATTTGACAAGGCATGGAAAGCCCTCCCCTGGAACAGTTGCACTGACGTTTGACACTGGCTGCTCCTGACATGGAGTCACCACTGCAGACACCAGGAGTTCATACTCAAAAGTCAATGATTAGAGTTGCGTAACAATGGGCCCCCAATTACCACCGACTGGGTGGAAATATGTTTCCACTGGGCAGGGAAAACAGTGTTAAGATGTGTCAATAGGTGAGGATTTGTGCAAACTCTCGTTTAGGTGAGATAATTAGGTGTTTTATTTTATAAATTTACAGGCTACTAAGTTTGTGCCATGGAGTGTCTGTTTTAAACTGGAATGATAAATTGTGCAGATTGAGGAAACAGGATACAGACAAACGCCAAGCCTACTAACCACATAAATGCAACCTCTGTGAGAGCAAAAACCACAGGGCTACCTCAAATAATTTCCATTTATTCAAAGCAGGTATAACTTTATCTTGCTGTCTACCAAGTCGTTTCTGATGCATCAGGAGCCAATCTCATAAAATAAGTCTGTGTCATAAGTCACAAATTAAAATCTTTTCACAGATTTATCCATATCGTCATAGAGATACAGATACCATATCTGACTAGTAGATACAGTTATTCTCCCCAAAATATGAATGAACTACATGCTTTTTAGTTAGAGTGTTACTATTGTTATAATTGTTGGTATTATAAATGGCATCACTGTGAATTGTTAGTGGATATTATTATTTTTTTTTATTATTATTATTATTGTTGTTGTTGTTGTATTAATGTTAACGTTGATAGCAGTAGTAGTAGTGTGGCATCCTATTTTATAAGTGACTGCGCCCTCTCGTGTTAAAAAGGCGTTACTGCCTCCACTCCAAAGGCTCTGCTCCACTCCAACATACAGAGGGCGTGTTCCTATATTTTACACCCTGCGTTTAATCTGCTAGGCTTTACGACATGATGCTAAACCAAAACAATTTACATGTATTTGCCACTACAATTATTAGAAATTATTTCTCTACTGCGTTATATCGATCGTAATGATTAAAGGCGACGTAATGCGCAGGAAGAGAGCAGCCAATGCCTGAAAGGTAAATGCCGGGGGAAATTTAACCCTGGTAGCTGCTGTTACTAAGTTACCGAGCAACGCTTAAGAACTTCCAAGATGGCGGAAATGCGGTTATAGTACATCGCAGACAAGGTACAGCAGTGGTTATAACTGATACTTTTCAAGCTCAAAGTGTCACAGTCAAGATGGAGGATGAAGAAACAGCGCTGGTAAGATATAAGGTGTTATTGAAACAGCCACAGCACACAGCCTTGATGTTAAAGGGGCCTAGTGGCTCATGTTATTTACACCGAGTTTACGCCGAAATTCTACCTTGGTCAGGCAAAAGAGGGGAAAGAAAACGACAGAAAGGTGCTTTGAGTTTAATTATAGCTTCAACCGTATGTAGGAATAGTAATGCTTATGTTTTGGTGAAGCGTACAAACAAGAGGCAGAGTTAATGCGACTACATTTGGATGCGCCTGTGTGGTCGTTGTAGACGACATACAGAAGATTTTAAAAACCTATGATTTCACACAAACACCTGAGAAATTATCTAAAAGTTTAAATACATATGACTTGTAAAGTAATGACTCACTAAAGCGGAGTTTTCTCCGAGACTTAACCTTTACCTGTTGCCCTATAAGAAATTCCACTCCCGCACCCCTAAATTGACTGACATTCAAACTTCAGGAAAACTTAATGCTGTTGGAGCCAAATGTGGACGAGTACACCAGGGAATGTCCAGGTAGGTTACCTGAAAATTTGCCAGGGTTGCATTAATATTTGCATGTTTTCTGTATTTTTCTCCATAGGCTTTAATCAGATATTATTGCTATGAAAAGTATTTCAATCATGCTGTCAACGCCGCAGCAGCTGCTAAGAGGAAATTCGGCAATGATCCTATCTACAGTTTCTTCCACGCATATGGTGCCCTTATGCAAGGTAAGACTTTGGCAAATATGAAAAGCAATGAATCCCTTTTCCCCTCTGAAAGGACCAGTATGTTTTTCAATTTCTAATAAACAAGGATTTATCATTGTTGTCCTGCAGATGAAATTCAGGATGCCACAATGGAGTTGGACGCAATAAGAGACAGCAGGGATGTGGGTCTCTGCACCTTACTGGCCCTGGTCTATGCTGAGAAGAAAAAGACGAGCCCCGGTAAGTCGCTAACTAAAATATGCTGGAGATAGTTGTTGGAAATGTTTTAAAGAGACTCTCTTTGATTTTTATTCACAGACAGAGAAGTTATCCAGGAACTTGATGCCAAGGTGAAGGAGGACCGAAAAAGTGCTTTACCCAAGAGTCTGTACCATGCTGGGATGTTTCTTTGGCTTCTGGGGCGAAATGACAAAGCGAGGGAATATACAGAGCGAATGATCAAACTCTCCAAAGGATCAAGAGAAGTGAGATATGATTTTTTTTTTTACCCATGTTTGAGAAATGTATCATCATTGCCATCCATTTTTATTAAAAAATGTTGGGTTTTTTTTAAACATCAGACTTACTTTTTTGCTCCATCCCAAATGCAACTTAAAAAGTTCTTATTGGCTCCAAACAGAATCCGAGGTAGTATTCACATCTAGATTGTTTGGGAGAGTTGTTCTGACATAAGTCAACATTCCCTGTTTGGCCTGGTTTGTTTGAATGTGTAGAAACACAGTAATCAATCCCTGTTTTGGTACAAGCAACCATGCTGAGCTCACCTGAAAGAGGTGGTCTCAACTCATTTCCAGGCAAACCCTGGAGCAGTTAGTTTGCAGCTAGGACACAATCAGTAGGATGACAAGTTAACTCATCACACTGCTGTAGTAGCATAAGCAGCAGTAGTAGTAATAATAATTGCATTATGGCTACCAGGCAACTAGAATAATACAATGCTTTGTATCCAACAGATTCAGGTAAATATTACTCACCATGTCTGCAGCAGGTCATCACAGGGCTCAACAACATCAACTGGTACAAAGACTTCTCCAGATTCCCAGAATAACATCCAGCTTGCTTAAGCCACAGAATATATCATTTTTAAAACTGCTTCTCCACATCACTGACAGTTCTCTGCAGACACTTGTACTTTCTTGATATGTAATAGGTCACTATGCTATCTAGAGTCCTCTGTGTTCTACTTTAAATACTGGTGAGCTGTGAAAGCCCCTCTTCTCATTTGCTGAGTTTGTTGTCATGTTCCCTCTGTACTTAAAGTTTTACTTGAATGTTCTCCTGTATGATGCAATCGTGATGGTAGCACTTAAGGAAGTGTAACTTTGACACAGTAACAGCAGTCAAACACCATCATTTAGGGTCATGAGCCATGTTTGGAAGTTGGTTTGGTAGCTGGAGAGATGTCAGCTGACTTCCTGGGCCAAAGTGTCTTTGAACAAGGCACTGTACCCTAAAACTGCCTCAGTAGCTTTTTTGAAAGAAGTGTTTCCATTAGTACCTGTATTTGAATGTGTATTTCAACCTGTGTGTAATAATAGTACAATTAGTTTAAGGGCGCACAAGCATAAAACAGGTATAAAAACAAACAATACAATACAATAGACAGTGCAAAAGACCATGTCTTGTAATGTGTAGCATGTCAACAACAGTGTTAAGAATCAAATTTCTTAATGAGGGATTAATAATGACCTCTTCTCCTTCCTGTTTCTTTTTGAGACATACTGTGGCATTCATGTTTTTCCAAATGAAATTTTGACTGTTTTAGTAATGTAAATTGGAAAGTTCTTTCCACTTCATGCAGGTCTTTGGAAGCGAATAATCTACTTTGCCTGTATTTTTTGTCACAAAATTTTCCTTGAACAACCATTATTATGACTCTTGAAGTATTTTTTCATCTATTTCTTTCTTCAATTTAGCCCTCTAAATGAAAAAAGTAACCTGTTTTTCTACGTCATTCAATGAAAATACTCATATGAAGATAGAGTAGATAGCAACTCAGTTACCGTCACAAATAGGTCTGCCATTGTAATAAGTGCTTAATTTATTTGATAATATTCTAGGCTATAGTTTTTACATTTACATGCAAAAGATAGGTCATTTACCTGCAAATAAAAATCACACTTATCCATGTGTTGTCTGATGATGTTTTTCTGTTTTTCCAAAGTAAAGTTTGCATTGTCCCCTTAGTTTGGAGGCCTGGCAAAATGACAACAGATACAGTAATCTGCTTTTGTGTGTGTTTTTATTTTTGTCATTTTTTTGACTGATATTTGTCATATAGGGGACAATCCTGAAGGCCTGGATAGATGTCACATCTGGAAAAGAAGCCTACGCTAGAAAGGCTGGAAAATACTTTGATGAGGCACTGAAAGAGAGAGCAGATGTGTTTGCTCTAATGGGAAAGGTGAGATTAAAATTTCAAATTGTTTAGATCAAGCTCTTTTGACACATTAGAACAGAAAATTCCCTCATTTTCTAGTATATACTTGCCCCTCAAAGCAGAAAGTAGTGAGATGTTCTTATGTCAGTGGAAAGATGGGGAGAGGAGAAAATTACTGGGGGGCAGTAGATACATTTTAAATGAAAGTCAGTGTGCAGCATATGTTCGGGGTACTTGAAGTCCTTGTAAATACTTCAATTTGAATGTCCTGTTTTCAATGATTGAAAAATGCTTGGAATTCAGGTAAAGTGCTTGAAAGTGAAATTGCAGTTTTCTCTTTTTACAATGAAACATTGCATAACAGTTTTCTTGTCACATAGAAAAATAAAAAAGTATTCAGGATTTTCTGTTGTAAATATTATAATTAAAAAACAACACTTGGAAAAACCCAATTTGCTCTTTGGCAGAATATCAGTCTGTAAGCAAGTAAACTTAAGGTATCAGACAGAACTGTTCATGCTCATCCTGATCGCATTTTCACCAAGAATTGATTGAAAGTGAGGTTTCATTGGTTCTTACATGTTTCCCTAAATTATTCAACTCCGTTAAACTTAAAATATGTATCTGTATGAATATGTAACTAACCACAGCTGCAGGATGCTAGAAAAGCTTAAATGCACATTAAATGTGCAAGAAAGGTGCCTGCATTGGACCTTTAAAAAGATAGGAAATCCCTGAGGGTGAAATCCTTATGTTGTTCACACATACAAACCTCACCCAGGTATGTTCTAGAAATGTTCAGTGCTTTTCTGCATGTGTGAATGGGGTTAATGAAGGGATGGGGCAGAAGAGAACTATGAGGACGGTAGCAGGAAATGTTGGGGTTAAGTCTTGGTAAACAAAAAAAAAAAGGTGAGCCAGGGTTAAATATATATATATATATATATATATATATATAAAAAAGACATTTTGGGGTTTTTTGCATGTCTTAATGGAGATAAGTACATAAGCCACTGCTGAAAATGTAAGTCTACTAAGTAATATATGAAACATATCACTGCACCGTTGTAATTATGCCTGGATCTGTTTTAGGCACAATACTATGAATATCGTCAGAACTATTCTGGAGCGTTGGAGATGGTCAACCAGGTGATTGTTGGGTTTCCTGGGTTCGTGCCTGCCCTTAGCAAGAAAATGAAACTGTTGCTCAACCTTCAGGACTGGGAGCAAACCATAGATGCAGCACACAGGTAATTACAGTGTTAATGTTAGCACCCATTTCAGAATTTGTCTCAGTTATAAACAAAAAGGGGAACCCAGTTTGGTCAGATTTTAGTAATTTTTGCCCCCATGCGTTGTAGTTTAGTTTTAGCAGATAAACACAAGGTTTTTTGTTGTACACCATTATATTAGTATGCCAGTTTTTCTCTTTTATGATTGGGTCCTTATTGGTACCACTATCAGTACTTTACAATATTATTAAGGTATCTGACAGACACTTTTTAGTAACTTATTTTCAGAGCATTCACACATTACACCAACTGATACACAGTGACACAACACAAACAGGTCTTACACAGAACTAAAGCATTACCTCCTTCCACCATTTTGGGGCTCAAGACAAAAAAAATACTTGGGTCCCATTATTACATTTTTTTACATTGATTGATAATGCAACAATAGCTGCATAGAAAAGGATTAATGTGGAATTGCAACTATTACAACTGAACATTTAAGAAGGGAAACCCCTAATTGACATCTGCAAACAGAACAGTGTCAGATCTCAAGTGAGTTTGTGAAGTGCAGTAATACATTTGAATCAGCACCATGTATGAATGACAAACAGTCAGCCTTCAAAAAAAAATGCAGTGTATTCAAGTGCAAATGAAACACAAGCGTGCTGCCTCTGAACCACTGCATACTGATTAAGCCATTGTTTGTGCTCGCCTCTCTGGCTTTTGTCCAGTGCCAGACAGCATAGAAAGGCTTTTGAGCCAAAGTCAAACACAGTTCCAAAGATTTGCTGCTTCACAGTTGCTGAACTGGAGGAAAAGTGGCCCCTGAAGTTGGACTAAGTTTTAGGCTGTTTAGGTGCTCTTGCTGTGATTGTATAAAACATCATAAGGTTTCCTTTAGATCTTTTGTTTTTATTCATCTGAGAATTCCACACAGTTTGCATCAGATGGACCTTTAACAAGTAGTGTCTTTAGTAACTTGTGTCATATTCCAGGCTTTTACAGAAGGATAAGAATAACCTGGAGGCCCTACAGATGCTGGCTCTACATTCTCTATGTCGGGAGGGAGATATTGAAGAGGTAAAATTCACCTTTTATGAAGAAAAGAAATCAGAAAAATATACAGAAAGTAATGAAAATGAACTGAAATCAAGGTGCTAAATGTTTTTTTGTTGTTGTTTTGTTTTCTAGGCAGTAAAGCAGCTTTCAACTCTCATCAGCAGCTTGCAAATAGTGGAGCCACACAACCCTGAGCTTTCCTACAGGATGTCTCTAGCCTTCACTCGAGTTGTGAGACATTTTCTTTATTCTCTTTAAAGCTGTGATTATTCAAGCCCTGGTTCTTATACAGTAAACACAAGCACACACCCATTATTGCCCCACATTTATTTTTAAGCTACAAGGTAATTTAACTTTATTTCTGAAACACTTATTTAAAGAAAATAATAGGCGTAGAGTCTTTTTATCATTCACAATTTGACAAGAAGTAACCCCATTACTGTAGTATTTATCCAGACTACACTTTTTTCATACCAGGTTCACAGAGAAAAAACACAGCAGGTAACTGAAAATAAGAGAAGAACAAGAACAGCTTTTTCAACAGAGACAAGAAATTTAACCACTGATGGAGAACAGAATCACCTTGAACCACTCTGGCCGTTCTCCTCTGATCTTTAGTATCAATAAGCTATTTTCACCCAGAGCACTGCCAACTACTGGCTTTTTTCTCTTTTTCTGACCATCTCCTGAGACAGCTTTGCAAGAAAATCCCAGCACATCAGCAGTGTATAAAATACTCAGACCATACCAACTGAAATCCCCTTTCTTCTGATTCTGATGCTTGGTTTGAACTTCAGCAGGTAATTTTGGCCACATCTACATGCTTAAATGCATTGAGTTGCTGTCATGTGACTGGCTGTTTAACTATTTGTGTTAAGCAGTTGAACAGGTGTAACTAATTAAGTGGTCCATTAGGTTAACTGAGAACAGTTCTTATTTAGAAACAAATAAAAAAAAGCAGGGATCTTAACACAGGAGTGATTAAAAAACAAAACAGGTCAGTTCTCTGCATGATTCTGTGTCTGTAAGTATGTGCATCAGCCCATTTGAATGTCACTCTCTTTGCTTAATGCACTGAGCATGTATAATACCAGCTTTACATTTATGAATATCTGTACCAGTGTATACCAGTGGCATTCATGCAGAATATTAGAATTTATATAGCAACAACTAACTGCAAAGTTAATTGTTCATGTACTTACTTTAAATAACAAGTTTAAATAAAACTGACTATTTGAGAAATCTGGATTAATGTAAACAGCTTTTAATTTCTAAAGGTTGTTGCTTTAGAAAAAGCCAGGGAAATAAATTGTAATTCCATTTCCATGGAATCACAAGCAATAGAAAAACAGCCATGGGAACAATTATACCCATTGCATTTCTAGTTTTAAGCAGAGATTCACAGTTGTGTTGAGTTTTTGCACTTTCCTTTTTTTTAGTGTGGGAGAAATGAGAAAGTGATTGAGCAGACATTTCGGATGGTGGAAAAGGCCTTCTCTGTGGCATCAGGAGACTCAGATTTAGCAACAGAGATGGGCTACCAGTCAGTGCTCCTCGGCAGAACTAAGGATGCTGTGAAGTGGTATAAGACGGCCATGACCCTGGATGAATCGAGCGTTGCTGCCATGACTGGTAACATAATATCAATCTTTGTTTAATTGATATTTTCTATGTATTGCATTCTCTCTTTTGATGTTTCTGCTATCATCTTGTTACGTAGGTATCATTCGATGTCAGCTTATAGAGGGCTTCCTGGAAGATGCAGAGGAACGCTTGGAATGTCTGACAGAAATTCAACAATCTATTGGAAAGTCAGGGGTAACTTAGCTTTTCCTTCTTGGTACAAATACTCTACCCTTTTTTCTTTCATCGGGTCTTGTTTTATTTATTGCCCGCACCAAGGAGGTTATGTTTCTATTATGCGTTGGTGTTTGTTTGTCTGTCCAACTGTCCATTCCTTCGACTATGAGCAAGATAACTTAAAACATTCTCAACAGATTTTGATTAAATTTTCAGGAAATGTTGGTCATGGCACAAGGAAGAAGTAAGAACATTTTGGTGGTAATCTGAATCCATATACTGATCAGGAAATTTTTTTAATGTTTCTTTTTGACATTGTGAGATAGAACAGGTTGCCACATTTTTGCCAATAACTCAAAACATTTTCAACAGATTTTGATTATACGTATTTTTAGGAAATGTTGGTCATAGCACAAGGGAGAAGTGATTACATTTCGGTGGTGATACGGATCCAGGAATTTCTTAAAGGATTTATTTAACCTTGTGAGATAGGGCGGTTTTCCACAATTTCAGTTATAACTTGGCCAAGAATGTCAGAAATGCTTTGGCAGAGGTTTGTGCTCTTGTTTGTATTGGCCTTCTTTCTCACGAATCACTGTCTTCCCTCTTTCTTCAACCTATCAGGAGCTGCTGTACCTGCGTGCTGTTCTGGCAGTAAAAAAGCGACGCCCCCCTGAAGAAGTGGCAAACCTCCTAAATGATGCTGTGGACACGCACTTCTCCACACTGCAGGGCCTGCCTCTGGGAGTGGAGTACTTTGAGAAGCTGAACCCTGATTTCCTTTTGGAGATTGTCAAAGAGTACCTTGCTCTGTGTCCTGTCAAGGTACAATGTTAAGATAATCATCACTGTTTTTGACCTTAAGTTTTTAGAGTGCAACAGAGCATCATGCGCCTCTGTGTATCTGTTTTCTTTGTGATTCACTCACACTGAAAGGGATTGCTTCATTTGGATATGTTTTTTAATGAGTCCTGTCAGAAAAAAATGTTTGGTATTTTTTGAATATATTTGACTTTTGTAACTCTGGCTTTAGCCTCCAGCCCAGGGCCTTCCTCTTGCTCCCCAGCTCCAACACTGTGCCACTTTGTTGGACACTGTAGTCAAGATTGTTCCAGGTCTCCCTCAAGGTGTCTTCCTCTTGGCAAAAGTCAGATACCAGTCTGGTAAGCACTGCGCTTTAGAAAAGTCCAGATTTCATGCCTCCAAATTCTAATTTAACTGGTATTGCTTGTGTGCTAATTCAGGTGACATCGATGCAGCCCAGAGCAGCCTACAACACTGTCTGGATCAATGTCCTCATTATGCAGATGCTCATCTGCTGATGGCTCAGATCCATCTGATGCAGGGGAACTTCTCATTGTGCTCACAGTCTTTAGAGCTCTGCCTCAGCCACAACTTTGAGGTAACAGTTCATGAGAAATAATGTGACAGAGAGCTAAACAAAATGCTAGCTTGTCCTCAGTAGACCAGGGCAGGGTTGTGATTGGTTTATGGTTGGGAAGGCAGCTTTGAGGAAGCTTGCAAAAAAACGAGATTCTCAAATTATTCTGCCAGAAGAATTTAAAAAGCCTGGACTCCAGTCCAAATTGCTAAGAGGAGAGAAGTGCATTGTTGCCATGGTTAACCATATTGGAAGACCGCAATAAGGAGCAGTAATATAGAAATTCTGTACCCTGCAGTGTTAATTTTGTCGACTAATTATTTTCGTCATAGTTTTCGTCAACAACCTTTTTTCCCCTGACGAAAACTAGACTATAGCTAAAAAAAAGCGTACATTGACAAAAACTGAAACTAAATTAACTGACATTTTCGTCAACAAATACAAAATAGACGAAAATGTCTGACAGAGACTAAATCCAATCAGACCTAATTTTGTCATGTAGAAAATAGAGACAAGTTAGGAATTGCAGCTGCTTTGGTTGTGTGGAAAGGTTGGATGAGATAAGAGGGACATCCAATCACAACTGCCTTAGATTGGGGGTAGGATCCAAGTGTAAAACATGACTTCAGAAATTCAAGGAAAAAAAAAACGCCTTACACTTTATAATTTATATTTTAGTCGACTAAATTTACAGTAGATGTCGTTGACTAAAATGATGTGAAATTTCATCAACTAAAACTAGACTGAAATTAAAACAATTTAGATGACTAAATTATGACTTAAACTAAAAGATATTTTTGGCATAAGACTGAAACTAAATTTAAAAAGTGCTGTCAAAATTTACACTGGTAACCTGAGATGTCTAAATAGCAACATCCCCTTGATGACTTGGGGAAAAAATGCTGTTTATCGTGTGCATGTTTGTTTATTCTTCAGCGTAATGTGTCTGTTCAGCAGTTGCACCACAGCTTGTTTTCTGCCATATTGAGGCACAAGAATAAGTGCCTCTGATTAGGATTCCCAGGGAATTCCAGTGGGATCCTTAAACTTGCCATTGCAGTTCCAATGAATAATATAGTGGAAATAAAGTACTGTAAAGCTCATCCTAGCAGCCTGGTGTACATAAAAGTCCTTTCTTGAAATGTGACGCGGGTATCTTATTCATATAAAGAAGTATTGTTGCTTAAGTTAATATGAAAAAAGGAAACAATTGTTTTTATCTTCAGGTGAACACTTTCATATTAATTACAAGGTTGCTCTAAACTTAGAATATTTCTCTGTTACCACAGCCTGAGTCATCGCCAAAAGCCGCCATGCTTGATTGAGACATCTTACAGTGTAAAGAGAGTTTTCTTTAATATTTCCAGAAGTGAACAAGCTACTACAGTAGTCCAAAATGGTTTTGCATTGGAGTCGAATCATGTTCATAGAAACACTCAAAATCAATTCAGAATATTCAAGAATCTATTTTTACATACTTCCTTGCAGGCAAAGTAAATTTTCACCAGCGGCCCAGCACGACTTTTCTCTCCTTTCTTTGTGCATACTGAGCAAGGAGTGTGTTGTTCCTCACGTTTTGGCTTTCATATTAAAACATTTTACAATTTCAGAATAGATTTGTACACACAGTTGAGTCGGCTCACTGGACTTCTCTGAGAAATCAGAAATTAATCAAAAATAACATTCAACCGCTAAAACTAATTTTTCTGTTCAGGAATTTAAGTAAACAACTAATACTTAAAAAATAAGAAATAATAATATGCTTTACAATTATTTCTGTTCTTTTCTTAAACAGAGAATTAGAAAATACACAGATAACAACAATAATTATATCTTAGCAATAAAAATGTCGTTTAAGTCAAAGAGCTTCTACATACTGATGTATTTACCATCACAGAAACATAAAAAATAATTTTGGTTATAACCAATGCTGTTAATTTAGGGCAGCTCTGGCATAAACCTTCCACAGGGTGGTGGTCTAATAAATAAGCACTGTGTGTTATTGTAATCATCTGATACTAGTGTTACAAATACACCTAGGCTGCATATCTTGAACACAAAATCATTCTTTTTGTTGTCAGATCAAGCCTCTGAGTGCACTGCATACAGAAGCACATCCTAAAATAAGCACCTTTCATTAACAAATGATCTGAAAAGGTATTTACAACGTTGAATCGTGTATAAATTTGAATCAGAAATAGATTTTGACTCAAATTGTGACCCACAGAATCAGGATCAAATTGAATCATGGCCTTCTGGAAGATCCATACATATAAAAGCTGCTACGTTTTCTGTAAAGTAAATGATGTGCAACTTTTCATTTATTCTAAACGACATATCGTATCCTGCCTATTACACCTTTGTGGCCCATAGCATCTTTGTGGCCCATTAGGGAGCTGAGAGTCACACTTTGGGATGCATACATGTATTAGCGATAGCAGGGAGTCCTCAACCCTTACAATTATTGGGGTCTTCTCTGTCTTTTCATCCATTTCAGATTCGAGATCATCCATTGTACCACCTGATCAAGGCTCAGGCTCAGAAGAAAACAGGAGAGCTGAAGGAGGCAATCCAGACTTTGCAGATGGCCATGAGTCTTCCAGGCGTCCGCAGAGCTGGATCCTCGTACAAGTCTAGAAACAAGAAGGTCGAGCTGAGTCCTGCAGACTGTGTCTCTGTCTTTTTGGAACTAGCAGAAGCCCTGTGGCTCAACGAAGAACAGGTACAAATATACTGTAGATACTGTGCTTCAGAATTAATGGTCAAATATGGTTATTGGACTCTGAATCGAGTATTGGTAGTAGTCTTTATCCCTCCCATGAGAATAAAAAATACAGCACAAAGTTTCAAACTGCCTTGATATTTCAGCATGAAGCAGCAAAGGTGATGCAGGACGCCATCAATGAGTTCTCAGGGACTCCTGAGGAACTACGTGTCACAATTGCCAATGCAGACCTGGCCCTGCTCCGAGGTGACACTGAACTGGCCCTGAGCATGCTCAGAAACATTACCCCAGAGCAGCCCTACTACATCCAAGCCAAGGAGAAAATGGGAGACATTTATCTGAACCACAGGAAAGAGAAACGTCTGTATGCAAGCTGTTACAGGTGAGCAGTAAATCTGGATCCAAATGAATTAAAAGGTGATCTGAGGGTATGATAATGGCTAATAATATGAGTGCTTTGTCTGAAAGCTAGTGTTTTATAAATGTTTATCTGAACAGTAATGGCTGGAACTTAATTAAATGCACGACTTTAGGATATCTTGTAATTTCATCCATCTGAGTCTGTGGTAGGTTTTAAAAGGCCAAAATCCAATAAAACATTCTCTGATGCCGTTCATGCAGTTAAAGGGAGGTTCTTCCGGTCACCTGCCTCTCTCTCATACCACTTGTATCAACAACTGAGATGCAGTAAAGCATGACTGAACCTCAGAGCAGCAGAGAGAGACTGTATGTCTATAATGAACTACTTCATATGTGATGTGATACCTCTGTGTTTCCTCCAGAGAAATGGTGGAGAAGCTGCCAAGCCCTCATACCTACCTCTTATTGGGAGATGCCTACATTAACATCCAAGAGGTGATTAGATGCGACTTGTTTTTCTCAAGGACCTATGACCTCCGCAATTTGCTAAAATGAAATCTAGGAAAACTGTTTTAATAGAGGAGATATATAAAAGCAAACACCCTATTGTGATCTTGATGCTTGTTCTACTTCCCTGTCATTATCAGTCATTTAAAGATGCGTTGCTTCTTTGCAGAATCAGTTTGTTTAAACTTGCACTTTTGCGGTTTGTTTAATGATATTTTTTGTGAAGACCTTGTTATTATTTTTAGTATGTTTATTATTTTTTTAACACTGGGAAATACAAATTACAGTGTTCAGTTTTCTAATGCAAATTCCTGTTTGTTCTATAACTATCATAGCTACCTTAAGGGGGGCTAGGGTATTTCATTTTGGTGCAAAAGAACCATTGCTTTTTATCAAATCAAGTATAATGGATATCTAAGGAAGAGAATTAGGGCCACATAAAAAATATTTTTAGGGAGTTAAACTTGTGGTTTCTATGGAATATATAGTCAAATATTCCTGACATTTGTGAAAAAAAACCATATAATTTAACAGTTAGTGCATTTTTAATGAATTAATGGACATGTTAATTGTGTATCAACCCCCCACCATTTTGGCCTCTCATGTTGGTCAGAAGGTCAAATGCCAATTAAAGCATCTATATTTATAAAAATGAGTTAACTCTAAAATGATCTACTTTGTTGAAATATGATTGAATTTTTGTACAATACATATTAGGGCTAAACAATGTCTTGAAATAATGATAGTGCAGTGTTTTTTTTCCTCCTGCAAAAAATATTTTGAGTTTTTTAGAGAAATTTATGCAACAATTTAAAATGGATCTTTACATATAGTATATACTTTACATATAAACCTGTGACTTAACATTGCTTTAATTGTAGCCTATGTTATCAATGAGTTATGCCAATGTTTAAATGAAATTGTCCATGAGCACTATTGTGCATGCTCACATTGCAGTTGAGATGTTAAAACAAAATATCGTTCAGCCTCAGTCCTTTCTGAGATTAAAAATGAAGACAATACTAAGTAGAATTGTCAAAATAATTTTTTAATCGATGCAGACGTAGATGAAGATGCATCGATGCAGAAACAGTCAGTAATCGTTTAATGTTGCAGAGGCTGCTGCTGGACTGTGGTCTCAGTTTTGTCTCGGGGGAAGAAAAAAAACAAGTCTTGGAAGATGAGACCTATGAAATTTATTTATTTTAGTTTACAGTAAAAATACATTTTTGCTGCAGTTAAGCTCAAAAGCCATTTCTAATTAATAGGAGTTCATATTTATCTGACTGCTTGGATTTTTTTGAATCTGAAAAGTCGCCTGGTGCAGTAATACGGATACTTAATTATATAATTATATAATATATAATTTATATAATTTATTATATAATTATTTCGTTTGAGAGCAAGAATTTAAATTATGTTTTTCTGCAAACTATGAAAACAAGAATAAATAAAACCCATATTTGTAAAATTACAACCCAAAAATGTTAATGAGGGAAAGATTAACCTTTAGAGCAGTCTGTTCCAAACTGAGAAGTTTCATCATGAAAGATTATCTTCTATTATCCAAACACAGGATGTACCCTCCTCTTTAATGAGAATGTGGAAGAATCTCAGAGACTAAACTAGTGGAATAGAAGATTTCAGTGCCCCCCGCTTATGTAAGTAGTCTGCCTTAAATCTTGGCAGAGTTAACAATGTATTCATTTCTGTCATTTGGTCAATGGCTAGATAGTTATGCTTCCTTGAAACTTGAGATGTTAACTAGCTTTTTTATTTATATCTGAATTATGAGAGGGAGCTGTATAACTAATATTAATGAAAAATAATAATACACTGAAAAAGGATGGGTGACCTTCATAAATCTGACACTAGTATGCCACTAACACCGCTATGTTTCAAATGTCAGCATTTTCTTTACTTTATTTGTGTAGCATGTTTCATACAAAGTCTTGACGCACAAGATGCTTTTAAAAAAAAGAAAAGAAATTTAAAAATTCAGTGCGTAAAAAGTAGGCCTCCACGGGTTTTCTGTGTCAACAACATCAAACACATGGTGTTGTTCCCTATACTTAAAATTACACAGAAACATACATTTCTTGTGTGCCATTGGCGCAGTTTTGTAAAATGAAGCCCATTTTCTGTCTCCTGTCTGTTATGAAAACTTCATCCTTTGTTATTTCTGTTGCAAGAGAATCACATTATTGTTGTGCAAGCCACAGCAAATAAAATAGAAAGAAGTGAAAGGAAATAAAGAAAAACAATATCATTGCTTCATATTAGACTGGAACAGGAGAAGGTTTTGGCAACACTTTATTATAAGTACACATATTAAGCATTAGGTAAGTATTAACAAATACTGAACTTATTATCTATAAAGCATGTTTTTTTACATGAATACTCATCAGTATATGTAATTTGTTAAAGTAGTTATAAAGTTTTTACTCATCATAAGGGATAGGATAAGGATTTGTAAATACTGAATTCATCATTTATTAAGCATGTTTCTGACCAATACTCATTGGCATATAGTTTTACAAGCACAGTTATAATTGTTTTACTCTCCATTAATAGTTATTTAGGAAAATTTGTCATTGAAATTCTTTTAGTTTAAGAAAAAAAGTCAGAAAATATTTCAGTGTTATGATTCAACAAAATTCCAAATTGATGTTGAATCCATAATTTATAAAATATGAAAATGCAATCATTAAGCATGTTATAGATGAGCTTATTAATGGGGATTAAAAATGTATAACTGAGGTTATAAACTACATACCAATGAGTATTCGTCAGAAACATGCTAAATAAATGATGAATTCAGTATTTACAAATCTGTAACCAATGTGCTTACTGATGAGTAAAACATTTATAACTAATGACTCATAAGAATTCATGTCAGAATCATGCTTTATAAATAATTAATTCAGTATTTATTAATGTTTTATTAAAACTATATAGTATGTACTTATTATAAAGTGTTGCCAGGGTGATGCACGTCCCTTGGCATAAAGCTGCTGGCTAGAAACAAAGCTGGAAAGTTTGTTCTAGTTAAAAAACATTAAGCCAAGCCAAGGTAATCCAAGCCTTAAAAGGTCAGGCATGTTTGCATAGATGTTACGATGACAGAAGAGGCTGGAATAGATATGAAAACTTATAAGAATTTATATTGCAGTGACATCTGCTGTCATATTGCTACAAATGATGTATCAACCTTTTAAATGTCACTGTACACACTAATGTCCATTAAATTCCCTTAAATACTATCATGACTTCAGGTCTATGACATCCTGTGTTATGTGAATCCTCAGCCAGAGAAAGCCATTGAGGTGTACGAGCATGCTCTGAAGAAAAACCCCAAAGATGGAGCTTTAGCCAGCAAGATCGGAAAAGCCCTCGTTAAGACCCACAACTACGTCAAGGTTTGTTTGTCCAGTCGTGTTAAGTTAAACACAACCCACTTGGAGGAAAACTAATGTTTACACAAGGCTGATGTCTCACAGGCGATGAATTACTACGAGGCCGCCCTGAAGACCGAGCAGCAGAACTTCCTGCGCTACGACCTGGCCGAGCTGCTGATGAAGATGAAGCAGTATGAACGCTGTGAGATGGTGCTGCAGGAAGCTCTGGCTCATGAACCGGGTACAGTGTCACAGTTAGAAAAACACTGAAGTCATGACACCAAAGTTTGAAAAGAGGTCTTGTTACCATGATATTTTCTTTACAAATAATGATGAAAACACACTAAAGATGCCAGACTAAACTACTTTGAAAGGAACATGTTGAATTATCCCCTAGATATTTTTGGAGGGAAATATGTGTATTTTTATGGTTTGTTAGCAGTTTCCCAAATATTCAGCATTTTACAATATAACAGTATCCCAAGAAGACTAGTCTCCAAATCCCTCTGCAGTCTGTTATCATTATCTGAGAGAGGCTATAGCCTCTAGAGCGGAAGTTATTTCACTTCCAGGTCCAGTGAGGCCAGTCATTAGTGCCAAACCACTTACACTTGAGACGCCCTTGTTGTGCTCTGCTAGAGTTTGCTACTCTAATATTGTCATTTCTTGGTCCATGACATCCCAGAGTAGCGCTGCCTTATCTGTAAAATCTCAATTTACTTTAACGGTGGTGTGGTTAGCAGCGTAACTGACCCTTTGTCAACTCTCTGATTGGCCCTTTGCCTCACCAATCACAGAGCCCCTCTCAGAGCAACTGTTGCTAAGCCACTCTGGTTAGACAAAGTTAAGATAAAGCCTCTGCCTTTTTTGACAGAATTGGATTTCACTCTGTACAACTACACTGGTTTTTTATCAAACCGACAATCATTAAAAGCTCTTTAAAATGCCCTACTGTAATTGGAAATAAATATAAATACTGATGACATGCTATATTCTGGCACACAAATTACATTTCTGAATGGCACTTGTATTAGTATGATGGTGTATTAACATTTGTTTTTAACATCAGCATTAACATTTACTTACATCTTACCATTTGCACAGGTTAGATAAATCATATCAAAACAAAGAACAAGTTCTGATGATCTTTTTTTTTGATAAAAAGGCTCTTCACTGATATGCCATGGTGAGTGATTCATGCTTTTATGTCTTCATGTTTGGACTACTGTAATGCACTTTATATTGGAGTAAATCAGGCCTCTGTCGCTCTTCTACAGTCAGAACAAAATTCTGCTGCTCATCCTTTAACAGGTACAAAAAACAGTGACTTATCAGCCTCACCCTGGCTTCTCTTCATTGGCTCCCTGTTCATTTCAGAGTTTATTTTAAGATTTTATTTGTTTTTAAATCTTTAGATGGATTTGCATCTCATTACATCCCTGATCTTTTAAAAGTCCACAACCCGTTGAGATCTTTGTGGTCTGCAGAGCCGCTTCTTCTTGTCATCCCTAAGGCCAGGCTAAAAACCCAAAGTGATCAGCCTTTTCTGTTGTGGCACCTAATTTAGGGAACAACCTACCCCCTCAAGTCAGAATGTCCCCCAATTTACCAACTTTTAAGTCTCTTCTTAAAACCTATTTTTATTCATTGGCTTTTAATTCAGTGTGAGAGTTGTGTGATCTGTGTTTTTGTGTAATTTCTGTCCTTGTGTATTTATTTATTAATCAATATTATAATTATTTTTTATAAAAAATATTTCATCTTTAATTTTAGCTCATTTTTATGTTTTTATGTGATTTAAATTTCATTTATTGTTGTATTTTGTAGTTTGGTTTAACCTCTCTTAATTTATTTTATTCAGCTTGATTTGTGATTGTAGTCACTGTGCAGCACTTTGTTACATTTTATTGTTTTATAATTGTGCTGTATAAATGAAGTGGTTTGGATTGAACGTTTTTTAGTAATTTGGAGTTATACTCACACACCCTACCCTACCTTTGTCTTTATTTTTCTACTGAGGCCAAATATAAAAACAATTACAGTCAATTAAACGTGTTAAAAGGTTGTAAAATTGAGGGGTATTTTCAGTTGTTGTCAATAGAAGCCTGGTAGAAGCAGAGTTTGTCTGATATAGCAACAGTAATGTAGGATGGTGTGGCTTAATAGAGACTCACTTCCTGGAGAGGGCGGGACTTGGCAAAGGGTCAGTTAGAATAATTTAACATTTCTTTTATAGAGAAAGGGAATTTGGAATTAAATAGTTTGTGGATACAAATTTTGAATCAGTGAAAGTATGAGCAGGGAAAGGCATTTTCCTCCCTGTCATTTATGGCAGGCCAAACATCTGTTTACAGCATGTTAGGTAAAAACTGTGTGAACTCCTAATATATAATAAATGTTTCAGTATTTTTTTTTTTTTTAATGAGGCACAATGACAGGATAGTTACAGAAAATAATAATAACAAGTGACTTAATTTATCCCAGAGGTTTCAGCTGCTGCTACCATTTTCCTGGTGCCTTTCTTCTTGTTTTCTATATTCTCCTCCAGACCCCAAAAGAATTAATTTAATTCCTTCTCCCTATTTTATTTCGGAAACCAGTAATTCTTTGACTTTGACAATACTATGCCTAATATTAGTGGTGTTTCATTTTCCTGTTACTTTTCTTTATCTTCTTCAGTGAATGAGCTGCCGGCACTCTCAGATGACTGTCGTTATTTGGTCCTGCTGGCAAAGATCCAGAGTAAGGCCAACAAAAATGAGGACGCTCTACTTTCACTACAAAAAGTAAGCTTATAACAAACATTACTTTAATATTTTTGACATATATTTGACAAGATTATGTTAAAGCAAAGCAAAATAATCTCAGAGCACATGATTGAGATACAAGATGCCACTAATGTTGTTTTCACATTGATGTTTTGTTTTTTTTTGTTTATAGGCCAGGGACGTGCAGGCCAAAGTCCTGAAGCGGGTTCAGTTGGAGCAGCCTGATGCCGTCCCCGTGCAGAAGCAGCTTGCAGCCGAGATCTGCGCTGAGATAGCTAAACACTACACGAGTCAAAGAGGCTATGAGAGAGCAGTCAAATTCTACAAAGAGGCTCTTGTGTATTGTGAGACCGATCGCAAGGTCAGTGCAGCTGAATGAAAAACGTCCTGTGTGCTCACTGCAGCTGTGAGTTTACTGGCACTGGCATCTTTAAGAGTCCTGTGCTTGTGTTACTAATTCAGAGATCTCAGTTGTTGATGTTTTGAACATCTGATTATCACTCTTCATTATTCTGTAAAGGATGTAGGCAAATGGATTAAAAAAAATGTATTCTGTTTGTAGGTGATGTTGGAGTTGGCCCGTCTGTACCTCACCCTAGATGAGGTTGATGCCTGCCAGGATCAATGCAGCATCATTTTAAAGAGTGACCAGTTTAATGAAGATGCAACTCTGGTTTGTTTCAGTCATCTTTCTGTTTGGATATAAATATATAAGGAAAATCCCTGCAACACATTTAAAGACATTCTCCCAAACAGCTGCAATATTGTTTTCTTTGTTTCCAGAAAACACAAACACATATATTTAAGGACAAGCATACAAATATACAGTTCAGCCTGACCCCCACCCACCTCTGCCTTCAACAAAAGAACATCCAGAATAGGGATGGGAATGAAAACCAATTCAAGTTAAGAATTGATAACAACTCGCTCAAGGAATCAATATCATTAGTCAATTTGCTTATCAATTGCTTCCACTTTGTTCTGCATGCCTTGTAAATCAAGGACATGACGCTCCAGTCAGAGGTAGTCTGCAGCAATGATAACACAGACGTCAAAAATGTAATCATGGCGAACAAGAAACAGAAGTTGTCAAAACTGTGGCTTCATTTTTCATCAAAAAGACTTTGACTGCAGTGTTTGGTAGGTAGAAATGCCAGCAACTTACAGAAACTCTTATCTATGCATCATTGCATTGAATATCAGGAGTGTTGTGTTTGACATTGTTGCCACTGAAAATCTTTGTTGGCCAATTTTTGTCCACACAGAAAATCCACAGAAATTGATAAGAGAATCGCTAAAGAATCGGAATGATAAGGAGAATCAACTGGCATTGGTGTCAGTAAATCTTATCAGTTCCCATCCCTAATCCAGAATGAGGAAAAAAATGCTTTGAGCACGTTTTTTTTCTTCTTTCCTCTTTGTTTAGTCATGTTTTATTCCATCAAAGGTTATTATTGCTCGTATTTTAATAAAGAAGATTTGATTGGTTGTGATTTTTCAGAAATTTTGGCCAAAGTTTCTTATTTTGGTGATGTTGGTGAACCGTGAAGCTATTCCAGTTGAGAACTACTGGTTTACACTGTGAGCTTTATCAAACTGCTCGACATAAACATATCTTTGCATGTGTTCAATCTTAGATGATGGCAGACATCATGTTTAAAAAGCAGGATTATAACCAGGCTGTTTTCCACTTTCAACAACTCTTGGAGCGCAAACCAGGTGCATCAGAGCCTCTTTTTTTGTCTCTGCTATATTTTGCAAATAATAGATGAATAGAATGGACGATAACTTACGCTTCCTGCTTTCAGACAACTACCCAACACTGTCACGTCTTATCGACTTGTTGCGGAGGGCTGGCAAGTTGGAGGAAGTCCCTAGATTTATTGAAATGGCTGAAAAACATTCCTCCAGGACAAAATTTGACCCGGGGTTCAACTACTGCAAAGGGCTCTATCTTTGGTAAGCTTGGAAGTGTTTTCACAAAGTGTTGTTATCTATCTGACAGGCATAACATGTTTTTTTTGTGTCACTCAGGTACGTCGGACAACCTAATGAAGCTCTGCGACACTTCAACAAAGCACGCAAAGACAATGACTGGGGTCAGAATGCTGTTTATAACATGATTGAAATCTACCTAAACCCCGACAATGACACCATGGGAGGGGAGGTGTTTCAGACTCTGGATGGGGAGATAGGGTGAGGAGAAATCTTGTTATCAAATCTTTAAAAAAGAAAAATAGGTAACAGTTGTTTAGGGACCTCTTATTTACAAACAACTGCCTGATTTCTGGTATGCTAATTTGAAACATACTAGCTAATCATTATTTAGATGTTTTTAGTAGCTTATTATTATTATGTTGGTCATGGCATAAGAAAGATGTGATTCAATTTGGTGGTCATTCAAATCTGCAGGGGACTTTTACCAAGGATTTGTTAACGTTGCAAGGTAGGACAGTCCTCCAGATTTTTGCTAGTAGCTCATTAAGTTCTTGTCAGATTTTTCTGAAAGGACCTCTTTCACAATACATGTAATTTTGCCCACAGCCCAATTTTTTGTTTATTGTGTGGTATTTGTAGTACACCCAGAGACTCCCAAGAATATACCTTTAGAAAATCCAAAAGTCATCCAGGGCCTGTACTATGACCTATTTTATGATCATTGCCATAGGTGTGAGCCAGGGTGCACACTTTACCCCAAAACTTACTCAAACACAAATAATAAATCATCAAATTGGGTCAAATCACCTTCACTGAAGTCTGGTGCATCTTTTGAAATCAAATGTAAAGCTAAGTATTACATTTGAAAGAAGTTATTGAATTTTAACTGGAAAAAAATTAGTTTTTTTTATGATTTTTTCAACAAATTCAATTCTTTGGAGATGTGTCTGACCAACTTACAGTTGCTGTACACCTAAAATACTTACAAATTATTTGGCCACATATATATTCTCAAAGTGGGAAAAAAATCATCAAATTCTGAGACCGGTAAAGTTGTTCAATTAACAGGTTGGGTTACTGTGGTAGAATCAGGATACTGTTCCATATCTTGTATATCAGGGAACCTTTAAAGATTTGTTCAGAATTCATCCTTTAAGTATGATTTCTTTTAGAATTTGAATGCTAGATTCAAAACAAACATTTCACATGAAATGTTATTCATTTTAATATTGAACAGCCACAAAGGGCCTGTATATTATGCCTTTGTGATGAGATAATAATGAGCCATTGATACAAGTAAAAACCGATGCAGTTTTGGATTGTTGTAATCAGATTGTATATATCTACAATGACAGCAGTACATAAACATTACTTCTGTCAATTTCTGTTTCTAGTACTTATATATACATGTAATCTGTTTTATGGCCTTCGTGTCTTTTTGCATAGCAACGGCTTGGACAATTTTAATTTGTAGACTGGAACTATAGTGAGGGAAAGGGGATCTGAGAAATCCATAAGATGTATGATTGGCTGGTTATTTCATAGAGTGGAGTCTTTGAATTTGCTTGTGTATGGTTGGAGGGGTTTCTGATTTTGAAAATGTTTATAATATCCCAAATAATAGATTACAGATGCAACATGTGCACACATGCCAGAGGTTCTCTTTCCAGCAGGACAGAGACAATAATATGCCTTCACAGGATCATCTGATGCATTCTTGTCAAATTGAATCCAAACATTGTATTTTATATATATATACCATCATTTTTTTTTTTTTCAAAATATCTGCAATTGTATGAAAATATCTTGACAGTGTAGCTTGGGAAAGATTAGTAAGCATGGTCATTTGATTCCATGAAAGGTCTGAAAAATAAAAAACAAATATGTCACGTAGAGCTCGTAGTGAATGGCAGAAGCTTGAAGCATCTGATATCTTATTCCCTCATGTGGATCCTGAATACCTTGAGACCATAACATGCGGTACATACCAAATCAAACAGTCCCCTGGCTACATTGCTGAGCATCAAAAAAATGATGGTGACTATGAGATTTGGGTTTACCAGCATGATGCTGATCTCATTAGGGGACAGATTCATTCTCGTCACAGATCTCAAATAAAATACAATGTTTGGATTCAATTTGACAAGAATGCATCAGATGATCCTGTGAAGGCATATTATTGTTCAATATTAAAATGAATAACATTTCATGTGAAATGTTTGTTTTGAATCCAGCATTCAAATTCTAAAAGAAATCATACTTAAAGGATGAATTCTGAACAAATCTTTAAAGGTTCCCTGATATACAAGATATGGAACAGTATCCTGATTCTACCACAGTAACCCAACCTGTTAATTGAACAACTTTACCGGTCTCAGAATTTGATGATTTTTTTCCCACTTTGAGAATATATATGTGGCCAAATAATTTGTAAGTATTTTAGGTTTACAGCAACTGTAAGTTGGTCAGACACATCTCCAAAGAATTGAATTTGTTGAAAAAATCATAAAAAAAACTAATTTTTTTCCAGTTAAAATTCAATAACTTCTTTCAAATGTAATACTTAGCCTTACATTTGATTTCAAAAGATGCACCAGACTTCAGTGAAGGTGATTTGACCCAATTTGATGATTTATTATTTGTGTTTGAGTAAGTTTTGGGGTAAAGTGTGCACCCTGGCTCACACCTATGGCAATGATCATAAAATAGGTCATAGTACAGGCCCTGGATGACTTTTGGATTTTCTAAAGGTATATTCTTGGGAGTCTCTGGGTGTACTACAAATACCACACAATAAACAAAAAATTGGGCTGTGGGCAAAATTACATGTATTGTGAAAGAGGTCCTTTCCAAGGAATGTTGGTCATGGCACAAGGAGAAGTGATTAGATTTTGGTTGTGATCTGATTCTGAAGGTGGCTTATGGAATTCTTTTTAAGAATTTGTTGACGGTGCAAGATGTGGGAATTTCCCACATTTTCCCTAATAACTTCATAAGTTCTTCATACATTTTTAGGATTTTTTCAGGGAATGTTGGTAGATTTTTATGGTGATCCTAATTGAGATGCAGATCCAGGACACTTTTTTGAAAACTTGCTGAATAGGGCAATTTTCCACATTTTCTGTAATACCTCAAAAAGTTCTCATCGATTTTTATGACATTTTCAGTGAACGTTTGACTTGGCCATGGGAGAAGTTATTATATTTTGATGGTGATACAAATTTCAAGGACTGAACAATATAAGACAGGGCAGTACCCACATTTTTGACAATAACCCACTCAACAATGTTAGAAATGCCTTGACGGAGGTTTGTGATCTCAAAGGACTTTTAGTTCGGTGTGGATGAACCTGGTTTGATTCCATCGCTTGTTGACCTACTTACATGCACTTCCACTTCTTAGTCTAAAAATAAATAACGTAACACACACATATGTATATGTGTATATATATGTATATATATATATATATATATATATATACACATACATACATATATATACACATACATACATACATACATACATATATATACATATATATGTATATTTATACATATATATATTTATACATATATATGTATGTGTATATATATATATGTGTGTTTGTATGTATGTGTATGTATGTATGTATGTAATTAATTAAAACAAACCTTAATCCACAACAACCTTTTAACTTACAATTGTTTGGCAGTAATTAAGAGGATATTAAGGGAACACTCTCAGTAAACAGTACATATATCAATATATATATATATATATATATATATATATTGATATATACAATGTGATAGAGTGGAATTAGGTACTGATAAGCTGCCATTATTCCACTAATAAGCATGTTTATAAGCATTTAGTAAAACAGTAATTATAATGTCCCCCAACTACATTGTAACTAAAGAAGCATGTATTCCCTTTGTAAAAACCCTTTGGCTCGCCCTTGTGTCTCATTAGGAACTCCGTGGAGAAGCAGGAGTCGGAGCAGCTGGCTGTGAGAACAGCTGAGAAGCTCCTGAAGGAGTTAAAGCCTCAAACATCAGGGGGACACGTGCAGCTTTGCATCCTAGAGAACTACTGCTCTCTTGCCACGAAACAGAAAACCAATGTAGAGAAAGCACTGAGTGTGTTCACAGAGATAGCAAACAATGAGGTAAGTGAGTGCCAGATGGTACGTACGAGTAACATCACTCTCTGGTGTGTAAATAAACCCTCCCCACCAGGAGCTGTGTTATTCCAGGCCACCTCTCAATGATGATGCTTTCCTGTAGGTAAAAACAGCATTGGGCAGTAACTAGTTACTTTCAATAGATAACTGTATACTATAATTTTGAGTAGTGATATCAGGGTTTACAACATAAAAATCCCATGCCCTGGGGTATTTGACAGTTTTCATCACGTCTTGGGTGTCTTTTAAGCAAGTATTTGGTTTAAGTTGAATAACAAAATGAAGAATTTCCTATCTGTAGAAGATCAGATGCAGCTCTTTTCCCCTCCCCTTTGGAAACACTTAGATCTGAGGGGGTCTGATTGTAGGGGGGGAGGGGGGGTTACAGGCTGTGGTATGATGAGCACAAACATACATATAGGTGGAGGCTGTATAGCTATGATGTCATAAACCCCAAGAAGTGAAAACAGGCCATTTTAAGAGGCATTTTTCCATGAACTGAGAATTCAGTAAAAGATGCCATCTTCTTCTTCTTCCCAAGCCCCTTTAAGAGAGTTAAAAGCGAAGAAAAAGATTTTGCAGGACCTTGGGCCTTTAAGGAAAGTAATTATATAACAGTTACTAATCAAGCACTGCTGAGTTAGTTAGTAGCTTTTTGTCCCTGATAGGCTGTTGGCATGATTATATGTACTTTCAGTGACTGGCTAAAATGTTCCTCGCAGCATGGAGGATGAAAGGGAAGGAATGAGCTGTCTTTTGACATCTGAAATTATTATCCTTACTTTGAGTTTGTGGCTGTTAAGATGCAAAAACATTTTGTCTCCTGTAAACTTTATTTTAAAACCGGTTTTAGATCAGTTTTTGAAGAGGGAAATGTAACAAGAAACTTAAAAGTAAATAATTAGTTCACATTTTTTTAATAATAAATGAAGTAATATCACTTTTTTAAGGATTAGTAAGTAATTTATTACAGTTTGACGAACTTAATAAATGATTGTTGTAAACTGAACATTACATTGTACCCAGCTGAAGCACTACTGTATAAATTGCTGTTAAAAAAATATCCTGAAATTTCCTGGTAATTGTCATGGTAAGCTTCAGACAGATGTTTTTTTTACCCTACTTCACCCAGCATCTAGATTTTTTCTGCAAGTTCCATCACTAAAATGTCTGCGTGAAGTCAGCACAAGTAGTTTTATTTAGTTAACTTTCAACTTCCTTACAATCATGCTCAAATTCTTACAGGCTAGAGGTATTTGGGGGCTTTTGTGCTTCCTAAAGTGTTGGTCAGCACTGAGGGACTTTATGCCACAAATAAAAATGCTTAATAGTTTATTTGTTATACAACACCCATCTTGAAAATTATAAAAAAGGATGAGAGTACCCTTAATTGACCCCCAGAAGAGAACGTGAGTGTCATAGCAGTAAAATTTCAGAAAGAATAGATAAAGTTAAATACTTGAAGTATAGTGAAAAGAAGAATACAGGTATTATACAAAAGGTTTTGATACAGGATAAAATGAGATATTGTGTACAGTAGATTCTAAGTTTTGTGACATTGAGACATTTCTGCATAATGCACAATAAATGAAATTAAGTAAATTATTGTGCAGTAACTGAACTCATTTTATACACATAAAATGAATTCAATTCATCATGAAATAATAGGTGGTGGGTAACATTTATGATAAACTGAAAATAATATAAACCTGAAATGACAGTTTACTTTGTGCTCTAAACATGTCCAGGGATGGTGGGGGTCTTCAGACGATGGCACTCAAACCGTATTTGGGGGTTCACAGGGTAAAATGTTTGGGATCCCGTGCCACAGCAGTGGTGGAATGATGGCTCAGATGAAGCAGCTTCATGTTCTTCTCTGCTCATCAGGGCCACTTTTTTCAAAAACTCCTTTGTTGAATTGTCCAAATTTACATCATCACAACAAAATTGTCTGAAGCTGTCAGACTTCCAATTTTTTTGAGGTCTCGTAAACCCAACAACAGCGAAGTCCTGACATTTTCTCAAAACTGTCAGGATTGCATGCGTGAAAATTGAGTTTAAATTTCTAGTTGAGTCCTTCTTTCATGGTTTTTTATGGTTTGTAATCCATTTTGTTCTATTTTATCAAGAAAAAAAGAAAATGACGAAAACTTAATAGACATTTATCAACACAACAATTAAGACGCTCAGACACACAAAAAAGCTGTCTTAATTTATACGAGTCCTGTTCACGCTGCTGTTTTGAACTGTATTATTCACGACCATGTGACATTTCACTTCCGCTGATTATCCTACTAAATAAAAAAGAAAAAAGAAAATAAAAGTATATTTACATCATAATGTGCTTCATGCATGTAAAAGGGAGTGATGACATAAATACTTATATTGGTTATCATAAAGAAAACACAGACTTAACCTGAATAAAAAACAATAATCATGGTTATTAATCATTTGAATTATGAAAGAAAGACTTTGGCCAATCATGTATAATTAGAAGTTTAGGGCAGTGTTTCTCAAATAGTGGGGCATGGGGCCACAAGCGAAGTGGACGCAGCTTGACGGGTGTGATCAGTGGTGGGATTTATGTTAACAAAACAACACAGGTTCTGTAACAACAGGCCTCTGTTGTTTTTTTTTGGTTAATGTTTGTTGTTATAAATATATATATTTTCTTAAAACTTATACGTGTGGCTGGATTTTAATCTTTTCTTTAAGTGGTCAAAGAAATTACTATAAAATCTGCAGCCTTGTTTCATCTTTTTATCATCATTTAGAATATAGATTATTAATCAAGTGAGGATATGAATAGTCATGAAAGTATGGATTTCTGTGTCTACTTGCTGAAATTTAATATGGACATTAATCACATGCTTAGATGCTTTTAGAAAAATCTCAATAATGCTCTCTTAGTGACTTTGTGGGTGAGCATGATTGGTGGGGAGTAGACGAACACAAAAATATATCATTCTCAAAATTGGGGCCTTGTATCCATTTCTTGTCCATTAAGAGCAAACTCTTCAGCTCTGCAGGTGAATGATTTAGAAAAGGTGACCAAATCCTTACAGACATCTCATTGTTCCAGTCTACGATTATGCAATGGTTTTGATTTTATGATATTGTGGTACTATTGTATCAAAACAGTCATGCCAGTCTAGTTTATTTGAATACGAACTAAAAACAAGCTCTCAGTGTGTTCTCTGTGTGAATAGAGTAGTTTCAGGCTCACTGTGTTTAACCAGGCTTCATTCTTTGGCTGATTTCAGAAAGACCACGTCCCAGCACTACTGGCCATGGCGACAGCTTACATGATGCTGAAACAAACTCCCCGTGCCAGAAACCAGCTCAAACGCATAGCTAAGATGAACTGGAGCATCGTGGATGCCGAGGAGTTCGAGAAGAGCTGGTTGCTCTTGGCAGACATTTACATCCAGTCGGGGAAGTATGACATGGCCGGCGACCTTTTACAGAGATGTCTCAACCATAACAAGGTCTGCCTGGAAAAGACATCACTGCCTGAATAATCTCTGATTCATCGACTCAAATACAATTCACATAAACAGCATTTCTGTTTTGGTAACTTTAAAGCTCAGATTTCATTTTTATGTTGATGTTTTCTGCTGCTTTTCTCTCTAGTCATGCTGTAAAGCGTATGAGTACAGGGGCCACATCATGGAAAGGGAGCAGGCTTTTCGTGACGCAGCCTCCAACTATGAAATGGCCTGGAAATATGGAAACAGGACCAACCCGAATATTGGTACTTCAAATCCAGTGTCCACTTCCTCTTAAAACACCAGCTTGGATGAAGACATTACTTACTCATCATCTCTCATCTTGTTTTTAGGTTACAAGCTCGCCTTCAACTACTTAAAAGCAAAACGATATGTGGATGCCATAGATGTATGTCATAAGGTGAGACACCTGATGATGTCCTCCGCTGAAGACTCCAGTTCTGTTTTTATCTTCAACAATCATTGTTCTTTATTTTTCATCCACAGGTTTTAGCTGCTCATCCAAATTATCCAAGAATGAAAAAGGACATCCTGGACAAAGCTCGAGCTGCACTGAGGTCTTAGAGTGTAAACTGACAGCAAAAGAGAGAGAAGCAGACAGCGTGTCTTTGACTGAAGGAGTTTCTTTTGGTGGTTTACAGTTTTATTGTTTTGCTGTTACAGGATTGTGCCCTTGTTTTGTATTGTTTCTTGTGTAACTGTGTGTCAGGGGGAGAGCTCATTGCTATGTAAATGTACTTAATCATATGGACATTTGCGCTTCAGACAATCCTGATGAAAACTCTAAAACAGAAACATTAAAGTAACAATATGTGACTTTTTTACTCTGAAATTTCAAAGTGATCCTGAGAGTGTAATAACTTTCAACAGAGAATATCAATATTTTCACCTCAAAGTGTCCTGGTCGTCTGTTTCTTCTGTTTGATACTGATGCTGAAGCTGAGGGACAGTAATGTAGTTTAAATGCTATTCATCTGTTGAATTTTATGGTACAAATAAATTAATTGTAAACCTATTTAAAGTTGTAAAAAAAAAAAAGTTATTTACATTTTAAAGCAAGCTGAAAGCATTTTCATTCTCCCCTCAGAGGTCTAAGCTCCCTAAAAACTAGAAGATCTTAAAGCATGTAAACAAGGTGACATTTCAGGGGGACACAATAGGAAACTCTATATGATTTATTGAGCCCCTGTTGCCTCAAAAATGGACATTTTTATACTGTGCTGTCACAACTTTAACTTGTGTGCCTAAAGTACTTATCCTATGGGAACAAGCAATTACCTTGTGAGTTGAAGTTAAGCGATGGCATAAGTTAGAGGCCCCAAAACGGGGGTTAATATATGCTGAGTTTATAAAATCAAGTGGTTTATTTTACCCATGAATTTTAAACCTAAACATAAAACTAGAATGCTCTGAGGGCTCAAATATCAAGGCATTTCCAAGCAAATTATTGTAAGCAAATTATTGTAAGCTTAAAAAAAATCCTGGATAGGCATCTGGACTCAAATCAAGTCACTTCTCCCTTGTGTCATTAACAACATTCCCTAAAACATTTCACCCAAATTTGTTAATTTGGTTTTTTTTTTTAATTATCCTGTTAACAAACAAAGAAATTATCAAACAGCTGTATTTTTTTTTTTCAAAATTCTGTCTTCAGTTTCAAAATTGTAACTTTTTTCCCTTTGAATTCTGACTATAACCTTAGAATTCAGACTCTCAGTCCTGTCTGTAATCTTAGAATTCTTATAATCTTGGGATTTTGAATTCTATTCAGAATTATAACTTTTCCTCCTATGAATTATTACTTTCTATTTAGACATGAATTTTAAAAATCTGACTTTCAGTTCTGACTTTAATTTAAAAATTCTGACTTTCATTTCTGAGTTTAATCTCAGGGCTCTGATGCTTAGAATTATTATTTCTCAGAATGCTGAGTATTCTGACTTTATACTTAGAATTCTGAGATTGTTGAATCCTGATTTTTTTCTTCCTCAGAATTCTAGAAATACTATTCTATCTCAGAAATCTGACTCTGCTTACAGAATTATGACTTTTTCCTCAGAATTCTGACAGTAAGCCTAGAATTTATGCTTTCAATTCCGACCATAGTCCCAGATTCAGACTTTAATCTCAGAATTTGTACTTTTAATTCTGAGTTTAATCTTAGGACTCTGACTCTCAGAATTGTTATTTTTCTTAATTCTGACTTAATTTGCAGTATTCTGACCTTAAGCTCGGAATTCTGACTTTTTTTCTCAGAATTCTGTCCATAATGTCAGAAATTATATTTTTTCAGAATTCTGACCTTAATAACAAAATAATAACTTTTCCCTCAGAATTCAGACTGTAATTTCAGGATTCTGAATATAATATTAGGATTCATACTTTCAATTTTGACCATAATCTCAAAATTCTGATTTTTTCTTAGTATTCTGACTATAATTTAGGAATTCTCACTTATTCTCTGAAGTATTATCTTTCTCTAAGAATTATAACATTTTCACAGACCTGTATAATATTCAGGGGGTATGAGCTGTAAATTGAGGGAGGGGGTCTAAAGCCTCCTGTTACTGAAGCATCAATGATTTGTCCGCTCCTGGTTGAGTCATCTCCTCTGAGGACAGCTCATGTCTTCAATGTCCCCTCATATAATCACCACATGGACAAACAGAAACAAGCGTGACTGGAAAGCTGCGGGACGCCCAGTGAAGGTTTTAATGGACTTAATAAAGGGGACGCCTGTGAAGGATAGGAGGTGCAGAGGAGCGGAGGAGCAGTCCTACAGATGGAGTCACTGGGAGCCCCAGAGAAACACCTCAATCTGGACTCAGGAGCGGACTCCGGACTTCTTCACCCCGACAAGCATCAGGAGCCCCAAACTGTGAGGACAGCCTGAGCTGTAGACAGTCCTGAGTCCTCTGGTGAGTGTCAGCTTCAAACTTTTATCACAGTATTTGACTTTGTCGCCTCCATGTTAAATGACGCTCACTTTCCTGAGGACAAACAGGTCCATGAGCGGGTTTTTGCTCGTTCACGTTGAGACGTCCACGCTCCGTGTTCAGAGTGTGGGTTTTCTCAGGGGAGCTGATTGGACGCGGTTGGCTGTGTGTGGGGTATACCGCGTTCCTCTTTTATATGTAGCCCAGCAACTGTCCCAGTGAATGACCAGTTGAACAAATCCTATTAATGACACCATTATGAAAGTGAGGGGCTCACAGGATGGCACAGCCCGCCTCAGCGCAACAGGCTGACGGATCATTTTAGTGGATGTTTTCTTCTGTAAAAGTTGTTTTCAGCTCTAGTCTGTACATAAACATTAAAAACAGAAGTATTATCTGAATTTCCAAGCAAACAACCGCGTCGTTTAGCTCCTTTGTCGCGATACTTTCTTCATATTCTCGTTTTTTAACAGCAGGTATGGATGACACGCAGGAATCCTCTCCGCGCATGCGCTGCAGCACGTCCCCTCCCTCTACCTGAGAGGAGCGCACCTGGATCCAACGAGACGGAAGTTCGCCGTGTCAGACCTTTTTGTCTTCTTGGAAAGTGTCTCAGGAGCTGTGGAGCAAACCAAGGAGCTCAGATGAAGACAGGATGCCACTCTTGAAACCGGGAAACCAAAACCTGAAGGACTTTTCCATCTTAAATCTGTAACTCAGCAGCTCATGGTAGGTGTTTCCTCTGAAGGAATCCAGAGCACGGATTGATTAACCATTTTACTAAGTATGTGATTTTGATATTTGTGTTCAGCCCCGCAGGGTGTATTTAGCAAATAGTTGAAAAGTGTTTGAAGAGGGGGAGACCAGGGTTGGTTGTCACACTTAGTTCTCTTGGGTAATACATCTGACAGTGATCATTCCTTAGTCAGACAGAATCTTAAAGTCTTATTGTGAAATGGCTGTTTTTGTTTTCTTATAAGCCGTCTTAACAGCAGGCGATCAACCAATGAAGACAGTTTGACCCCTTGTCGTTAAGTTGTCAGACATACAAAATAGGAGAGAAAGTGTTAAAACATGTCCATAAGTTTAAAGACATCACAAAGGGAAGCTCCTCATTACGTATACTATCAGTGTAGTTTTCTTTCTCTATTTTGTTGTCTTGTCTTCTATCTCGCTCTCTCTGGTTGGGTAAAATAAGGTATTTAGGGTCATTAAACAGCTTGTGTGCAGCTGGTTGGATGGATGAGTTTGAAAGAGAGAGCATGTGCAACAGGCTGAGTTATCCACGTAGGTGGATAATTTTAGAAACACAAATATATCTGTTTGTTCTTCTGTCCGCCTTTACACAGTGTTAACGTGAAAAATGCACATTTTGTATTTTTAAAAACTCAATTTATGGTGTGTGGACAAGGGAAACAGTGTTTTGGGTCTAAATCTTCCCACCTGTTGCAACCTCTTCTTAGGTTGTCACAAATGCAACATGATGAGTGTTTGTACGTGTTCTAGCAGGTGTTGTTAACTGTTTTTGTTTTAAGTGTTGATGACTGGATAATTTACACACCAACTCATCCAATTTGTCACTCCCTCACTGCTTTATAAGGAGCCAGGTGATACAAACGCTGCCACCATTTAGGACGAGACCCAATGTTATTGTTTTACAAGTAACCGTGTTGACTGGTGACCCATGGCTTGCGTCTGAAGTTGCTGTTGAAGCCAACAAGAGTACCCATGAAACCTTATAATAACAGGTATTGATGGAGACCATCAGACATGTCTCAAATTAGAATATTTGCTTCAAAAAGGTTGTTGATTCTCCATGAGTAGTGCACTCATTACAAAACACCACTGTGCCTCTACATACAGTGTCCTGAAGGTGGTGTGTCTGTCTGACTTCATCCATGTGACGGCAGAAAGGGGAGTGAAATATTTATGAGCCCCTGAGTGTTGCCCAAAACAACAGAGGGATGTCCTATCCTGTCAGTGTAAACACAGAGCTGAGTGAAACAAACCCAGAGGAAGTTTGACTTTCCTCTTTGGCAATATCTAATGTCTGCCTAATGGGTATCTGAAAATGTACATATCATAACTTTAATCTTCTGGCCCTGTGAAATAATCATTACATTATTAAGGCTCGCACTATCTTAATAATAAGTTGCCTGCATTTTAAAATAAGTTATAATGATTTGAATTGGCTTTTTTTTTTTTGCTTTGATAAGTACTGGCAAGCATTTTGGTTTAATAAAAAATTCTTATCAACATTGTATTGTACCGATGTTGATATTTTTTAGTTAGTAATTTCTAAAAATACAAGACACTTGTTTTGCATAATTGTCTTTCTGTTATATGTTACAGTTGTTGTTCATGTTTTTATAAACCGGGAAGAAATGTTGTTATCCAAGTTGCAGGGATCATGCTTCATACTTATAAAAGATAATCAGAATCTGGTTGTTGTGCATAATATTCTGTGGTATCTTTATCAACTGTTTACTGGCTCAGCTCTGCTGTAAGTTAGCATAGCATATTTTTATCCCTGCACAGGTTTTTTGCACAATACTGTTAACTTCATCTCTGCACTGGTTTTTGCACTATACTTGTTAATTTTATCTCCGCACTGGTTCTTTTGCACATTCTTCTCAATTTGCTAATTTTATCCCTACTTGCTAATTTTACCCCTGCTCAGGTTTTTACACAGTACGTGTATAGTCTCTTAACTGCACGAGTTTCTACTCACCTAGGGGATTTTTTTTTTAATTTGTCTTGGGGTTAAAACATTATGTTGAGGAGGGGGATATTATTATTATTACTATTTCCTTAGGTCAATCTGTAAATTGTCTTATGTCATGTTTGTCTCGTAACCTGCTACTGGATGCTTTGAATTTCCCTCGGGATCAATAAAGTATCTATCTATCTATCTTATTTATGAAAGAAATTAAGAAATATACTATTTAGGAGAAAGAATTTCATGATATAACATAGTCGCACAATATATCTTGATATATGGCATCATCCTGTCTGTGTCTTGACACATGTCAAGTCACCAGATTCTGACCAAAACACGCCCCAAAATGTGCTGAAACAGAGCTCCATATTGACAGACCATGATCTTTCTCTCTGCAGCCTAATAACAGTAACAAAAGTATAATCTTTCAAACTTTACATCAGGGCCACTTATAATCAGACAACAAAATAAGCAGACACACAGCTGTTTCACAGTGAAGCGACACATGGTCGTAAACATACTTTTCACGCTGTTTTTACATCCAGAAAATCAAATGAGTGTACTTCCACAATGTAATGTTTCCCCTCTGTAAATCTCATTAGCTGAATCTGCTAGCTATGCATAAACACTGACACTGCTGTGTTTACCTTCTGCCTGCTCACAGCTATGTGCCAACAGGATGGAAAGAAACTGAAACAGTGCACGTGTTTCAGTAAATTTATTTCAGTTTTCCTTCCCTGCTGTATTTTCTTAGCAGTGACAAAAGAGAGAGGTATTTTTTGTTTACGAATAAGTAATTAAAAATACTAAAAATATTAGTAACTTTTTACTTTTTGAAATTCATGTTACAGATTACAGCATTAAAGCAACTGATGCTATTAAGGTTTTCTTTTTAACATGTTGCCCTCAAAACTTGTGACAGCCAACTCATGAAACAACCAGCCCTGGTCTCCCCCACTAAGATATAAATACTAATGTTGAAAGTAATGGCTCCTTTTGTAATCTGTATTTTTTAAAACCTTATAACAGTAACTGGAGTGTCACATAATTAAACCTCTGTTTAAATGTCTGTTTCAGCTGAATCTCAGTCCAAAGCCGGCCTCCTTTCTGCCCAAACAGAATGCCATCCCTGCGCAGAGTCCTGCGAAGGCGCTTGCACCCCCTGAAACTAGCACTAGTGGCCCTGGTCTTTGTCACATTCGTGTTCCTCATACAATGGGAAGTGGGAAGCCAAAACCAGCAGGAGGACCCCTGGCTGAAGGAGATGGTGGTGAAGCGAGATGCCATGCTGGGCATGGTGATGGGAGCTGTCAATAACTTCAGGGATGCCATACCAAAGATGCAGATTAAAGCCCCCATGCGTCAGCAGGACAGGGGGGACAGTGTGTCCTGTCTGCCGGGTCACTACACTGCCGCCGAGCTCAGGCCGGCTCTGGAGCGGCCCCCTCAGAACCCCCTGGCTCCCGGGGCAGCTGGGAAGCCTTTCTACACTGACTCACTGAGCCCCGAAGAGCAGAAGGAGAAGGATAAGGGTGAAGAGAAGCACTGTTTTAACCTTTACGCCAGTGACCACATCTCCCTGAGCAGGAACCTGGGACCAGACACACGACCACCAGAGTAAGACGATCTCTTTATCTTTGAAAAAGATGGGAGGCTGTTTTCCCAGATATAGGGCTTAGAAAATTGGCCTAAAACAGAATCTCTGATTTTTTTGGACATAACCTGATCACAAACGTATCTTTTTTTTCTCCTGCTAAAAATGAAAAGTCCAAATGGAAAAACAGACTCTCTGAAGTTATGCTTTCTATCAACAACATTTAGCAATAGCAGACTGGATTCCCCTTAAATGTAAGCTGTTATCTCGACTTTAATAGTACACTGTAGACCCTTCACAATACATTAAAGCAGGGATCACAAGAAAAGAGTGTCCCAAGGCTACTTCCATATACAAAGAATTTATTTTCTGTGATTTTAATGGCATATTTTACCGATCGTAGTAAAAGTTCATACGAAATGAGTTTGATAAAACATCAAGGAAGTTTATTGACATTTATGATTGAATAAAAGTAATATATCAAAAATATCCTTAAAATGGCTATTACATGCTTTTACTCCTTCAGTAACAATTAGGGTCCCCAGCCTCTTGCACTGTTATTTTGGGGGTCCTGAGGTGAAAAACAACTAGGACCCTCTGGTTTATATGTTCTTTAAGTCCCATGTAATTAGTATTTCTATGATTAAAAGAAGGACAAAGAAAGAAATGAGGAAAAACAGCAAGAAGTCTTCATTTAGCATGATCACTCTTCAAACTGCAACACCTCTCTATTTACGAAGATCTACAGCTTTTACATACATGCACAGAGCACACACAGACTCTGCATGAACTTGGTCCATTCTGAGCGAGTTTACTTAAGGAGAGATTTGCTGTTTTTGTTTACATCAAACACACAAATGGCACCAAGCTATGATGAAACGATGTTAACAAGTCTGTGTGGGCAACAACCTGTGATGTGTGTTTTTGGATGGTCTTTTAAAAACATGTCTGAAAGTGAGACATGACAATCATAACCACATTTATTATGAGCCAATCAGAGGATGTAGCCGGCAGGTGCTGCTACTGAGGAGTAAAGTACATCACACGAGTCAGTTCTTCAAACAAAGTCTTTCAGAAATCTGTCAAAAGAGAAGTAAGAATATATTTTTCAAGAGACTTGTATTCATTGTTCTGTGTTTTTTATATTTAATAGAGAAATGTTGTCCAGTCCTGATAAAACTGCCGCTATAGCAGGCAGCATCTATGCTGATCTTTGTATGAGCAGCCATTGTTTATAGGATTTTTGCAGTCGTCATGCTCGTAGTTCTCACCTCTTTCTCCTCAAAGAACCCTGATTGAGCAGTTTCTCTGTAGGCTGAGCTCAGTTTTTCCAGCTTGATGCTTTGTATGGTGGATCTGCTAGATTACAGACAATAAATCAGGCAGATCGATCTTCTAATGCAAGATTACATGAGCATTTCATCAATCCATCCATCATCTATACCACTTATCCCTTTTGGGTTCGGGGGGGCTGTGGCCTATCCCAGCTGACATTGGGTGAGAGGCGGGGTACACCCTGAACTAGTCACCAGTCGATCACAGGGCCACATAGAGAGACAAACAATCCTTCACACTCACACTATTTAGAGTCACCAGTTGACCTAACAAGCATGCTCTGTGGGAGGAAACAGGAGTGCCTATAGGAAACACACACAGGTACAGGGAGAACATGCAAATTTAACACAGAAAGACCCTGTCGTGAGGATTCAAACCAGCAATCTTTTCTGCTGTGAGGTACATGCACTCACTGGCAGTGCCATCATGCTTCCCTGAATAAGCAGTGTGAAAATAAGATATAAATGTTTGCCTACAAGGGTCACCAAATTAATTAATTAATTTCTTTTAAAACTCAACTTAAAAAAATACAGTTTATTGATAAAATCAATTTATCGCCCAGGCCTAACCAAATGATAGGCTGAAAAAACTATTAATGTAGTGATACATTTTTCAACCATGTTTCGAAATAAGGTCTTTGTTATTTTAGTGACTGATTGAATGAGAAAACTGTTAAGACCACATCATATTTAAGCATCCTGAAACTCATTAATAATTCAAGAGATTTTGAACCTTTAAACAAAGGTATACATTATAAAAACATGGCTGCTAATCCTTTTGTACATTTAGATAGTGTGCAGAGGTTTCCCTGTGGTTGTTGATAATTAAAAACAAAGACTTGGATACACAGATACATTAGAAACATAAGCATTGCCTCTGAATACAAACATCAAATAATGTAGGTTCAATACATGCCATATGATTACATGAATATGTAATGTCCACGATGTGATGGTTTCTGTTGACTGAAGCTGAACAAAAAAGATTGTCATCTTAAACCAAACTAAAACTTAATGGAGCAAAAAGACTAAACTGTCATTCAAACAGCTGAAAAGCTGCCACAATGAGCACTGGTTACACATGGGGACATCCCAGAGCAGAATAATTGAGTTTTAAACATCACTGATTGGTTAAACCCAAACACATTTATCATGTTTCTAATAATCGGCAGCTAAAACCACAGAGACAACTGTTCAGACTGTTTCAGCGTGCCTGCCCAGTCACTGTGGCCACTTCAGAACGAATCAGTTATATTTGGCTAACAACACAACAAGGAGGTCCAAGTGTTTGTCGGGACATAGACAGAGCCTGACACAGATACAAAACCTGTCCATGTCTTGACCATCTTACCACAGTGACCAACAAAGCTCCTCTCACTCTGATATTACAGGTTTGTCAAAGGCTGCCACACATGCCAGTGTCGCAGCTGAAATAGACACCTCACCGGGGAGAGTCAGCAGATGTAATAACTACGCTGTTGTGCCACTCAGGAACTGTTTGGGACAGTCACACCTTTGTGCTCTCTTTCTTTCCCCTGCAGATGCATTGAGCAAACTTTCAAGCGATGCCCCCCCTTGCCGACCACCAGCGTGATAATCGTGTTTCACAATGAGGCTTGGAGCACTCTGCTGAGGACCGTGTACAGCGTCCTGCACACATCCCCAGCCATTCTCCTCAAAGAGATCATCCTGGTGGATGACGCCAGTGTGGATGGTAAGAAAAAAAGAAAAATCAAGAGGGAGGCGGGGGCCTCTGGGTCTGTCTTGCTCTCCTTTTGGGTTCGATTTCATGCGGCGTGTTGGGTGGGCAGAGAGGAGCTCACTGTGCTCTGAAGTGGGTTATAACAGGAAGAGAGGGTCTGCTTGTGAATAGTTTCCAAAGAAGACTTAGCAGTGGTTGTGCTTATAAAATGAATCGGAGTCAGGTCTTGTAAATAGTTCTGATTTAAGGTGGGGGAGCAAACTGCTAGAATGCAGGGAATGCTTTCTATCTGACAATGAAAAAACAGACTTTTTCTGGCAGCCCACAGAAGGCAGTCTGCCATACATCTTAACTGATGAAAAGGCTTTATAAGGAGGAAAGGTTGTCAACTTTGCCCCATCTTTTTATACATCTTTAAGACTTTGTCACATGACTTTTAATCGTATTCAGTGTTGACTTTGCCGAAGAAAAATAAGACTAAAAAGGTTTAAAATTCTGGACAAATGCATGTTCACACTTTTTCAACCAGATAGGATGAGACTAAAATACTAGCTGTAGGCTGTCAGACATTTAACCTTCTCAGCTCTGAGGGTTGTTGCTGCCCCAGGTAGTAACTTTATTTACTCTTACTTGACACTTTAAAAGGTCCACCTGCTCAACTGGTTGTTAATCTGTTATGCCAGAGGTTAGAGGAGAACATCCAGAGTGGTTCCAGATAATAGAAAGGCAAGAGAAGCCATTTCTAACACACCTACTGTGAGCTAAGAAAATGAATCTGAGGCTACAGTTCACACAGGCTCACCAAAGTTTGATAATGTAAGATTTGAAAACTGTTTCCTGGTCGCAATATCTGCTGAAACATTCAAATGTTAGTATCAGAATCTGGGATTAACAACATGAAAGCATGGATTCATCCTGCCCTGTATCAATGGTTCAGGTTGGTGGTGGTGGTGAACTGGTTTTGGGATATTATATTGGCAAACTGTTAGCCCCTTAGCACCAACTGAGCATAGTCTGAACACCACAGCTTACCTGATTGTTGTTACTGACCATGATCATCTGTCATCCCATCTTCTTATAGCAACTTGCAACAGAATAATGCGTCGTGTCACAATGCTCAGATAATCTCAGAATGGTTTCTTGAATGTGAATATGAGTTTACTGTACAACAGTGGTCTCCACTAGCCTGACACAACAGATGGACTGTTCAATATATTTCACCAGTCCATCCAAGGAAAAAGCCTGTAGAAAGTGTTTGGGAAGGGGCAGACTCTTTCACAAGTATATCTGGCAAGTGATTGGACGATTGCTCCATCAATCACATTCATTATGGGCCAATTAAACTGATATATTCTGCAGGCGCTTCTGCCGCAGTCTAAAGAACTGAACGTAAACCACCTCATCAATTAAATTAACTCTCAGAAAAACATGTCAGAAGTGGAAAACATTCTTTCTATAGAAAAGTTTTAGTGTTGTTAATTGTTTTTCATATACAGTGTTAACAAACTTCAGTCCAGAACTGATTAAACTGTTACTGAAGCTTTTAGCATCTATTCTGATCTCTGTATGAAGAGTCACTTCCTGCTGTTGTCTTGCTTGTAGCCCCCACGTCTTCCTGTTTTGGAGGACTTTGATCACCTTTTTCTAAAGCTATACCCCAAAGAACCAGAAGTGCTCTGAGAGCACAAACTTCCGACAAGGCATGTGTGAGACTATTAGTGGAGATATTATCAAAAATGTGGAAAAATGCCGATCACAAAATGTGAACAAATCATTTAAAAAAAATGATTTGCATCCAGATTCGGATGACAACCAAAATCTATTCAGTTCTTCCTTGTGCCATGACAAACATGCCTTACAAGCTCATCAGAATCTGTGTGGAGCTTCTTGAGTTATCTTGCTCACTGATGGACAGACGGACGGACAAGTGCTGACAAAAGCATACCCACGTTGGCAGAGGTGATCAAGACAGTTATGAAGACAAAAGTCGGTCAAATGTGTACAATTAAGGTGTACCTTATAAACTGGCCTGTAAGTGCATATCTCTGGGACTACCTCACTGTTTGGAGTTTAACTTTTTTTTATTATCTTTGTGTATATGTGTCTATCTGTTGATCCATCTGCCCTTTTAGAAATGTATATCTACTACTATAACTACTATGAAACTCTGTATTTGACTAATTCTGTTAGTTTTAACAGAGCAAACATTCTAATTCATGTTATTGACTAAATTGTGTGGACTTTTATTGATTCAAACTGAACTTAAGATGTTTTTGAGTTTCTTTCAAGACAAAACTTTCACATTGATCAGATTTTTCTTAGATTTTTTTTTTTTCATCCAAATCTTCAAATTTGTGTTCCAGATGCTTTAAAGGACAACCTGGACGATTATTTGAAGCAGCTGCACATAGTCCGGGTCGTCCGCCAGCGAGAAAGAAAAGGACTCATCACAGCTCGCCTGCTGGGTGCCTCCGTGGCCACGGGTGACACCCTCACCTTCCTCGATGCCCATTGTGAGTCAACACAGCTGACGTTGCTCGTACTGTAATACCAGTTGCATGCAGGTCACACCCTTACTCACACCCACAGATTAGCAAGCTGATGTTTGCCTACGTATTAAGACTTTGTGCTGCTGCCAAAATTAGCCATTCCGGTTTATTGTGAAGAAATATGTAGAGATGCAGAGATGATGTGCAGCTCTGACGGCCCACAGTAGATGGAATGATTACTTACGATGGTTCCCTTCTGTACCTGTTCCTTTAGAACAGGTACAGAAGGGAACCATTGTTTTATTTTGGAGTGAGATTTGTTTGAAAGCTTTAATAATGAACACATACAAGTATGTTTTACTCAAATCACTCTACTTTAGAAATCGTATGGTTGAATAATATCAAAACAACTTTTGGATCTGACGCACCACACATTCCTGCTGCTCTCTTTGTCTTTAGTTGAGAAGTCTTTTAAACACACGCTCAAAGACTCAAAGAGTATATTGTATTTTTGTTTGTAAAGTAAAACAATGTGCAGTGATGACTGAAGAGAGTGAGAATGAGTTTTAAGGTTACAGTAGCTTTTTATATTGCATTAGTTATTATTTTGAATTGACATTTATTCTATGAAGTTTAAGTGAAAAAGTTTTAAACCTTCTTTTGTAAATCAGAATTCTTAAAATAAAGTTAGAATTCTGAAAAAGTCAGGATGTTGAAAATAATGTCAGGATTCTGAGAATAAAGTCAGAGTTCTGAGAATAAAGTCAAGAGTTATGAGAGAAAAGTCAGAATTCTGAGAAGGTCAGTATTCTGAGAATAAAGTAAGGATTCTGAGGATAAAGTCAGACTTTTGAGAAAAAAGTCTGAACTCTGAGAAAGTCAGACTTTTGAGTAAAATCAGGATACTGAAAGTAAAGTTAGAAATGTGAGAAAACTCATGACTTCGAAAATAATGTCAGAATTCTGAGAACAAATCAGGAATAAAATCAGAATTACGAGAACAATGTCAGGAATCTGAGAAAAAAAGTCAGTACTCTGAGAATAAAGCAAGGATTCTGAATTCAGGATATTCAGAATAAAGTCAGGATTCCAAGAATGAAGTCAGAATTTTGAAATATTTGTCAGTATACTGAGATGAGAGCCAAAAAAGCAAAACAAAATCAGAAATCCAACTTAAATCTGAGAATTCTGACTTGAATCTCAGAATTCAAACTTTTTAACCAACTTGGAAAAAAACAATTCAGCTGCAATTTTTTTTCAGAGGCCCTAATTCTCTTCCATAAAATGCTGTTTTTGTTGTTTGTTTTTTTTTAATTTCAGGTTTTGTTTGAGTGTTTTTTTTTTTTGTAACGTACAAAAGACATAATTTTGAGAGACAAACCAAAGACGGCTAGGAAAATTTGATATACTGTTTTTTTAAAGGTAATTTAAACACATTTAACTTTTGTTCATTTATGTTCCACTTTTTAATGCAAAATCAATACCAAAAAACTATTTGTAAAGCCTTGGCAGATAATATCAAGCCTTTTGCTCTACCCTGGCTTCATAGCCTTGATAAAGTGGCTTAATACGTTTTTTATCTGAATTTCAGAGGTTAAATATTTATTCCATGTTACTCAACCAGCTGCTCTTTGTCTCACACTCTCTCCTCATTATCTATTATCAGATAATCCAGATACAGATTATTGAAAAATAAGAGGAGGAAATTCACAAATTAAAACGATTCTGTCAAATGGATACATTTGTCTATGCCATCCATCACAAAAAAACAATAAAAATGTTGTTTAATCATTTCAGTGAGCTTTTATGTGGGATCCTCCACATCTAATTTATGGACATTTCTTCCTTAAAAATGCTCTCAATAGTTTCTGGTGTCTTATGTTGGTAATGTGCAAAGAAATAAATGATAAATACAGACTACACTGTCATTGATAAGATTAATCTAGGGTTGATGGATTTTACTTCTACTTAGAAAGTTAAGTTTTTGCCAGCATTTTTTGCATCTGTCCGTTCTTACGTCAGTCTGTCTGAGAGCAAGATAACTCAAAACGTTCTGGACGGATGTGGATGAAATTTCCAGGCAAAGTTGGTCATGACACAAGAAAGAAATGCTTAGATTTTGGAGATGGTCCAAATATAGATGCTGATCCAATACCTTTTTATATGACTTTGAGCGTATTAAGTAATTTATGAGCTAAAAACAATGTCTACATTCATAAATATGCCCTCACTTGTGTCAAATTGCCTCTGCCAACAATCTGACTTGTCCTCCTGAGTGAAGAATTTCTTATCTGTATTTAAATAGAACTAGTGAGTCTTATGGAGGCTTCTGTATCCTTCTGGTCTATAAAAACCATGAAGAGCCAAGAGGGACATAAAGTACTATGTAGTACTACTGGCTAAGGCTAAACGCGTTTTCGCTCAGAGCCAGCATGACTGAAACAGAGAAGGAGCACAGTGAGACGCGATTGTCACTGTCTCGCAAATTTGAGAGCCTAACACGAATGATTCAATGCAGTTTGTAGTTCGTGTAAAATAGCATATCTCTTCACCAGAAAGAAAATTGGCTACCGTAGAGTTCAGTGGTTGCGACGCACATTTTAAAAAGCGATGCGCTAGAGAGCAGTATTCGTTTGAACAAAAATACAGTTTCACCACTCGATGAGAGGACGAACTACACAGTGTGGCTTTAACATTATGAGATTAGGCTGTTTTCTTAATTTTGATGATATTTTCAGTGAATGTTGGTCATGGCACAAGAGAAAAGTCATTAGATTTTGAGGAGATCTGAATCTGGATGTGGAGATTTTTTAGTGATTTATTGCCATTACGTGATAGGGCAGTTTTTCTCATTTTGGGTCATAACTCAACTAAGACTGTTAGAAATGCTTTGGCAGAATTTTGTGTTTATCTAGTTTCTCTTTATTACTTTTTAACAACAGCTCATTGATGAGTTGAAAAGTTGGTGTTATGTCATTTGATGAACTTTCTCTTTGGCTGCCTTTAGCCTCAATGCTGTGTGTGTGTGTGTGTTTGAACAGGTGAATGCTTTCACGGATGGCTGGAGCCTCTCTTGGCCAGGATAGCAGAAAACTACACAGCAGTGGTGAGCCCTGACATAACCACCATTGATCTCAACACCTTTGAGTTCTCAAAGCCGTCACCATACGGGCAGAACCATAACCGGGGGAACTTTGACTGGGCCCTTTCTTTTGGCTGGGAGGTCCTACCAGATCATGAGAAACTGAGGAGAAAGGATGAAACATACCCTATTAAGTGAGTGTAAAAATAAAAGATCAAATGTATTAAATGTGGTTTCTTTGGGAATGTCACATTGAATGTAATTTCTCGACAGGACGCCTGCATTTGCTGGCGGCTTATTCTCCATCTCAAAAGAGTACTTCTACCGAATTGGAAGCTATGATGAGCAAATGGAGATCTGGGGTGGTGAGAACATTGAAATGTCATTCAGGGTAAGCTGTCTTTAAGCTTTCTGTTGGCTATGCTGCTGTTTAGTTTTTTTTTCATGAGGCTTTATGATCATTTAGGCTCCATAGGCGTGTCCTAGCTGTGTCATTATGCATCTGTTTGTGCTGCTTGGTGCAGGTGTGGCAGTGCGGCGGACAGCTGGAGATCCTCCCTTGTTCAATTGTTGGTCATGTTTTCCGCACCAAAAGCCCCCACAGCTTCCCCAAGGGGACACAAGTCATTGCTCGTAACCAGGTCCGACTTGCCGAGGTCTGGATGGACGACTACAAAGAGATCTTTTACAGGAGGAACCCACAGGCTGCGCAAATGGCAAAAGAAGTACGTATGAATGCACCATTAAAGTCCTCTGTTTCTATTCTGGGATTCTTTCAGATGCAGCAACTATATGTTTTACTTATACTGGTCATATTTAAGTGGCTTTGAAGACCCCTCATTAGCCTGAGCTCCACCCTTAAGACAAGTTTGAGCAACTCCACAGCCTGATCTGGAGTTATTTATCAAGGGAAAGCTCAGAACACTCTGGAAAAACTGTGTTCTGCTGATGTATTCATGATAAAAGTTTTCTGCAGAGCTAAACATTCTTCAAAATGCAGAATAGATAAGCCGTAAAAGGCTGAAAGCTGTTATCCAACAGGGGAAAAGAGCCCTAAAGGAAGTCAGAGCTGTAAATGACAGGCTCTCAGTGTTTCCCAACATGTGGTCCCAAAGGTGCCATAAACAGTTTCCCCTCAGGGTGATACCTCACAGAGCGGGGCCCAGCCCTCTGTCACTCAGCTTCAAACAGACACGCTGTCGTCAACAGCTTCAAGGAATCTGCTGTAGTAGCTGTCAGCATGTGCGAGTATCATTCGATGAAGTGACCCCATTGTTCAGGCAACTGCAGGGTCACATAAATGTGCTCCAGTTTAAAACAAACTCTGATAGAGTACTGGTCTGGACCTTATTTCTTTAACAATGTAGTCAATAGAGCACCAGAGCATTTCAGTTCTGATGTTAATCAGTCTTTTGACTGATGTTTATTTTAAACATGTAAAAAAAAAAGAAAATGTAAAAGAGTGTAAAAACAGCCCTTCTTCATAAATTAATAAGTACTAGAAGTGCTCAGAGAACACAAACCTTCAGCCAAGGCAATTATTGACATTTTTAGCCAAGTTATTATCGAAAATGTGGAAAACAGACCTATTTAGCAGCGTTAAGAAATCCTTTAAAAAAAATACTGGATCCACATCCAGATTGGGATCACCACCAAAATGTAACTACCTCTTCATGGTGTCATGACCACTTTTCCCTGAAAAGCTAATCAAAGTCTGAAAAGATGTTTTTGAGTTATTAGTGAAAATGGTGAAAATGCCCTGTCTCACAATTTTTACAAATTCTCTAAAAATAACCCTGGATCCAAATCCATTTTAAGATCACCACCAAATTTTTATCATTTCTTCCTTGTGCTGAAATCAACAATCCCTGAAAATATTCTCAAAATCTGTTCAGAATATTTTGAGTTAGCTTGCTCACAGATGGACGGACAAATGGACAAATGACGATGAAAACACAACTTCTTTGGCAGACTTAAGTGTTTAGCCTTTTTGTTCATACACCTTTACAATCAATCCGTCAATATTTATTTGTATAGAGCCAGTTCATAACTAATATTATCTCAGGACACTTTACAATAGAGGAGGCAGTAGCCATACCCTTCATTTTATAGATATACATACATGCATATATACATATATTGATGTTTACATATATAAAAATACATGCATACATACATAGATACATCCAAACCCAACAGTGATCCACCATGAGCACAGCACTGGGCCAACCTACAGTGCAGTGCATCTGGAGGCTTACGGTAACAGGGGCAAGTGGAACCAGACTCATGTTAACAAGCCATCCACCCAAGCTGTGTTAGGGGTGTGGGCTAATATTTCAAGACTGTTGAAAATATTGGACAACACCAGTGACATCATTGGTTACTGAGGAGGGCTTTTAAATCCAATTAGCTGCAGACACAATGTTTAAAATGTTGTATAAAATTATCTTCAGATCAACCTATGGACAAATAAGGAGCCTGAGTTGAGGCAGAACTTGAGGTTGTGTGAACGATAGCAACAGTACCTGGGGTAAAGTCATGTCAGTCATTCCCATAACTGTACACAGCTTTGAAAATGTTTAAAACTACCACGATTTTTAAAAAAAATGTCTCCCCCAAACAGTGAGAGGACTAACTATACTAACTCTTGAGAACAAAGCTGTTTTCTTTTCCAAGGCTGTAAATATCTTCATCGCTGTTGTAAATGTTGGAACATTACCATGTGTTGTGTATGTGAGGAGTGGTGTTTCTGCAGCCTGCCTCAAGTGGACACTCGAGGAACTGCTTTAATTTAGATTTCTGCATTGGCTTTATTTCCCAAACCCTCCAAGGTAGCTACTTGTAATTTTATTCGACTTATTCTCTATTTATTCTTATAAAACAGGATTTGTAAAGGTGCTTGAATTCTGTGAAAATGTTTGAATTTGCAGTTGATATTTCATGATTTAATTAGGGCTTGGATTTTGGATTAGACTCTTGGAAGTGCCTGAATTTGTAATTGTACAAAGAGTCTGTTTGGTCAAACTTGCTTATACGAGGTGTCAAGGTTTACTTACAGGGGACACATTTAGTAACATAAACACTATTTTGAGTTTTTAAAAAAAAAAAACAAATATTTAAGTAGTATAATTAATATGTTAGAAATTGAAATGCTCACATTAAGTTTCCATTTGTAAAATTCACAATTAACAAAGGCTGTAATGTGCTTGAAAAGCTTTGAAAAATGCACCATGAAATTGCTTAAAATGCTTGTACTTGACTTTTGTTAAGCTGTATAAACCCTGATAATGTTTATCAGTTATCTTCATTTTGCATCAAGGTATTCATTCATCCATCCATTATCTATTGCGCTTATCCATTTCGGGGTGGCGGAGGGGCTGGAGCCTATCCCAGCTGACATTGGGCAAAAGGCGGGGTATACCTCGACCCGGACTCAGGGCCACTCGCAGGGCCACATAGAGAAACGGACAACTATTCACGCTCACACTCAGAGCAATTTGGAGTCACAATTCAACCTAGTGAACCTAATATTCTTTTTGTCTGTGGGAGGAAGCTGGAGTGCCCGGAGAGAACCAATGCATGCACAGGGAGACTGCAGCCTTCACACAGAAAGGCCCTGACTGAACCGGGGATCGAACCAGCAACCTTCTTGCTGTGAGGCAGGTGCACTACCTAATGCGCCACCATACTGCCTCAAAATATTCATTAATCATGCAATTTTGATCTTAATCAAAAGATACATTCTTTTATTTGTAAATACGTTTTCAAAACACAGACCTTGTTGCTGATGTATTATTTTCTTTATATAAAAAAAATACTGATTTGTACTTTTAGGAAAATATTCTTTGATCATCAATGCTTTTCAAGTTGATTATGAAACAGTCTCAAATTGACATTAATGCCTTTCTATCACCAACAAAAGAAAATGTAATTGTCAGTTTGGTGACTTTTGCTGTTCAGTTTATTTTTTTGTCTGAAACCTCTGCTGCAGGGTAGGTGTCTGATCAAGTGACTTACAAAGAACAACAAAAAGTTCTTTTTACGCCTTTCATGGAGAAGACTGCCAATTGGTGATAAATTTGACTGTCTGTAGATAGAGGGGTGGGATATTTATAAGATAAAGGTGTACATGTATATGTACATGTCAACATAAGCAAAGGCTGCTTTATCCACAGGGGGCAGAATGAGTAACACAAACTCAAAGTTCCTCACAGGAGCTTTTATTTGATCTTAGTGAGTGTTGCTAAATGGTAGTGTAAGTGTCCGTCAATTAATTTTGGTCCAGAGCTATTTATTGCTCAAAAGAAAATAAACCATCCAGTTTTGTTAGCAATTATTTCAGTAATCTTTTAATACATAAATGTTACATTATATTTGCTGGTTCAAGATTTATTTGTACATATTTGAGACTAAAGACATTTCTATAAATCTAAAAAAAGCTGTAGGTAAATAATGTAAGTAATTATATTTTGCCATTCCTAGCCAGGATTGAAATTTTCCAATGGTTATCAGACTTTTTGTTGTGACTTGTAGCACAGACAGGCGTGGTGCCAGGAGGATTTATCCCCCGTGCCTTTGGTGAATCCCTTTTCTGCCAGAAACATCAGGGGGTTGATTTCTGTCTGTCTTTCTCTTTTCTTTCTCTCTTTCTTTGTCTCATCTTGTCAGAGGGTCGAATTATGGGGGATTTTTTCAGAATGAAATGTAGGGCAGATGTTTTTTCACCCTCAGGATTGTTTGTAATAACTTTTGTTTCTTATCTTTCCCCTTGCATATTGTCAGGTCAAATTTTTACTGTGATCAATGCTTTACACAGTAAAGTGACTTATAGCAAGCATGTTAGCATTCTGGCCTTGTCGTGTCATCAGTCATTCTTTTATCAAAGTAGCCTCTGGGACGCTAATGTCGAGTCTTAATGGATGCTGCCATACCACACGCACCGCCTCAACCAAACATTAGGTGAACCTACGCGCACAAGAAAAGGCTGTATTAAGGCGGGACTTCAGGCTGTCTGACCAACCCTCATGGACTTGTAGCAATGTCAATCATGTCCTTAACATAAAAACAGGCGCAGTATCAAAAAGTCACCCCCAGTAAGCGCACATAGATGTTTCATAGTTCTGGACTGAAGAAAAACTGTCCATTCCCAAACATGTAACCTCCAGAGTTAATTCAGACACTTGAGGACCTACAGTAGCAGTAAGGACAGCAGCTGGAGTATAATTGTTATCCATCAAAAGAAAGGAAACATGAATGAGATGCAGGAAAAGAATAGCAGAATTGAATAGCGGGTCCTACTTGCCGTCGCAGCAGTCGGACATGTTGTTGTGGTGGCTGTCACAGTGGAAGACATGGTCCATCACAGATGTAAGAAGAGAGAATTTCTTTGTCTGAAAAATTTGGGAAATATTTCAGCCAAATTAGAAGCCCAACTAAATTTCCAATTTTCTGAAAGTTCTACACTTTATTAACCTGACACACCAGAGGAACCATTCAATATATTTCACTAGTCCATCAGGGAAAGAGCCCATAGAAAGTGTTTGGGAATGGGCAGAACCTTTCAAACGAATATCCAGCAGGTGATTGGATGATGGCTTTGTCAGTCACATTCATTATGGGCCAATCAGATAATGTAGTAGGCTGTATAAAGATCAGAAAGTGAACCATTTTGTGAAGTACACTCTCTGCAAAACAAGTCAAAAGTGAAACGACAAATCCTTTCTAAAGAGAATTTTGTAGAGTTGATAATTGTTTTTCATTTAATAAAGAAATGTGGTCCAAATCTGATAAAACTGCTTCTGCAGCTGTTAGCTTCTATGCTAATCTCTGCACGATCAGTCACTTCCTGCCGTTGTCTTGCACCTCTTCATGCTCCAAAGGACACTGATTTGGCCATCCTGCTTCGGGCTGCTAACAATCATTGTAGATTTGAACTTGGTAAGATGGATCTGCATGATTACAGACATTAAATTAGGCTGGTCCATTTGCTCTGCAAGGTTCATTGTGGGCAGCAGCATTTAATTTAATCAAGGTGGTAATCCAGCATTGTGAGCTTGTAAAATAATCATTCAAAGAATTGGTTTCACCAGCCTGTAAATCTGGTGCCAATGACTTTGTCATCTGACTTTGCTTGTTCAGCTAATTGTGCACATGCCTCTTCAACAGCACGCTGCTAAATCAGCCTTTGTTTTAATTTTTCAGATTCAAGACAAATGATTGGTTTGATTTTCAAAAGAAAGCAGGATAAATACTGATTGTTTGTTAAAATCCCCTCTCACATAGGCACAAAAAGATCATTGATTTTAGAGGATAAACCACGTTGTCCACATGGGGACACCAAAATTGGCACAAAGTAAAAGTCCCTGACAGACACTTTAAAGCCCTCCATAAGTCATTTAATGATTCGCTGCATCATTCTTTCATACCCGTGGCATTATTTGCACCTGTGACTTGTACACTCAGATTAACCTGCCTGTTGTTGTGTTGTCAGAAAACCTATGGAGACATCTCCAAACGTATGGACCTCCGCGAACAGCTGCAGTGTAAGAGCTTCTCCTGGTATCTGAAAAACATTTATCCAGAAGTCTTCATGCCTGATCTCCACCCTCTCCACTTTGGCTCAGTAAGATCACACACCCCTCTCTCTCTCACACACACACTCTCTCCTCTCTCCAGACCTCCGAGCTCTGTCTAGCCACTGTGGGTTTCCACTTCAGATCTCCAGAGGCTCCTGAGCTTTTCCAATTTGACACCAGTGAAAGCACTCGAGAGACTGGTGTTGTTTGAACAGCTTGCACTGGATGTTAGTTTTTCATTTTGTTTCCTCTCACCGCTTTCCCCCTTCCCTTGTTTTTTTTTTCCTCCCTGTAGTTGAAAAATGTGGGCAGAGACTCCTGCCTGGATGCTGGAGAGAGCAACGAGGGGGGGAAACAGCTGATCATTTACCCATGTCACGGACTCGGAGGAAACCAGGTACTGTTGATCTCTGATGGACAAATATATAACTCAGTCTGGTCACAGTGGCTGATGTCTCATTGCTCCTGTTTCTTTGGCTGTAGTATTTTGAGTACTCCACACATTACGAGATCAGACACAACATTCAGAAGGAGCTGTGTTTGCACGGGGCGGAGGGGGCTGTGAAGCTGGAGAACTGCCAGTATAAAGGCAGGAACACCTTTGTGGGAACTGAGCAGAGATGGGAACTGAAGGTGAGTTTCTGTGCACTTGTGCATGATGAACATAGAGTATGTTTTGTTTCTCTACTGTGCAATAAAATTTATGAAACATAACAATTCAAAAGATAACTAAGAATTTTGGTGGTAATTCAAAACATTATTCTGGTGAAATTAAAATCCTATTGAGTCTTATTGTTGTTTGGAATGAATCAAATAAAGTCTTATAGGCGCCGTGTCCTGAAAAATCTTTTTTCTCTGCTTTGAATGTTTTAAAAGCAAAATCAAGGCCTACCTTTTTAGTCTGGCTTTTACCTGAATTACCTTTTAGTGTTTTTATTCTCATTACAGCACCCTTTTATTATTATTATTATTATTATTATTATTATTGTTAATATATATTTTCTTATTTTTTACCATATTTCAATTATTTTTATTCTATTTGATGATATTTTCATGGATCTTTAAATAAGTTTCAAAAGTTTTTACATTTTTGAATCTGTAAAAGTGTGACAGTGTGTCAGGGCCACTCTAACAAAAGTAAACCAGATATGATCCTTAAGTTTTCAGGGAGACTCAAGGTCGCTCATTTTAAAAAGAAAAAAACTCAAAATCTTTAAGTTTGAAAAGTCATACGTTCATGAAAAAACAAAGCGTAAAGTTTTGAGATAATGAACATTTTTTTCTTTTTTGCCTCAAATACAGTCATACCCAATGAAGCTCTATCGTGCTTGCATTTGGGATCCTGATCACATTATACTTGTTTCTTTGACTGAGTCATGAAGACATATTTGTGGTTTTAGCCCAAATCATCACATTATCATTAAAATCCAAAAGTCTAAGTGACATTATTTAAAGCAAGAGAAAAACAGCACATTGATTTGGAAGAACTAAAACATTCTGGGCAGACGTAAGAACTTTATTGTTTGTTGTAAAGTCAAAATTTAAGACTTCAACCACTTGACAATTTAGATTTTTTGTTTGTGAATCTTTTTTGAGGATCCTTTTGGGCAGGTCTTATACTGTAGTTGAGAGACAGTGGATTGACTCAGAAAGGGGGAGAGAGTGCAGGGAAGACATGCTACAATCGCACCAGTTTGGTAATCAAACCTGGGTCGGCCACACAAGGCAAGCATGTATATAAGCTACATGCATGGTTACTATGCACCCCGCCAAACCAGCACCTCAAATTTACAACTAAGTTAAACACCAGAGTTTGGTCTCACATAACTTCACATTCTCACAGTCACAATTGTTTTTCCTTTAAAAAGTGGACCCTTTGTTATTTTTTTTTATCAGTAATAGTGGCCCTTATGTGCTGTTGTAAAAAACGGATGGCGGATGGCCATAGCCTGGTGGCTTCGTCCTTACAAAGACAAACCGTATGTTTGTTGAGGCTCTCACCTCATGTGGGCAGACCATGTTTGATCCCAACTTGAGGACAGCTCCCAGCATGTCCGTCCCTGCTCTCTCATCCCCTTTCCAGCTCGATCCATCGTCTCTCTACACTGCCAATGGGAACAGAAAACCTCAAAATTGAATTTAAACAATGAAATAATGGAATAAAAAACAGTTGCTTAAAGTCAATCAGTCAATCAAACTTTATTTGTATAGCACTTTTCATACAAACTTTCGTAGCACAAAGTGCTTCACATAGAAATAAAGAAACAAAATAAATTAAAATAAATAAAAAATAGAAAATTGAATACAATGAAAAATACCACCCTCACAATCCACATACAGCACACGCCCTCACTTACACACACAAAGAAGAAAACCTAATAAGAGGACTGAGGAAATGCCATCTTTAATTAAAAATGAGGAAACACTGGAGCTAACACTAAAATAACAATAAAAAGAAATCCTGATAAGAAATTAGATTAAGATAAATAAATAAGCATACTATAGGAAAATAAATAGGTAAATAAAATGAAATTCTAAATAATAATATGGTAAAATGAGATGAAATGTACTGAGGTAAGATAGTGGAAAGAAAATCAGTGAACAGATAATAAAATTCCGAACACTAAATCTGAGCTAAAATTGAGAAATAAAACATATTGAGAGGGTTAAAATGAATGAATAAATAAGACTAAATAATAATAATAAATATAATCAGCTAAAAGCCAGACTAAAAAGGTAGGAATTGAGTTTGCTTTTAAAAATATGATTTAAAAAATGAAAATATATATATTATTTTTTAATAACTATAAGAAATAAAAACTGATTTTAACGTGAGACTGATTTTTAAGACTGAATTAAAAATCAAAGATGTTTGTTTTTTAAATGAATTTTTATATTCTTAATTACAGTCAGAAGTGTTTAGTGAGCACAAACCTCCACCATGGCATTTCCAACATACTGAAGTGGGGTATTGTCAAAAACTTGGAAAACTGCCTAAACTTGCACTGTTGACAAATCCTTGAAAAAAACTTCCTGTGACCACATCCAGGTTTGGATCACCATCAAAGTATAATCAGTACTCACTTGTGCTATGATCAACATTCCCTGAAAATGTCATTTAAGTCCACTCGAAACTTTTTGAGTTTGTTCTCAAACTAACAAACAGACAAACTAATACATGCCAGCAAAAACATGACCTCCTTTGCGGAGATCATAATAATTTATTGATTGTATAATAGCAAATGAAGTAAGCTCTGTAGGGCAGCTCCTTTCAGGGCATTGTTAACTTTTATTTCTTCTAACACAGAACAAGTTGCTGTACCTACCAGGACGTCACATGTGTCTGAGCGCCCGTCCGGAGTCTCCCTCTTTGACCCTCTGCAACCCCTCAGACAGATTCCAGCTCTGGACCTTCATCTGAACGAGTAAACCACCGCTTGTACTATGACATGAGTTTACCGTACTGTCTGCAGTAAACATGCAGCATTTTTTAGATTAATGACTCAAAGTTTAATTTATTTTTATAAGTAGAAGAACTGGCCTTCTTTCGCCAGGGAGTTTTGACTTTTGGGATAAACCACAGCGTGTGTCTGCTGGAAGGAGGCAGTGAAACACAGTCAGACTGAACTGAGAGACTGAAGCTGAAGACGTCTGTGGTGATAAGTGCCTCTTTTGTGTTCAGATATCTTCATCACCACAGACATGTCACAACCAGCACCAGCTGTCTGTGGGTATGGTACGCGATACAAGGATAGAGAAGATCATGTTTGGCTGAAAGAGGTTCAACTGAAATCACAAATCCTAAAATATTTGGCATCAGAGAGACTATAAAGAAAAAGCTGACATGAAAGAGTAAGATGCCTTAAAATATTTTCAAATCCTGTAAAAGCTCTGATTCATTACCGTCCAGTGCCTTACATGTATTTTCATCTTGGGGAGTTGAGTGGTGGAGGGAGGGGTGTTGGTGTTGATACAGGAAAACAAGAAAACATTGAGTCTGGATCACTTCAGCATAAAAGAAATTTGTCGTCGAAAACCTTAAATTCAATAAAGTAGGTTAAAATGTGAAATAAAGGATAATTTTCAGAACATTAAAACCAGGTGCCAAATTCAAAATGGCACGGAGACATTTTAAATGTTAAAGTGGAGATATTTCATAGTTTTTTAAGTATAAAAAGTATGCCTATTTTTAATTTGATGTTAGCAAAACCTTTCAAAAAAGTGTGACAGGGTCAACTGTAGATTCTGTTCAGTCTTCTTGTCAAAACATGTCGTGATTTCAGAAGAAGCATTTTCAGGCAATCCTTACTCCAGTAGGATTTCACCACTCTGTGATTCGCTTTCCTTACCCGGTCATAGCATTAACCTGTCATCTGTTAACATGACAAACTGTGAGAGGTTCTACTTAAGTAGATCATCCTAATTATTTTGATTGACATTGAACTCACAATCCATAAATACAAGTGAATTTATAGTTTTATCTGAATCACATGCAGTCTTGCTTGATCATAACACCCCTTAACAGTTTTACATTTTACAGATTTAGAAAAACAATAAATAAATCAAAACAAGTGAAAAAATAAAAATATAAATAACATAATGATTTATAATATAATATAAAACTTAAAATACAAATTGCTGCAGTCAGGCACAAACCTCTCATCACCAAAGTTGATACTTTAATTTAATTAATATTGCTACTTTTCAGGAATATGAACTAAATTAATAAATATTGTATTATCTTGGCTCCACTCACGTACAAGGAAGGTGACCAATAGCTGTACATTACAAAAATTGATAATCCTAAAAGTAATGAGAAGTGTTACGTTTTTGAGGGAGTGATGATGTTTTCTCTATGTCAGAATAAAACAACAAACCTTCAAACATTTACCACACATGACAAAACCTACTGAAAAGACCTTAAGTAATGTATCATGCTGTACTAACAGAGTTTTCTCTTCATTTTTATGTCAACACAATCTTTGGAAGCCAAAAGTCTAAATTTAATTTGCCCTTCACTACTACTCCGGTCTTTTGTTTGAAAAATCAGTATTCCTTCTTTTTTCATATTTTACACAATGTCCCAACTTTGTTGTATTTAAGGTAGTCAAAACACAGTCACTCCCGTATTGTTATATTCAGCTGAAGCTCAGTGGTTTCAGCTGGGTCAGGATCCATTTGTGGGTCGTGGAGCTGTATTTATTAAATCTCAAATGTTTACTCAAAAAAAGAAAGTGAGTCATTGATGTAAAGAAGCCTGAAAACATTGATAAATGTTATTTCACTTTGTTTCCCTCGAATAGAAGCACATTTTGGTGGTTTTCTCCAGATTTTGTTTCATTATCTTGTCTCGGGGTAAAGAAGCTGGTTTTCTGATTATCATGTTAGTTTCTCAAGATCTAAAGACAAACAACCAAAATGTACGCATCATGACGGGAATGCAGCTCCATGAAATGTATGTCGTGTTTGATTTGTTCCGTCATGGGTCAAAACTACAACAGTGTTCATCATGTGCGTCTCAGTGGTTGAAATTTTGCAGTGATTGGTGTCATTACCTCTGAGGGAGTAGGTGGTGGTTGGTCCTGAGGTGAAACCAACTGACCACCAAGAGGTTTAATGTTTGCTGTTTATTTTTTTTTCTTTGCTTGGACGTTGTTACTGTTATTTTGGAAGTTGTAATGAGTTGAACCCTTGGTAATATGTCTTTAAGAGTTAAGAAAGTAAGAATGACACCTCAGATGAAAACACAGCAGAAATACACCAGAGTTGCTATGAAACATGAAAAGATGAAGTTTGATGGATTCAAAGGGTTACAAAGTTCGTTTTATTCTCATCACACTAAGATTCAGGTTTATATGTGTATGGGGTCTAGAGGAGGGCTTGTTTTCCACAAGTAGGCAAAAAATGGTGCATCTTATCAGACCTGCCAACAGCATTCCAGCTTGGAGATAAATGCTGAGTTTCATGTCCATGAAAGTTTTTCCTGTTACTTCGACTTGGCATGAGGGATGTTAGCACATTCCTCTGTTGTGTAACAAACTTGAAATACAGCTTTTCTTTTTTCATCATCTAAATCCTTTTGCCACATTAAAAAAAATGCACATTACATGATGAGTGCCAAAGCACAGTGCACCAAAAAGTGCAATAAAATTATTTTATTAAAAAAAAATTAAATGTTCTAACCTCACTGCAGTAAATATTCTAACCACCTAAGTCTGATTCACAAGTTAGTTTATTTTGTATTTGAACTCTCTGGGACATGTTATTGATTATTTGCTGAATTGATCTTAGAAAAAAAAGTCACCCTTAGACCACTGTGTCCCAAAAGTGGCTGTGAAATTATTTTTCTGACTGCCATGATATTTTCACCAACTTGAGCCCTGTTTATCAATAAATAAATCCAGAATGGTGTTTTCTATTTTCAGGTCTTCGAATGGACTTAAGCCACAGCACTACTTTTTATAGCAGGAGCAACAACTATGGGTTAAGTGTCTTGCTCAAGGACACATCAACATGTGACAGCCAGAGCTTGGCTTTAACTCTCAACCTCCTGATTACTGGTAGACTGCACTACCAGACTGAGCCATCAATGCCACAAACCCCTTGACTCTTTCTTTACCGGGTTTTGTACATTGTGCCCCTGACATTTATATGCAAATAGATAAAAAATGATCATGGGCATGTCAAAGATTATTGGATCATTTCAGTGTCTTGTGCTTTGCCATCTTACCTGTATAAACCCCTGTTGGTCACTATGAGAACTGCATGCTTTTGCCATGGGTTACTTAAATGAGAAAGTGTTGTTATCAGCAGAAATAGTAAAAAATGACAAACTGGCCTGGCCTGGTCTGCAAGTCAAATACTTCAGACCTTACAGGCTTCATAGGCCATATTTAAAAATCACTGTTTTAATGGGTTTAAACGTGGCTGGTTTTGGCCTGAATTTGGCCAAAAACAGCGCTAGAACACCTTGTATAACACATGGTGTTTAAACACTAGAACTTTATAAATACTTTTGCCAAATTACATGTCATGTAGCCATAAATAGTCTTAAAAAAGGTGATCCCTTATAGTGACTAGTGGGACCTAAGGGTTAAAAGAGCCAAAAAAAATGATGCATTAATAACCCTGATGACTGGAGACTTTAATACATGACTGTGACATTAGACTGGCAGCTCAGACCTCTGTGTTGACATACATTAAGTTTGTTGTTTGACTTGTAAACAAAAGGCTTGAACTTAATGTGTCAAAGTCAAGGATCCTTGGTTACTCTGCTGTATTGACTCCCTGTATTGCTCCAAGCTTAATGTGATGGTGTCAATCAGAAGGTGAACTTCAATGTTAAGTCTTTGCACAAAGGAGCTCCGTTGTGTAAATGTCTGGTGCGGGCACTAGTGTCATAAGACAGCTGTTGAATATGTTTTATTACTTTAAATCAGAAGGTGTTAGAATGTTTCTTTAATAATAATGATAAATGCCTTGTTAACAGGCTGTATTTGTATTAAAAGCTCTGCATTTTAGGTGAATAAATTCTGAGGGTTAGCACTGGAAGTCACTCTGAGTAATTCCTCCAAATGACCTGCAGAGGGCGCTTTGCATCAAGAAATCACTAAGCTCGGAGTCGACTAACAATTCGAATTTCATTTATTTCAAAACCATGTTAAAAATGAAGCAACTGAAAATGAAGTTGGCCCTATCTACAGTTTGAAAAAACAACACATCATTGAAAAAAGTTTAGCATTTTGTGCAAAACATTTGCCTTTCACAGGATAGAAAATAAATAAATCAGGCACATGAAGCTTTACAACACAACCTGCAGGAAACATAAGACAGTTTTAAGATAGTGAATTAATTTACTCAATACAGACTTTTAGTAAAACCACAATAAATACACATTTCAATATATCATTCATAATAAATACTGGAAAATAAAAGATAACACAGGATCCTTAAGATGCAGTGTCTGTAGCCTTGCACCAAACATTTTGGCACCATTTCGCAGTAACATAGACCGTTGATGCCTCTGATTGCCTGACAGCAGTCTGTGAGCCTCTTTTAAACCATTGGGGTGGCATTAGAGGTCCGTGCAACACCACAGTCGCACACAACCAACAAAAATCCAGCAGTGACCTTTTCTGATTCCAAAATATGGCAGATATGAAAAAGCCTGAAGGATGGAAAACGTTTGTGTTCATGCAGAAGTGAGAGGTTGGGTAAAAAGCTCCACTGATGTCAAACTGTTTACTCGATTATTGCAGTCAGCCAGTTATTCAGCGTCAAATCCAATTTCCTTAAAAAAAAATTGTTTCAAAGGCTTATTTACAGATTTTTGGTAATCAGTTTGTCAATGTCTGGCTGTTACATATATTCTCGATTGCTCATACTTTGATGACAGAATCAGACTGTATATCCTCCTGGGGCCCAGAAAGAGTTTGAGAATTTCAGTAGCAGCTGGAAAAACATGTAACAGTGAAAGTGTCTTTGTAAGCACTTTTTGTTTGTGATTGCTTGTCTTTTGTGGCAACGTTAGGAAGTTTCAGAGTCATATTCATTACAAAGATCAGAAATATTCATATTCTTTGTCTTTGCATCAGACCAATATCATTCTCAGTCAACAAAAAAAAAAGATCATTAAACTATTTTTTCATTAAAAGGGCACAGTAAACATGAGAGCACAGTGCTGGGAAGCTAAAGACATACTCACTTCTTGGGAGGGGCGTGAAAGGGTAAAGTTCATGAGAATTTACACTGAAACAGCCTGTTCTGTGCAGGGCTGAAACAGAGGGCTTTATGTACATGGCAGAAGCCCATTGTTTTAGGAGAGTTGTAAATTATACTCTGGGGACATCTGGACCAGCGTAAAACTGTTGGGAAGGAGAATGATATGTAACGTCTAAGAATTGCTAACATTTATAGATTTATGTTGATAGTTTTAAACTTGTGGGGGTGTTTGTAATACTCAGCGGATACTATGGTTTCTTGTCAGGTTCAGGAATAACAGAATTAAAGGACTAAGAAAAATCACTTTTTTCTCTGACATTTGTACTCCAAATGTCAGAAAAGCTTGAGACAGGCAGTTGCAGACTTGAAGCCAAAATTATAGAATGCCAACATGTATTATCAAACATTGAAAAAATTTAACAAAATCCCAACAAATTGTAAGGTCACATATTTTACCTCTTTTTGATATATTTTATATTATTTTCTTGCCTAAGAATCCAGATGTAATTGTTCTTGGTGTACCTATAAAGCCAACTGTTTCAGCCCTGTTCACAACAGGCTGTTTTAATACAAGAAGTAGCAGTGTGCTCTAATGTTTACTGTAATTGTAGGGACAAACTGAGATATGTTCCCTTCACTGCAGCTGGTTGTAGACAGGATAGACACCTGGCTCAGGAGGTGTCCCCCATGCAAAGGAGTAAGCAAATCCCCCTTATGGCATCCCCACCAACAATCCTTTGCAGAATGTTTCCTGCCTTCGTTGAAGTCTTGTCACTGACTAATCATAGTTTTCATTAAAAAGTAGATTACTAGAGTACCAATGTCCACAATGGAGCACATCAGTAAAAAGAATACTAAAAGGGGGTTTAATTCAAAGAGTTTTGAATGCTTGGTCGGAGTCCTTTATCTGAAACATAAAAACTTTTTGCTTTACAAACAAAAAACTTCGCAGCTGCTGATTTCTCTTGCCTCCTTTGAAATGTGACTGCTGAGTTGGCAGTCGTTTTGAAAAGGCAGGACTCTTATTGTGATTGACAAAAGTCTACATATGAAAACTCCAAGGTGTCCTCTACATGGTTTGATAAGTTTTATCCTAATAACCTGAAAGGTTTTTGGAGCAAACTTTGAAGATTCGTGTGTGGGAAAGAGGGAAAGATTGTACTGCTGGATCCCAGGAGGTTATGTGTTGATTCCTGTTCTGAATCACATTTGTTAAGAATCTTTGATTGTCAACCTTGAGCATTTGTTTCCTCCGTGTACAATGAAACAAACTGAGTCATAATTGAGATTCAATGAACAATGAATGAAGAACAATATTAAGTACCTTGACAGTCAATCAAGGGAATCTCAGTGCACTTTCTTGAGGGTTTTCTTCAAAAGGAAGTGCTTATTAAAAATCCTCTAGCTATTGCACATCAATAAGAAATCAACATCATTACTGGACCAACACAAATAAACACCTTAGATATTAGAAAGTGGGTTGTAGCTCTAAAGAAATCCAATAATTAATTCAATTATGAAATACTGAGATAGTAAGGATCAATCATTTGTCTCCAGAATTTAATGAAGACTGGTTAATGCTGCCTTTTAAATAAGGCTAATTATGCTAATTTCATACATGTAGTGTCCAGTCATCTCTGTCTGAGATATGTCAAAGTGCAACACCATCAGTATCCCAGTGTTCATGATATGCTTAAAAAATATTCTTCATTTCTTGTGGCATCCACAGACTGTTCAAAATTGTAAAGAGTGAACAATAGAGAGATAAACCAAGCGAGGGACCATAATAAACCATTCTAGTTTTTTTGTTAAAACCAACTGCATGCCACTGGACCCCCACACTTAAGTGCAAAAGGCTGTGAAATGATCCTCTGACATTTTATGCTCTTTTATGACATTGCTTTACAAACATACAAATTAGAGTTCAGGCTTTTTCATGCTTTTCAAAACCAGAGAAAAGCATATTTTTGTGGCAAAAAAGAACAGAAAAGCACAGCATGTATACAACACATTTCCATACAAACAATGGCAATTTCCCCCTACATGTCACTGAGATTCCCAAAAACAGCATGCTTATTATAAAACATTTACAATATATAAGTATACATATGATTAGGAAACAATAAATTAGCTAACAATAAACCTTTTTGCACATTTGACACATACAGTCGACATAGAAAAGTTCCATCTACATTACAATATCGTCTTAAAACTAGAACTTTACATCTGAGATAACAAGATACATTGCACATCGTGACATAAGTGATGTTTGGAAATGGTTTTGATGTATTTTATGTTGCTGTTAAGTACACGCTGTAGTCAAGAAGTCTCCACATTTCCATGCTGAAGCTGATGATTATTCACACAGGGACCAACTTCCTTTCACATCATATCAAGCAATATGTTGTGCTGCTGGATTCAGGATTCTCATTTTGTAGGTAGGTTTTCTGACAGTTTGTAGCTTACCTTTCAGATTTGATCAATAACTAAAAATTCAATGCACCAACCATTCTGAGGAGACACCAGCCATATTTTCAGTTAAACACTTTTATAGCTGGGATAAAGGCAGACAGCTTTATTAAGAACTCCATTTCCTAGCTAAAAATTCTGATGGCTAGTAAACAGTAGGCAACTGGGAGCTGCAGGACGCTGACATCACTATTACTTATCAGAAATTCCTCTAAAGAAGGAAATACTTTTGTCATAGCGATACACCGTCTAATCTAACCCTTTCACCTTGTGAAAAGCACTATGAGGCTAACATTAAAATGAGCTTGCCTTTTTTTCCACGAATCAATCAATATTACCAGTCGCCAGCTAACATTTCGGTCAGCAAGGTATATTTCTTGTTTTCTATAACACTGTCAGATGCTGAACATGTAAATACTGATAATATATTGCATGTGTTTTGAATAATAAATAATAAAAATAATAATAATAAATAATAAATAATTAAAAACAGGCTTCAAATAACTTTATAACTTTATTTTGACTTTATATATAACAAAGCCAAAATACCATTAGCTAGCTAACAGTACAGTAAGCACGGATTTACTGTAAACCAGCTAAAATATCCATTAGCAAGGCTAACATTATAGAAACCAGCTGGATTTACTGTAAAGAAAATATTACTATTAGATAGCTTACATGATAGAAAAAAAAGCTGCATTTACCATAAATAAAGTGATAAAGTGTTATCAATATGACTACCTTATTTGAGTTTAAATTGCCAATTGAATTTGTCACTGGCTAGCATACAAGACAGTAAACCATCTAGATTTAACATAATCCAGCAAGAAATACCATTTGCTATCATACGTGCCTTAATTTATTTTTAATATGTTATTGAAACATAAAATATGGCCAGAGGGCATCAAGTTTTTTTTTTAGTCTCTGTTCAATATAGACAATTGTTACTGTCACAATATTTTATTTTTCCACATGGTGCAACTAAAAGCCGAGTCAGATGCCAAAACAGTACACTTGTTTACAATCCTGATCTAAGGTCGTAGGAAAATGACCCCTGTGTGAATACGGTCAATGGCTTCATACTAACATAAAATGTACTACAGTGGTGTCATTTGCTTTAACTTAAGGTCAGATAACGCTAAAAAGGCCATGATAATGTATCTTTGAAATGCCACTTGGTCAAACTCAAGTTAAGACATAATAATGAAAGAACACTTTGAAGGTGAGGCCCACTAAATGGCTGTGACCTCAGGGCAATGGTCTGGTAAAGGGAGGTTGTTAGTGTTGCTTACTAGTAAGGTCAGGTCAGAATGGCCATTAGTAATACTAGACTCTTGCTGTGGCTGATCAGCTGTCATACAGGAGCTGTGGCTGCTGTAGGAAGCCGGTGAGTTATTGTTCAGGTAGTTCTGAAACTGTGTCTGGGTCTGATTATCAGGCTGCTCCACAAATGTCACTTTGGACACCTTCTTCTCCGAATCCGTTGTATAGCAGGTCAGTGGTGTGGCTAAAGAACCGTTGGTCAAAGTGAAATGGTGGTTAGCATTAACATTAGTATACTGTTGTTCAGCCTGATTTGAGAAGTCTGTGTACTGCTCTGCAGACACTTTGAAAGGTCCTTGGGGCACGCTCCCGTGGGTCGTGCCAACCGGATCTTGGAATGCTAAAGCTTCTCCGTAAGGTTCGTTGGATTGGCTGGTTTGACTGTTAGAGACTGTGCTGGAGCTCTCGAGCTGGTAGTACTCTGCTGAGGAAGAGTTCATTAAATAATTGTTCCCGTTCATGTGGTTTTCATGCACCCCATCACTGTAGCAAAGCACAGAAGACAACGGGACCACCTCAGTATGAGTCACTGAATGGTTTGCCAAGTTCTCAGACTTCTCTTCTTCCTCCTCCTCTTCCTCCTCCTCGTCCTCAGAGTCGCTATTGGCTAAACTCTGGGTGCTGGAGTCAGATAGTGCACTGCAAATACTGCTGCTGTCTTCTTCGTCCTCGTCGTCTTCATTCTCCTCTTCCTCCTCCTCCTCCTCATCCTCTTCGTCTTCTTCATCTTCTTCGTCCTCCTCTTCATCCAGAGGCTCCTCCATGTCATCTGCCGTCTGCAGGTGCATTGCAGCTGTTTGAGGAACAGTGTCTGACAGAGGGTACTCCAACCGGTGCTGGGACTGGACTAGAGGGCTTCCAAGTTCGTTAGTGTCACCGTGGTAACCGTTTGTCGGGGATACCTGCTGCTGCTCACGACTTTTTTCAAGTTCCAGCTTCATTATGGTGTGCAAGAAATGGGTTCGTACACGGATGGGGTTAAACTCCACTCTGCCTGTTGAATTGCTGCAGCCCTCTTTGGTGCAGCCACAAGGGAAAGACATGCGGTCCACCTGGGGAACAGATAGCATTAGCTTTGTTATTCATCTTATGTTACATGAAATTCCTGCACAATCTTCCATGCAGCTTTTCTGAATAGTTTTTACACATAGAACACATGGTACATAGTTTGGGTTTGGCATTAAGGCGCTGACCTCATCACTCCTGACAGGTTTATTATTAAGATGACTTTAAGAAGGGATGAGACAGTACCTCAAAACCCCTGTTGGAGCCAACAGGTCGATGCTGGGGTGTTGGAGGGCTAAAAGCAAGTGTGCAGTACTGATGCAGGGCTAAGCTGGCAGAGGCAGAGCAGAGACATAAAAGCAGAAATCTTGCACCCTGACTGGTAGGATTTGTGTCAGGTGATTGTTTATTGATGACTGCCAGGTGTGAAATCAATGTAGCCCAAGTTGCAAGCCAGAACTAGCCTGTAGGAGTTATCTTGTACAAATATGACTGCTAGTATCTATAGCCTATTTTTTTATAATTGTTAGCAAGGAGAAGGTCATAGAGTATTCAGCAGCTGCCAAGATGCCTATAGGCTGTGGCTGATTGGTTACATTGGAGTGGGTAATTTATTACATGCTAAATGGGCTAGCTTGCTAACTGTGCTAACTTGTGTTACAAAGCTTTGGGTATTTGTCACTGTGCCTGAGCCTGCTGCCGAAGTTGCAAAGTCTTGAATGAAGGTAAATGCAGTGCTCTATGTAAATTGGATAGACATCATTCTAGGAAGACCGTAGAGGAGATACACAAATCCAACTGCATCAAAATGCCCAAGAATATGTCTACAGGTTGAGATGATGTAATACTCTGATTGTAGGAGCTTACAGGTGCAAAAAAAAGTGAATAAAAGGCAGCATTCTCCTTGTTAGTTTACTAGTAGATGACTTTCAAACTAAAACTACCCACAGACTACAGGTCTCACTATACAGAACTCCCTGCTGTGCTGGACATTTGCACTTGCACATCCCGAAAAACCCAAGTTTTACAAATCAAAAGGCAGATAAACAGGAGAGCAGAATGATTTTGGAGCACAAACCGTTTTTCTCTAATTATTCAAACATAAAACTAATGCTCCTCTTGATATTTGATTCAAGGAAAACACACTTTAATATTACAATTGTCACACTGTAATTGTAACATTCCACATATGTAACATTGCATGTTTGCTGTTGAGGTAAAAACTGAGCAAGAATAACAACCTTTTAAGCCATTATTGTGCTATGCCAGCTAGATATTTTTTGTTACTTAAAAATAATCTTAAACTTGCATTCAGTGGGAATTTCTGATTTAATTAATTCAATTTAAGTCAGACCATATTGTGAACATTGTAGTCAAGCAGTAGGATAAGCAGTGTGCCACAGAGGTGCCTAAACAAAAAAGCTTTCTGGTAGAGAAGGAATTTTTTAGAATTAGTCAGAGCTCCTGTAACTATGCAATGCAGCTTGATTTACCAAATTCAATGTCTGATTTCAGGCAGATCAATCTTGCAAAGCTCAAAGCTCGTACAATTTTTTCCTGTCAGAAAATGATGGAAATGGTGGCACTAACTACTAGTGAGGTTTAACAAATAGTGTCTGCAAGCCTCTGGGTGGCCCGTTATAAATGTGACAGACAAAGCATTCATTTCATCACCTTTTTCATTTTGTTTTTTAGGCCTTAACCTTCTGAATCACTTTCTATGGGATGTTTCCCAGATGGACTTGAGAGATACATCAGATGAATATGTTTAAAAGCTTATTTGGTGTGTCCGGCCTCCACAGCAAAAATGTACAGCCCAGCTTTCGTGTTGGTTCTCTCCTCTCAGCTGATTGCTATTACTGTAGCCAATATATTTACTATTTGCATGTACCAGAAACAACCCCACCTCAAAAATTCTTAACTATGGAAAAGGTACATATTGTTGCTTAAACTGTATAAAATAGAAAAAAACTACATGGCACTTACTTGGCACTTAATCCCAGCGATGCTGCAGGCACAGGTCTCTGGGTCACAGACGACCCTACAATCACAGCCGCAGTCCTCTCTGGACATCCTGATAGCCCGCAGCTCATGCTTCTCCTCCACGTCGATTTTTTTCACCCCAGAGGAGCGCAGCAGTGCCCGTCGCTTTTTAGTGGTGAGTGGCTGCAGGAAGAAGTACTCGTCGACTTCTGTGTTATCCAGATCGATGTCATCGTCAGAGATATCCTCTGCCGTGAGCGTGTTGGCCTCTTCAGACTCCACTGTACCATTCTTAGTCAGCTATAAGGACAGAAAAACAAGGGGAGTTCAAGACAAGATCAGTAATGCTGCATGATATTGGATTTTTGTGTGGTGGTGGCAGTACTTCAAAGCAAGCCTAAGTCAATACCAATATTTTTCTTTTTTTCATTGTAAAGAACATTAAGTCTCTCCTATCTTAGTGCGGCCAATGTCTTGTCCGTGTGTAATGGCAGAAATTTGAGATTTGTTGACTTATAACCTGTTAACTACTGATACCAATATTATACCAATAAATTCCAACATATCTTTATAAACAAATCTGTCCAACTAAGTTCCTTTTTAAATTTTTATACCTGAACTCTCCCCCAGCATTATTTTATTTACCTTGAGTTTGATTGAGTTGAGTTTCTCTTCCTTCAAGTGATCCCGTAGCATATCCCTGTGGATCCTCTCCTGCTCCAGGGCGAACTCACCCAAGGAGTACTGCCGGATCCAGCTGTGTCTGTTGGACATGCCCAGCGTGCTGCCTCCCTGACTCGGCACGCTGGTAAAGCCCTGCCGTCGGCTGAAGTAGTATACTGTCACTTTCTCAAAATGAACCCTCCTGGTGCGCAGGCGCTTCTCTCTCTTTAGGATTGAGTTGGCTGCAAAAGAAGATGTTCAAGTAAGAAACTGTCACTGATTTCAAAATGTTTCCACAGCTTATAAACTTGTCAGTCAATGTGTCAGCTATATAAAATTTTATAAATAATTTTTACAGTGCTTCATGTCAGTGTATATACATAGAATACAATAGAAAAAAGTTCCCCAGGAATGATGGCATTGTTTCTTGGTCTCCTTTCTATGAAGGTCATGAACTTGGGCTACAGCTGAGCAGAATGTAAACAACAAAAGACTAATACATTCCCTTAGCATAATTAAAAGACACATATATTTTCGGTTAATATAATTTTTCCCACTCTCAACACCAAACTCTCCATTTTTGCCAAGAGTACATAAAAAAAATCCTGTTTTACAAATTGCCTACTGCAGACTACTATCAAACGAAGCCTGTTGTGTATACTGCATAGTACATTTGGCAGAGGTATGACTACCAGCTGGCCAGTAATTGAGCATAGCGTCAGTTCTGGAACAGCACAGTCAAGACTGCTATCATGCCAGCATTTTATTGTTAAAAAGCTGTTTGAAAGCTAGCCCTTATGTAAGCTGCTCCAGCCTGCCTACTCTTCGTTGCTCCCACTGCAAGTTGCTTTGCAGACCTCCTCTACCCCAGCTCCTCCTTTATGCCATTTTCTGACTTAATCAATGTCATGTTGACATTGATGCTTGCTCTGGGCATATTTTGCTGCTTCCCTCCCTGCCTAATGTGTTCTTGTAGGTGCAAATAGGGCAAGACTGTGAGCTGTTCCTGCTTATTTGGAAGGGCAGGGAGGGCCTCAATCAGAGCCAGATTCAAATATCTGCTGATAAATCCTAACATAAATAAGTGCAATTAGCTCAATTTTAGAATAGAAATAAAGCTGAATTCAAAGAACTGCCCTGATGTCTTTTCTTGATAAAGAGGTCCTGCCTGAAATTAGCAGTATGCTAGACCCAGCTGAGCTGATCTCTGGTCTTGTACACAAAAATAACCAACAGTCGAACTACTGGCTACCACAGCTAAACTGCAGCATCCACTTAGGATCTGAAGAAATCCTGCAAGAAATGTTTATGTATTTTAGACTACCAGAACCCCAATTGCAAGCCATGTGTTTATTTGCTGGGTTTCTTCTTATTGTCTCTTTTTGTTAAAGGCTTGTTGATCTTGACTAAATGAACACTGGCCTGTCAAAAGAAGTTGTGATTTTTGTGGCTAAATCTGGAACACGGACTTCCTCAGGGTATTGTCCTCAACCGCCTGCTGTATGAGGACATCATTCTTGCCAGCTTTACAGCAAGCTTCTACATCTCTTAGCACAGCTTTGCAAGGGAAGGATTTCATCACATCTCCCTGCTTCCGCTTGGCATGCGAGTCCTCAGTGTGTCTTTTTAAGGAGAGCTCGACAGGAAGGAGGGGTGGAGAGGAGAGGAGGGCAACGGCGGAGCATAAATAATCCCTCTGCCGGGCCCAGAGAAGAAGAGCACTGGTTCATAGAGGCGGTGTTCCTAGCGTTCACCGCCTATCAGACAGACAGGACAAATAGAAACCATCTGGTTCCAGCAGCTCTCCACCACTGCACGCAGAAGGGTCAATGCATTTCATTAGAGAGACAGAGCTGTCAGACTTCCATTATCTACACACTGAGATGACTTACGTGACAAAACATTTCACTGATATGAACATCTTTGGAGGTACTAGCCATGGTATTTCTTAAAATTAACTACAAATATTCAGCAATGGATTAGTTAAGCATCACCAAATACTTAACTGATCATATATAAATTTAACAGTTATTTATTGGTAAATTTAAACACGGTTATAACGCATTACCAAATATTTATATGCCTCAATTAGGTTTATGGTTGCCTGTAACCATCAATGGCTGATTAACTTAGCTTGGTGGACCTGGGCAACATCTTTCAGGTGCCCCTTTATAAATATGCTGCCAACCTAACCCAACAGCAGTTACTACCCCCACAACCACAGAATCAGCAGCAAAGAACTGTAATGTACAGCCAATATCCAGGAGTAATCAAAAGGGCCAGGGCCAGGGCATAGACAACATAAGTTAGTTTTTTTGTGTGCATTAAAGGCATAAAAAAGAGGAGTTTTTTTATGAAAAATCCCTGGGGACAAACACCAAGACCCTGACGTTGAAGTCTGGGCTGTGCTGTAATGGGACCAATGATGTCTTGTCATTGCACATTCGTAGTGTTTGACATCATATTGTCGAGTCTTGACTGAATTACTTGCATGTTTTTATACAACATATCAAAAATGCTTTGTAGCAAATTTAAACCACAATATGACATAATTGGTAATCTCTTAAGCATAAAATATGTCCTTACATTTTCAAAGACAGAGAATTTCCTAATAATATAGATGACACCAATCCCATAATGGCGACCATTTGTTTGTCCTTGCAGTGAGAACACCTAGTTATGTGTGAAAGGCTGCTGGACAAGTGAGCATGCTGCTTCTGCTGCTGCTCTGTTTTTGTATCTCATTCATATTTTTTAACAACCACCATTATTCTCTGCCTGCTGTCCATTCTGTCACCAAAACTTCCTCCTCTAACTTTATCCCGAGTCCCCCATAAATAGATGTTTGAAAGTTAAAAAGGGATCAGCTGTTTCCTTCGTTCACCTTTAGTGTTACTTGTCTTCTGGAATGATGGAGTCTGGTCAATGAAAAAATCACTCCATGAGGTGTATTCACCACACAGCAACCAGTGTTTCTGTTTCACGGATAAATTTCACTTAATTGCGCGAACAAGGGAGTCTTTTTTGTAAACATTTTTCTCTCTCATTATGTGAAGTTTTTCCATGAAATGGAAACGTTGGTTTCTGTTTAGTATACACATCACATAATCTAACCTACCAAATGGGCCAGTCGATATACTTCTCTAGTACATCTACAAAAGAGCCCAAAGAAAGTGTTTGGGAATGGGCCAAAGCTTTCAAAAGCATACCTGGCAGGTGGTTGGATGATTGTTCCATCAATCACATTCATTACGGGCCAATCGGATAATGTAGTAGGTAAGCATAACTGCAGCAGTGTAAAGGGCAGAGCGTGCACTTAGTAAAACAAACTCTCCCCAAAACATGTCGGACGTGGAGCAAAATATTCTTTTTATAGAGAAGTTTGTTGTTTTGATATTTGGGAATGTTGATTTGGTTGTGCCACTTTGGGCCGTTCACAATCATTGTAGATTGGAGCATGGCAGGATAGACCTCTCTGATTACAGACATTGAATCAGGCTCACCCTCTGCACTGCAAGTTTACACATCACATGGAAAGCTACAATGGCATTAGCAAGACAGGCTTGACTATAGCAATATTAAACCTTATTGTTTTGTTCCCCTTACTACCCTGGGCCTTCTTCACATCTTGGGCCACTGGGTAATTGCCCCGATGGATAATCCAGGCTTATCGATCATTAATCACCTTTGAGTGAGACTACATTACACCCTACACTGATCACTGATATCCATCACATTTTGTGTTTTCTTCCCCCTTATATCAGTCATTATACCAACAGGACTGTAAATTTATCTATCTATAATCATTTTACCAAAGGGACCACAAACGCATCAAATTGTAAAGTTATGTTGCCTTCTTTTTTAAGCTAAATGAAGCTTAGCAGAAGCAAACAATGAAGACTGTTGGGTGTTTGTCACTCATGTTTTATAGATGATAAACTTATTGCTAAGCATCTATGGGTTTGTCTACTTCAACAGCGAGAAATACAAGAAATAAACGACATATCACAGGTAATTCTCAGTTTTGTGAGCTACAATCAGTAAGTGTTCCTTAACCCTTCACACACTCCTCCCTGTATTCAAACCTGACATCCTCTCACAAAAACAAACACATTACAGACAGATTTTTCCCTCTCTCTCTAACACAGCAGAGCAGGATGTAAAAGCACTTAGAACTTAATTGTTCCATCTCCCCGGCAAGGCAGTCAATCAGCGTACGAGCACATGTCACTTCACAGGAGAGAAGAGTCTTCACAGTGCACAGCTCCCACGTAGCTGCGAGCTACCAGCAGCTGCAGCTGACACAGAGGCCATTCTGAGCCTCCAGGGACGCAGCACCCTACTTATGTCACCCTACAGAGTGGGGGGGGGGGCTGTCACTCATCTGCATGTCCCAGTAAGGAGTGCATCATCAAAACACAGATTAAGAGATGATGATGCATTTGGAGACACATTTAAAAGACTCCTTTTGCTTACCTTATAGCAGGGGTCGGTAAATAGCTGCCCCTGGGCCAAACCGGGCCCGCTAGTAATCATTTCTGGCCCTCACAATGATATGGAAAATAACTTACATATTTATTTACTCATTTGTCTTAACAAAACCTTGATGATCAGTAACAGATGAACTCAAACGCCTCAGGCACAGCACTGCTGCAGACAGCTGACACCTCCTCCTGCTGCAAGAAATAGACTTTAATTTCTGCAGATTAAGGATGTTTTTTTAGTTAAGAGTCCAATCAGCGCACATCTGATTAACCAAAGTGCTGCTGTGGTGAGAGAGTTTTAAGGCAGACATGATGAGGGGCAAAAAACACAAATAAACCAAAAATGTGCTGCACAATGCTGGAGAAGTTGACAGGACTTTACTCAGACGAAGCATCAACAAAGTTTCCTCTGACCTCAGGCTTAGACGGCTCATCACTGCTCTGGTTCAGTCAGTTCCCTGAAATCTCCCCTTTTCCCAGGTCCATAACACAGAACCCAACGCTTACAGCAGTTAATATATATTTATCAGATATCAAACAGCGTAAAGACGTATGATTCATGATTTTTGTCTCTTACTCTGTGTGTAACGGAGACACCAAGTGTGGTACACCTTAGCGCTCTCTTACTCTCTCTGTGGTCGCTCTCTCTCTCTCCCAAATACATTTTTTAATACTTGTAGAGGCAAAATCAACTAAAACTCTTTGTTTTAGGAAAATTTTGGTAGCAATTTTTTGATAATCATCTCTATATGTTAACATCTGATTATGTTCTGGCCTGACATAAAGTGACTTTGAAAATCATGGCCCAAGGCCAAACTTAATTGCCGACCCCTGCCTTATAGTATTTACTGACGTAGCTGAATTATGTGCACATGAGGTCCAAACAAAAGTCCTTTATTTTTCACCTCTCCCATGTAGGTTATGTTTTTGCCTGTGCTTGTTTGCTTGTTTGCTTATTTACAGGATGACATAAAAAGTTATTAACAGAAGATACAATTTTGGGGATGATCCGAATGTGGATGTGGAGCTATGAATTTTTTAAAAGGATTTGTTAACATGCAACACAGGACAGTTTTCCATCATTTTGGGTTTTAACTCAATAACTTTTTTTTTTTGGATGACATTTATTGATCATGGCACAAGGAAGTAGTTCATACATTTTGTTGGTGATAAAGATCTGGATGTGGATCCAGGATTTTTCAAAGCATTTGTTAATAAAGCGTAATGGGGCAGTTTCCTCATTTTTGACAATAAATCATCCAACAGTGATGGAAGTACCACAGCAGAGGTTCATGTTCTCGGAGCACTCCTAGTCTACTGATAATACATTCACATTATTAATATAGTATTGTATGTAACCCCCTAAAAAGGATTTAAATGCAAATATATTGGATTACATCTCATCACTTATGCATGTTCACTAATATGACCTAACTCAAGAGACATCCATGGTTATACATTCTTTCAGTATGAATCAATGTGAAACCCAAAAGCAGTAGACCTCTTAAGGCACATTCATTAAGGCTTAATAAGATGGTTTTATGTGATCATGGCAAAAATCGTCCAACTACCAGTGTCCATTTAATTGAAAAAACATGTGAAGAAAAAATTTAAATCATTTTTCTCAATGACTAAAAAGAGTCAGCAAGCAAAAAATAGATCTTTGATAGAAAATCTGATTTATGTCTTCTTTTCCCTAACCAGACATGTTTAGACTAAAATGCTGTGTGGAAAATGTTGGATATTTTGAGGAGAAATTTATTTGATTCCACAGCAACTTAATATCTATCTATCTATCTATCTATCTATCTATCTATCTATCTATCTATCTATCTATCTATCGATATATATATATATATATATATATATATATATATATACATATATATATATGTATGTATGTATGTGTGTATATATATATATATATATATATATATATATATATATATATATATATATATATATATATATATATATATATATATATATATATATATATGTATATATATATGTGTATATATATATATATGTATGTGTATATATATATATGTATGTGTGTATATATATATATATATATATATATATATATATACACATATATACACACACACACACACACACACACACACACACACATATATATATATATACATACATATATAGGGAATTAACCTACTTGCGTCATTTCACAACAAGTACAAGTCTTTCATTTTAGCTACTGTATGTCAGTAATTTTATCAGTTAATTCAGAATTAATCAAAGCTTTAGTGCACAAACAGATGTAAAGCACAATGGTTTCCCTTTAGCTGTTTGCCTTACTTATTGGGTTGGAGTGATGACTAAAATGTAAGGCCTTTTTACTGACTTAAACTGGACACAAATATTTGAGTTTTCATTTGCTAAAGTTTGACCAAACATGGAATAAATGTGCATTAACTGATTCATATTTTCAAAGCCAGAGACTAAATCTGTTTAGTGTTGGACAAACTGTATTGGGTCTTTTCTTCATTGAAAATCTACAGTGCAAGAAAAAAGCAGGACCAGAAAAAAGTAAGACCACAGGACAATACATTTGCAGTAAAATCTTTAAGTTTGCCTTGTTTTGTAAACCAACACATTCTTTGTCATTAAAGCTTGTCTGGAGTGTCTTTTTTTCCATAAATGTAATTTAGTTTTTAAAGTAAAGACAGTTACAACCCTTCTTAAAAAAACATGAACATAACAATAAACTAAAAATTAAATAACAAAAATTACCTGCTACTGTATTTTATGTAGTTATTTTCTGTCATGGGATTTAAGTCTGAAAAAATAAGAATCTGATCTGTTTTGTAAGCACTGATATTTCCAATACTAGCAGATGGAAGGTTTTATGGTTTGGAAATATACTTTTAAAAAAGTATCAAAGTTCTGTTTTTTCACAACCTTAACAGTTCACATGTAGTTGGTGCAAATTGTTTAGCTTTTGCTTGTTTCAGTGTTGCCACCTGAATTGTGGACCTGTTAATACATACAATCACAGTTGCTCCCCCAGTTAGTTGCTGCTTCATACAACAGTCCAACGATCAGTCCATTTTGGATGAGGCCTGGTGTTAGTGTTATAAGAGTGACCTTAATAACTGGTGATCTTATGCCACATGTGTCAGCTATGTCTAAGATTAATTACTAAAAAGACACACCATTAGCATCAATTCATATGGTCACAAATTATACTCCAACACCCATCAGAGTGGTGAGAAAATATTCTAAACATTTGAAAGTATAATCAGCTGGATTTGCCAGATTTCATGTCTGTCATCAGGCAGACCAGTCTTGCAAAGCTTAAAGCTGTCACTGTTGTTTCCATTTAAAAAGAATGAGCAGGACTTTCAGCGTCCATTTAAAGAGGAAGAGGCAGCAGCTATGAGTGTGGGCCAGTTGTTCTGAGAGCTAAAAATAACTTTGAGCCTCTGAGTGGATCCTAATGAATGTGAATGAAAAAAACATTTGTTCAATCACCTTCCGCTTTTTCTTAAAAGGTTCTGCACTTACCAGTCACTTTCTACGGGATGTTTGCCAAATGGACTTAAAATCTGTACCATAAATATGAGACACAACCATCCATCATCTATACCGCTCATCCTTCTCAGGCTCAGGGGGCTGGAACCTATCCCAGCTGACATAATGCATAAGGCAGGGTACACACTGAGCCTGTCCCCAAACAATCACAGGGCCACATAGAGAGACAGACAACCATCTAGCTCACACTGATACCTTTGGGCCATTTAGAGCCGCCAATTACCCTAGCAAGCATGTTTTTTGGTCTTTGAACCCAGGGGGCCTGGAAATAACCCACATAGGGACAGGGAGATCATGCAAACTCCACATAGAAAGACCCAGGGTCAACACAGGGAGTCAAATCAGCAACCCTCTGCGCCACTGTGCCACCCATATGTACAACAGCGTCATGAGTTTTCATGTAGAGAAAGATGGTCTAAAAACTTAAATGAGTATGGAGGGATTATTTCTGAAAACTGAGAAAAACTTTCATTTAAAAAATCAACTACCTACGTATAGACATGCCTAAGTGTCATTGTAACAATCAACAATCTCTGTCCTTTGAATAATCAAATGTAACCAAACTTTGAAATCACTTCATTGACTCAATATTTATTTAACGGCCATCTCATTCAGTATGTGCTTCATTGCCAATATGTCATCCATTGCTAAATTATCAGCCATTAATTTGAGTTTTCATCCTTGATTTTTTAATTAAATTGTTGTTTAAAATTAACCTGACACACCAGATGGACGGAAGATAGGTTGCATAAGTAAGTGCTGTACAAATAAAGTTTTCACTATTATTTCAGATTGTATTATGTTCTCTTGGGGTCTTCCTTGCAGGTTTTGAGCTTATTCACATAAATCAATCAATCTTTTGTGTTCTTGTGGTTTCAAGAACCAAGGTTGGATTCTAGCTCAGATGTTTAACAAAGAAATCAGACTATTTTCTAGGTTTTCTACACTCACATTTTAACAATGGCTAAAACTTTAACTATCAAGCTTGACTATTATAGGAAATGAACACAAAACTAGTGGCTGGAAAAAAAACAGAGTTATTTACATCAATAAGGATAGAAAATGTGAATATTTTTATTGCAAGTAAAAAAAAAAAACACATTCCTTTGCTAGTAAAGAATTTCTCTTGGAAAGCTGCACATTTCCATGTACAGAGCGTAGAGTTACACAAACACAGCTTGAGACTGCACCACCTCATTCATCTGCCTGTGCCTGTGCACTGATGCTACTCCTAATGAGGCTGCCTGTGCATCCTTTCCTTTTATTACAGCAACCAGAGCCTCGCCTCGCTTCCTCTCCTTTCCTCTGCTCTTCTGTCCTCTCCAGCATACACACACACAAATATTCTGATTTTAAACATCCTGCAGTATCAAAATGGATTCATAAACTCCAACAATTTTGTTTTGTAACGTCAGTCTACAGATGGATAAAGTTAATGGAAAACACCATACAGTGAGTATAAAAAGCGTCCAAACAGCTTTCAAAAAACTCTTCATTAAAAACTGAAACTGATGAACCAAGAAAACTAATGTCGGATACCTCAGATTTACCTGGTTACTGACTACTACCAGCCATTTCTTCATATATAATGTATTTGTGAAACACAACCATTTCCAACTAAATACTGACTACTCACTGTAATTAAACCTTCGGTCATAAAGCCAAGGTTGGAAAGTAATTAACATTTACTAACAATATTGAAATTTATTGGCATCTTTTGTATTCTTGTACTTTTTTGAGTTGTTTTCATCATTACTTTACTTTCACTTGAGAAAATTCTATGCAGAGTATTTTTTGCTTTCCAAGATTTCACACAGTTTCTTCATTGAAAAAAAAGAAAGTTAAATAAATAAAAAGCTATAACAATCACAGCATTCAAAAGCTGGTGTTGTCACAATACCAAAATTTTAATAATGAAATCAATAACTAGTTTAGTATCATGATAATTGATAGTGAAATAATGTTTTGATACTCGACAGCTGTTGAGTTAAAACAGGAAGTCAGCAAAGGTTGGTCACATTTGGGTATGGATAATTTGTTAACAACATTAAACAAACAGTATATGTTAAAATTTGCCACCGGGGGCTCTCAATCAAAACAATAACAAACCATGAAAAGTCACCTCTGCCTGCCCTCACTGTTTACTCGCTGTTTCTAATTAAAGACTCTATTCAGAATGAGGGTAAATAAAAACATCCATGCAATACTTGAAAGTCAAAATATAGATTCAGAACATTATCTATAGGTTACAGATTAGTTCCAAAATTCCCACTGCATGTCCATGAGACAGCTTCTACTAACAGCTAGCACCTGAGAGCTAGGGAGGACAAAGATACTGGACATGTCTAGTTAGGCCATTCAGTCATGGGGTTTCAGGGAATGGAGTTACATGTTAGGGGGAGTTTCTGCAACAGAACCATCCAGTGATTGATGGAGGTCCATCACAATTAAGTAGCACAAAACATAAATGAGATACAGGGACATTTTGGTATTGGTTCAACTTTGCCTGACTCTACCCTGTTTGAGTACAGGGCACTTTGTTTTCCATTACAGTATATACTTTAACAGAACCACCTCACTCCAGGTAGGTGTCAAAGAGTGGCTGCACAAAACTGCCATGACATCCTAACAAAGACGGAAGGATAGGCACTGGAGCAGCTGGCGTACAGTTTGAGGCTTTTTTGTCACAGTTTTGTTCCAAAAACTGGAAACTGTGGACTGTGAAAAATAAGGATTTCATTGGGTTTGAAAACATCCAGATATACTTGAGGAAATTAAAGTTCTCAATTAAAACATATTAGGGTAGTTTTCAAGGTTTTGGAAAGTCTACATATTCTAATCTTTTGTTAAGATAATGTTGTGGGCTTTTGGCCTTTACTTGGTGGGTTGGGGCAGAGTATGGAGTCTGAAATGGGGCAAGAGAGCAGGTGAATACCGCAGTCAAGAAACAACCCTGGGACACCTTTACGCAGCAAACGCCTTCAAAACTGGAAGTGCACAGACATAATCCACTAGGCGAGGAGTCATTAACTACATTCATACAAGGGCTGCTTTTTTCTTGAAAGATTTGGGGTCCAGATTTCTAAAAATAAAAAAAATTATGTGAATCCAGCTAAAATATTATCTTTATTATTATATTTTTTTAACTGTAGGTATTTCTTTGCCTTTGAAACTGAGATCGTCCCCATCACCCACTGCTGTCAGCCATATGGGGCATTGAAATATTGTGGCTTCTTTCTGGAGCTGTTAAGTTTTCCATCACTGATTTTGACTTCAGTTTGCTTGTTCCCCTGATCAAATATTGGCTAACAGTGCCTGAGAGGTGGACTCAAACATTAAAAAACATAAAGTAATTCCTGATAGATTTGTTTCAATCTGGTGTTTGTGGGTGTTGCATTAGGGATTTAATGACAAATAAAGAGAGCACAACATTTCTTTCCCTAATATTCTGGGAACCATTGGGAATCTGTGGGGGGCCTGATGTGGTCCCAGAGTCACTGCACTAGGCTACCAGCACCCCTTTTATGTTGTATATTTAAGTGTATGCAAAGCTGTGATTAGGTTTTATAGATTTTAAAATTATAGAGAAAATGTCTTCTAAATGCTTCGACCTTTTGGTCAAATACAGTGGGTTTACATAAAACTAGGACTCTGGAGTAAACTGAATATATATTTGCTGATATCTCTGATATGTAATTCAATATTTAACAGATCAAATAGCCACTCTGTGATTATATCTGAGGGTAATGTTATTCTATAAAACAAATGCTATGTAAAGTAATATAACAATAATGTATAAAATATCATATATTCTAACAAATAATTAATTATCTTACTTTAGTTGGTACAGCAGTACATTTTAATTGGAAAAGTTTTTTACTTTTGCTCAAGTGGATTGGAATTTGATCAAAATAACTAAGTACCATTGTTTAGCACTTTTTTGTCCCTGTTTATGGCTACACTGTTCACCCATATATGTATATATGTATATATATATATATATATATATATATATATATATATACACACACACATATATATATATATATATATATATATATATATATATATATATATATATATATGTGTGTGTGTGTGTGTGTGTGTCTATATATATATATATATAAATATTCACTCAGATAGCTTAATTTCAAATATTTCAGGCCTTTTATTCTAAATCTATGTTCTTCTAAATCATAAAAACAATATTTTAAAATTCCAGCACCTTCAAGGATTTTTGGCCCCCTATGAACCCTGTCTCCTGTATATCCATGTCACCCTCTGTAGAGTGGTGCAGGGATAAAGGATTTTTGTAGTCCAGAATGGAAGTTAGCATTGAACTGGATAAGCAATATGTAGTAATGTAGTGAACAAAAAATAATTAAACGTTTGTTCTTTGTGACAATCCTGTTGAACAAACTTAACTTTCATGACTTTTTAAGCTTAAATGTCATTGGCAAAAGTTAAAAGCTATTATTAAGCTACAATGAATATACAACATTGACGGGAGAAGCAGCTACAATATGTTCAATGTCCAGCTGTAACGCTTAATTTGAGATTTTCATCTTAATCAAAGAACATGATTTAATTTGTCCTCATGGCTATGGTGTATGAATTACTGATTATTAAAAAAATAAACAGAAATGCATGATTTAGGGTCCTTGGCCATTTCTGTAGTCCTTGTTAACAGTTTGTTAGCAACCATCCTTTTAAAATAACAATAATGCTTTAAAATTCAAAAGCCGGGAGATGTCAGATTCATTTTATTACTATAAAATGTTAAAATTTTGTATGCATTGGCTTATTACAAACTTTATTCAAGGTATTTATCCGACAAGTATATTCTTAAAGCCTATATACTTTCAGCCTTGGGAAGCAGGATGTGCTAAATGCTAACTCACTTCCCCATTTTTGGACTAATTCCTACACCCCTATATTATCAACAAACATGTGCATGTTTGCTTTCTTTTATCATCATCCTGCACAGATTTAAGGCTACAAAACCAGACTCATTAAAACAAATCCTCTTTCAGTGCTTCAGCTTTGTTTGCCTGACATGTAATAATGACATTAGTCTTTCCATCAATAACCCACATTAGCCTCACGGTGCATGAATTTAAAAGACACGAGGCACTCACGGGTGAAAGGGCCCGAGGCGGAGGGGTTGACACTGTCACTGCTATCCCCGCTCTCACTGCAGGAGACCTCATCATCAGACTCCCGCAAGGAAGAGCATGGGGAGGAGGAGGCTTCCACCTCCTCAAATTTCCTCTTCAGTATTCCGCTCATGGCCCGCCGCATCTGCACCTGAAACAGACAGACAGCAGAGGAAGGGAGAGAGAGGGAGAGGGGCCACACATTATTTAATATCCAGTTTAGGGGCCTTCATAATCTTCAGTACACTCAATTAGCAGTGAGACCCAGACTCTCCTCCCCCTCACATACACACTAAATATCTAGCCGCTATCCCGGCTCCCAGGCGCTCCCTGGGCGATTGATCACCTTGGCACAAAGGAGCTGAGATGGAAGGAGAGAGCTGCTAATTACACACTACATCTGCCATACAGGAAGTTCAGTCCACTGTTTTTAGGTAAGAGGATTATAGGAAAAGAGAAAGTGGACCAAGATGTCCTGCACTGCTTCATAAAAAAAAATCAAAAATTTGATACAAAACATCCAGGGGATACAATCCATCAGCATCATGGAGAGAGCGAATGTCTGCTGTATTTTCTACACAGAATGCAGCACTTTGAGACAAACGTGTGACACTGCTGTGCAAACATGAGCATTTATACAGGTGCTCTACACAGATGCTGATGAGCACTTGCTTGTAGCTACTGAAGTGTAACAAAAAATCTGCACAACATGAAGTGGTTTATACGTATGTCACACATCTGCAACACCAGAGGAGAAAAGGTGCAAATGTTGTCAGCGGCATAATGAGTGACACCCTGTACGTCTGTAATGAGCTTCTGCTCAGTCGGATGCTTTGGAAACAAAAGGTAGAAATGCTTCAAGTGATTCCAGCTACAGTTGATACAGAGGAGAATCACAAAGCCTTACTATGACTGTGTCTAAGGGGGGCGATGAGGGTAGTGTAGGTTGATTGTTGATTCCAATCAGGGGAGTGTTTTAAAAAACAAAGAAGATTGAAAGTGTCAAAGAATTATTCATTTTAACAACATTTGGGTAGTATGTTTTCACAAATCGCAACTACAGTCAGAAAACACATGAAGAAAACACACAATGACACTAAGAAAAACAAACAAATAATAAAAATAACTAAAAACCTGAAAACATAAAGATAACAAAAAAACATAAGAAGATAAATGAACATAACATAAAGAAACAAAAAAGGTCATGTTCATTAATGCAGAAAAGAGCTCAAGTATGGTACAAAGAACAGCAAATTTACTAGAAGCTAGCAGCAAATATCAACCGATTTCCTTTCAGTTCAATGATAAAAATTCTTTTAGCAGCTTAAATTAACTTCTGTAAAGCCTTCGTCAAAAAACAGGTTTGGTGTTTTGGTGTAAAGCTTGATCAATGACACATAGAAAAACAAACAAATAATAAAAATGACTAAAAAACCTTAAAACATAAAGATAACAAAAAAAAACATAACAAGGTAAATGAACATAACATAAGAAAACAAAACAGGTCTAAAAGTACAAAAAGTCTGAAAGCACAGCAAACAAATGTGACAACAAAAAGAAAAAACAATAAAATATATGAAAACCCAACAGTCACCAACAACATTAAGGCAGAAAAGAGCTCAAGTGCAAAGACAAGGCAAATTTACTAGAAGCTAGCAGCAAATATCAACCGATTTCCTTTCAGTTCAATGATAAAAATTCTTTTAGCAGCTTAAATTAACTTCTGTAAAGCCCTAGTCAAAAAACAGGTTTGGTGTTTTGGTGTAAAGCTTGATCTTTTTTATGTCACTAAAAACATTTGTGTTTTAAGACCATGTAGATTTTAATTTCACCAACACTAAGTGAAATGCATTATTTGGCATTATAAGGCAAGTGACTGAATTATACACGAGACCACCTTCAAAAGTTGATCTAGCCACATGGACCATGCATGATCTCTTTGTATCTACACTTAAAAACTGAACCAGACTTTGAAATGAAGTGTACTTGGATCCATGCTCAGGTCCATAGGATGAATATACCCTCATATATTCGTGAGCAACATCACTTGGCTTTGTGAAACCTCTTCAGCAAAACAACTGGCTCATGGGGACTACATCAAGTCTGAAGTTTTGTCATTATTCAGGAGCTGCAGTCTTTGGAGGGCTCATCTGAAGACTAATGACGATAATAAAGAGCACTGAAGAGTTTCTTTTAAAGGCCTCTTTAAATTTCCCAGCCAACTAAGGATCTATCGACCCCTCCTTTCAGGTCAAACATGCACAGAGATTTATTACAAGTCAGTTAATGACAGAGTAATCCATTAATAAAGCAAGTACCTGGTTTCAACTCAAACTGCGACCAATACTTCTATTAGATGAACAAGAGTGTATGTATGTAAGTAAACTTTATCTATTCAGAACTTTTTAAACATACCATAACAAAGTGCACAATTACAGATAAAAATAGAAACAATAGTAAAGAAAAATTACACCAATGTAGCCATGGCAATAAAAACAAATGTGAAGCATAAAGTCAGATGGATGTCAGAAACTGTGGTCCAAATTCTTGATTTGTGGCAAAGCACAAGCATCTATACAGTGTAACCTGTAAATTATATATAACAAACTGACAAAGAGAGAAGCTAGATGGAAATCACAACCCCTGAGGATGCCATAGGAAGTGAACCTCTAGCCACATTTACCCTCCATTCTTCCTGACATTGTCTGCCATGTTTGTTTACAATAAAGTAAACAAGAGGCCCTGGTTGATGGTGAATGAGTCGGTTAGTATATGGTGTGCTGTGTATATCTCTCATTGGGGCACCAAACACTACAAGAACAAAACTGTTAAATCTGTCATTATTCGTCTATGTGGAGCCTTTCATAGTTTCAAATTGGTTAAGATTTTAAAAATCTATGTGTGTGCCAGACCTTAGGAGGAAATAAGTGGACTAGGGACTAAGCCCTGGGGAACTCCACATAGCAGAGAAGCAGAGGTAGAAGTGGACAAAAAAAGGGCCTTGACCCTTTAAATGTCCTGAAAAATATAAGTTAGGTTAGGTTGGTTATGGACGCTGGTCCTGATGTATCTTGGAAACAAAGAGTAAGAGTGGGATACAGCCGGTGACAAAAACAGGAAATCACTCCTTGTAGGTGACAAAGGCTGGGCTACCCATGAATTAAGACATAAGCCAAAGTCACACTGCTGTTTCAGGATGTAATATTTACGCCTATGTGATGCTCCCCACTTAACTCCATCTCCAGCAGTGGTAACAGAGGTGCATCAGAGGCAAAACAGAAAAGGCAGAACTCTGAACCAGTTGAGCCAAAAAGATGGGAAAGATGCAAAACAATGCATGATGTCAAAGACACGATGCTGATGCGACCCACACCTGTTAAAAAAAAAAAAAAAAAAAGGACAGAAAACTCAAAACTTCAAGTTAACTGTCTGCATTAGATTTCTGAGTTTTGGGTCAAAACTCAAAATTTTGGATTTGACAAAAAAAATACTTGGAATAAAGACAATCCCAGGCAGGATCTGAACCCAAACCAGTTGTAGCATATGTTATGTTATTTGCATACCACTGCACCAGTCTTGCACACCAAAATCTTTTGTCTTTATGCAAACCCTGTTTTCAGAACTTGGCCTGACCATGCCTGACCACACCTTACCTTAGACTAAATACCTCCGCTAAGGAGGTTATGTTTTTACAGGCATGTGCTTGTTTGTCTGTTTGTTTGTTTTGTCTGTTTGTCAGCAAGATTACGCAAAAACTCCTGGATGGATTTTGCTGAAATTTTCAGATGTTGGTAATGGCCCAACTTAAAAATGACCTGATTTTGGTGGTGATCCAGATAACCACCATCAGCGAACAATCGTTTTTACTCAATAACTGTCTAACTAATAATGATAACAACATGATTCTGAGTGCTAGTTGTGGGTTTTCATGGTCAATGAATCAATCATGATGGTAACTTTATCATGGAACTATTGTTTATAGATGTAATAGCAATATGTGAGCTACCTTGGTGGAGATTTGCGCTTCCCTGAGTGCTTTCTAGTTTCTAAGTTTTGCCAACTTAAGTTCAGAAATTAGACCAACTTACATAATAAAATTTAATGAGGATAGTTGACGTAACTCCTTTGATTAAGTTCATTACACAACAAAAAAAATGTTGTTTTGCTTACTGAAAAAAATATTTGATGCAAGCAATTTTAAATTTTATGATCACAATGCAGAAAATAAGAGACAAGGTGAGCCAGCCACATCTTGCTTATTTCGGCAGCACTGAGGGAGCACAAACATGATGTCTAACTGATGAGAATTTCTCTTGTGTTTGCCAGATCTGCACCACAACAAAAAGCACTACATTCAGCTCGCCCGCCACCCTTGTTTTGACGGCATTTCCCACTGCAGTCACTTTTTGAGTGCGTCACTCCTTTGAAGAGGTCAATAATACAGATGAAGCTCCCCCAGGTGCACACCCACCCACTTTGGTTCCACAATGCTGTAACCACACTGTGAACTGAGGGACTGATGACGCCAGTGTTACACCGTGGCAGAACTAATATGAATCTCACATTAATGATGGAACATCAGCACGGTACATATGCACCAATGCAGAGTGAAAAGGGCTGTAGCTTACAGTTCAGCCATGTTATCCAGTAAAACAAATGAGAGAGTACTGTACTTTTTTCTGCCGGTGTGTGTGCAGAATAAATGTTTTTAAATGGAGCACTTAGACATGCAGAGGCCGCTGCGTTAGAAGTGTTACAGACCACTTCAGTGTCAATTGAGGGCCCATTAACTCCCTTTGACTGATGATGCAATTAGACAAATAAACAAGAACAAGCTCATCAGTCAGCTACACGAAAACTAATCAGCTTTACACTGGAACTGGCTCCGCACTGGAACTGTCAAACAATGCTTTATTTTGATTACTGTGTTTTCCCCTTGAATTACATTCCTATTATTCCCCCATGTGTACAGATTATTATACTGCATGATTTATTTAACATAATTACTATTTATATAAACATACATGCTTGAAATGTAGTCCTTTAATGTGTTTGGCTGATGATCCATTTGTTTCGTGTTTTTGAGGCAGTAGCTGGAACGTCATGTCACATTTCAAAAATAAACCAAACAACACAGCAAGGATTGCTATGACTGGCAGCTTTTCCCTCTCTGCTTTCACTCCTGGAAACTGGAATGGGTAAAGACGGCATGCATCTTCACCCAGTCCCACTCTATCTATCTGCCAGAGCAGCTTGTGGGGGAGTTTCCATTCATAGACAGCCATAGTGTGTTTCATCTGTGCTCTGCTATCGAGTCATTACAGATGCAAATGCTGCCTGAGAGACGTGCTGCCAGAGAGAGAGAGAGAAAAAAGAGGTGCAGCCCAGAGAGGAAGAGCGCTGCCAGCCAAGAGGAGGGGGGTCATTGTTCCCAGGAGGCTGTGCTTGTTCAGTGCAGTGACATGGCACCAGCAGCATTTGGAGAAGCTCCAGAGTCAATAACTCTACCTACAACTGAGGAATGTGAGGCATCCTCCATCTGAGAGGAAGCAGAGAAGAGAGGGGAGCCTGTCAGGGGCAACCCCTGTCGCCAGATTTATTTTAGAAAGAATTAATTTGTTCATTTAAAGGTGACATATGTAAGAGTAAAAGCTAAGCATCTTTTAGATTACTGAGCTGGCTGACAAGAAAAAGACCAGTTTACCAGAGTTAATCGGATACAGTTATCAGTTATCAGTATCAACTGATGCTGGGATTTTTCCAAAGCATGGGAACTGACGTCAGGATAAGTATGTGCCTCTAAAACTGTAAAAATGAGGTATTGGCCAGTTAGTGATAATGCTTTAGATAGAAGTAGGCAATAGAATAACAGATTCTATGAACAATTTTGATACATTATTGACAGATAATTCAGAGCAGACTGGTACTAAAATACACAGAGACGCTTCTTGGCATAGGCGATTTCATCCAATTCTAGGGGCACAAGCTTTCAATAGGGGGCACCAAAGGCACCCCACATTAGTGATGAAGAAATGCTCAGGATAATGAAAGAGAAGTGTGTCTATTTTTTACATTATGTTATTTTATTTAATAATATATTCATCCATCCATTCATTATACAGTTTATTCCTTTCAGGGTTGTGGAGGCTGAAGCCAAACCCATCTGACATTAGGCGAGAGGTCACCGAACGAAGGGCCACATAGAAATTGGACAAACACTCACACTCACACCTAAGGGCAGTTTGGAATCAACAATCAACCTGCTGAACATGTTTTTGGTTTGTGGGTGGAAGCCGGAGAGCCTGGAGACAGCCCATGCATGCACATCGAGAACATGCAAACTCCAAACAGAAAGGCTCTGACCGACACAGGGTTCAAACCAGCAACCTCCTTGCTGTGAGGCACATGCACCTGCTTCACTTTCATGCCGACCCAGTAATTCATGGTATTAGGACCCTGGACATGTAACGGGCTCAGAGCTTGTTGCCTGCTCACTGTGCTGAAGGAGGGCAGGCAAGTTATCAGAAATGACTGACACTGGCATGCATAATTAAAATCAGGTTCATAGATTGGTGTAAAACCAGGAAACCCAAAGCCTTTGGGAGCTCGGCGACATCAAAGTAAAAGGGCAAAAGATGGGAAAAACACACAGGTAATATGCTGAATCAACCAGTCATTCATCTCTTATTTATTCATTTATGTTTTGCCCTATTATAGATGGATGATGGCTGTATCCTTTTCCCCTAATTTAGCTGATTAAAAGCTACAGATGACATCAGTAATGTTCACCCTATATTTAATATGGCCTGCTCTTACAATACCATTACCAGGACTAAAGGCTATGGGCCTCAGAGAGGCAAACCATGCTCAAGTCTGACCTGTGACTTCTTTTCTGCATGTCATTCCCCACTTACTCTTCCTTTATAAAAACAAACAAACACACATAAAAACAGTTTTGCTTTAGTTACGAGTACTGATGCTAGGATCAGGAAATGTGAGAATTTCCCGTAGGGCTGTTCAACAATTACTTATACCTCTATTACAATTATTTTGACTTTGAGATAGAATGATATTGATCATGATTATTAAAAACGAATACTCAATAGGTTTACATTAACTGCATTACATGGATTTGTTGAATTTTAACACTCTTAATACTTTTACATTATTAAGACTTTGTAACACAACCAATACAGAAAATAATCTGAAAAACTAAACATACCTTATGGAATTTATATAATGTATAACATTAGTTAATAAATAAAATAAAATAGAATACATGTTTGAAGAGGTGCTAAAGTACTCCTGTAGCCAAAATAAAACAACTAATACTGAAATATTTACCACACATGACATAACCAGTGTACAACATGGCATATGGCATATTAATTGTGTAATCGCGATTTGTTTTGTTTCCGTAATTGTGGGAAGCTGTGGTGATAATTCAAATTAAAACAAGAGTAATTGACCAACCCTAATTTTCAGTTCAGTTATAATGCTCTACTATCCAGTTACTGAAGCCCATACTTATGCCTGTATCCATACTGTATAACTCTGATACCAGTATCAGACTGTTGTTTTGATATTTTCAGACTAGTCTGACAGTCTTACCCCTTGAGCCCTTTTTAACCCCAGTGACTATCACTAAAACCACTTTATTCATTCTACTGCCATTGCAATACAGAAAGATAAAATCCTGTTAATTCCTCTGTAACTCTGTCTCTCAGTGGCAAAAAAAATTGCACACACACAAAAAATCACTGCTAGATATAGCATTTTTTTCATGTTTGCAGAAGCATTGTGGGAAGTGATTACCTTCATTGAACTGATAGAATATATCTAATGATTGACATATCTTTGACTGAAAGTCCGAGCATATAAAAACACTTTCATAAAAAAGAAAATAATTTATTTTTGCATAAACAAAGTGGCATTTTGTAAATAAACTGGTATTTAGAGAGTTAAAATTATGAAATTAAATTAATGTTTGCTATACATGATGGGGACAGGAGTTAATGACCAAAATATATATGTTTGTATATATACTACGTTTAACAGTTTGAAATGTATCAAATATCCTAAAAGGGATTTTAAAGTGAAAAAGTTAAGAGTTTAAGGAGGGCTGGAGGGTTAATGCAAAAGCACAGCAAAGCTGCTCTGTTTTTGTTTATTCCTCTGGAAATTCAGATTGATTCTGTGAGGATGTAAAATCTTCGCCAGCTCACACAACAATATGGTTCGGGTGCTAGCAACATGATGCATACCCCAACACACACAAGGGCAGTGACACCCACTAACAGCACTTCTGTCTGAGTCTGCGTCCCTCCCCTCTCTGATGTACGCCTCTGATACTACCTCTGGAGATGGAGCAAAGAGTGGGTCAACTCATTTCCCCAAATTCCCTCCCTGCAATGTTCAGAGTATAGGCTAAGCATCACAGGGGGAGCACTGTTTACTCCTGTAATGTACATAGGGTTCTCAGTTTTTACCATTTTTTGAGTATTTTATTAGCCTAAGATTAGTAGGATAAAGCCATTTTTACTTGCAGTTAGTTTAATTTTATATTATCTTCCTTGGAACATCCCTAACTAATACTCTCACATACAGGTGCTAGGTGTAGTGCTAACAGAACCTGCTAGCAAAAGCCATAATAACAAAAGTCAGTGGTTTTCTATTGATACCAAGTATATTTTTGCTAACTATTTTCATAGGGGAACTGTGTTAGCTCAGTCTGTAAGGATTTAGGTCGGGGACCAAGGGGTGACCAGTTCAAGTCACGACTGAACCATGTTTGGAAGTTGGTTTGGTAACTGGAGAGGTACCAGCTGACTTTCTGGGCACCGCCAAAGTGCCCTTGAGCAAGGCACTTAACCCCAAAACTGCTCAGTAGTGCTTTTTTGGGAGCAGCAAGCCATCACTCTGACATCTCTCCATTAATGCATGATTGTAGAACCTGCTTGTGTATGTGCATGTGTATTTCAGCCTGTTTTTGGGTAGTATGTTTTAACAACAGAGTGTCAAGAGTTGAATTTCCCCATGGGGGAAAAATAAAGGATGCCTGTCTTCCTTTTTTTCTTTTTTCCCTCTTTCCATTTCAATGTAGTAGTGACAGGGAATCAGATTTACTACCTTACCACTTCTCAAACTCTGCATGTAAAATGCATCTGCAAATGTCAAATTATATTCAACATAGTCCAATCTTGAACTATACTCCACTACTAAAATAAATAAACAGGTACAAATGCATGTTGTCAAACCAAACTCGATTTTGTGTATCTAAATCCAACAGCCAGCCTGGGGGCAAAATGAAGCCTTCCTACTCCCTCATCAGTCTGGTAAAACTTGAAAATGTATGTACTTGAAGAAAACCTGACCAAATTTGCTTTAACAACATTAAACATAAAACAATTTCCAAGAAAATAGGGCTATAAATGTCTGTAATCATTTTGGTGATCCCCTTGTTATATTAGAAATAAAAATTCAAGGATAATATACTTTTGGGAACATTAAATGCTCTGTTACTTGTTTAAAAAGGTTGTTGAAACTGTCTTTAACCTTTTTAAGATTAAGAATGGCTAACTGCATTTTAGTTTAAATACATAGAAATGTTGTTAAGGTTGTTTATGATAGTTATACATGTGAGTCTCTTTTAGGACCCAATAAATTCCAAGAAATGGCCCTCTGGCAATGAGTATAATTTTAACATGGCTCTATTGGTGATCAAAGTGTCTTATCCCTGATCTAAATTACTTCCAGGAGTGGCAAACTGGTAAAATCATGATGCCTCTTTGCAGCTGCAAAGCTATTCAAAAGTTAAAAATGTAAATTAGGTAATCATTTAAAAAAAACATTAGATTATAAGGTAGTTTTGAGTTGTTTTTTAATCATAAGCAGTTGTAGGTTTTAACCTCCATATTGCTACTTCTGTCATATTGTGAATGTAATGTTTTTGTTCCTTAAGGTGTACAAGCAAAAAGAAATACTTTAGACTCTGGGAAATATGCAACAGCAGTCGTCCTTCTAATTAACCAATTAACATTCAATAACTGGTTGGAAAACTGATGGTGAAAAGTAGTTGCAGTCCCACAATCTGCTTTCTCCTCTGGTTAGTTATGACAACACATAATGACATTGACTCATCAACTAATCCTCTAATAAATCAAATTAGCCTTGTAAAAGTTATCATGTTGATTAATAGCAGCTGCTTATCTCAAATCTTCCCTGCAAGAGAAATACATTTCATTCCCAAATCACATCAGTAGTTGGAAAACAGGACAGGAGAGGATATTTCCAGCTAGAATGACCTGTGCAATTTTATCCCCTTCCCTGCGAGGGTTCTAATTAGAAACCATTGTTGGAAACCTATTCGTATGCTTGGCCCTCAACTGATGCTGCACTGAGTCTTTGATACCAAAAATGGTTTCCATGGAGATTATAATGTACTCTCACAACCAGTGCTTTCCCATGAAACAGTGCTGTGTATATGGATTCTTTAGATTCGAGCGCAAATGTCAGGGTAAATCTGGTTTATTTCTCAGAAAACTGAGTTATTTTTATTGCATTTCCTGTCACATTTCAATTCATTAGAAGTTGATTTGCATTCCGTTATGGCAGCATGAAAAGTTAAATTCTTGTCCCTGGATGGGCATGACATCATGAGGCACAGGGCTGCGGGTAATCTAGGGTGAACCTCTTTCATCACGGCTAAATAAAAACCAGAGGTTGTTGCTCTTCTCCAACAGCTCTCTCTTTGTCTTCTCTGTTGCCTTACCACTAATCATGGCTGGGCAGCATGCACTATAACAGCACCAGGGAGGAAAGAAAAAAAATCCCAGGGAAAATAATAATGCAGCAAAAGGCAGCTTGGAAAGCCCCTCCCTGTGTTTGATTCCCTGTGCATAACTCTCTTTTTCTCTTCTTAATCAACAGCGCTCGCACACAATTATTTTTCACCTCGTCATTCATGAGGTTTCCCACAATCACCGTAAAACTGATGTGACAACACTAGGCTCCAAACACTCATGCCAAGTGATGCCAACAAGCCCATGGCATCTGGAAGAAGTCATGACACATCAGTCCTGCAACGTCCACATTACACTCCTCTGTGTGTGTTTATGTGTGTGTTTGTGTGGGGGTGTGTGTGCGTGTGTGTGTGTGTGTGCCGGCCCTAACAGGAACAACTGACCTGTATCCACTGGCAGCCTGTGACTCCTTTCACCTCTTCTCAAAGCAGCAGCACAGCCACACAGGACAATAAAATGTGGCTTTTCAAAAGAGAAAAAGGTGAAACATGCTGAATGGAGAGGTTCCTCAGTTGGTGGTGGTCCGCTGACTTACAGCGACCCCTGAGCTTCATGGGAAAAGGAGGAAAAAAAGGTGCAGGAGTGTGTGAGAGAAGCTTGTAATTTTCCAGCTCTGGCTGCTACATATGCTTTGCTTTTATTGTTGCAAGTCGGCAGTCTTTCTCACTTAAACCCCCCTGCCTGTCACTGTGCGCTCTCTCTCTCTATCTTTCTTTCTCTCTCGCTCTCTCTCTGGCCACACAAAGGCTCATTAGCTGCAGCCGGCTGAAAGGCAGGAGCCTGACTGGAGCAGAGAGCGAAGCAGAGCAGAGGCAGCCTGTGAGATCACATGGGTGGGATGTCTGAGAGAGAGAGAGAGAGAGAGAGAGAGAGAGAGAGAAAGAGAGAGAGAGAGTCAGGCGTGCCTCTGCTCCTGCTGTCTGCAGATATTTTTACCAACATGAGCAGAGGAGGGGAAGGGGGGCAAGAGGAGGAGGAAGAGGAGGAGGCAGAGGTATGTATGGGGGTCGAGGAAGGAGGGAGAAACACAGAATGTTGGAAACATGGGGGGGAGGTCTATGAGAATCAGGGCAGTGGGAAAAAAACGGGGAGTGTGGCTGTAACAGTGAGGGAGAGGTGGGGTGAGGGTGAAAGTAAAAGATAGAAAATGGTACAGGAAGGACAAAGTAATGCCAAGACCAACAATAACGTAATTATGATCCACCTAGAAGACATGCATCCATCTATCTTTTTTTACTTTTATGCTTTTGTGAGCTGATTTCCTGACATCTTTAGAAAAAGACTCAATTAACTCTGTGTCATAAATAAAAAACGCACAATGTCGTCAGGGGATATGCCATCACCCCATAAAGGGGATACTCCATGAGCCAAGTGCTTGTCCAGCTCACAGCAAAATCCAGTGAAAGGAACATGCCTTGGCACGTCTGCCACAATAAACATTAGAGCACAGCACTGTTACGGTTTTCCACTAAAACAGCCTGTTCTGAGCAGGGCTCAAACAATGGAGTTTATGGACATACCAAGGTAAAAGATGCTATGTCTGAGTGGATTTTAGGCAACCAGTGTTAGAATAGTGTATACTTGCTGATAAGAAGTTCAAGAGGCCATAGTTTTCCTTAAATTAGGTTCTTATATCAATTTTGGGTGACTGTTAGGGTATGTTCACAATTGCTAATGTTCAAAAGCACCTTCTAGTTTTTATATGCAGAGGACCCCTGATAGTGAGATGCTCTGTTAGAGCTCCTGCCTCTTAAAGGCTGCCTACCCCAAGTGATGATTGATTTACAAGTCAGCTCTGTGATTTTAGAGTAATGCAAGTATGACGTAGGTTTTTTTGGAAGTTCTCGCACTGGTTCTCCCAACTATAAGCCCATGGGATATTTTTCTGTGTTGTTTTCTCTGTAGCGAACAAAATTCATGGCACTTAAGAATTTTGTCCATCATGATAATTTTATTATAAAACATTAATGATTTTTTTAAGCTCAAACATGATCATCCAGAGTAAAAAGCTATCATCAAGCTGTTATGGAACAACATAGCAGATAGACTTAAAGGCAACTACCACACTTAAAATGTATAAGGACACATTGTAACCTCTTGTTAGAGAACTTCCTCTCGATTGAATGACATGATTAAGTTTGTCCAGTGGCTGTGGCTATAGTGTATGTTTTACTGTTTATTAAAAACACTCAGTAATGATTGCATTAGTCTCCCTAATCATATTTGTAGTCCTTCTTCACAGTTCGCTAGCAACTATCCTTTTAAGAATACGCTGTTGCTTCAACATTTAAGAGCAGGGTACTATCAGTTGCATTTTATGTTGCAAAATGAACATTTGAATCAGTCAAAGTCTGGATTTAAATCCTGTCAAATAAATTTGAGATTTGGTCGATTTAAAGGGCTGACTGTCCAAAAGCTTCATCTAAAGCAAATCTGTGGGAAAAGTTAGAAACTACGTGGATCTCAATAACATGAGAGACTGTTGAAAAATCCATACAAATAACACCAACAAGAGTGCAAACTGTTATCAAGGCCATAGGAGGTCATACAAAATATAGCATTTTTTCAATGTGTAAAAAGGACCTTTTTGTTAATTTGTTAAGCAATATGTATAATACACACACACACACACACACACACACACACGCACACACAGCCCTATATACACACATACTCTTACGCATTTTTATATATATATATATATATGTGTGTGTGTGTGTATATGTATATATATATGTATATATATACACACACATATGTATATACATGTATATACATATACAGTGCTCAGCATAAATGAGTACACCCCTTCAGATCTGTCAGAAAACCTTTAGTTTCCTTTCAAAATCAACATTTTCTATGGCATACTATACCACAAAATACTCCTCCAAATGTGGGCCATTGTTTGCAAACAATATTTTTTTAAGTTGCACACAAAAAAGTACTTTTTCTCAGTTTAAGATCAGGATGCAAAAATGAGTACACCCCAATCAAAAGGGTCGGAGCAAAGCTAAATTTTAGTTATCATATTACCCTTATTTTTATTTTGGTAAAAAAATGTTATGTTAAACTCAGCTTTGTCAAAACTTTGGAAATTGTTCTTTTGTTCATTTAAATATTGAGTAATATATTACTTTTAATAGGGGGTGTACTCATTTATGCTGGGCACTGTATGTTTATAGAGATAGACAGATAGATAGATAGATAGATAGATAGATAGATAGATAGATAGATAGATAGATAGATAGATAGATAGATAGATAGATAAGTAAACATTATGGATTATTACACCTGATTCCAGTTTTGTTTAAATTTTTGCATTGATAAGCATAAACTAATCAGTTCAGAGGAGGAAATATCAACTTGTCCAACCTCACCCATAGGAAATAAGATTTGTCAGCACTGCCGTGAATGCATGAGTGAATGTGCTCCCAACACTTCCTCTGCCAGGAAGTTCTGCAGCACAGTCAGTCGGTCATAATTGTGCAGTCAGAGTGCCATTATATCATTCTTACACCCACTGGACCGAATAACAACATAAAAGGTCCTTCAGTACCTGGTACAGGAGAGTTTTAAGCTGCACAGATCTTTAATTAGCAGTCCAAACAGCTTTACGGTATTAACTTACACAAACATGTCCTAATTAGAACAAACACAGCATGTAAATTTCACAAATTTAGCACTCAGTTTTTTATGGCTAAGATCTACAAAGTTGGGGTCAGATGGGTAGTCTACAGCAGGAGCTTCCCCCACCAAACTTATCAAAATTTATTCTTGGTTAAATGGAGGAGTGAAACTTTTCAACATATCTTTGGTGGCTTGAGTGCAAACCAACAATTACAAAATAAACCAAATAAAAGAAAGACAAAAAGGTTAACAACAGATAAAAAAAAAATAAAAACACAACAGAAAGAAAGAAAATACAACAAAAATTTAAATTCAGAAAAACAAAAATGCTGCAATGAATTCAAAATGAACAAGGAAAATCAAACTTAAGACAAAATAGAAAAATGACAAAATGTGTATTTTTTCTCATGTTTTGTATTTCTCATGTGAGCATTTTCAACATGTTGTGATTTTATTTGTAAATGCATTCTTAATTGCTGTGAGGGCTATTTGCCATTGAGTTTATATTTTTTGCTGTGTTTTATATTTGTTGTGTTTATTTATTGTTGTGTTATATTTGTTGCTGCATTTTTTTACTTGTTTGTATCTTCTATTTCTTGTGCTTTTTAATTTGCAATTATGTTTATCATTGGCTGTGACTTAACGTTGTCTTAGTTTGTATTTGTTGTTGTGTCGCATTCTTTGAAGATTCTTAAACTGCTGCTCTTGTTTCTTTTTAATGTTGTAGTATTTTTGTAACTCAGAATTTATTTTGTGTTTTTTTTTGTCTGTTTTTGCTGTTGTCCATATTTCATGACATATCTCATTTTTGTTTATTTGTTTTTTGTTTTCTTGCTGCATTTTATTTGATATTGTGTATCTTGTTTTTTATTTTTTGTTACATTTTTTGTTGAAGCAATATCTGTTCATTGTTTGTTTTGGGGTTTTTTTTACATTTTGTTGCCTTTAAAATTTCTTTGTTTATTAAATTGTTGTAGCATTCAGTGTATGCAGTTTTATATTCATTCTATTATGTTTCACTTCTGTTTTTTTATTTTTTGTTGTAGTATCTTATGTTATTGGTATGTTTATTTGTTGTATTTTTATTTATTTTTATTAGATGGTAGCATTTTTTATTATGCTCTTTATTTCTTTTTGTTGTTGACTTTTATTTTGTGTTTATTTTTTGTTTATTGTGTTTAGTTATTTGTAGTTGTGGATTATGTTATTGTGTATGTCAATTGTTGTTGCATTTGGTTACTTATGTTATTAGGGAAGGGGTAGATATAACTAGTGATGTAAAGGTGCTTGAGCGGTCAGAGGGAAAATGTTATATAAGCTTACAAGCTCAAGCTCATGTAATGTTCTATAATTTACCTGTATTTTGTTTTTTTATTTGCTGTTATATATAATTTTTGTTTTTTTCAAATGAAACATTTTATGGGTGTTTTTCACATGCTGTTATAGGTTTTTATTTGCTATTTTTATTCACTATTTGTTTTTGTGTTTTGCACTTCAAGGCCCATATGATACATATTCAAATCCATAATTATTAACTGTTTTCTTTGCCCTCTTCAAGTTGTAGTACCTTTTGTTTTATTATTTCTGCCTATATCATTGTTAACTAAACAGCAATTATCAACAATAGAAGTGAAACCAAATATTTATATTTTATTCTATCATCAATTCATGACATTTATTTAAGTGTCTTTTACTGTTTTTTATAGACTGTCTGGAATGAAGGAGAGCAGATAAAAATGCATGTATCAGTGGAGCACAGAATTCCTTTTTTATTCTTTGATGCGACTTCAAGCAAACACACTGTAATGCGACCCTGCATTGTTCTGCATCCTCAGCCATGGCCTCACTGAACCCTGTTCTGACAACACTGCACTCCTCCTCCTGCCCTGTTGTCTCCTCAAATACTGCCAATATCCTCTCTCTCTTATAACATCAGACAAATCCAGACAGTCATGGACATGTTAGAGAGCTGTTATAAGTTAATCAAACCTCCAATAATCATCGTTTTACGAGACATGAGCTATGTCCATAAACATTATTCTTCCTTGATAATTTTAGTAGTAGTAGGAGTAGTGGTAGACAGCCCAATAGTAGTGTGAATGGTATATTATTTAAGGGATTATATTCTGTCCTAGAGTGACTTTTGCCACTGAAATGGTTCCCTTTAAATATGCAGTTTGAGCTCAGAGAGCCAGCAGAATTGCACTGACTGTACTCTGACAGACTGTGCTGAGCACTGAAAGATTACAGCTACCTGTTGTGAATGAATCACAAGGAGTGAAGAACAAGCAGAAAGCATATTAATGAAAACTAGTGCATGTTGAAGTGATGTTTTGTACAGAGGATTCAAAACATGAAATGTTTTACCATCAGAAATGAGACATTAAATTTAGAGTAAACTGTTTACAGCACAAAACAGCAGTCACTTTCTGCAACATAATATCTGATTATATGAACATAATGAGTCATATTTGCCATTGTTTTTGATGCACTTTTGGGAATGTGGGTACTTTTTGCCATTGTTTTTCAGTAGGGATGCCCCGATTGGGCTTTTCTTGGCCAATACTGATCACTGATAACCTGTCTGTGAGAGTGGCCATCATTTTTTGTGTTTTGCTTTAAAAGCTGGTTGAGTGTTTGCTCAGCCAAGCAGGACAAAACAGATCTCATAAAGCAAAGTATTCTACAGTAAGGACATCTGATTTACACAATGAAAGGACTGATTTATTATTTGTTTCTATTTTTGCTAAATAAAACAATTGATAAACAGACAGAAACTATTAATCCTATCCAACAGTCAAAACAGTGCAAATAGACTGATAAATAAAAGGCAATACATTTAAAAATATTAACTCAGTTACATTATTCAACTTGTGAAACTATTCCATATTACCAAGAAAACAAATCCCACCCCACTCAACAACATTTGTTCAAGGTTCAGCCAAAATCTAAATCTCCAACTCTTTAAATAATCTTTAAACACATCATGTTGTTTGCTTCGTCAAATACTCATTTTGCTGAGTCAGCCTGAAAGCATCACATTGTTCCTCACTTGGAAAGCCCCTTCCTCAAAAGACAGACAGGAAGTGCATTTGTTGAGAGGCAATCAGGCAGCAACTTCCTGGGCTGTAAATTGGGACCAATGCCCAAGTGCCAAAAGCTGTAATACCCTGAGTGTTCACTTGGGGCTGGCTGCAGAAAAATGACACCCTAGATTGTATGTGGGGCGAGGATGGTGTTGTCACCTTAATAAACATCTTTACAACCTGGTTCAAAAAATAGCTTCAGTTTAAAACTACAACACATCTATGTACTCTCACTGTGAGGGGACCTCTCTGTCTGTGAGTAGACTGAGTTCCAGTGGCGGTTTGGATCTGTGAATCATGGCTTCAAAGTTACGAGTAACGACTTCACACCGTTTCGGGCATTCTTCCGTTGCAATAAACTATATATGTGTTGGGATGTATAAAGGGGTCATTTCATACACTTAACATGTGATAATATATGTAGAACAACGGAAAATATTATTTTTATCTTCCCCAATAGAATATTTCTTACCGGGGCCACCATTATGTTAAGCTGCGTGGTGTCAAACAAGGAACTTGGAGTAGGTTGAGCACCATGGAGTTCACAGGTTTGACTATAGCACTGCCCACTTTTAGCCGGTAAATCACGGGTTATGGGTGGCTTGGAACGGACCCTGAAATAAAGTCCTGTTGAGATCGCTAGGCAGTATGGCAGCGTCCATTAGAGGGCGTCAACGGCAACCCAAAGGCCCCATGACATGGCTTCATTCTTCTCTTTTACAGTCTATGGTGTGACATAGCCACAAAGTGTGTGTTTGGGTTGGGAAATTATTTTAATTTGTGGATTTATATATTTAATAAAATCCTTGCAAGGTTTCATTCCCTTGCTCGCCCTATATTTACACTGCTGATCTTACTGTGAGGAGAAGTTGTTTAGCTGCAGTTTCCTGGTCAGGTGACCTGCTGCAGCCAGGTTGGGTCAGGTGTGAAGAGGGGAAGGGGAGGCAGAACAAAGGAGAGGAGAAGGGGAAATGTTTGAGGAGAGACTTGGCTGGTGAGCCTGAAAGAAACTTTGCAACGCGGCAAGGCCCCTGAATTCCAAGTGAGGCGTAAAGGGATTCTTCTAGGGCTGAGGAAAAACCTCCTTGCAGGAGCTTGGATGCTGGAGAAAAGGACAATTGTGAGTATTGCAGCTGAAAGGCTTGGACTCAGAGGAAGTTTTCCAGGACCGATGAGTCTTCCCCTACCGGAATATTTTCATTTTTTGCAATTCATTTCCTTCCTTTAATTTTTGACGGATTATTCAGTTATGAGTTTTGATTGACTGTTTTTGGACTTCTGGGTTTGGAGCGAGACCACTTGGATTTTTACCCTCTCCTTTAAAGGGAACTGAGACATTGGACTGGCAATCAAAACATTTGGGGAACATTTTATTTTTGTTTTGTTTTATGGAAGAAACAGCATTCCATGGGCCTGGCCTGCATAATTTTTGTTTGGGATTTTTGCTAGGGATGGGAAAAATTTTGTTGGGGGATTTTTCATAATTGAATTAAAATTCAGACCTATAGAAGAGTTCATTGTCGTGATCTTTTTTTCCCCTGTTATTTAAGGGGGTTTACAGGGCTTTGTAATCATTTTTCTGCTACACTATGTACCAAATCTAAAGTAAACAATACTTTACAGTAGCTTTAAACCCGTGATCATAACTAAGCTTTAAAAATTAAGCTGATTGTTATAATGGTAGCAACGTGTAGCTTGTATAGCTTAGCTGATTAGCTTTGATCCTGTTGGTCTTTGTGTGAATTTTAGCACAGACTTCAACCTTGGATTAATATTTCTGACTGAAATAACAGCAAACCGAGTTATGACTACCAGAGTTTATTAAAGAGGAAGACAGCACTGCAGGAGTATCAGATGAGGTGATGAATGATGAGTGGATGAGTGACTAATATCACAAAGATGGCCAACAGGTGATTACAGGAACTTTGGTCATGTATTTTAATTAATATCTGCCAATGCTGACCTGTGTTAGATCAATGTGTTACTTTTGAGTCCTGCTGGTTTGTAGTTTTGATTTTAATTAATGTTTTATGTTATTTTATCATTTTATCTGCACTGAACTTCAAGCATATTTGGTTATCATAATGTCATTTTTAATTCTTTAACTCATAATTTTAGAGAACACTGGTTCATTTATCATTCTATTGAAATGCAGATGAGTAGTTAAATTAAATGGATGATCAAACCTACAGAAGGTTAAAAATAATGCTATCTGAACAGACTAATCAGACTAATAAGAGGGCTGTCTCTCCTTCACATCATATCTTACAGTCTAATCTGTTAGTTCATGTCACTGTCAATAAGTGTCTAGCTCTTATTGTGTGTGTGTGCGCACCCTTCAATCAGAGCTGTTGCTGGTGACTCAGACATAATAATAGGCTGAATCATGAACTCAGATAATTTCCCCTCATGATTGGGAGGGGTAGGGGGTTTGTTCCAAACTATCAAGCAAAGGTGTGATGCTAATTTAGACTGCCAAGGAGGCTGTGTTTTTGCTGGTGTTAGTCCTTTCGTCTGTCTGACTGTGAGCAAGATAACTCAAAAAACACTTAACCGATTCTGATGACATTTTCAGGTAATAATGGTCATGACACAAGGAAGAAGGTTTTGGTGTTGATATGAAGACAGAGGTAATTCCAAGTTTTTTAAAGGATGTGTCAACATTTTGAGATAGGGCAGTTTACCACATTTTCACGAATAATCCAAGAGTTCTCAACTGATTTTCATGAAATTTGAATGTTGGTCACTGCAGGAAGTGATTTGATTCTGGTGGTGATCCAGATCTGGAGAAGTTTTAAAGGATGCATCAACATCGCAGAATAATGTAAAATCGACATCTTCACTTCATACCCTACTGCACATTGTTACCCTCACCAATGAGGTTATGTTTTTGATGGAATTTGTCTGTCCTGCAGCACATTTTTTAAAAATGACACAAAGCCTCACCATGTCTGATATAACTGTCCTACTTTCTAATGTCAAAGATGTTTTTGTCATTAATTAAAAAAAACAACTTTTTTTTTACTTAAAATCCAAAAGCAGCTTCTAAAATATACTGTAAAAAATATTTACACAGTAAAAATACTGACCATTATTTTCTCACAAAAGGACAGGTAACATCTTGACAAACTTAAACTCTATGAAATAAAACACTGAATAGATAATGCAATTTGTAAAAAAAACAAGTCACAACAAGCACACAGGACTGTTTAGAGTTACAGAACAGTTTATCTGATTACTGTAGGCAGAGGCAGGCTAGTGCTACCCATTGACTCCCAGTGTTTGAGCTAAAGTTAACTAGCGGTGGGTGAGCTTTGTCTGCCTCTTCCTTGTTTTTGCACACACAGTCAAAAGAATGATGTCTATCTGCTTGTCATGGACTTGGGAGTGAGGCAAGACATGAAAACAAAAAAAATGTTGGAGTGTTCCTTTAATGTAATATGTAACCTCATCTACACACCTTTAGTTTAATGCTTCACCTCTTACCAAAGCCCCATTACATAAAAATGTGAACCCTAAGCTGTAGGAATGTCACCAGTAATAATGATGACCTATATTCATTCAGACTTTCACAGAGCTTTATTCTTTTAACCACACAAATTAAAGACAGGAAAAAGTAAACAAAGAAACAGAGTTAAGAATTAAACATCCCTGAACTTGTGCTGTAATTGAGGTCATATGCAAAAGACCTGCTCGACTCCCACTGTAACAGATAAAACGTGATTCTAAAATGGGTGACGGCTGCGTCCTCAAAATCAGCTCTTTAATTTAAAACCAACAAAACAATGAAGGAGTGCTGCTTAGTTTTCAGAGCTCATGTGGGCTTATTTTATTATTTTTTCCTTCCTGACACTGATTCTAATAATAAGCTTGAGTATCTGCTTATGCGAAGTGCCTCGTATTATCATATTACTCGTGAACACAAATAAATGATCTTTTGCTTGCTTTGACTAAATTAATAGAGCATTTGATCAGTATCACAGGCCTTAACCAATACTGACTCCAATATTGGTATCAGTGCTAATGTATATATCAGCAACTTTTATTTTTTTCTTACTGAAAAAGTTAAAGGTGAATGCACTTTTTTCCTCCAGTACTAACTATGATATTAATACTGATACTAATGCCAATGCTGATACTGATTCCAGTAAAAGGTATCCACATCTTTTTTCAGCCAAAGCTGGTTTAAAGGGTAAGTTCTGGGTTTTTGTAGTGAGGTTGCTAGAGGTCCATGACACTAGTTAATATGAGTACCAATAGAAGAACTTGCAAGCTTTGTCCCTGGGGGAAGATATCCAGGGGTGGACAGTAACCGGTACATAGCAGAACACGGTGCCACTAAAAGCCTGGTAATTAACCCACTTACACGTTAAGACTACTCAAAAATCTATGTTGGCTAGAAAATACTCTACAGTTTTGTTGTTTCCTCGATAAAGCCCCTGTGTTTGGAAATTTAGTGTGTTAGGATGTATCCCTCTACCATCCTTGTTCACAAGAAACAACAGACACTTACTTCACATACTGAACTAAAAATGAATGAAAAAAACCCTGAACTAACCCTTTTAGTATCACTGCAATTTTTAGTCTTCCAATACTGATACTATAAAATAGACATTAAGTTATATGCAGACTTTGTTAGCTCAAACACGTGTGATTAGATTTAGTGTCTACTGCAAAAAACTTGCTGACCTGTATCTGATACTTATAGGGGTAATAGTATCAGTATGGTATTCATATCAGCATTCATATCAAAATTCATATTGTGCTTGATAAACCTGACAGCAAATATAATAATAATGAATTTAGATAAATAAATAAATAATAAATGCCTGCCTTTAGTCATAATTCTAACACACCAAAAACCTTTACCCAAAAAACTTGCAATGTTCCCACAGTCCTCTGCACATAAACAGAGATAAAGAAGCCCACAAGGGAGTTAAGGGCGCAGAGTTTATAAGCAATAATTAGATAAATTCCTCATTGAGCTCACTAAGTCGTTTGTCTCTGAACCTTCTGGCCTCATGACAACATATCAGAGACAGTTCAGCGTCACTGGCTGTGAATCAGAGCCTTTGATGGCAGAAACTGGAGTGAATCAAGGATGAATGAGTCATTGCACCCGCCGTACTTTCACCTTCATCAGTGGCGTAATCCACCTCAACACTTAACACAGCTACCTCACAGATATCACACGAGCAGATGGAACCAATATAAAGGTGCATACCAGAGGCCAAGGGTCTCCAACAGGTCTCTATCAGATTCATGCTGCAGATTTACTATGAAGCTCCATCACACAAAACATAAAGCCATCTGCCACAATTCAACAAGACCTCCAGTAGCCTCGTTTGTATGCCTCTGTTCCTGGAAGAGCTGAGTGAGGGGGCATTTTGCTTTGGGATCGTCAATTTATCTGTTTGTTTGTTCTTTTCATGCTTTGAGGGACTTTTTTATGACTTTGCACAAATGTGCACTCTGACTTAAAACTGACTCTGACTTTTTTGGCAAAAATAATTCACACATATTTTTTCCACATCTATAACCAGCCATCCAAAGCATGCATGTTTTACGTCTTTTAGTCCTGTGTCCAAGGTTTGCGCAGATATCATTTCTATCATCATTGTTATTATTATTATTATTATTATTATTATTATTATTGTTATTATTATTATTATTATTATAACTACTACGACTTATTATAAGAATGAACAGATTCAATTTTGCAGGTCATAGCTTTGAGGGATTTCCCTCAAACTCCTCAAAATGTTGGACTTTACGTGTGGATTAATTTATTAGATTTTGAGATCAAGGGACAAAGGTCAGGGGAAAGGATCCTTATATTTGTGCCTTGCTAGTTAAAGGGATAGGCCACCATTTTTTTTATTTTTGTGTCTTGCCTCACTCCCGAGTCCATGACAAGCAGACACCATTCTTTTGACTGTGCATGCAGTAACAAGGAAGAGACAGGCAGAGCTTGCCCACCACTAATTAGCTTAGCTCAAACACTGGGAGTCAAGCGTTAGCCTGCCTCCTCCTTCAGTCATCAGATAAACTCTTCATTAACTCTAAACAGTCCTGTGTGCTTGTTGTGACTCTTTTTTTTTTTTTTTACCGTGCTATGTTCTCTATTTTTAAAGTAAGATTAGCACTTCATGGAATTTTCTAAAGAAACATACAAAACTAAACCACAGGGTGCATGCGCACTCCACGGACGTGCTTTGTTTGGTTGACCTAATTACAAGCACATCTGCAGTGTTTGTGTATGTGGCCTGCAGTTTGGTTTTGTATGTATTTCTTGCGAGCATTATATAAAGTGCTAGTCTTAGTCTAAAAATAAATAACGTAAAATAACGCAATAAAAAAAAGGGGTCCCAACAAGCACACAAGACCGTTTAGAGTTGATGAAGAGTTTATCTGATGACTGTAGGCAGAGGCAGACTAACACTACCCATTGACTCCCAGTGTTTGAACTAAGCTAATTAGCGGTGGGCAAGCTCTGCCCGTCTCTTTTATTGTTACTGCTCGCACACTCGAGAGAATGGTGTCTATCTGCTTGTCATGGACTCATGAGTGTAGCAAGACACGAAAAAAAAAAGTTGAGATATCCCTTTAATACCTCAAACTCTGCACAAACTTTGATTCTGACTCAAGGATGAACTTGTAACATTCTGTAGGTTATAAGTAACTGGTCCAGGTCATTAAGCTTCACGTTCATTACTACTGACTGAATGAATATTGAATTGCCCTAATTACAAATGTGTTTATAAAAACCACTCACCAACATGAAAGGTGACCAACAGCAAAGTTTTATGAAAAAAAAACAAAGAAAATCCTTAATAACGTAGATAGGTTTGTGCCTGACAGCGATGATATGTAGGACTATTGATGTCTGACATTCAAGAGGATAACTTTTAAAATGCCAATTACGTCCTTTTTAGGTTGTTTAATCTTCTATTACATAAGCAACACATCATTCACCACTTAACGACAGCTGCTTTTCGCTGCATTTGCCATGCATATTTGAGTACTTCTGCCCCCTGGTGGTTAGAGCATTTCGAATTACAGCTGTAACGTTTCTAATCCCAACAATCTCACCTCCCCTGCACCACAAAAACACCCATCTGTATTGGCATAGAACCTAGCAGGTATCCATATGTGCAACACTAATTAGTGCAGTTACATATGTATACACTAATTATTTGCATCAAGATTTTAGGAAAAACACTTCAGAAAGCCAGAGCGACTGCCAAATGTGCAGAAGTGGGGAAAACTGGGGATGAGGTTGGGTTGGTTTCTATCTATAAAGACTGTGAATGTGTGCTGTATCCGTGTCTGCCAAATGCCTTTGCCATTCAATATGGCTGGTCACATCACAGATGATTGGTGTTTCCACAGTGATGGAGCGTACAGTAATACAGCCCAGATGGCATGGTAGATCTTTTTTTATTAATTCTTTCTTTGTTTTAATTTGAGAAACATTCTGAGTTTTGTCACCGCAGTCGACTGAATGAGCGAGCGAGGCTGCATTCCAGTGGAACAAACTGATTGGATCACAGAGTGAAAAAGCAACCCTGAAACCATGAAAGATCCTGGGCTGTGCAGCCGTAGTCTGAGGCTGAACTCATCCATCACTGGTGACACACTCTGCCATACACTGCAACCTTGAATGCGCGAGAGAAAGCCAGGCGGAGAGGAGAGAGAGATAAATAGATAGACAGTGAGAGAGGGAAAGCGAGAGAGCGGGGGGGTTATGTCTCAGCTGGACTCCCCTGAGGAGAGGCTGTGGCCTGGATGATTATACAGCTACAGATGATGTCAGTGGAGGATCCCTGCCACTGAGAGAACACGCACAAATACACACCTCATGTGTCTCCTGATAGGTCAAGGGCCATCTGCCTTAATCTGCCTTTACGTCATGTTCAGGAAAAACACAATGAACAGTCATTTACCATATTTCCCTGGAGAGTGCACGGGGATCACACACTTATAAAAAAAATGGAATAGATGGTTAGAATCAAAGGGTAATAGTCTGTGCATAATAACCTTTAACAGAAAATTAGCACAGAAAGCTCCTGAGATCATCATGTTACTGGGTTCACACTCTTTTTCAGTGATAATTTAGGTGATATCAGAGAAACCATTATGCCCGTAAACATCAAAATGGTCCTTTCTGTGGAGGTCTGATTAAAAAAATGTGCTTTAACCATTGTCTTTTACATAAATGAAAATTCATGTAAATCAATGCAAATGCATATGCAGATGTACAGCACTTAATTTTATCAACAGTCAAAATAGTGATTTAGGAATTTTCACACTAATTTGACCTCATTTTCCTTTAACCTTCTTTAAGTGGGTCACTAATGACCCCTGTTAGTATCATAAGGTTATACACAGTGTTTGCCCATCATCATTAATACTTGAACTATTTAGGGTCTCATCAGAGGGTTTTATGTTTAAATCATGTTAATTTTTCCTTTTTTTACAGAGAGTGACTTTGTGTGTTTCTTTACTAATTCGGGATGTTTCTTCTTGCAACTTATAATTTATGATGTTTTTTATGATATAAAATCAAAGAAGATTTAAAATTGATCAGTGAATACAGAATGCTTATAAGTGTTTGAAATAGCTTTGCAGGAGTCAAGTGTGATGGCCTAAACACCTTTATGTTTCTCCTGTATAGAATAATAGTTAATGTAAAGTATGACAGAGCCTTTGGTATGACACAATTCAAAAAAAAGACTTCTTTCCTCAGAACCCTGAAATGCAATACATATACATAGAAACGGCAACACAACAAACAAGTAAGAACACGCTTTTTCCTATCCTAAAACAATTTTAAAAATGGCACCATGTTTAAAATTTGTTGTTGCATTTTTCTTATGTGTTATGATTTTTAAAGATTTTGTTTTCTAGTTTTATTAGAATGTTTGATAACCTGTTGCTGAGTGTTTTTAAGTCTTTTTTAAGTAGCTGTAGGGATTTTATTGTTGTTTGTAACGTTTTTCTTTTTCCTTGTCATGCTTTGAAACAACTGCTGTGTTTTAAATTATGATGTCGTTATACATTAATCATGCATTTATTTTGTTGTAATATTTTTCTTATTTTTATAATTTGTTGAGTTTTATTATAAAGTTGTTTTGTTTTCTGTCGTCATATTATCTGATTTGTTTTGTTTTGTTTTTTCCTCTGTTATGATATTTTTTTTTTCATTTGTTGTCTTATTTTGTATTTGCTGTTGAATCACTGTTGTCTTTTCTTTAATTGCTGCTGCTTTTGCTGTTTTTGTTTTTGTGTTTCTCAAAATGTGTAAGTGTGGTTTTTTTAATTTATTATTGTACGTTTGATTTTCAGTGTCTTTTCAGGTTTGCTATTGTAATTGACAGCTTGCTGTTGTGTATTTTAAAATTTTGTTGTTTTCCATGTAGCTGTATTTTTTTGTTGTTGTATTTTAAATCATTTCTGTGTGTACAATTTGTGATTCTTCAGTGTTTGTCAGTAATTTTTATTTGTTAGTGTTTTTGCTATTTATTGTTGTGTTTTCTGGTTTGTTGTCATATTTTATAAATTTTCTGTTGTATTTTTGCAATCGTTTTTTGCAGGTAATGTGATAACCTGCTTTTTGTTTTGTTGTTGTATTTCTTTATTTGTTTCGTGTTCTTTATTTGTTGTGTTTTCTGGTTTCTTGTTTTGTATTTTCTTAAGTTGTTGTTTTTTTATTTGTTGTATTTTTCTTATGATTGATGTTTGGTATGGAGGTACTTCAGGGCCACTATACGTGTCTCTAAATGCTCCAGTTATTGCTGTAGATTAAATATTCTCTTTTAAGGAAAGATAGAAAAATCATTTAATTTATTCAGTTATGAGTTTTAAAAGTACGACTGAACACAATCAAATACATTAAAGTCACAATTATTTAAGGAGTTCTCCTGCAAAATCTGATCCTAAAATCTTGCCTGGTACAGCATGTTGCATCTACTGATCTTTCATGCCTTTAATTTGCAGCTGGCCTGTCATTACAAATGAGTGAGCTAACATCTTAATTTGACAATAAAGGTTCACATTGGCTGCTTTTCTGCTCTACTGCTATTTAGATCACATAAAACAATTCGACAAATAAACATCATTAATCGTCAAAGGTAAAGCGTCATCTTCTTATTCGTCAGATTTGATGGAATTCCTTATGTACAGTGAAAAGAAAACATCCCATAATCCCACACAAAGGAATTCATTTAAAGAAATGTAGCAACATCCACAGATTTATGCAAATGAGACTTCACATGCGCTCCGTACATTTGTTAACTTGCACTCGCCTCGGGCTGCAGACAGATCTGCTCCACACACACATGAAAGAGGAGGGGGAGGGAGGGAGGAGGGGGTGAGAGACGGCAAGGGAGTAAGAGAGAGAGAGAGAAGGAGAGAGAGCAACCCACTGCTCAGCACTCAGCACACGGACGAGCTGCAGCCTGGTGATGATGCCTGCTGCAGCCTCCCTCCTGCAGCTACACAGCTCAGAATCATTGATCTGTTCTTCCTCTTCGTAGCACAATAGAGGAAGCACGGTTTCTTATTAACCACAGGGGTCCACACCAAAGGGTGACCCTTCTTTCACTGCTAGTTATCTGGCTGCAAACATTCTATTTTTACATCCTCTCAAAAGACGAAGGAATTGGAAATGATCTGAAAATCATGATCTGAGATTTTTTTTCTACTAACCTGTATTATAAATCCAAACAATAACGAAAATATTCACAAAGTTATCGATTTATAACCAATGGGATCAGTTAATAAAATCTTTTGATGGCACTAGTGTATTAAAAATATGCATACTCTGAACATTCCAGTGAGTAGCTTTGTAGTTATTCACCTATCCCTTCTTCATTGTAATTTCACGAGCACAGTTCAATCAAGCTACAGCAACAGCTTAATTAAACAGGGAAACAGCTGTAAAATGGTTCAGGCAAACAATCTGAGATTTGCTGGTTTCACACCTGACAAGTATAAATACACAATCAGCTGGCATACATTAAACCAATTAATTGGCTAATTTAAAAACATAGTTTATTTTCTCTGCTTTGCCACTGCCAGCTCTGCCCTGAATCAGTACAGCACTCTTGCTTTTATCCCTCCACTACCCCAGCATCTACCTTTAGGCTCCACAAGGGGGTTAAACTGTTATCTCATCACTCCTAAAATTCTGCGTGTAAAATGAATCTACATGAGGGTAATGAGGTCAGAGCTGCTGCTGCAAAAAATTTAGCACTCAGAAATTGGTCAAAGTTTAGCACTCTGTTGGTTTGCAGAGATTAGTGTGGCTATTGCTACTATTAGCACTGTTTGGAAAAACAGCATTTGGTTCTTCTCTCTGTTAAACATTCATATTTCTGTGCCAAATGGGGTCACTTGTTGCTTTGTGGTGATGATGTAATACTGCTGCATTATATTTGTTCCATGGCGTTAATTCAATGTCCTTTGTTTACATCTAGGTAAAAGGGCATTTCAGCAGCAATGCAGCAGCAGGCAGCAGCAACTACATGCAGCTGTTGTAGTTACAAAGCAGCTGTGTTACTCTTTCAATACAGGGTTTGGCATGGACTACAAACCTGTAATTAAGAAAAATAATTAAGAAAAAATCTGATTGATATCTGCTGCTGGCAACTATGTGAGTCAAATTAAACTGTTTAGCTGTCTACCTGCGCACATCCCTAATCTAAAGGTAGACAAAATTGTGACCTCTGCCATCCATTTGCATGTATGCTAATACGCTACAACTTGACATTTATGCTAATGCAAAAATGTGAGAATGTCATTCAGTTTCTGGGTCAAAATGCTGTTTAGTTTTGGGGTCAAAGTCTGGCAGGGAGACTGTCAAGCAAGGGTCATCAACTACATTGTGCAAGGGCCACTCATTCATTATGGAGACTAGCTTTAACTGAATGAAATAGTAAAATTTTTTGGTCAAATTCAGATGGTAGTTTAATATTTCTATTCTGTACAAGTTGTTCCTGTTTCTTGCCTTTAACAGTGAGATTAGCCTTTTCCAACAGTACTGCAGGAAGCCACATGGGCAGTTGAGACATTTTGATATTTATTAAGTAATTCTGTTTTCCATCACTGGTTTGGACTTCATTTATTAAGCTCATTCTAATGGTTGTATATTAGAATACAATGGCCAACAGGTGGATTTCTGTTCAACAGATCAAATATTAAGTCATCCCTGATAAAACTGTTAGAACCATAATGGTTTTGGGGGTTGCGTTTATAGTTGGATAGGGATGGGAATTGAAAAATAATTCATCACTTATCAATACTGTCCATTTTGCTCTGCATGCAAAATCAAGGATGTCACATGCTCATCAGAGGCAATCAGCAAAAAAAACAACAAGGAGATGGAAGAAGTGATCATGGCAGTCAGGAAACAGAAGTGGTTAAATTCATGGCTTAATTATGATAACTGCACATCATCCAGGGTCTGTGACTGAGTTTTCTAGCAAATGTCAAAACAGCAGCAACTTGCAGCACTGTGCAGAATGGCATCAAATATCAGGAGGGCTATGTGTCTAACATTGTTGCCACCAAAATCCGATTAAGGCTAACGTTTTTTTGACATGCACTGATAAGGGCGTCAATAAAGAACCGCATTGATAAGGTCAGGTCAGGTTTGGGACATGCCCGTTCAGCACTTTGCTATTCATCATTCCTGATGACTCATCTGCACCACAGGAACGTTAACCTACTTCATTTCAGGGAGGTTTCCCTTCAGCAAGGCAAGGGACACCAGCTTCTTTCAGCTGCTTTACTACTTGCTGTAACCAGCGGCAGTGCCCCAGGAAGTGATTTGCATCTCCCCAGCCACCAAACCAACTTCTAAGTATGTTTTGATCAGGACTTTAACCAGCCACCCTCCAGTCCCCAGCCAAAGCCCTGTATGGGCTGAGCTACACTGGCCTTGGTATTAGTAAAATCTTATTAAGTTCCACATCTGTAGTTGAAGGGATTATCAAAATCAAAAGAAATCCCCACACACACACACACACCATGTCCAGTCTGGGTCAGTTCAAGAGTACAGAACATTGCTTAGGTATGCACAATACCACTGGATCAATATCAGTATCAGCAGATACTAAAGCATATCGACAGATATGAACATTTTTGCCAATATTTACAGCCAATATTTTGGCTATACAATTTGGCTTTATATATCAAATATCGGCTGTGGCAGAATGTCCAATTTTGTACATTAAAAGTATCCTCAATTAAAGAATAAAATATTGTTTTTCTTGCTTCACATCTGTTTCTGACACAAAAGGACCGTCACCATGAAAGGAACAGGTTAGTTTTAGTAAAGGGGAGACTGTGCTCTTGACAAACAATATCAGTATTGATATTGTGGAAAATGAGTTAAGAAATAAAAATTATCTGCAAAAATCTGATATCATGCATCCTTTACATTGCTCTTTATGAGTCTCACTTGAAGAAATTTTAAAAAGGGAAATTTAAGTCAGGCTGTTTTTTGAGGCTTTTTTAAGGTCAAATTTTATTGGATTAAAACAGATATTCAGCTTTTTTTTAAAATTGCATATAAATACATGATGTGAAGGCTTGGCAAAGAGTATCAAATTTACATTTACACTTGGCTGTAATTTCCAATATCAAAACAATCATTTCTCAGTTAATTATGTTCTAATAATTAAGAGTCTAGATTTTTTTCCCAATGTAAATCAAATCAGGCATATATTAGCTGATTAAGAACAGGGTTGGTGTCAACTTCTACTTTCATAATCTCTGTACTTACCATAATGCCAAAAAACATGTTTCCTCTTAAGTCTGGACAGTTTGGCTGATTGTCTTTGGCGATTTAATGCATTGTTAAAGGAGTTTGGTAAAGCTGAGAAATCTAAAATCAGCATCCCTAATTTATCACTTATAAATGGAAAATATGTCGAATAACAGATGTTCTGCCAAAGATTTTTATCCAACACCATCACAAAATCTTTTCTCCAGATCTTAACTACATGTAAAAAAAGATGAATGAATGAGGCTGGTGGGAAATTGTGAACTGATTTGACTCCTGGCATGATTGTGTGGGTGTTTTTCACACCAAAAAAACATTAGTTATATTTTGATGGCATGGAGCTACATGATTAAATTGAGGTAATCTTTAAAAAAAGAAAGAAAAAAATCATCCCCCTTCTCAGCCGTCTTTGTTGTTACAAGCAGAGATCAAAATAAGCCATGCAGCTCGCTCCACACTCTGACTAATGTTTGATTTGCTGTAATTCAAGTCACACAGCGCATGCAGGCATAATCAGGTCCTCTCACCCTCATGTCAATCACAATGCTCGCCTAAATTATTCATGCTGCTATTTTTTATTTATGACTATATTTTTCCCATGCCACCTGAAAGTTCGCAAAAGCCGGTTGGCTGGCAGAAACAGGAGCTGCCGGAGCATTTCACAGAGACAGAGCTGCTTTCATCTCTCACACAGGCTGGGGAAAGCTGTGGGATGTGGGGTTCATATTCTGCAGACAAGCCTTATCATTTATATATAGAGCATATCATGCAGAGATCTCAGATCAGGCTTAATATGCAAAACATTTGCAGTGTTATCTGAGGAAATTCATGAAGTGGGGCAGCTCTGTGAGTTAAGAAAGTATACACTGAAGTAGGGGGATGCAGAGAGGAAGACGCTCCATGATGAAAATAAATACTGGTAATGATTTCCATCTTATTTCAGGAAAGTTCTTCTGTGTTTAACGGTGAGGAACTAACATTTTTCTGTCTTTATTTAGGTGAAAACCTTGGTAAGTGTGATGTTGGGCATTAAATCAAGCCTGTAATATGACAAATTAAGAATTTAGATAATGATATGTTGACTTTCACCTCTAAATCTTGGGTCTCTTGAGAGCTGTGCAGTGGAGGATGTAAGGTCTGTTGGGGCCCCGGTCAGAAATTTGAAAGGGGCCGTCCGTCCTAATATGACACACCAGGTGACCTACTGAACATATCTATGGGATATATTTCTCTGTTTTATCACGCAACATCCAAGCCTCTTTATCCTCAAAAGGATGCTGAAAGCCAAGTAATTTTCTGACCAGAATAATAATTTCAGTTAAAGGCTTTGCAGGATGGACCTGCCTGATGACAGACATGGGCTTTGGCAAATCAAGCTGCACTGAAGGTTTCGTCCATGCAGTGTTAACCACCATTAAACTATAAGTTTGCTGACCCTGCAAATAATTTGTTGATGTAGATGTTTTCTTTGTTCAAGTTGAAATCAAAACATTATTTTGTTGCCCAAATAAGACTCATGCAGTAACAGCTATAAAAACTTCACAAATTGGACTTTGAAATATTTCAGAAATACAATGACTCAAGTTACTATAAATGAGAAGTTTTTTGAGTACTTGGACTTTTTTGAGAAGTTCTTTTAATCAGTACTTTACTTTTATTTAAGTATAGTTTTTGGCATGTATGTTCCTCTTGATAAAATTTTTCACAGCATCTAAGTAAAAAACAAAATGATATGGGGTGCTGATTAGATAAAACAGGCAGCAACCACAGACGTTCCATATAAGAGGCTCTTGCCTTGTACAGCAAACCAGGTTCAATTCCTGCCTGCGGCCCATTTGCTGCATGTCTTCCCCTGCTTTTCCTTTACCAAGTTTGTCAACTATCTCTCCACTGTCAATAAAAAGCCATAAATGCCCAAAAATATCTTTAAAAAAAAAAATCGTGTTTGGCAAAATCAACTCGTGTTGTCACAATACAAATACTTTGAATTCAGTCTTGATACCAAGTTTGGTATCAAACCAATGCCGATATGATTAAAAGTACAATTAGTGAAACGTCACTTTGAAAAAAGTAGGATACTTGTTTCATTGCTCCTTGAGAGATTTTTGTCCCACTTGAGCAAATACTCAACCAAATCTTACAGCAAAACACAAACATGATTGGTGTCAGTATCAGTATAGTACTTACATGTAATCAGTAACAAGTATTAGCTGGGAAAAAAAACCTGACCTGGGCATCATCAATCTGTACACTCTCTACAAGAGACATTTTTTCAGTCCTGTAGCTTTTTATCTAAAAAAAGACTTCTTAGGAAATAAGACATGCAAAACTGTGCCAAGAGATGACAAATATGCCACATAACTTTTAATATATAACATGCAGCTCCTGTAGAAATGGTATCAAACCCTTGACAGAACTGTGTAGTACTGATGGAATTTGGTAATGAAGGCAAAAACACACCTCAAAGTTCTTTTTATTGATCTTTGGTTGGCTCTCTGATTAGTCCACTGACTCTCCAATCAAAATGTCCCCTTTCAAAGCGATTGTTACTGGGCTGCCCCAGTCAGAAAACATTTGTCTTATTAAAGTCTTTTTAATGCACTGTGGTGAATTATTGCCTCATATGTGTTACAAAACCCAAAACCAGTGAAGTTGGCACGTTGTGTAAATCGTAAATTAAAACAGAATACAATGATTTGCAAATCCCTTTCAACCTATATTCAATTGAATACACAGCAAAGACAAGATACTTAACGTTCGAACTGGTAAACTGTGTTATTTTTTGCAAATATTAGCTCATTTTGAATTTGATGCCTGCAACATGTTTCAAAAAAGCTGGCACAAGTGGCAAAAAAGACTGAGAAAGTTGAGGAATGCTCATCAAACACTTATTTGGAACATCCCACAGGTGAACAGGCTAATTGAGAACAGGTGGGTGTCATGATTGGGTATAAAAGCAGCTTCCCTGAAATGGTCAGTCATTCACAAACAAGGATGGGGCGAGGGTTACCACTTTGTGAACAAATGCGTGAGCAAATTGTCAAACAGTTTAAGAACAACATTTCTAAATGAGCTATTGCAAGGAATTTAGGGATTTCATCATCTACGGTCCATAATATCATCAAAAGGTTCAGAGAATCTGGAGAAATTACTGCACGTAAGCGGCAAGGCCGAAAACCAACATTGAATGCCCGTGACCTTCGATCCCTCAGGCGGTACTGCATCAAAAACCGGCATCACTGTGTAAAGGATATAGCCACATGGGCTCAGGAACACTTCAGAAAACCACTGTCAGTAACTACAGTTCGTCGCTACATCTGCAAGTTAAAACTCTACTATGCAAAGCGAAACCCATTTATCAACAACACCCAGAAACGCCGCCGACTTCGCTGGGCCCGAGCTCATCTAAGATGGACTGATGCAAAGTGGAAAAGTCTTCTGTGGTCTGATGAGTCCACATTTCAAATTGTTTTTGGAAAGTGTGGTCGTCGTGTCCTCCGGACCAAAGAGGAAAAGAACCAGCCGGACTGTTATAGGCGCAAAGTTCAAAAGCCAGCATCTGTGATGGTATGGGGGTATATTAGTGCCCAAGGCATGGGTAACTTACACATCTGTGAAGGCACCATTAATGCTGAAAGGTACATATAGGTTTTGGAGCAACATATGTTGCCATCCAAGCAACGTCTTTTTCATGGACGCCCCTGCTTATTTCAGCAAGACAATGCCAAGCCACATTCTGCACGTGTTACAACAGCGTGGCTTCGTAGTAAAAGAATGCGGGTACTAGACTGGCCTGCCTGTAGTCCAGACCTGTCCCCTATTGAAAATGTGTGGCGCATTATGAAGCGTAAAATACAACAATGGAGACCCCGGACTGTTGAACAACTTAAGCTGTACATCAAGCAAGAATGGGAAAGAATTCCACCTGAAAAGCTTCAAAAATTGGTCTCCTCAGTTCCCAAACGTTTACTGATGTTGTTAAAAGGAAAGGCGATGTAACACAGTGGTAAAAATGCCCCTGTGACAACTTTTTTGCAATGTGTTGCTGCCATTAAATTCTAAGTTGATGATTATTTGCAAAAGAAAATAAAGTTTCTCAGTTCGAACATTAAATATCTTGTCTTTGCAGTGTATTCAATTGAATATCAGTGGAAAAGGATTGCAAATCATTGTATTCTGTTTTTATTTATGATTTACACAATGTGCCAACTTCACTGGTTTTGGGTTTTGTACATCGACACTGACAATAACAAAGAAGACTTACACTCAAAGGGAAGGGAAAATAGTTAAACACTGAAGATATTTAGTGACATTAAGTGTTTACACTAGAAGCATTTGTTGATGTGGACTAGTTAATGTTTAACAGCATTACTCAGGTCATACACCAGTAATATTTTAACAGTTTTTTAAAGATTTTGAGCTTTCTTTGTATACCTCTGTGGACGTTGCCAAACTAAAAGCCTATGGGATTTTTCACTGTGCTTTCTTGAATCATTACTGATAACAAGGTCCGTAGCAAACAACAAATCATGTTACTGCACATTTTGATATTTTTGATGATATTAACAAAAAACCCTGCTTTTCACAATTCTTCAAGTTTTGACAAAGGGGGAGAGAAAAAGGCTATCATTTCGCTACTCTGGAACCACAACATGGCGGTTTGAGTTAGAGGCTGTCACAATATTTCATGCTGTATCCTCTTTTTTGAGAATTACTTCTTGCTTGAGAGACCTGGGCAAGTGGATCCTTATGGTTGTGACAATAGTGTATAAATAATGGATTAAAAAAACAATCAGAAATGCTCTGTTTATACATCTTTGTAGTCCTTATTAGCAGTTCGTTAGCAGCCATCCTTAAAAACACAGAAAGCTTTAGAATTAACAAACAGGGCAATATCAGATGCATTTTAATTTTCAAATTAAGCATTGTAATTTCATCTCATGTGTTTATCATGGACCTTATTTTCGATATTTTTTAATATTATTTATGAAGCAGCTATTTTCCAATCTCATTTATGTTTGGCCTTGGGAACCAGGAAGTGCTAATTGCTAATTTACTTCTGCCTTTTTGGACACATTCCTGCACCACTCTGTATAAAGTTATTTCAGTGGTTTCAAATAGCAAAGAGGCCAGTAGCAGCAGAAAAGCATAACTGAATTTAAGTATGAATAATAATATTCACATTGCTATGTTTCAGCTTTAAGGATTGCAGACAATTTGCAAGTAAATAACAATTACTGTACCTTTCTTCAGGCAGTGATGTTTCCTCTTTCTATATAGAGCAATGCATAGCTACACAGTGACAAATCAAACTCATTACTGCAGGAAAATATGTCGTTTTCTTTACACTTAATTAACTGGCAACAGACAAAAAATTCCAATAGGTGTCATGGCAACATCTCCAGAGAGCACAATCCTCAGCCAGGAAGGAGCCAAATGCACAAAAAGAGTCACATCAAAAGCTCCTAAATTAGAACCATGAACCCTGCTGAGGCACACAAAGCTGCTCTGTGATCTAAAGGGTTCAGATTAGTTCACAGCATAAGCTTTGCTATATTGACAGAGTGATTGTGTTATGTGTAAATAGAAATTCAACAGTGACGAGAAAAGAAAATACATTAAATATTGACTGTTGGGTGCACATGAGAAAGAGTTTAAAGCAGAAAGGTGTGTTCAATAGTGTAAAGCTTCATTTACAGTAAATCATTTTCTCTGACAAAGTCTGTTCTGTCTTATCTTAATGGCAAAGTATGTAAAATTTGGCCACCAGTGGGCTTTCAGGTAAACAAAACAGCTGCCGATGAGTCAAGACGTAGTGACCCAGTCAACCCCACCCACCTTCACCCTTTGTTGAGGACGTTTTTGTTGACCAGAGTCCTAAGTTCTAAAAGAGAATTAAAACTGAAGGCAGATGGAGGAAACAGTGGATCTTCATTCAACTTGTAAATGTCTATTGAAGGAAGGCGGGGATTGTTTTACAGGAGGAAATTTAGGTGACATAACCTGTTATCATAGCAACGACAAACAAACGGCTTTCCATTACCTGGCCCGTCATCTAAAAAATTAAGAATTTCTCTGTCTTTAAAAATCTATTAAAACACTTGAGGAAATATAAGAACCACTTAATTTTATACAAAAAAAAAAATAAAAAAGTTAAATTATACATTCTGTTCGTTAAAATGTGTAACATGCAATTCATAATGAATCCGTCATGGATTAATCTTTTGAGTCTGTTTCAGCAATGTGATTATAATCACCAAGTCTGACTCCTACCCCACAGCAGGGATGACAAACAAATATGAAGTTATTACAAAGAAATGATCAGTCTTCACTTTGCTGGACTTTATTAATTTTGTAGGTCATACTGAGTTTGTGTTTACATCACTGTGTTTATTGATCACCTAAAAACTCCCCACATGGGCTTTAATTACTGATTTTTATCAATGTATGTACAAAAACTACTGTTGTAATAATACACTTACCTCAGGATTCAATGCTTGTATTTAACTTTATTCATGATACAATTCTATCATGATTTTTACAGGTTTATAGTTTTACAAAGACTTAGACATGCTGTCCATTAATGAACAAAAATATGTCTTTCCTCTTAGCACTCTGACCAAAAATGTGCTTATTATCTCTATTTTAGATATTTTTCTCTGTAAATTTAGATAGCATATTTAAATCAATGATCATAAGTGCTTTACTGCCATCAGACAAAAGCGCTAATAGCAGCTAATACTGCTGTTTAAGAGGTACTGCGATATATATTTTCATCAAATAGAATTAAATTACCCCTATTTGAATCCATTTTCTCATTCCTGTTTCATGCTTTTTACTTCTTGTGAAGGAAGGAGAAGTAACTTTCTGTTTTTACCTCCGCTGAGGAGGTTATGTTTTTGCCGGCATTGGTTTGTTTGTCTGTTTGTGTTCAAAATAACGTGAAAAGTTATGAACGGATTTGGATGAAATTTTCAGGAAATGTGTGGAATGGGATAAGGAACAAATGATTAGATTTTGGGACTGATCCAGGAATTTTTTTTAAAGGATTCTTTAACATTGCGAGATAGGACCAAGGGTGGACTAAAGCTTGGCGGAGGTCTGCGCTGTCTGAGTGCTTTTCTAGTTTTATGTGTTATTTAGAGAATTTTATACCATAATAGAAGAAAGGGGGAATCTCACATGCAATGAGAAACTACTCTTCCATGTCTAATACTTTCCCTTTCTAATCTTATCAGGGATTTGTATCACAAAGCAAGGTGTATAGCATTTATAAAATCCTCATTTAACTTGTTACAGTACAATCATATATACAGCTTTGTTGTTTTTATGCTTACCTAAAATAAAGTAAAACTTTCTCATTACGACATACATCAGTATACAATCTGACCTTAGTTTGCACTCAGTAAATCTGCCTGAACCTCCAGGTTGTGCTAAAAGCCATGAGTCCTTGTTGTTTCCACATAAAAAGGAATCAAATTGATGGAGCTGTGCATGTGAACCTTCAGCGTGCAGGCGATTCACCCACAGCAGCCTCCTGCAGGGCGACTCTCAGCGCTGTTAGACCACAACACCTTTCCTGTGAATCTTTAATGGAGCACATTCACTGTTATCAGGCTTTAGCCATCTGTGCTACAGTATGTAAGAGCAGCACGGCTGAATCACGTATTCAAATAAGCTGGCTTAATGATGCCGCCTTTCACAAGTAAATACATCTACTTAATGTTTCAATGTCCTTTAACTCGATGCCACATGAACTAATTAAATTCTGCTCCTCTGAGGACGCTGTGCTGATAGACAGAGAAAACAGATGGATGGAGAAGGAAAAAAACACACACACACACACACACTGTCTCAGGAAAAGGAGGGCCTGCTCCCCCAAACACACCCAAGCAAACACACACACACACACCTCATGTATTAGGTCTAAATTAAAAAAGGAGGAGAATGGTTGTGTGATAGTGGTGCTTGGTTCAGATGGATGACTGACAGTGTCATTCATTTCTGAAATAAGGAGACCAATAAAGAGGTTGGGTCAGAATTGTGGAATCTGATAAACATGCATCCATACTTTTAATTTTACTCTTTTTTTTATAACACGTACATTTTTGGTTGTTTTGTCAAGATCTTATTTATCTTGGGTATTTATCTCATCCTTTTGGCATATAAATGCTTGTTTAGTCTGATAAAGACTTATTTTAGTAATTTCTTAAGATCTTGAGAGAAGATGTCATTAAAGTGTGTAAACGAGTTTTGCTATCAGAGACAACAAGTTAAATGAGTCAGAATCCACAGAAAATCTCTGATAAATGTGTGCTTCACTGCATCTTTTTATCCAAGTCTTTAAATTTTGTTTTGCAATATAATAATATTTAATAGCTTTTTTATTTATTCTTAACATGAACTAATTTAAGATTTTTGTTTGTTATCTTAATTCTTACCTTAATTTACAAGATAATACCATGAATTTTCATAATTCGCTCTCATAACACTTACATTTTATCTCATAACGCTGACATTTTGTCTTATAATTTTGACTTTTTATTTTATAATTTAAATGTATATATCTTACCTTTAACTTGTCATTTTAAAATTAAAATAATGTCTTATAACTTCATTAATTTAATCAAAATTATGACTTTTATTTAATAACATCAGCTTTTTTCTATAATTCTGACTTTTTCTATTTAATTATGGCCTTTTATCTTATCATTTGACTTTTGATTGTTCCAACTTTCCATCTCATAGTTTGACCTTTTATCTTATAAAAATAACTTCATCTTTATTTAGATTATATTGTTACTTTTTCCTTCTGATGCTTACTTTTCTTTTCTTTTATAAAACCTGCCAAAAAAAATCTGACAGCCAGAGTGCCAAAATCAATATTCAGAAAATGGTCAAACAACCGTCAACAATCACAGAATGGAAGGAAGTAGTTCAACTTAGAGGGTGAAAAAAATTTTTTTTTTCTTAAACATGCCTCAAAAAAGTAAAAAAAAAAACAAAAACTTGAACCCTTATCAGAAGTGACTTTTTTCATTTAATTTGTTTAAGAATACTATCTTTCCTACTTACATGGCAAAATCTGGACTTAAAGGAGCTTCAATAACATACTGACTCCTCCAAAAAGCATGGACTTTTATCTCCTGCATCTTAATGTTCCAGTGGTGCTGTCTGCCTCTTTGTTTACGTTGTTTTTCCTATGTCACTAATACAAAATAAAGTTAAAAAACAGACTGTCAATGCATATATATTACCTTTTGCTTAAGCCATGAGTCAATATGTAAAACATCACACTTTTTCAGCACTGTTGCTTCATTTAAAGAAAAAAGCATGTAATAATGCAAACTCCAGCCAAAACACTGCCCTCTTTTCATCATTGTCATATCAGAGACAGCCCTCTTGTATAATCCAGTGAGAGTAGCACAGCTGTCAGTATTGACTAAACACTGCTGTCTGCATCAACATCACACCATATCTCATTATCAGAGGGGCTTTTGTGATGGCATAGCAACAGTTGTGCAAGATTTTATCACGTAAGCGTGGATCAATATGTTAATGTGATGTGAGGACGGATATTCCAGACAGCGGGCAGGCTTACAGTCTTACCTTTGGTGAAAGTATATTACACTGCAGGAACCCTCCTTGCTTCTGAAAAGAATACAGATGAGAGAATATAAATCTCAGATGCCCTGAGGACAATTTAAAAGAAATGTTTGCAAACGGTGTTGTTGTATTTTCATCTTTAACAGCACACAGACATCATTTTGTAATTCCTGTTATTAGCAGTTAAACAGGCTTTTATCATGCAATTCCAGCACTGATGTAAGCATGATTGACAGAGCTTTATCTAAATCTCTTTGTGAGACACTATTTCCTTTTATAGCTGGGAGCTGGAGGTGGTGGTGGTGGAGGGGTCTCCCTGGGGAGGCAGGAGGGGGAACAGACTCTCAGCCTCCTCTGCCTCCTCTGCAGGAGGCTCTGCAGGGAAGCAGACTCTCTCTCCCTCTGCTCCATGTGGTCTGCACAAGAGGCTCTCAGCCAGTTGGCCACTTACCAGTCAGCTGGCTCAAAATGTAGTTAGCAGCCTTTATGACACACATGTTTGACCTCAAAAATAATGCACAAGGGGATCCAGGCCCATATATTCTGCACTTCTTTGACTTTGTGCTGGTCTACATAATGTACAAAAATCAAATCATGAGCACATCACAACACAAAGGTCTGAACTTATCACAATCAGCTATTCTCAGATATACTTAAAATTTGTTAGGAACATTTTGAAAACACCTAAACTCATACTGATGAGGATTATTTTGTATTAGTTTAAAACCCACACCTCATATTAGAGTTGGGGAAAATAGGAAAATAAAGATATACTGTATGATTTTATTTCCTGCAAAAGGTATTGCAATTTTAAGGAGATCTCACCTGACAATGCTGTGTCTTTTTAAGCAACAATTCAAGTTGGATCTTGAATTGGTTTTCTTTACAAAACTGAATAAATACACAACTTTTAACTGCATTACTTGAAAACAATTACAATTGTTTAATTGTTTAATATTCTAAACAATTTCTGAAAATTTTCAAAATTAGTTAGCCTTGAGCCGCCTCTTGTTTTTAACCTTTTAAAGCTCACAGTGTTTCTCTGCTGATCATCTGCATTTGTCACAGTAAAAACATTTTTTGAAAATGAAAAGTGTGCTAAAGAGTATTTGTTTAAATGTTCATATAACTTTTTTTAGGATTAAAAGAGTAGAAGAACAAAAAAAAAATCATCTAAAAATCTGGATTTAGCATGATCACTATTTGAACTTCAACACCACTTTCTGTGCTGAGTGTTGTCTGTAGCTTGGACATTTTTTTTAGTCAGGGAACACATTAAGTCTAACCTGACACGCCAGATGAGCCGTTCAATATATTTCACCATTTTAACTGGGAAAAAGCCCATAGAAAGTGTTTGGGAATGGGCAAAAACTTTACTACGGGCCAATCAGATAATGTAGCAGGCGGGCTCTACTGTCGCGGTCTAAAGGACAGAACGTGAGCCACTTTGTAAAGAAACATGTCAGAAGTGGAGTGAAAATACCTTTGCTATGTAGAAGTTTGTGGTGTTGTTAATTGACTTTCATTCAATAAAGAAAAATGGTCCAGATCTGCTAAAACTGCTGCTGAAGCTGTTAGCATCCATGCTAATCTCTGCATGAGCAGTCACTTCCTGTCTACTCCCTTGTAGCCCTCACCTCTTCCTGCCCTCAAGGTTGCTGATTGGGCCGTGCCGCTTTGGGTTGCTCACATTCGTTATAGATTGGATCTTGGCAAGATGGACCTGCGTGATTACAGACATTGAATCAGTTGGGTCCATCTGCACTGCAAGGTTACATTAAGTCTGCATCCTCTGCTGTGTACTTTAACTGATATCTTCCTGAAAAGCCAAGAAATGACTTTAGAATGAATTACAACAGTATAAACATCACAGAGGAGATAATGATTTTTGTATGTCTGTATATGCAAGGACTTCACCTACACATACTTTACAATAATGTCCAGGATAGTAAACAGGTGACATAAAAAAAATGTTAAAACAAATCTTGAGCCATAAAATAAATACAAAAAGCTCCTTCTATTGAATAGAAAGTAAAATAATAAATTCAAAATATCTTGCTTGTGTCTCTGACATGCAGAGGCAAATTCTGCTAAAGGTTGAACAGTAGGGAACTTCCCTCTGCATTTTTTTAGTTTTTCTTTGCAGGATGTCAAACAGATATTTTTTAACATTTAATTTAGGCAAAACACTTTTTTAAATCTAATTTCTTTGTCTTTGGGGCAGCTGGTGATGAAATGGATTTCTGTTGACTGTCCTGTTTAACAGTGCACACAGACCCCTTGAGATCTGTCTTACTACTGTTTCTTATGGCACCTAGGTTAAATAAAAGTTTGTGTTCGCTGAGTACTCAGTGTTTGTCTTAGGTGTTCTGTCACTGTTAAAAATATTAACGCAACCAGTACAATCAGAGGCATGTGGAGAAAGGAACAATACAACCACTTTCCAGCACTGCCAAGAGTAGGGGTGGAAATTTTTAACGTCACCAATCCCATTATTGATTCTGCATATCGATCCAATTCATAATCGATTCCTGTGGATTTTGTGTGTGAAAAAGTCAACCTACAAAGTGTTCATTGTGAACAAAATCAAACACATGGCACTCCTGACAGTCAATGCTGTTCTGAGAAGGCAAATGCTTCAGAAAGTTTCTGAAACTTCACTGTGAGTTGTGCAGTTAATGTCATATGGTGTTTAACAACGCCACAATTTTGATTGGTAGTCATACTTCTTTGATTTCTTTGTTGCTTTTTCTTTGTTTCGGTGCTGCCTCCATAGCATGACCAAATGGATAAACAAGGCATCCAAAACAAAGTGGAAGGAATTGTTAAGCTTAAACTCAAATCATAATAATTACTTGAGCTATTTGTTGTTGACTCTTAATTGGAATTGGTTTTCAATTCCCATCCTAAACAATAAGGTTGACACAACAAAAATATCTATTAATAATTTATTAATATATTTAAAAGACTTTAATGTTTATCTTTTGAGGTGAAATGGCAATGTCTTAAGTGTCTTAAAGGTCCTGATAGAAACTTTTGGTTTGCATGAGTTCTAGCGCCTCCTGTGGGCATTGAGTTATCTCTTGTATTTACTTATCCTGCCATACTTGTATAGATTGAGTTTTATTAAGAAATATCTTCTTTTGATGCCTTTTAACAACTTAGGTGTCTGCTTCAGTGTTTTTTTTCCATTGAAAATGCAAACAAAGGCTGTTGTTTTGCCTGACACCTATCCTCTAGCAGTGATAATAGATACACCATTTATAATACTATTAGAAATGGCCAATATGATAATTGCTATTAGGCATGGATGGATGTTTAGTAGATTAGATAAAACCATCAGTGGGAGTTTTTATCTGTTTTATAGCCATCTGCAAGTCCTCACATAAGCTCTAAGGTGACAAAACAGCTGACACACAAACAAACTGACACTATTTTTTTGCCTGCGTCTAAGAAATAATGCAAACAAACGCACAAACCTGTTTTATTATAAGTCCATCATAACACCTGTTTTAAATGTCGGCCTTTTATCTTACAGTAACCACACTCACCATTCATTGCGTTACTATCATCCAGCCAGTCAATGACGCCCCTCTCTAAATGGACTTTCTTCTTCCACCATGTCACGCCTTTCCTCTGCTGAAATCCTCCACTGCCTTGAGAGCAGAGGGAAATAAAAGCGATCCTGGAAGCTGAAACACTAACCGGCACAATAGTCTCCTCTCAGGGCTTTAACAGGCTCTCCTTCCGGCTGCTCGGGGAACAATGGTGCTGCATCAGACTGACAGCTTCACGCGCAACGTCACTCCCTCACGTCCAATCCGCGGTGAGCTCGCGCGGGAGTGATCCGCAGAGCTGCTGCCTGTCCTCGTGCTCCCTGTGGGCTGAGCCGCGTCGGTCTCATGTTAGTGCAGCTTAGTAAGGTGGGCATTAATGACTCTTTAAAACACACTTTATCTTCTATTCTGTCGACAAATTAGCATCAGCTTGTTTACAAATCATAACTCTGTTAAACAGCCTTTCAGGGACGTCACTAACTGGCTTTGCTGTGATGCCGTTTCCTTGTAATTAAGGCTAACTGCTTGTGCTGCTAACTTTGACTTTAGCCTAAAGTTTCTCTATGCGTCATGTTTTCAGCCTTTAGCTCGAAACTGAAGCCCGCATTATATAAGTGACTATGTTTTCAAGTGTAAAAATCATTAATATTACTCTTTAATCTACGATAAGTTAAATAGTCTTACATAAGACTGGAAATGAAAAAGTTAAAGGTGAACTTTACTGCTTTTAAGCCCTTATTATTGTACCAAAATCTATTGAAATCATTATTAACATTACTGTGGTGGCCCTGAAGTGTCAAACACAACAACAAAAGCCCAAACAAAACAAAGCTTTTGTTGTTTTTGCTTCACGTTTTGTGCTTTTGCTTGTGTTGTGTTGCTTCAGCTTTTATTGATTTGCTTTGCCTCATGTTGTGTTGCTTCAGGTTGTGTTGTTTTGCTTCAGCTTTTTTGTTTTTGCTTTGGATTTTTTTGTCCTGTTTGACACTTCAGGGCCACCATACATAACAAGTTGTTTGGCAATGAACAAGTGTACATTCTGACAGCAAGGTAAATTATAGCTGTGCAAATTGTTTGAAAATGTACCTTCACAAAAATTGTCAATCAATCTTTATTTTATAGCACCAAAACATTACAAATAGTATCTCAAATGCTCTTCTAAAGTGTTGGTCAATGCCATACTCTTCATTTGTATTTTAATTCATTTTTTATGTATTATATGTATATATGTGTGTGTGTATATATATATATATATATATGTATATACACACACACATATACACACACACACACATATATATATATATATATATGTAAATGTAGATGTTATGATGGTATAATCAATAAAAACCATGGATAGAGAGATTGTTCTAAAATTTACATTAACAGCTACAAGGATCATGAAGAGGAGAGGGCTGATGTCGGTAGACATGGTTACAGTAACATATGTTTGATATTTGTAGGCCTAGGAGGTAAGTGATGAATAAATATTACAAAAATAAATGCAAGCAAAAGATGTAACTAATGACACCAACTGCATTTCAGAGAATGTTTGATTGAAGGTCTGTGCTTGGGCCAGAAAAAAATCAACAAAGGAAGAAAAAGGGAAAGTGACCATTTAGAATAAATAAACATTTGCAGCATACTGCCATCTTGTGGCCAAAGTAATAAACTACAAATAAGCAGGCCCAGACTGTATTGAAAAGGATTGTGTGTAAAGGTATACACCCCAAAAAATTTGGAAATGTTATTTTGGTCGATTATTTCTCCCTTTTAATAATACCAGTTGGTATTGTATTTTATATTATTTGAAAGCCTGATTAGCCACCTTTACAAGAGGGACAACTTGTACGGATCGTGCGTGCATTTGTGGAACGAGCAACACAGCTTAACATGTGAGTAGAGCCCCAAAATATGCCAAAATCCCCTGCAACTGGAAGCCAGTTTTCCAGGACACAGAGTGGCACCATTGTTTTGTGTTAGCCCTGGTACTAAGAAGGCTCGCTCCTCACATTTACTTCACTGGGGAACCGTAGGCTTTCTTTCAGAGGAAGAGGGGATTTTGGCACATTTTTTGGGGGGTGATACTCACACATATAGGTGTGTTGCTAATTCTATGAATCCACAATCCTTACAAGATTTACCTTGTAAAGGTGACTAGTCAGGCTTCCCAACAATATGATATAAAATAACAACTTACATTATTAAAGGGGAGAAATAATCAATGGAAATAACATTTTCAAACTTTTTTGAAAGGGTTTAACTCTTGCAACTCCAAGGCATTTCCAGGCACAATTAAGTTATAGACATCAATTTTCAGGTCAGTATTTGCTATCAGAATATAAATGTTGCAACAATGTCAGTTTTATGTACTTGGAGTTGACCTTAGAGACTAAATGAAAAACTCAAATGGAATTTAAATCTTATAGAATTTACACTGCCTGGCCAAAAAAAAAGTCGCCACCTTGATTTAACTAAGCAAATAGGTACAAGCTTCCAATTGGATAATTACCGCATGGGCAATTGTCTTTCAGCTGGCAACAAGTTATTAAACCCCAGCTGATGCAATGAGTAGCTTCTCATTTCTTAAACAATCATGTCAAAAGACACATCCTGTGTTCATGGAAAAGGTGTTAGTCTGTTTACGAAGGGTCAAATCATTGGTATGAATCAAGAAGAGAAAACATCCAAGGAGATTGCAGAAACTACTAAAATTGGATTAAGAACTGTCCTGGAGGAAGGTCATGTGGTCTAATAAGTCCAGATTTACCCTGTTCAAGAGTGATGGGCACATCAGGGTAAGAAGAGAGGTAGGTGAAGTGATGCACCCATCATGCCTTGTGCCTACTGTACAAGCCTGTGGGGGCAGTGCTATGATCTGGGGTTGCTGCAGTTGGTCAGGTCTAGGTTCAGCAACATTATGTCACCAAAGAATGAGGTCAGCCGACTACCTGAATGTACTGAATGACCAGGTTATTCCATCAATGGATTTTTTCTTCCCTATTCCAAGATGACAATGCCAGGATTCATCGGGCTCAAATTGTGAAAGAGTGGTTCAGGGAGCATGAGACATTTTCACACATGGATTGGCCACCACAGAGTCCAGACCTTAACCTCATAGAGAATCTTTGGGATGTGCTGTAGAAGGCTTTGCATAGTGGTCAGACTCTCTCATCATCAATACAAGATCTTGATGAAAAAATTAATGCAACACTGGATGGAAATAAATCTTGTGACATTGCAGAAGCTTACTGAAACAATGCCACAATGAATGCATGCTGTAATAAAAGCTAAAGTTGGTCCAACAAAATATTAGAGTGTGTGACCTTTTTTTGTGGTGGCGACTTTTTTTTTGGCCAGGCAGTGTATTTAAATCACAAACACAGATCCACAATGACCAAGTCTTTTCACATCTGAATATGGATCTGTCCAGCTTTGGCTACAAGGAGAAAAAGCATGCATACAGACTCATAACCAGAACTAGGTGTTTATTGTCAGGAATCTGACAATACAATATAATCCCAATACAGAGGTGATCATACAGTATATTGCAATATTGTAAGCAGGGCCATATATCACAATTATTTACTCTAAATCATATGTTTTTGAAATCTGTTTGTAGTGCAATGAACCCACAATGCTGTACACATAATAACAAAAATTTCTAATCAGGGTTAAATTAAACATGGCACCTTCAACATGGATAAACCTGATTGTTGAAATGAAAGAAATATAACATTGATTGTAACAGAGGGGTGAAGAGTCAAATGGCGAAACAGCCACACTACTAGCAGCTGGAAGCTACAATACAACTGTCCCAAATTTACACAAGTTATTACCTGATAAAATATATGTGTAGACATTGTCTTATGAAATATTGATACACTATCCTGCTGCAAAATATTGCAATATATTGGTGTACTGATTGTACTCACACAACTATTAACAATTTTCCACTCATTCCATACAAAAAACAAGAGAAGAGGAAGTTGGGTTTATCTGATGGGTCAACAGACTCACTTCCTTCAAAGGTTAAAAGGGAGGCCTAATACCAACATAGCTGTGTTTCTCACCACAAAAAAAGTGCTAAATAAGAACTTAATCACAGATATAGCACTTTGGATTTACACATACCAGATTAGGAGCTTTCAGAAAGGGAGACATTTGTCCCAAAGTCCTCCATGGATAAGTAGAGGGTTAAGCTCAAAACACAGTCACACCCATAAGTATCTGTTGTTCCAGATATAAACACTCACTGGCCACTTCAGCTGAAACGCCTGTTCAACTGATGTTTATTTCAAATAGCTAATCGTCAAATCAATCCCATGGCAGAGAAGAAAGGCTAAAAATAGTTATGGACATTTCGTCAGCCCCCTCACCTTACCAATGCCCCCCCAGCCTAGGAAAGGAACAGCAAATATATTTTCTGTTAAACTGCTACATGCATCTTATACCTATATAATCAAAGATGTTTCTTTCTGGTAAAAATGAACAGATGCTCTGATTTACGAATAGTAAGGACTTTTCCCTTCATATGAGATATCGCCTTCTTAATGTTCTCTTTGGAGCCAGCTAAAGTAATACCCACATGGTGGTTGGGCAGTACGAACAAAAAAGACACAACTTGACCATCGAGACAGATAGTTATACATAATTTACATCTATAATTGATATACTGTGTGTTCTTCTTCAAAATAAAGAAATGACATCAAAGTCAAATGCGATGACATTTTACCATTTTAGATTATTTTTTTCATATAGGTAATGTTGTGATCAGTAAGCAATTTACTGTTTGAGATTTTCACTGTGAAGAATCATATAACTGAGCTTCAGGCTTAGAATATGATTGTCCACTTAACATAAATATCATGTACTATTATACACAATTTTGGTTTACCCCATATTTAGAAAGTTGATATATTAACATTAAAAACAATCTCTGAATTCTCTGATGAGTTTCACAGGTACCAAGGCCGTTGCTTGTGCTTCTCACTAACAACAGAAGAGGATGCTGTAGAGCTTTTCTCCAAACATTTATGCAGACACAGCTCCTACATATCAAACCAACCTGTTTCTCTTGACTGAATTCACAAAAGCAGAGTAAAAAGAAACATCGTCAGCAGTGCAAAGACAAAGCTGCTATCGCTGTAAATTCAAGGAGTGCAGAAACTGTCTGCACAGATAGCTATACAAATAAGGGAGATCAAGTTTAAGTACAGCATCATCCCTATACGCAAAGAGCATGACAAAGACAAGTAGCATCTAAAGAGGGAAGGAACATAATGCTGTAGTGACATTAAAAATATTGATCTATTTTTTAAATACAAAAAAGTGAGTGGGTATACACAACATTAGGACTTTTGTTGATGTCTAATAACTTGTCCAAAGTAATTGTTGCCAATATCAATATCAAGTCTCTCCGAAGCTCAAATTAACCAGCTCCTCTCATTTTTTTGTATTTCCTAGAATTATCTGTATCTATTTCCCTTCATCCCTGTCAGGGTCAGGGGGTGCAGGAGTCTATACCAGCTGACATTTTACAAAAAAAGGTACACCCTGGACTAGTCACTTGCCAGTCCATTTTTTTAAGTAGATATTCAGCAATGATGGGGTGAAGCTTTATGGTACATGCATGTATGTAATTTATGCGATTTTAATTTATGTACGTATGTATGTTTAATTTTTGCATGTATGTAATTTATGTAATTTACCAAGATCTCGGCTGTAAATACTGGTAGAAGTTTTCATATCTGACAAATAATGAGCTTTGTTTTGCTACTATCTGCTGATTGTGTAGATGATTTGTGTGTCCCCATGATTCAGTCCTTACATTGATAAATATCAACACTCATGTTGCACTGACAGCTGACATAACAAACTCTGAATGTTGGGTCATGATACAGATAAAAGTTTGGATAAAGTTTTTACATTACGATTGTCAGATGTAGGAACTAGGGATGCACCGATACCCCATATGCCGATACTAATCATACTCATTATTGCCGAAACTGATACCAATACATACACTGTTTTGTTAATAACAGAACCTTTTCTTTTAATTCTGTCTGTGTTGAAAATAGGTGTACAAAAAAGTAAAAACATTTAATTTTGCAGTAAATGATACCGTATTGTTTTTTAATGCTTACATTCAATGATGGTAAGGTGAAGCATCATGATACATTGAGACACTCTGTCAATATTACAGCCAGTAGATAGTGTGTATATGATCAATATGTGTGCTTGATATATCAGCTATAAATAATGGCAGACATGTGCCAGTACCAATAATCAGCTGTGTAATGTATTATCTGCCAATACAGATGTTGTACTGACAACATCATCCCTTGTAGAAATGTTTCATAAATACATGCTGAAGCCTGCTTCTTCCCTTTCATCTTCATTTACTGTACCTCATAAATATTCTTGTAAAACAAATATATTGTTCTAAATATAGATTCTTTCCTTCCGTAGGGTGAAGAAAGTAAGTAAAGCTAAGAAGGAGCAAATAGTTAAAAAGCTGTCCCAGATCTGCACCTCTATCTCTAAGGTATTTTCTGTGAAAACTCCTTATTATTAAAGTAAAAACACTTCTGTTGTTTGATTCTTATTTACAATGACATAAAGTGCCATCTATTCCTGTTTAAGATGTGTTTCATCGTGGGTTTTCTTCTAATTGTAGTGAAGCTTCTGCTTTGTCGTCCTCATTAGTGTTAATGAGGATTTGACGGTCCTCTGTGGTGTTGTTTGCACCTTGCAAAGAGAAAAAAACAAAATAAAAGGTTACTTCTCATGAGAGATGTGTTTTGCATTTCTTAATTCATAATTTGCACCATTCTTGTCAAATGAACTTGGTCTTTACTTTGAAGAAGAGTGGTCTTTTTTCAGTCATACCCTGTCTGTGTAACCTGATAAATGGGGATGCTTGAAGGACCAGTGATACTCATTCTGAATTATGCATCCGTCTTAGGTTAACTGGGGATATCTGGTGTCCTTCATTCAACAAAAACAATGAAAGAAACAGCATTAATATTCTTATTTCGTGTATTTTTCTCTCTCTGCTGGAAAGAAAAGAATATTTTAGCCACTGGAAGAAAAGGGTTAGCCTCTGTGAGCCACTTCAAGTATATTCTGCCTCTGTTTTCTATGCAGTGTTTTGTAAACTTGTGTGTACAGTGTTTACATTTGTGTGAAAGGCCTCTGTCACACATTGTACCAGAATCACTTAGAGGATCTCTCATGGGAGCTTTTGTGCACAGGCTGTCAATTTCCAGGCCGCTGATAGAGGCCCCCCTCAGGCTGCAAAGAAAGTGGAACCCTGTGGAGTGTGGTGACCTGTGTCCACTCCCTCCTGTAGTCAGAGCGCCCGCTGATACAATTGCACTGCGATGGAAATTCAATCAAGAGATGGACCTGAAGGACTAGCAGCCATTCTCCTGTCTCACTCCTGCTGGCCTGCTAATCGATCACTTCACCCGAAGAGGAACTCCAGAAGGTGGACTGAGGGGAAGAATGTCAACCTAGAGTTCCAGCAAATGTGAGTACTTCTTTCTGTCTTTTACTGGGTTTAGACGATCTCCAGTCAAAGCTTATTTACTCGCACCATGCAGTGCTTCCCCCAAAATTCTTTCGGGGTCATGGTCCACTGCCACTATGTAACCCCCACTACTCCAAAGGGAGGTCATTAAATTCTTACGTCATCATATCTAAATGGAGCACAAGTGTCTTTGCTGTGTTTTTGTTCAAGATGAAAATTTACCCTTCACAATACTAAGGACAGTTCTGACAAACACAGTGACTGTCCTATATACTGTTGTTACATGTTGCACCCGACTAAGAATTCTGAGGTACATAAAAAGAACATTTATACCGTTTTCTTGGTTTATTTAGTAGATATTGAAATATTTAAGATACTGATGAGCCCTTTGTGTACCCTCTGAATTTTAATATTTTAAGTAACATGCAAAAGTAAAGCATAATGCTCAAATAGTGAAAAATAGTAGGCCTATGTATAGTGTTGATCAGTTCATCCATTATATTGTTTTGGAACAAAATTTACATTATATAACATTTTGTATTATTATTGTTTATTTGTGTAGCACTTTTGAAAACAAAGGTTTACAAAGTGATTTGACAAACAGACAGGAACATACAGAAAACAGAGCAAAAGAATTTAAGCACCTGTTTAATAACCCATAACAGCAAGTACAATTTAAAGCAAACTCTTAAATGCATCTCCAAGCACAATAAAAGCCTGTTCACGTATCATGAAAACCCATATGAGCTAAGGCAATACAAGAACCCAGCTTCATAAAATGAAACTAAGAGGACCAAAGATGAAAGATGAAAACTGGAAGTGCTCTGAGAGCACAAACCTCTGCCAAGGCATTTCCAACCTTGATGAGCGAGTTGTTTAAAAAATGTGGAGAACTGCCCTTTCTTACTCTGTTCAGAAATCTTTATCAGAAGTCCTGGATCAGCAGCTGGATTCGGAGCACCACAGAAATTGTATCACTTCTTTTTTCTGCCATGACCAATGTTGCCTGAATATGTCATGGAATTGCATTAAGAACTACTTAAGTTATCAGCAAAAATGTGGAGAACTGCCCCATCTCACACTATTAAGAAACACTTTAGAGAAAAAACTGGATCTGCATTCAGACTCTGATCAATGCCAAAATCTAATCATTTCTTCCTTGTGCCATGATCAACATTTCCTGAAAAAATTAATCAACATCTATTCATAACATTTTTAAGTTATCCTGTTCAAAGAAAAAAGAAAAAAACAAATTGCTGTCAAAAACATAACCTCCTTTGTGGAGGTAATAATAATTATATAAAAAAAGAAAAGGCAGTAAAAAAAGTGAAGAAGCCGTAGGTAGGAGAATAAAAAGAGATTGTGACTGATGAAAGCAGTGAGAAAGAGGAAAAAAAGCAGTAAATTGAGTCAAAATTCAGAACAAACAGAGCTACAAACAAAGAGGAGATTACTTAGTAATACAATAAAGGACAAAAAGCCTAAAAGGCCTAAAAGTGCAACAAAAGACAAAATGATAAAGCAATAAGCACAAAGCAAAGCAATGCAATTCTTAAAAACTGGGAATGAAAATGAGTTAAGGGCATTAACATGTAAACATAAAATATAAATAGCAAAAAATAGATGGAGCTTTAGGTGATTGGGAGCATAAATGAGAAGAGTAGTAAAAGGAATCTAACAGATAACAAGCTAAAAAGACAGTAGAACTGATGAAGATGACGATGACATAATATTAAAGCAAGTCTGTAAAAGTGAGTTTGTAGAAGTGACTGATTTTGCACGCTGTATCTTCTCGGGCAGGTCGTTTCGAAGTCAAGGAGCTCCGATGGGAAAAGCTCGATCACCTTTTGTTTTAAGACTTGATTTGAGAGCTCCAACCTGAGGATCTGAGGCTGAGAGCTGCCTCATTGGATCATTAGCTCTGAAATATGAGTGCTTTAATAGTGATGAGAAAAATCTTAATATCAAATCTAAAACTAACAGGAGTCCAGTATAAGGGGGCTTAAATTGGGGGTGAGATGATGTCTGGTAAAAAAAAGTTTAAAGCCAAGCTGTCGTGTTCTGATCTATTAAGAGGTGAGACAAAGATTTTTGACTGACTTTATATCAACTACAATTTTTCTGCCTCAGTTTTACATTATCAATCCCTTTTAAAGCACAAGTTAAGTTTCCATCTTATGCATCTACTTTCAACCAGTGTTAATTTTGTCGACTAATTATTTTCGTCATAGTTTTCGTCAGCAACCTTATTTCCCCTGAAGAAAACTAGACTGAAACTAACTGAAAAACACAAGTGTACATTGAAAAAAACTTAAATTAACTGACATTTTCGTCAACAAATAAAAACTAGACTAAAATGTTTGACAGAGACTTAATCCAATCAGACCTAATTTCATCATGTAGTGGAAACAAGTTAGGAATATATCCAATCACAGCTACTTTGGTTGAGTGAAAAGGTTGGATGAGTTAAGAGGGACATCCAATCACAACTGCCCTAGCTTCATGGTGGTGGGATCCAAGTGTAAAACATGACTTCAGATATTCAAGGAAACATAAAAAATGCATTACACTTTACTCTTCAGATTTTAGTCGACTAAATTTACAGTAGATTTTGTCGACTAAAATGTGAAATTTCATCAACTGAAACTAGACTTAATTAAAACATTTTAGATGACTAAATTATGACTAAAACTAAAAGATATTTTAGGCAAAAGACTAAAACTAAAACTAAATTAAAAAGCGCCGTCAAAATTAACACTGCTTTCAAGGTGGTTAATTAACTATCTACTGATGCTTTTCTAAAGCTGAATCATCTGTAGTTTTTTGTCAATGTTTTACTGAAGTCAAAATTTGATCTTCCTCATCGCAGGGCCAACGCCCTTAACAGACAAACCATGAGAAAAGGCTGCCATGTAGTACATCTGTTATGATCATGAGCAGTGACTGTGACAAATGTGGTAAAACTTGTTGCTAAGATATCATAACACTGCCTATTTGAACTCAGGTTTGCTGGTAAAGAGAGAAACTGTTAGCCTTGAACAACTATACTGTGCTGCAGTGTGCCAGTACACACTTAGACAATGTGAGAGAAATTAAAGTATTGCTGCAAAAACATTATTTAAGACAAAAATAACTCATTTAATTCACCGGGCAACATAATGTGCTTCACAGTCATTCATAATTTTTCACAACTAGCTGATTTATATTAATCGTGCGTTTTTGGTTAAAAGGTGCTCTAATATATTTCATGTAACATTTTGATCAAGTGCAGTGTGTCTACATTCATCACCACCACCCACTACCACTCCAAAGAAGGCATCAAAAGGATTTAGAGGAGAATTTTTGTGCACTCGTATTTCAGCAGAGTTTTTACTTCTTCTGTTATTTTGTTTTCCACTGCAATGTCTTTCCTCTGTGTTTTTGCTGAGGAGGCCTTTTTGTTTGAATCATTTTCTCTACCTGACACAATCATACTCACACCATATCCCTGATGGTCTGTAACTGACACATGCAGGTCTGGATGTGACCTTAGTTTGAGCCTCTTAGCTTATTTTCTTTTCTCTTACCATTTTCTGTGTTTTTCCTTGTGTAATTCTCTGAAATGTCTTCAATATCGAGTCTGTTTGTGCATTTATTTTTAATACTTTAGTGGACACTTGCATGTATAGCACTCATCTCTACAGAGCAAAACTAGTTAGATGGTGTTGACCAGTACACTTTGATTCTTAATTTTTCTTCTCTTGATGATCTGGAAGTATTATAAGTTGTTTTGATACAGAGTGGTGCAGGAATAAGGCCAAAAACTCAGGAGTTAACATTCTAGCTCTTCCAGCCCCCACTGCAGAAGGTCTATGGTATTTTAGAACAACTTTTTGGATAAATGCACCAAAAAAGGTCTGTGGTGAACGCTTTGCATATGAAATTTTAATGTTTTATTTTGCAATGTAAAATGCATATGATTTTGCTCCACTTTTGAATTTTGCGGCACGTTTGTGTTTTAAGTGAACTGCTAACAATGGCAGGTAATCCTAATTCAATCATTTATAACAGTTTTTTCATAGATAGTAATACAATCACCATAGCCATAGTCATGGCCACCAACTTGATCAGTTAATTAGACTAAGAGGAAGTTCTGAAGCAGTAGGTTACAACGTGTCGTTATACTTGAAAATGTGGTAGCTGCTTCTGAGTTGAACCCCCATGTAGTTCCATAATAGATTTTAACTTTTTAGTCTGGCCAATTAGGTTTAAGCCTAAAAATTTGTAAAAGTTAGGTTTGTTTGTGAAGATTATAATGATGAACAAAACTTGTAAGTTGCATATTTTTTAGTTTGCCACAGACCTTTTTACCTGCAATAAAGATGCTATAGGCTTTAGGAAGACTAGCACGATGCTAACTTCCTGGTTGGCCTACTGAATACGTCATATTTCCACCGCTCTATTAGCAGAGGAAAGAGAGACAGATCATTGGTAGGCGATCAAGCTTGGCTTTAGATGATTGAGAGAGCTGCACTGCACAGTTGATCAGTTAGCTTATCTCAACAGATAAAATAATAAAGAAACAATAAAAACACCAGGCAGTGACTGTCAGCACAACCTCCAGTCTTTTCCATGTGTCATTTTAGGATCTGCACATTTAAAATGATTTGAGTTGACTGACTCTCTCACAGAGGCAGGTCAGTCACAGTGGATTAGATTGATGATGGAAATCTTGCCGGACTTATGTCAGTGTAAAAGCTAATTTCTTGTCCACTCTTGCCCCTTTTACCCATAAGCAACACTCTCTGTGTCCTGTTGCTAGCTAAAAGAAAGTAACAATCCTGAAAGCATGTGTGTATAAGCAAATTCAATTCTTCTGGTTGGCATGGGACAGGCCTTGACTTATTAAAAAAAATAGTGTTGATAAACCAGAGCCAGCTGGCACATTAGGCAGTATGGGCAAATGCTCAGGGTGCTGTGGCCTCCAGGGGGCGCCACAAACTTGGAAAAAAAATTCACCTTCAATAAAACTACTTATTACTTTTAACTAATATGGAAAAGCTCACATTGATTCAAATGTAAAACAATGACCAGTTAATATTGCTACAAATGAAATACCAAATGAGAAAATTGACATGTTATCTTATAAATGAAACACAATAGTAATAACAATGCTATTTGATTTCTTTTGTAAGAGTATGTAAATCACAGGGTAAATCACTGGGTAGGGCCGGCTCTGTGATAAACTATTGTTGAGTGTGGTAAGTGTACTGGAAACCTAAAAAGCATTCACCCAGCAGTCTTTACTCAGGCATACTTATCTATGTGTTTTAAAGCCTGGATTTTCTCTTTGAGTTTCATATTTTTTTGACATGTTGTGGCAGAAACCTGGAGCATTTTAACCAATCAAAAATGTTTGTCAGGCTTGACTATTCTGTTGAGCATTAAATTGCATACATAAAACATCGGAGCATGAATAGGGAACTGTAATTGTGCATTAAACAGCTTAGCAACCAAATAGTGTTCAGATGTGTTGTGGATACACAAGAGCAGTCAAAAAGAATCTATACTAGACAATCATTCAGTAGCAAATGCTATGGCTGTTTCTTTTATATTGGCTGGATGTGAAGTTGGCAGTGATTTTAATGCCTTATTCTCCATACCAGCTTTTCTATGTGTTTTATGTAAGTGAGATGCTCCGTTTTTTTCCGTGGACAATAGTGCATTGCATTTGATACATTTGTGGTGTTACTTCAATGAAATACTCAATAACTGTTAGAAAAGAGTCTGCACTTTTAAAGCCTCAATTTATTCAATGTGCTAATGCAAGCATAAGGCATACTTTTTAATTAGATACTTTTGTTTTCAGTAATCTGATACTGTAAGTTAAACTATAAGCAATCATCTGCTATCATAAATGAGTTTAAAGGGTGAAGACAGTCTGGTAGGAACACATGATAAGCGGTGTATGGGAGCCAGTCATGTCATACTTCAGCTCTGTGAACCTCTGATGAATCTGAATGACTATCCATGGCAGCTGTAACCAATGGGTGGGAATTCAGGAGTAAACCCTTCATTCAGTTTGAGAGGTACCAGCATGTTTGTCAAATGGACCGTGCAGCATATTTGCCTCACAGATTGGCATTTTCAGATCACTTTGTCTTCCTCGCAGTACCCAGTTTCTCTTACATGAATAATGAGAGCTTAAGTATTTTACCAGCATTACACTGTGTGAGTTTAGGGAATTATTCGAGCTGAAATATTGTCTCTGTGAGCTGGCTAGCATATGGTTCATTTGCATTTAGACACTACTGTAGAAGCAACAGGCAGGAAATATTACAGTTGATATATCTGCAAATCTCTGCAGTAGAAAACATTTTATGGTCAGTCTAAGACCTACGGCCGTGTTGATGTTTTGTTGTTGTTTATGTTTGGAGTAGGAGTTCAGTGATGTGTGCTCTTGAACTCCAAGACAGGTGACTCTGTGATCAGTTTCTTTTTTGGTTTGAGTTTCAGTGCTATGTCAGGATTGTCTGGAGTTCAAGCTGGCAAACCTTTGGTTTAATAAGGAAAGTTAATTTTAAAAGTAGACAGCTCTATAAAAGAAGCACATTTTTATTTTGTCCCACTTAGAGCTCACTCTCTGTCAGCAGGCTGCTTCAGTGCTGTTTCTGGTTCTTATAAAGGCAAATTAAGCTGGTTAAGGATTGGGGACTTTTCTAGTTTTCAAGCATCGATTAATCTTTTCAGGTCAGGAGTGTCAGAAGAATTTTGAGACTTATTATTTGATCTAAAAAATACTTTTGAATGGAAACCTGATGACTTGGAGATATATTAGTAGGCATTTGAAAACCCTGAAATTCAATATTTAATCAATGTATTTCTCTTAAAACTATTTCCCCATGACAGAGATAGTCAACTCTATCTATAGACCAAATCAATAAAATATTTACAAACAAAAAAAGGAAAAACTATTAATTACAAATGGTTCAATCATTAGTGTAAAAATGTAAGACAAACTTTAAGAACACTATAAAATGATTAACACAGAGTACCTTGATCTCATTACCATAAGACCTTGAAACAATTCAGAAACACACTGAGAAGAAGAAAGAAGAGCACACCAGGCAGAGGCAGCTCTCTGAAATAGAGGCATCTTTGGAGACATATCAGTTTTGGCAAAACTGAAGTAATCTGAACAAATGTCGTCAGGATCAATTGGCAACTCAAAATGGCAAATTTGTTTTAACGGCTTCAGGACACTGTACACTAACATTAAAAAGAACAAACCAGAATTTACAACAAACTGAAAACTTTGAAATTAGCAGTTAAAGACAATCAGAATCCTCTGGATGTCTACGTAACTGAGGACAAACTGATGGGGAGCATGCAGGCACTAAAGAACAAGAAGGCCTGTGATGCTGACAATATATTGAATTAAATGATAAAATGCTCTGATGATGATTTTAAATTGGCTTTACTTAAATTGTTATCCAATTTTGGATTCTCTTTCAAGTATTCAGACAGGCCACATTTACACCAAATTCAGGTTGTAATATCTGTATTTTACCACAAGATGGCTGGTAGGCACACACAAATCTTTAGGACTAGAGCATCTTGTTAGGGTGACCTGTTTCCTCCTTCAAAAACAAAACAAAAATATTTTGATGATCATGAAACATTTGCCTGTTTATTCATCAAATTCTACTCTCCTGGCATTGCAAAGAAGATGCTGATAGTCCTCAACCATACAAGAGTTTATGGGTTACTTTTTTGCCTGTGTTCTTTTGCAACTAAATTCAAGCTTCAGTGGCACTGTGACTTTTTATGCCCCTGTATCTTGGAGGCCTCTCATAACTCATCTCCAAACAAACACACCATACTCCCCAAAACATGAATTAAACATGTAATAACACTCTCTGACAACCCAAAACCATATCAGCTGCTATAATATGGTCCTGCTAAATTTCAAGCTGATGTGACTCATGATTCAATGTGCTCACACCACAAGACCCTCTAATTGCAGCAAAGATCATGATACATTTTGTATAATAGCCACTTGTGTTTAGTAAACAATTTCACTTTACACAATTCACCATGGGCACGTTGGTAATTAATACTTGGAGAAAATCTGTCTTGTGGGTATTTTCTTCCATTGCCACATCCAAAGCACAATGAAAGCTTTTCAACAGCCATTTTGCCTGTATGTCATAATGTTACCGTTGATACTGTAATTAAATGCTACATTAATTCATAATGTTTTATGTCTGCCCTTTTAAATAATATGAGTAGAAGTGTTTTGCATCAGTTGTATTACATTTGAGAATTTAACCTTTGATATTGACCCTGAATTCAACACTTTAATTTAGCGTACAGTCTGACATGACTGGTAATAGAATCAAGGTCCCCAATTGGGTGAGTAAAGCCTGTTATAGCTTTCTATTTAAAAGGTTTTTATTCACCTAAATGGAATTATGACATATGCTCAGCACTTCTCTTGCTACAATGGGACATGAATTTTAATAAATAAATAAATTTAATAAAAGCAGTAGGGAAGGCTGTAAACTTTTTCCTTTTCATAACAAACATCAAAAGTCCACACTATATTTAGGTACATTTGAGTGATAAAGTATCGTCTAGGCTTGTTAGGACACCAGATTTTGAAGATCCTGACAGTGGTGCAAGGAGAGGTATTCTCCACTACTTAAGTTTGTCAGCATCTCTTAGGTGATGTTCTAGAAAAGACTGTGCTGTATCCCAATGTGCTAGATATAGGTTGAAAGTGCCTTAAGCATACAGTTATAATAAATAAATATGCTTTTCTGCAGTTGTCATGGGATGAAAAATATGAGTTGCTTTAAGGAGACAGAAAAAGAATAGTTCCTCAGCTATAAGTAGTGTTTGTTGGAGACAGCTAAATTTCATAAATCTTCTTGCATCCCAGGCTTCTGAGCTTGTCACATGCCCGAAAGCTACCATAACTACAATTTTTGTAACAGTTTAATTTTTAAAAAAACTTTTTGTATCTGTTAGTCACTAGGATTAAAGAGATTGAACCATTCATTGAAAACCTGTTATCAAACTAGTATGTAAGCTTTGTCTGAAGTAGTATTTGCAACGTCTTAGCCAGAGCATTGATAAAAATAAGAATAAAAATAAAAAATGATAAGAAATGCATTATTTAGTCTTTTTTGTTGGTGTTTTATCAGTAAAAACAATTTGGATTTATTACTTGATTTAAATTTATTTAGATTTTGAATATTTAATGGGGCACTTGTATGCCTGAGTTTAATAGGACAGTGGGTAGAATAAGAAATTGAGAGAGATTTTGGCTGGGAAACAACATGCAGGACAGTAGCCACATTTTGGAATTGGACCCAGCTTCTTCACTGGAGGATTGGAGCCTCCATTATGGGGCCTGACCACTTCATTACTTTTGTGTGTGTGTTTGAGGGATATTATGGCCGTCAAATGAAAAAAGGGGGTTGAAATTGTTCTATACCCTTAGTTCTTCACAATTAACCATGTTTTTAAACAGAGAGTCAACTCTGAAACACTTACAAAGCACTTTCATAAACACCTACACACTTAACAACACTGATGCCACTGGTGATGTTGATGTTGATATTATTTATGCTGATGATATTCAGGATGTTGTTGATGTTAATCAGAATATTCATGATGAGGATATCAAGTTGATATTCTTGCTGTTGACTTCCTTTCATCCTGTGGATTGCCACTGTGTCTGTCTGTCAGCGCCAGTGTCCTATTGAAGTTTGGGTAGTTTGTTGGTATTTGCTATGTTTGTTTACTCCTTTCTATATTGTTTCATTTGTTGTACTCACACACCACAATTCTTTAGAAAACAGCCTCGGCGAGATGAAATTATAGAGATGTAAGCACCTGAACTTGTACACCACCTATTTACTAGAATGGACTGTAAATATGTACGAGCAAAAATCATATTTTCTTTCATTCTAAACTGTTGTATCCTGGGGCTAGACATTATGACCAGCATCATATAAGGGTATATTTTTTGGTTTTTGCAGTAACAGTATTTCTTTGTGGTATTACAAATTGAAAGAGGTAATAACACATTAAATCATATTTCTAAGCTCTACAAAGAGTAGGACTAAGAAAATAATGATAATGTTAATACACATGTTGATTATCTCTTTCAGCAACAGTTTCTATTCATATTATCTTAATTTCTCTGATCTAATTTAATAATAAAAACATGAACATTGTTTCTCCCTGGTCTTTGTCTGTTAATATGAATCTAAATTGCTGAGTAATTACACAGATATCGTTTACATTATCAGAACTATGAAATACACCTCAGGTAATCAGATATTGTGATACATTGTTTACTGATATTCTTGAGTTTTCTGATATTCTCAATGTGTGTGCTTAAACCAGTGATTACGGTGTTGCAAAAGTCCATTTGTGGCACAAAAATAGCTCAGTTTAAACACTGCTTGACTGACCTGTATGCTACTAATTGTTAACAAATGTAATACAGTGGTAGCCATTTGACAGTGAGAAGCAAAAGAAAATCAAATGTACAACTGAAACATTGAGAAATGAGTATCAAGAAAGTTCTTGCTACAGAGTTTGGCACAATGTTTTCATTGTCTGTAGACAGCCTGTTCACCAATTTGTCCAACAGAGGATTAGATTGGTTGGCTCTGGATCCTTCTTATATGTGTTAACAAAACTGGTTGTCAGGCACGAATTTCTTGTGAAATATTGTCCTTCCTACACTACAGTTATTTAATATCAAATGCAGATATAGACTAACATACTCATACCTAAAATTACAATTCAGACAGTACACACTAAAAATTGGTGAGTTAAAAATAACCCAATTTTGGTTGTTTTATAACCCACCTGCTGGTTCATTGTAGCACCAGCCCAGCAGTAGTTAAATTGACCCAGCAAGATGGGTTGGTCCATTTTAACCCATCAGATGAGTGAAATATTTTAACTGCAAATCTGGGTTGTTTCAACCACACATATTTGTTATATATTCTATCCAAATGCTGGGTCAAATTGATTTCTATTCTGGGTTGTTTCAACTACATATATTTACAATAGCAAGGCAAATTCATTTTATTTCTGGGTGGTTTCAACTACATACAGTCGTTAGACTCCACCCAAATGCCAGAGTTGTTCACTGGTTGTGTTGTACACACGCGACAATTCTTTATGCACTTCCAAGATGCTGTCTTGTATCATGGTTAAAATTTATGTTGAGTGGCAAAGGATTGAATATCTTATAAAAACACAACTGTCATTACCATGAAAATCAATACTTTTGCTTACTTTCTTACACTTATGCGCGTCCTTCGGTCTCCACTCTGCCATCTTGTCAGCAGGTGCAGTGTATTATGGGTAATTTCTCATACCCCTTCCTTTCAAGTGAGGTTCCGGGTTGTCTTCGTTTCAAGGGCTGTGTAGCCCTTCCCCTTAGCTTTATGGAGAATTGGGATACTCCTTCACTAGACGTGAACGCGCAAACCAAGGTTGACTAAGGTAACTTATGTGCCTCCGCTTTAGTGAAACCAAATCACAGGTAAATTCATCAAGGATAACTGGAAAATCCCAGCTTAATCCCTTATCTAGGTTTTGTGAAATACCCCTCCGGTGGTAATATGCGTGGGCGCTCGAAGCATAAAAACTGACTGGAAACTCTGTTGAAAACTGTGTGGATTCATAGTGGAGTACGTTTGTCTACGTGATGACGTTCAAAGCACAAACACCACAGGTGCTGAGTCAACCGATGTATGTTGGGTTGATGGATTTTTTTCTTTCAACTACATATATTTGTTATGTACTCCACCCAAATGCTGGGTCAAATCAGTTTCTGTTCTGGGTTGTTTCAACCACACATATCTGTTATATACTCTACCCAAATGCTGGATCAAATCAATTTCTGTTCTGAGTTGCTTAAACTACATATATTTGTTATAAACAACCCAGGTGCTGAGTTAACCAATGTATGTTGGGTTAATGGATTTTTACTCAGTGCATGAGTTGCGCAAAAATAACCCAAATCCAATATAAATAACCCATAATGAGTAAAACATTTCATAACCCCGCGGTTGAGGAGATGAAATAACCCAGCTGTTTTTAGTGTGTAAGGATGGCCTCTGAAATCAGATAATGGTATGAAATTAATCCTTATTTTTAAGTACTTGTGGAAATGTCCTCATAAAGAGGCACATTTGGATAACTGCACAACTGCCCTGTCTAGCCATTTTACAGCCTCATAAAAATCAACTAGTAGCTTTAGCCAACAATTCAGATGGAGACAAAACTAGAAAGTCAATCACTGCTGCTTCTTTAATGAAGCATGGGTCAGCATATTAAGTCAGAGCATGACTAACAAAGCAGCTTTCACCCTGATACTAAGGTGCAGCTGAATATTTACACCAACTGAACCTTGCAAAGGGTCGAGCTACACGGCCTTGGCGGAGCCTGCAGCGGAGAAATGACCAGAATGAAATGGAACAATGGTGTGTAAATAGATTTTTGACTGATGAGAGTCAGAGAGTTGACAAGGACAAAAAGGTGATGATGATGGATAGATCTCGACGGTGAATGCACTAAAAGTCACTCCTCTCTGAAGCTCTTCGGCTTGTTTAAGTTTTGCATTATTCACAAGTAGATCTTCTGTGTCCTTATTTAGACTACAGTATATCTCCAGTTTTATATTTTAAATTCAGCGGCATTGGACGATACTGAATATTTTATTGACAGTAATGTAGGCCAGCCTTCTTTGAGTCATGCTGCTTAGTCTTTTGTCACTTGAGACAGTTATTTTTAGGTTATTTTTGAATTTCCATCGTGGCTTTTGGTGCCGAGATTGGGTGTCAGGCATGACTATGTCATAGGACGAGCAGGGGCTATATATATGCCCTGTTGCTATGAATGTTGCTGATGTTGTGTGTTTTTTCTACTAATGGATTGTGTAATTGTCACAACAGAGTATACTGCAAATACTGACCATGGAAGTTGACAAATGAATTGACTGGAATGGGATTTTCTCTTTATTTTTTACCCCTTTTTCTTCTCTGCCACAGCTCTATGTCAACATTTATATTCTTTTATTCTTGCCCCGTACAGACAGGATCTGTCATGTGATAACACTATTAAGATATGGATGCTATAAAGCCTCAAAGGTTAACACACACATTCTAATGAGATCAGGGTTAAAGAGTTGGGGTGATTATTTTACAGGAATCTGACACCCTAATTGACGGACAGCGGTGGGTGGAGGCAGTCGGGAGCAGTGTACGCTATCTTTTACGGTCTGGCATAATGATCACAGAAAACACACACCTGCTGTTTCATTTTAATGATGTTACTCCCCTGCAATACTGACCCAGATTCAAGGGGGGTGGAATATTTATTTTTACTGATTGCTTTTATCCAGAGAGGATGTGGGATGATTACATTGTGGTGCTATATCTGGAGCAGAATTTCTTGAGAGAGAATGGACGAATTGCAAAGAGAGTCAAACAATTTTAACTCCCAGGACCTGTTGAACCCTTTTGGGGACATGCATAATTTTGTTTTTAAGGGTTATTTTGCACTGATAATGCACATTTAGGCCTCAAACTGCCGCATTTCAACCAATTTAATCATGATTTTTAATCAAACAGCACCTGCAGCATAACAATGTATAATTTATGGCATTGTGTCCACTTTTAGGACATTATGTGCTCAGTGAGACTCATCCTTTTAGCTGTCATAGCATTAAATTTGAACTGGACAAAAAATAATCTTTCCCGTTAGATTGACCTGTCCCAGACATTGTTGATATTTCCTTTGGCATTTTGCATACTGGAAAAGTAACTTTTTATTACTTTTAGTATCATTTTTTCAGTGATCAAGATGTCAGCACACAACATACCTAATGTGGCATTAAAGGGTTTAGCTTTTGACAGTAAATATTTTTTACTGTGATTTTGTGAAACAGGACAGAGGTTGGTGAAAATATTTGTAACAGTATCCTGATGTGTACAGAAGTAGTGCTAAAACAAAAACAAAGCAGCTTCCAAGTGAAAAATTAAGTCTTTGACAAGGTGTTGACTATAGCTCATCACCTAAGGCTCTTACTGTGTCTTTTTTTGCCCCAAATTCTTTAAATTATGTTGAGTCAATGGCACCATGTGTAGCAATGTGTAGCCCTAGCTTGCATGCTAATTATTTCTGCTGCAAGCACTGTGGCTTATGTTAGGGCTCATGCCATGTACCTCATTCAACTAAATTCCATAACTATCCCTATAAATGCACTGAAGCAAGTGTATGTAACACAATAAACAATTTATGTTTTGGCTTCACAGTTTGGATGAGCTATGGTTAAAGCTTAATTAGCCTTTTATTAGATGCATTGCTCATGTCCTAGTATACATACACTGGGGGGTTAATTAACTTAATAAAATAAGCATGTCCAACTCTGCTATGGTTGGGGATAATCACATTTTTACAAGTTATTACCCACCTTTCCTTTGGTGTACCTGTTATGTCATATGCTAACATTTACAAACAATTAAGCAAGCTTATCAGATTTCACCACGTCCTGCTTTCCTCTTGTCCATGTTCTTGTGTCAAACTCCTTCAGCCGACACAGCATTAACTGTATGTCCTACTTCCTGGCCAAAAATGCATAACGTTTGCTCTTGCACTTAGCATGTTGATGATGCCCCTGACTGCAAGGTTATTATCTGGAGCATGTACTATGAAGCTTGTGCAGAACACCCCAGCCAGTTTGGGTCAAAATGCATTATTAACTAACTTGTTGGTAAGGTTTAAACAAGGAAATGTCTGAAACGGGGCATATCTCGCTTTGTTGTAGTCCAGGTTAATTGCTTATTATGCGTGTAGAGTTGATATGTTTTACTCTTGTTTTATCTCATCAGAAGTTAATCATGATAAGAATCCTTGGTGGAATTTTCATATATAGACATTTGATCACCATGAAAATACACTTTATTGTAAGAGCTGATAAGTGTGAAAGCAATGGATGTGATTAACATGAAAGGGAATCTTTAGAAAAAAAATTTCATCAGAATTTATAGTGTTTCTTATAAATGCTCATTATTAATTTAAATGTAAATTCAGTGAATGGCCGAGTGAATTGTATTTTTAATCCCACATTTTTGCTCCTGTCTGATCTGTGAATATAACCCATGCTATTAAACATAATAGGATTGCAAAATAGTCATAACAGAGAATAAATAAGTAAGACTTGAGCGAAACAGGAAGACGGGGATATAATTTGCATTGATTTCATGCTTACTGCTTTTGGGGATGAAAAAAAGTCCTTTAAGTCTTGTAGCTGTGAAGCAGGAAAAGAATATTTTGATTTAGTGGAGACTTCTTGGTGTTTGTGTTGGATTTTGACCTTGATATGTGACGGTGTGATTGTTTTTAACTTTGGTCCGTGCTGTTTGTTTTCTCAGATTGTATCATATTGATTGGCAGACACTGAAAAGGTCCAGTGCTGAACCTGCTGAGCCCATCTGGGAGTCTTCAGAGTTGATCCTGAACAGACACAAAATCCCAGTGACAGTCCGTGTGTATGTATGTGCCCTCATGTGTTGGTGTCACAGTGTAGTCAACCAGCAAAAAGCTCCCCCTTGCCCTGTCCACTCCAGTCTTACTCCAGTCATGAGGAAAGATCAAATGCACAGCTTTGTTAGCATAGATTCAACAAAGAAGGCTCACAGACGTCCAACAAAAAGAAGCAAACACTGTGAAAAGTAGTGTGTTTGTGAGCATAGGCAGGACTCTCCCCCCCTGAGTGCCAGAAACAAAGCGCATGCCGCTTGTGGTTCTCAGCGGTGGGCTCTCTAAAGACTGACGGGAGGCTAGAAATCACAAAACACCTGTATGTGTGGGTGTGTGTGTGTGTGGATAGACAGTAGCAGAGAGAATTGATTATTTGCTCCAGAGGGCACCTGTCTCTCTGTGCATCCAAGATCCCGCTCTAATGGAGAGTGTCTGTTTATTTTACTGACAGTCCCCTACTTTCACTAGCTTTCTTTAATGAATTCATGAGATTCTTTGGAGTGAGATACAGAGAATAACCAACAGCAGCATCTGGAGTATGTGAAATCTCTTATGTGGCATTTAAGTTGCAAGTTAAATGTATTTTGTTTTTTCTTAAGGCGGACTGCAAACATTTTTGAAATGCCATCACCTCAATAAGCAGCAACATTTTCCACATTCAGAGTCTGTCATCAAGATAATCCATCTTGCAAGGCTTCAAGCTGATATTTTTGTACCTGGTTAGAAAAATGACCAGACAGAAAGAAGGAACATAAAGGTGTGGTTCAGTTGCCCCAAAAGCAGGCAGCAGTTTGAAGCTTGTAAGTAATGATGGTCCATTAAGAGCTTGATTCAGATACTGTTGTGGGGTCGTTCTGATCAGAACTGGATGACAGCTCTTAATGAAAAAGATAAAATTATGTTAATAAAAATGGCACAAATTAAGTATTGTCATAATAACAGTGCTGTGTCAAGTGCACACAACACAGTTTACTTCATGGCAACAGAGCATGTTTGCTATATTTATGATCTGATTGGCCTGCAATGAATTTGACAGAGGGCCCTGTTTTAACAGTGGGAAGCATGTTGTTTAATAGAGCAGTTGCACAGCAGTTTGAGGCTTTTGGGTCTATATTTTGCTCGTGCGAGGTTATACATTATACATCGATTATACATGGGTGTGTTTTAGATGCAGCAACTATATTGCCAAAAGTATTCCCTCACCCATCCAAACAATCAGACTAAGGTGTTCCAATCACTTCCATGGCCACAGGTGTATAAAATTAAGCACCTAGGCATGCAGACTGCTTTTACAAACATTTGTGAAAGAATGGGATGCTCCCAGGAGCTCAGTGAATTCCAGCGTGGAACTGTGATAGGATGCCACCTGTGCAATAAATCCAGTCGTGAAATTTCCTCGCTCCTAAATATTCCACAGTCAACTGTCAGCTGTATTATAAGAACGTGGAAGTGTTTGGGAACGACAGCAACTCAGCCACGAAGTGGTAGGCCACGTAAACTGACGAAGCGGGGTCAGCGGATGCTGAGGCGCATAGTGCGAAGAGGTCGCCAACTTTCTGCAGAGTCAATCGCTACAGACCTCCAAACTTCATGTGGCCTTCAGATTAGCTCAAGAACAGTGCACAGAGAGCTTCATGGAATGGGTTTCCATGGTCAAGCAGCTGCATCCAAGCCATACATCACCAAGTGCAATGCAAAGCGTCGGATGCAGTGGTGTAAAGCACGCCGCCACTGGACTCTAGAGCAGTGGAGACGCGTTCTCTGGAGTGACGAATCGCGCTTCTCCATCTGGCAATCTGATGGATGAGTCTGGGTTTGGTGGCTGCCAGGAGAACGATACTTGTCGGACTGCATTGTGCCAAGTGTAAAGTTTGGTGGAGGGGGGATTATGGTGTGGGGCTGTTTTTCAGGAGCTGGGCTTGGCCCCTTAGTTCCAGTGAAAGGAACTCTGAATGCTTCAGCATACCAAGACATTTTGGACAATTCCATGCTCCCAACTTTGTGGGAACAGTTTGGAGCTGGCCCCTTCCTCTTCCAACATGACTGTGCACCAGTGCACAAAGCAAGGTCCATAAAGACATGGATGACAGAGTCTGGTGTGGATGAACTTGACTGGCCTGCACAGAGTCCTGACCTCAACCAGATAGGACACCTTTGGGATGAATCAGAGCAGAGACTGAGAGCCAGGCCTTCTCGTCCAACATCAGTGTGGGACCTCACAAAAGTGCTTCTGGAAGAATGGTCAAAAATTCCCATAAACACACTCCTAAACCTTGTGGACAGCCTTTCCAGAAGAGTTGAAGCTGTTATAGCTGCAAAGGGTGGACCGACGTCATATTGAACCCTATGGATTAGGAATGGGATGTCACTTAAGTTCATATGCGAGTCAAGGCAGGTGAGCGAATACTTTTGGCAATATAGTGTAGATCAGACCAATCAGAGTGTCAGCTCTCATTGCAATGCTATCGAGTTTTTATGCCCCTTAGTGTGTTTCACGTGTCCTGCACATGATTGAGTGCCTCCATGCAGAAGAAAAAAAAGTCTGCAGCATTGAGACTTCTCTTTCTCCTTGAGTGAACAGTACCAGTAGCAGCCTGAAATGGCTGATTCCCTTAGGCTGCCTGAATAGATCTACCAGTGTGACATCATACCATTATTTTGTCAGTTGTTCAAAGCCATGGCTCAAAATGGAAAGCCAGTAGACTGTGGAAAGAATGCAGAGCTGCTGAAAACATGGTGCTTGCGCTTAATAGGCCGGCTACCACAGAGTAGACTGGTTAAACAATCATAACAGACTGGGCTGTAGCCAGGAAGGGTGCTTTTCAATTGACAAGAGCCCCAACAGAACATCTCAGAGAGAGGATAAAGGAGACCTGGGGTTCTAAGTGTATAAAAACTAGCCTGTTTTGAACATAAGTGGTTATGAGCATACTCTAGCAGCAATCTAGTCAAATACATGTGCCCAAGTTAAGATACAATATGACCTTTTGAAGTGTTGTAGCTGCAGGTGAAGGTGTGGTTGTTTCTCTTCAGAGTTGTGTTAAGGTGCTACTGAAAACACATGACTCTCTGGACAAACTGTTCAAAATCAAAGCCCTTAGCCATAAATATCATCCAGGACTTTTATTGTGAAAAAGCTGCTAGAAGACATATTTTGGTCATTCACATGTGGTGGCTTGAGTTACCAGTGAGATGCAGTGTTTGCAGACACTTATTTGACCCCAGATCAGTCTCAGCCCTCTTCTTTTAAATGTGGAACTCAAAACAAGCGATGTATGGGTTTGAATACAACTTTTAAGAGGTTTCTGAAGCTATTGATATTGTTATAAAAGCACTAGGTCAGGTCAAAGAAGTCAACTCAGGGCTTCCCAGAAGCTCTACATTTCAGTCAAGTAGAGGAGTACTCATTTAGCTGCAGCTACCTATTTTTACCTGATTTACTTAACTCTTGAATGGGCATAGAATTACAGCTTAATCTTCCAGGATACGTTTTTTGATGCACGTTTCTAGATTTTCATTCATTTTTCAGAAATAATTCACCAATTAAAAAATAATTATTCATTGGCTTCTTTAATTCATGTTTTGAATACAAGGTTAACAAAGTAAGTAACAGTCACAGTAGTTACTCAAATTTGCTTTGACATTCTACTCGCTAACATTTTGGTATCAGACTGACCAGTGACAATGCAAATGCAAAATAATATGAGAAGTGATTCATCAACCCCTAAAAGACATATATATCTATGGAAGTGAGATGAATGCTTTAAAACATAAAGTAAATATCTAATGCACCAAAATAAATAAGAGCTGTTTATGCATGAAATGATGAGTAACAGGAAGAAGACGATGGAGCTGTAGTATAAACCAGACCTACTTTTCCAAGGGATTCACACATGAGCTGCTTTCATTCTGTCCATCAGCATTCTCCAGTGAGGCTTTTCCAAAAGGCCAGCTTTGGACAGCTGGGAGAGAGAGATTGCAGCTTTGACGGAAATCCCTCTGTCTTCAGACTCTTATGAGGCGCAAACACTCTCAGCTCAGCCTGGCTCTGCACTGTACAGTAAGCGATAACAAATGCAAGTCTGCAGGGACAAATCTGTAAACCCTGAGAGCATTATGTTCTTTTAGATAAAACAATGTGAGTGAGTATGCAGTCTGAACAATCCTATGAAAGGTGTTGCTGAATAGGTATGCTGCAATCAAAATATCAAAAGGTACACAGTTATTTTTTTTTGTTCTTTCTTCTTACAACTTATTTTTTGAAAAGGAAAATGCATTAACAATAAACAAAGCTTGAAGAATTGTCTCCTCTTGTTGTACAAAAATGAATCCATGTGTGCCTGTGTCATGAATATATCATACATTTGTACAAGATTTTGCACCATACGCATTGGGAAGTAGAGTCATAAAAATGATCCTCCAGCCCTCTCCCCACTAACAAAAACACAATGAACAAGGATTGCACAATAAAAACAAAAACAAATGTGGTTCTCAGTCACAAACATTTACATTATGAGTTGCGCAATATCAACATCTACACATGAAAAGCATGTTAAAATTAACTACCTGTCTTTGGGGAAAACTGGCATAAAATTGAATAAAACATGTAAATGGTACTTCCTTATTCTGACTGAATCTTTAAGAGATCCTTCCGGTCAATAAGCACATTACTGTCATCTGCAAAGTCCACAGCAGGGAAGACTAGTATCATTCTCCTCCTGTTGTCTGCTAATCCAGTGCTCACAGCCATGCAGGAACCCCATGTTCACAGAGCTGTCAGCAGTGACATTTGAAATCACTGTAAAGACAGTAACCATGTAAAAAAGTGCCTGTGATGTGTTTTGTTGTTCATGTTTATCCCATTCTTCAAGTGAGAGGATTCATGTGATCACCAAGAAGGGCTTAAAGGCAAGAACCCTGTTTGCTACTGTGGACCACTCTTGAGATGTGGCACAGAGGTTGAAAATTTTCATTCTTTCAAACGAATTAATATTTTCATCATCTAAAACTTGCAGAAAATCTTAAGTATTAATTTCAATAGAAAATTTTAGCCACTTTAGACACTTTAGCACCCCAGAATCCTGTTCAGGTTGCTAAAACTATAATAAAAGTCCTCAGTGGAACTTGAGTTCAGTGCTGTTTACTGATATCTAGTGGAGAATCCTTCTCCTTACACTGATGCCAGTACAAAAGTCTTTAAACTATTAAGGCTGTTTTTGATTTCCAATGTGTTTGGGTTAATAATGCTACCATTTGGAGAGTAAAGAAAAGGAATTTTGTCATAATCAAAGTATATGTGAATGCTAGTAAGCTTACGTTTGTTGATACTGTTACAATAGTTACTGGATCACTGAAGCTTTCAGAAAGAATGTGTGGTAGTAATGTTAGTGAAAAGGCAGTTAGTTGTCCTTATTGATATGAATTGTATCATAAGAATAACATCTAAAGGGTAATACTACTATATGGGAATTGTGAAAGTAAACTTCTATAGACTCTCAAGTTTTCTTGCCCACTCGGATGCTGTTTGATTAGTGTGTGATGTGACTTTTAAGCTATAAATGGCAGCCAGTACACATGTAGGTGGAGCCCCAGATTGTTTGTCTTTAGGTAGCCCTCTTGTTGGCATCTTTTATACAATCAGTAGAAATAAAAGTCTACCTCTGAATCCAAAAGTAAACCAAACAACATCTCTTAAGTCAGTACCTCTCAAAACTAGGCATCCATTAGTGGTGACAAAATATATACATATGCACACCTTACACTGCTTTGCTGCTTTTTTCTTTGCTTGTAGTTTTGCTTTTTATTACCTTTACTGCTGCGACTAACTGTACATATCCATGGGTTAGTAGGTATTGGCTGTTCTTTACTTTAAGTATTTATACTTTACTTAAATCTTTCTCATAGTGTATGGATATTCCTGTTAAACAACAATAAGCACTACAAAATCGCTTTGCTGGTGACCACAAAAAGTTTACACCAATGAGAGGGAATTTTGCATCCAAAGATAAACTTTAAGGAGATAGGCCACATGGCTATAAAAACTGTTTATGAGGTTGTACACACTTTATCTTCCCTCATAGCTGAACAAATTCCTGGGTTTATATTTCTGTTTCAGGGTGGTGTGACAAGGCAGTTTTTCTGTTTTCTTCTTGCCCTCTGGCTAGGGTTGAATAACAATGGAGAAACATAGCAGCTGAATACCTCCTCCATCCGCTACATAGGTTATGATATTTAAAAAATACATTCAGGAAGATATCCTGAATAAATGCAGTGACTAAATATGACCAAATTTGGACATTCACTGTTTGAATCATGCAATGAAACTACCTGTACTTCATTAATATTTTATATCCAAGTCAGTTTCAATCTTCTGTCTGCACTGTGCCAAAAATGTATTGCAAAAGTACATTTTTCAGTTTTGTGATAAGAAATACAAAGTGCAGACCTTATGATAATAAAACCAAATAAGTATAGGCAAAAGGGATCCAGATTTGCAACACGTTTCCTCCGACTTTTTAAGTCAGTTTTTAGAGCACCAATAGATTTTCACTAATTAATCTAACAGGAAAGCTGTTAAACAACACAAGCTATGACTAAATGCCTCAAATTAGTATGAGGGATTGGCTATAGAACTCAGGCTTCCATTCAAAAGTTAAAATGTACTTAAGCTGAAGCACTATCTTTTCATTGAACAGTTTGCTTATCTATTGCAATAAGTTCAAACTGTTGGATAACTACATAACAAACACCAGATTTACAGGCAGGATTTCCTTATTCTTTCTATTCTTTGTAAATCCCACTCAAATGCTCTGTCAAATTAATGTAGCATGCCACTAGTCACCACTTAATGGCTGCCACCCCTCTGCCAAAATGTCCTCCTACCTGGATGTAAACAAGGGATGTTGACTAAACACAGTGAAACGAGTGAATAGCGTCATTATCATCTTTTAGGACAAGCTTGATATCTTGATTAAAAATATGTATAACAAGTTAAATGTGGCTGTGTCAGGATATGCTCAAATACAACCACTTGACCAAAGTAGCAGGTGACTATGTTCAGCACATAAACATGGATGTTAAACTGATAGAGTCCCAAACACATTAGCATTTGCCACACTCTAGCATTAGCCACATTCTGCTCTGCAAACCAGCTTTACATTACATACACTGAAGCCTCAAATCGTTAATAGGTTATGGCTGATGCTTTATTAACTTCAGACTTGTCAGTTATATTTGATAGCTGATTGCATTTAGCTGGATTTAAAACGGTCTGCCAGGAAACATCATTAGTTGAAGAGAATGCCTATGCTGTTGTAACAATAAAAAAGCAATTTATTGAGCAGTTCTACATCAGACAGAGCAGGCAAGCTTTTATCCTCAGCATATTATCCCTTACCAATGTAATTCCATTCAAAATAGCTCTTTAAAAGCTAGCTTGATAAAAAAAAAAGACTTTTCACACAAAGCAAAGTCTGAACTAAGGCTCCCTTTTTTTTTTTACCTCACTGAGAGAAAGTGAATAAAAACTTGCTAAGATTTTTCTTCTCATCATAGGGTCACAAGGTCATTTAAGCTGGAGCAAAAGATGGTTTGTGCAATGGGGTATTACTTTATCTATCAATACAACTCTGCCATCTATATTTTAAAAGTCATCTCTAGTTTTAAAATATTCAGATTAAAAACACCTCTAATCCTAATGGCCTTGTGTGCCTCCGACAGTGGGCTGTGAGTGGGCATTGCTTTATTTTGTGAAGGCTGACTGGAACACATTACTAGAATTACTACGCTCATTTAATTTGTCTTGACACCACAGAACTTGATTCATGTACTGTGAATAGGATGAATAGTTGCAGAGCATGCACTGCATGATAAAATATATATATTGGCCTACTCTTTAGTCATATTTTCAATTCAGTTCTTCATTTTTGACATCTGTGGGCTGTTAGTATTGAGTAATTTGGAGATTATGTTGGAAACCCCCTTTGTGCATCAGCCAGTGACCCAACACCATACTAAATATATCAGTGACAAACATAGAGTCTTGGAGGCTTAAAGTGTCTCCCGAATACTGTAAACTCATCTGTGCAGCAGCACTAAAGTGTCAGAAATAGGCATGTTGGCGTGACAGTTTATTAAGGTTTTCTATATTCACGCCTTGAGCAACAACACCTGCATTTGTTTGAGAGCAGGTGAGAGAGATTTGAGATCACAGTGTCAATTTTAAAAGTTAGCATAGACATTTTCACAGCAGTCAGGAAATGCATATTTTGATCCTGTTGCAGAGGCCTCCAGAGAATCATTGCTTTCAGCTTTTTTTTCCCTTGTCTTTCGGATGCCTATTTAGCATTTTCTCTCCAAGCTGAATTTGATTTCAGCCCATAAAATGTTTTGATGTACAGGCTGAGCTTTATGTGAAAAAGGTCCTTGCTGCAGGTCCCAAGCACAGCGTTGGCACCACTGACTCGATTTTCAACCTGTTCTACCTTATTTTCCACAGACATGGCAGGAGAAGCACCCTCGGGGGCTTATTTAATTTGCAACAATTTAAAAACCAAGGAAGAGGTATATCTAGGCCCTATGGAGCAGATTAGCATCTAAACGGTATATCCTCACTGCTGTCTTTCTGCCTCCCCTTGGGAGGGTCTACATCTATAAAGATGAAGAAGTATGCATATTGATAAGCATGAGCCTGCATTAAAGCTGTATCCATGGCAGTGATGCTTTCACAAAGAATCTGCCTCTCTGATTTGAATAATGCATACCTTAAAACACATCACATCTTTATCTTTATGCTGATCTGCTGAAGCAAAAGTTACAAAATGTTTGATGTTTTATTTCCTTCAAAACTGAAACTGCACTCTAGGCCAGAGCTACTAAGATCCAAAATAACGAGCGCTAAATTGCATGTGCAAACTAAAAACTGCATGTGCTATTAGTGGGCGTGTTGCGATCTACTATGACAGGCGCAAAAGTGGTACGGACCGCCCTAATTAAAGGAGGATTTTGCGTGTGCTACCAGCTGTCACCATGGACAGTTTGGGAGAGCAGAGTGGCCGTAAACGATAAATGAAGTTTGAGGCAAATAAACACACTGGTGAACTCAAGCAGAGACATCTCATCTTTGCCAGAAGAAATGCAATTTGGGAGGCCATCTGTGAAAAGCACACAGCTCAAAACTGACATTGCTGGATAAATGATATGTCTATACTATTTTTATTTCTGATCAGAGGTTGCATTCACCTTTTTTTGCTGTCTGTTGTTTTGACAGACAAGGTTGTCAGTTTTTCATAATGCCAGATTTTTATCTGTCATTTTTAATTTTTCTTTTCTGATTTCAATTAAACATAATCTAAATGACAGCATTCACATAGTTACACAGCTTCATCACCAATAACCCCTCATGTGAAGAGCAGTCTTACAGTTGCGCACACACAGACTGAGCGTTATCAGTTATCTTTAACATACTTTTTCCACACTGACAGCAGAGCATATCAGTGTCTCCAGCAGGATGATCCAAGCAAATATAAGATTGCATTCAACCTTGTGTGTGGTTTTTCTGATTTAATGTGTCCTTTTGACCAATCTGTCCCTACACAAGCAGTGTAGATGGTTGTGATTTAGCATTTAAAATTTCACATCACAACTTTCAGGGCTGTTCAGCCTACTTTTTGTAACGCAGGTGTTATCCCAACCAAACTGTTCCTAAAACAAACCATTTTCTTAAACTTGAAATCATACAACTGAATCGTACCATGAAATCATGTCCAGTCTGTAAATCTGCACGTAAAGTTGGAAAATGTATTTAAAAACGTAAAAATCCGCAAAATCCAGTTATCTGCACTGAGAAAATAGTAAAATAATTAGACAAAGAACACTTCTAAGCTATAACTGAATACATGATTTACTGTGATTACAAGCACATGCTGCAGTGGGAGAAAAATCTGCAGCCACATGGACAGCTCCCGCACCCTGTGACTGACCTGAAGCATTCACAGCTCCTAAACCTGCTGTCAGTACGTGAAGAGTGTGACACAGTCAGCTCTGAGTGACAAACGGAGTGATTCTGGCTATGAAGGGGATCTTTTTTACATAAGTTAAAGGACCTCCTCCATGACGTATTAAGAGCACAAAACAGAGAGTGTGTCTGCATGAGTATGATAGCACACTGGATCATCGCACTTTTTCCAGTCCATCATAATGACAGACAGCCTCCAAATCTTTTCATCATTCATCAAAAAATTAAATCAGTGATGGAAAATATTTGGTTAATGCTGTTTATGACAGTCTACTCATGTTGACACGCACACGGAAGATTCTCTCTCTCCGTCGTCAGCCATCTGTGCGTAACGCTGTGCCAGTTTGCACCTGCCCTTGAAATGTGTTAAATATAAACACAAAAACACCAACCACAGTTAGTTTTGGGTTTGATAAATCACATTACGGGTGCTAAATGATTACACCTGCATCTCCTTCTCCCAGTATTTTGTGCATTCTGATAATCTGCATGTATTCTGCATATTCATGAAGGCAAAAACACTAAATGAATTGTGCATGCTATTTTGCTTATTGGACAGACGCAATCCTCGTTGCATCCAATTAGTAGATAAGCTTTGCGCACGCTATCAAGGTTGCATGTGTTTTTATTGGCCAACAAAAATGCGTTATCTCTGCACACCTCTATTGCAAAAACAAACGTATTATTTTCACCACAAAAATGTAATCATAGTTCTCAAATGTATTACTTTATAAAACATTACACCCAACATTGTATTTAGCTCAGGCTTAGAGAGTTGCTGGCATGGATGCAGCAGCTGTATTTGGTTTGCAATGACCAAGAGATTTAAAAAAATATAGAAAACTCAATATTGTCTCATACTAGCTGTTCTCAGTTGTTCTTTTTATGTTTCATTTTATCTCTAATGGAAAACAATCATCAGGACAGAGGTTTGTGGGTGTACTGTGCCTGGTTTAAATTAGGTCTTGTAATGTTTTCCTCTGGACCACAGGAGACCCGGCTTGTCAAAGATAATAGGTTTTCAGATAATGAACAAAAACCTCTATTTCATATTTGGCCCTTCTCTGCAGTAATAGAGTTAGTACCAATCAGCACTGTACACCTAACCACACTTGCTGTGCTCTGAAATTGCTCTCTCTTAATTCAGCTTCTGCTCAACACCGACTTTAGCTATTATCTTTCAATATAAAAAAAACTCTATAAAATGCATCATCTCTATTTTACAGGACATGTATGTTAGCGAAGGCCTTTGTTTGTGTGTGGAGCTTCTTTTGGTTGTGCCAGGTGGCCCGTGGTCAGAAGCACAAAGTGATACTGTGTGTGTATAACAGAGAACATCACACAAACACACACATGCAGCAGCGACTCTGTGGAGCTTAAAGAAGCTGCTGCCACACGACGTGCGCCACAGGAAACAGACACTTTGGAGCTGCCTCAAACCACGTCTTTAAATACAACATATCAGTGGCTGCTGCCACCTGACATCATCTGTTAGGCTTGTTGGGCTTAATGTCTATACTCCTCTTCTCACTTCATATAACTCATTGCATCCTTCCACCTCCAATATTTAAAAGGCAAAGCAATGAGAAATTGAATGATAGATGGGGAAGTCAACAAAATTATAAGAGGAAGAGGTGAAGAACTATAACTTGAGCATGCAAGATCAATGCAGAAAGTGCAGACAGTCAATAAATCCTGATTTTGCTCTATTGTTATTCATCACTCTAAATGCAAATCCAGTTAAAGACAAGTACACTTTCCCCAAAATAAAAGCCCTCTCTTTGCAAATGCATGAGTCTACGAAGCCTTGTGATTCACGGTCTCACATCTAATGGCATCTGGCAGCGGTGCGCCTCATTGTCATGCATCCTGTGGTGCTATCTGCCTGTGGTCTACATGCAGTGTTCACTTCTGTGAAGCTGCACTACACGGTGAGGGGATCAGAATGAAAACACTGTTTAACATCTCCTCAGAATTTTGAAACATGTGGGCCATTTCACAGCTATCAAAATTATTTGGGAACATACCCAAATAATTTGCCCTCATTACACCCTCATACAACTGTTTTCTGTGGCAGAGCACAGCGCAGTGGATGCCATGTTTCCATTTTACTGCAAATTAAAAAGAATTATTGTCATTAGTATGTGAGGAGGACAGAGTGTCTGAGGACAGAATGGTCAATTAGGGCAATTTCTGCTATTTTTACGATACTGAATATGGATGCACAATCTTATCAGAATGATATCAGTTCCTGCAAATAATTGCCCCAGGAGCTAAAGCTGGGCAATTAATTGAATTTTAATCAAGATTACAATTACTTTATTCCACAATTATTGAAAATTGAGTAATCAAGATTAAAAGATTACTGTGCAACATGACGTAAGGAACTTTTTTTTTCTTTTTCCATTATTATTATTGGCTTTATTTTGAGGCATTTCTATGTTTACATGTATATTTCTATGTATTTAATGCTAAAATTGATAGTGTCGAAAGCACATACGTTCAAAGAAAGCATGTTGTGTTTGTTATAAAGCCAGCTAATAATCGTGATCTTATTATCTTTCTTTATGTAAGCTGTAATTACCATCAGCTGGTGCACGCTATGTAATTGCTTGATTTTTGCCATAATTGAGCTGCCTGACCAGAAGCCAATAATCAATGCTGGCAGATATGAACATTTCAGCCAGTATTCATTGCAAATATCTTATATATTAACATTAGCTTTGTGGACAGTTTACATATTTACATATTTGTTCTTGCAGCCAACCAGCACCTGAGGACGTAAGTGAGCTGTTCACAGGACCCTTGTTTATTAGACTATTTTAGGCCCTATTTTGACAGCTTGAGGTGCATTGTCTAAAGTGTTTGGGACGTTTCAGTCTATATTTTGCTGATTGAGGACACATTCTCAAAGGAAAGCTAGGTACAGGGTGCAAAGGAGATGAAGTGCCTTGATTGTACAAGGATGTGTTCGGACATAAAACTCAAAAGATGAGTCACAAGCGTCTGCATAAAGAAACCTCATTAATTATTAAAATCTCCAGTGAATACCAACAGGATCAGACTTCTATATGTTTATTACAGACTTCTTTACTATATATCAAATTCCTGTGAGCTTTAAGCAATTTTTTCCCTGTTTTATCTGCAGGAATCCTTGTCTCTTGTCTCTATTGGGTGCATAAAACACAACGGAAAGCCTGTTCTATCATCTTTGAGCATAATTACCAGTGAGATTCATTAGTATGTATGCCCCTGCTCTCTGTCCCATTATGAACTTTAAAATTAATCTTTCTACAAATACTTTGAAATTAAACAGTAGCTAAGTGAAGTGAAGTGTGTGTTTTGATGTCACGGATATGGGCCAATCTCTTTAATGCATCCTTAAAATGGCAAAAACACTCAGCGCCACTGACTTTAGCCCAGGTTTAACAAGGTTTAAAGTGCAGTTAAATTGTGTTCCCAAGTTAGGAACATGCCAGTTTTGCACCTAACCACTCCTCATTTTCAGACAAACACACCCCTGTGTGTAAATGGGAGGCCGGATCATTTGCTATTTTACGAGCAAGAGCGCAAGGTGTATAAAGGACACATGCATCAGGCAGAAAATGGACGGCAAACGCTTTGCTCCGTCCATATGATAGGGCCGACTTTCTTTGGCTTTTCTTACATTTTTACTGTTGTCTGTTCATGTTTTTGTTGTAATTTCAATCTCTTAAATCATTCATATCGCTCCTTTAATTCTTAGACTAATTTGATAAGTGAATATCCCCCTGAAAAGGAGTGATAGGTTGATCTTCTTCTGTTATGAAAAAGAGCTTATTTTATCATTGAAATTACAAATATTTTTAATATTACCATAACATGCTATACAGGCACAAGTCTCTCAGCCTGTGTGAATCTGACATTTCCTTTGCTGTTTTTTCCACAAATCTAATTAAACTGTGTATTGATGTAAAGACATCTCCTGCAGGCGCTTTTATTTAATCAGGCTCTGTGACGGAGAGCTAGCAGATATTTACAGCACCAGTCTGGGTGAGTAGCTACAGAAGGACTGAGGTTTACCAACTGACACTGAGGCTCTTCACAAAACACTTGTGCTGGTTGGCAGTGAGCCCTTTCTTTTTTAAAGGAGCAGCCAGGGATGCTGTGCCTTGCTTAAGGGCAAGTTGAGAAAGCAGAGAGCATTTACACAGCCCATTTGTATTCACTGTATATTTTCCTTGTGTTTTTTATTCATAGTGATTCTTTGGCACATCCTAAGCATTGTATTTCTGTTATAAATTGTAAACTTATTCCTTTTGTCAAACAAATACATGCTTAGTGGAAATTGTGACAATATGTTTGTCAAACCTTAACATTCTTTTTAAGTATGCCAATGAGGTGGTCAAATACTGGGACGCTAATTATTTTTGCTTTTAACTGTGTGTATTACCCATTGGAAATTTAACTGCCTTTGCATAAATATTATAAATTATAATAAATTATAATAATATTTTACAATAAATTAACACCCTTGCTAGTCAGCACCAGAAGTACTGGAAGGTAGAACAAAATATTAATAATCTGATTCATTTAGGTCCACAATGCCAATGTCTATAACACAACCACCACCTGTTTGTTGAGGTTGTTACTATTATGGTTACTGCCTACTCTGATAATGCTCTACTATCTGGATGTACACAGGGCAGTATTTTGTCAATGTTTAAAGGGCCTGTATTTTTCCTTAACTAAGATTCCTTGATTCATTTTTTTAAAGACTGTTAGATTATGTTCACTAAAGGATTGTTTTTGCCAGCATTTGTCTGTCATGTCTGTGAGCAAGATAAGCAAAGACATGAACGGATTTTGATGAAATGTTCAGGGAATGTTGGTCATGACTCAAGGAAGAAATTGCAAAATTTTGATGGTGATCCAAATCTGAATCCATTAAATTTCTTGAAGGATTTGTTAACATTGCATAAAGGGGAAGTTTCCACATTTTTGCCAATAACTCGGCTAAGAAAATCTGAGCACTTCTGGTTGGTGTCATATGCATTCATTCTACCGTTTCTGCTCTGCACTAGGCTTGCTACTCTAAGCAAATGTGCTTAAGCTGTTGGTAAAAACAAAGTTAAGACATCACATTGGTAGGCCTGTTTGCGTTTGCAAGCTGTTTTAGGCACTAATGAAGGGGGAGGAAGAAGCCCTGAAACTGCAGACATTTTGTCTTGCGCACTCTATCAATAAGTGGGGAAATGTTTAACACACTAAAGACCATATCAAACTAAAGAATTATAATATTGACTCTTTAATAGGAACAGCTAGGGCTGGACAATATTATGGTTTTTCATTTGCATTACAAGATCACACATCTGAGGTCAAGCAATGTTAGACCTGAACCTCATCATGCAGCCACTTCTCTGTTGTTTAATGGAGACCAAAACTGCATTTCCTTATTTTAAGACTGATGATCAACTAGAAAGCACTCGGAGAGCGCAAACCAAGGTAGCTCACATATTGCTGTTACATCTATAAGCAATAGTTCCATGATAAAGTTACCATAATAATATGATTCATTGACCCTGAAAACCCCAACCTAGCACTCAGAATCATATTAATATCATTATTAGTTAGACAGTTATTGAACAAAAATGATCATTCGCTAATGGTGGTTATCTGGATCACCATCAAAAGCTAATCATTTTCACATTGTGCCATTATCAACATCTCCTGAAAATTTCAGCAAAATCCATCCAGTAGTTTTTGCGTAATCTTGCTAACAAACATACAAACAAAGAGACAAACAAACATATGCCAGCAAAAAAAATCACCTCCTTGGCGGAGGTAATGAAAGTCTGTCTGATATCATCAGCAGTCAGATAACTCACCACTGTGCATACAAAGATTGTGTATGACCCTTCATACAAGTATGGGATACAGGTTACGTTATGGGTCAGTCAAGCTTGAGGTAGATGCTTGGTTACTTCAGGTGGGTCTTCGGTGAGTGTATTTCCACTATTAATAACACCTTGTCCTAATGCTTGTTACAGCAGTGACTGTATATATGGTCCATTAATGATGCAAAGCTGTAACTGAATGTGTACTTCACAGCTGTAGAGAGAAACAGCAGATGAGCGTTGCAGTGTTTGTGTGTGAGAGTCACAGACTGCTCACCATGGTGAGCGTTTGTTCATTTCTAGCTAAATTATGGGGCTTGGCATGTTAACTTAGAGTAACTTTGAACATTGGTCGATATGGTTGATGGCATTCAGATACTGTATATTAATGAAAAGCAGAAAGTGAATGTGATAAGTTTATAAAAAAAAATGTTGCCTCCTTTTTGCTTTACCTTTTCTTGATCCACTTTTCCTCCTGCTGCTCCATCTGTGTGTGTCTGAGCTGCTGAAAGAGAGCTGCCCAACATTCAATTTTAAAACCTGATTTACAGTAACAAAAGATGAAAAATAAATATGTTTGTTTAACAATGTCATTGATGGACATGATATACAAAGCATGCATTATACATTTCATTTTTTAAATTAAAAATACACTTTATATCACAGAAAGTAAATGTTGCAATGTTACTTTTTCAATTTATATTAGCCCTAAGAGCAGCCTTAGCAAACTGAATAGTTTGGTTTATTTGTTTTGTTCAAATTCAAACCAGGAACATCCTAAGCATGAGCCGAGGTTTTGAAAAACAGATTTCTCTGCAGAGGCCGACAATCCAACAAATAGAAAACTGGCTCTTATGAAAATAAAACAGAATTTTTAGCCAGGGATTTTAAATTTATTATATATGATAAAGTTAATTCCTATTTAATACAGCTGTGTTAAGCTTGCATTAATGGCTCTGCGTTACATCATGTGCTAAATCATGTCTGCTCATTTTGTGATACTAATCAAGGGCATGCTTATTTGTATATTAAATGATATGTATCATCTATCGGTTATTGATTGTGATTATAAAACTCATTTTGGATCTGAGCTGATGACTGTAACTAATCTAAGTCCATTAGTAAGGCCTTTTAGAGAGGGATGTAGTGTACCAGCAGGTGAAACATACCATACCACATATGTTTAACTTTGGAGTGTCTGCTTTCATATTCAAGACTATTGTGTAAGATGGAAATAACCTTCATTCTCCTGTTCTGCCAGTACTGAGAGAGATGAGAAGACTTCTTATGTCCCTGCTGGCTCCTTGGTTTAACTCTGTTATGGATCACAGAGTTCTAGCTTCAGGCTGCATAAAGCAGGGTCATCATGAAAAGAACATGAGCCGTCCAAACACAGAGACGAATGTTCAGATACCTCTTATAATCCTGTCTTGTTATTTCATTGATTCGTAATACAAAAACAAAAAAAACCCCAAAAGCAATAAGGTATTAAAATACACTGAAATAGTAATTAAAAATCATTATATGTTGCAATGTTTTCAGTATTGTCATCTATCATATCTTATTATCACCCCGTTATCATGTTATATCACCAGATTCTTGCCACTGCATACCCCTGGTAATTAGGGCTGTGCAATTATCCATAATTGTATCACTATTATGCTTTGAGCCTTTCCAGTTAATATATCATGACAGTCTAAATTTATTGCTATAAATTAAACTTGACCCAATAAGTTATCGCCTGAATGCACTCTTCATTTTTTTTGTTAATGTACTGTACTAACTAAAATTTTTATCCAATTAATTAGCAATGTTTCTGGACATCCCATATTTGTCTACAACCTGCAGGCCTATTATTTATCTACTTTATGCATAGGGATGCACAATATTATCTGCATTAAATTGGTATTGGCAGTCAATATTAGTAGAAATTAAAATCTCTGCTGATATTTGTGGCAGATTTTGGCCCTACAAAACAGACATATGTATATCTCATGTATACTTGCAGTATATCTCTGTGGTAGGTATGAATCTACCACAGTACTTCACCTTTTTATTGCTGAATGTCTACGTTCTAAAATCAACAGTGTTGTTTTTCTTGTTTTACATCTTTTTCTAACACAAACTGTCACAATGACTAGAGAAGGCCAATTCTGGTGAAGAAGAGACTTTGTTCCATTGGGAAAAAAAATGCTGGTGTCAGCAACAATGAGTTTTGGTATATAGAATATCAGCAAAAATCCAGTGGGGTGCATCCCTAATTTTAAATGACCAGCAGGTCATTCACATTTCGTTCTGATGAGTTTCTGCTTAGCAGGAATCTCAGCGTGTCCTTTTTAAAGCAGGTGATCGGTGGGCACACAGGTATGAGTTACACATACTGTGGATGGACGGGGTTTTGCAGATGCCTTGCAGACATGTCTGGTCTCCACACACATTGGCCCGACTTCCATGAGATACCAGAGTCTGGCTGGCGCCACCGTCTCCAGCTGAGGCAACAGGACAAGCTGGCTCACCCTTGCACTCACTCTGAGGTGTCTCTTGTCTCATATTTACGGCTCCTTTAACACTCCTCTCCTCACCAGAAAGCATTACATCATTGACCCCGATTCAGACCATGGCCAAGACATTTCACCAGTCTTTACTGACACTGGAATTTGCACCTGACTGCTGTCTATTTTAATCCATAAGCACTGAAGAATGAGTGATTCTCAGAGTATTTGTTGTGGATTTTCTGGTGCATAATTTGGCATATCATGACAGGCGGCAACAGCTGCTGAAGTATGCCGTGCACTCTGATGGAGGCTGCGATGATGACACTGGGGTGACCTGATTTATTAGTACACAAGCGTCTGCAGAGGAGTCACAGGAAATACTTCCATAAGGATTTTCTTGGGACTTGACTTGAGAGGCATGGAGGCCTCTCTAAAAGAAAAAAAAGCCCTGGGCCAATCTTTTGGAGGTGGGCGGAGGGTCTAAAATAAAATCAGCTGTCACTGTGTGCCTGTTGGACAGAGTTGAACACATAGCACTGGAGCTGGTCTCCAACACTGACTGGGATTTCCGTACGGCTTGGAACGACCCTGCAGGCCGGGGGTGCTGTGGCCTTTGTGTGGGATTTCTACCTGCTGAGCTCGTATTTTCATTATTCAGTGCTTACCTGGTAGGTGATCGGAGCAATTTTTTTATACTTCTCTATAATTGAGAGGAAATTTTGGAATGGGTTTAGCTTTTAAATCAGATTGTTTTGCTGATAATTTTGCTCTCACCAGATTTAATCCATCATGAAATCTGCTTCTGAGATCTGCAGAGAAACATGGTGGAAGGCTTGCACTGAATTTGTGGGTTTGCTCCAATTCAGATGGTAAAATGTCCATTTGTTTTGGACCTGCAGGGAAATAGACCATGACTAAGATACTAAATTAAATCTTGATTTTTGGCTTGAGGAAGGATAAGATTTATTCTGTTAATTAATTCCAGATAAATGGAGTGAGCTGCTGGGTTGTTTAAACCACGGCCTGCACCTCTCGGTGCTCTGTCATTTTGTTTTGTCATCAATTAAGAATACAGAGGAGGTTTTATAAATCATGGCCGAAACACAAGGTTAGCCCTGTAGTTTATCCTGAAATGAAAGCCTTGCCAGACCAGCTTTCCTCTATATTTTACTGAGAAACACGACCCTTCATGGTTAAGTTTAAAATAGTCATGATTTATTTTAGCAAGTACATGGCGCCGGGATTACTTCACTTTCTTGTTATTTGAGCACTCAACTCGACCTGACGTGTCATGAGATAGCCTCTGTCTGTTGACAGATTTTTTTTGGCACCAAACTGTAGTTCCTCTTGCAATAATTTATTGTCTCTTCATCTTTACCCCCAAGAACAAACAGGAATACGCTTCTAGAGCAGAGTTTTCCTTAGAGCACTTCTCACTGGGAAAAGTTAAAACTTGTACTACATGATGTTGTATAAACTACTTTGATGGTTTTTCTTGAAGAGTTGTGTAATGCCTGTTCTCTATCTGCCTTTATGGACTGATTGGTTTACACAAACATGCCCGTCATTCCTTCTTGTCTAAAATAGATCATCCTGGGGCACTGCTAAGCAACAAATCACAAATGACAAAATAAGTAGCCAAATGGAGGCAGGTAACCTCAGTGCAATGCACTAATAGTTCTGAAACATCTTTTACCTGAAAAGTTAGAGAGAGCATTACAACAGTTAATTCATCAGAGTAGAGTATAGAGAAAGACTCAATGTGCCAGTGGTCTTCAGAGTAATGTAGGTCTGAATTCTTTGTGAATATAAAAACAGTCTGGATTCATATTTCACTCTATAAATTGTATCACCATATTTATATCCCAAAGAGGTGTGAATAGTTTTAACTCACAAAAACATATAAATGCGGAGTCAGCGGCAGGCTTGATGTCGCGGCTACAAATTCTAAGAGTTTGATAAGTTAGAAACCTGTCTAGTGTCTTTTCAGCACACTGCAACACTGCCAGCTTAACAGTAATGTGACTCAGAGTTTGGGCTGTTGGTTAATGTAACACCAGACTTGAACACTTGTTACCTCCGCCAAGGAGGTTATGTTTTTGCTGGCGTTTATCTGTCTGTCTGTCTGTCTGTTTGTTTGTTTGTTTGTGTTCAAAACAACTTGAAAAGTTCTGAACGGATTTGGATGAAATTTTCAGGAATTGTCGGAAATGGGATATGGAAGAACTGATTAAATTTTGGGGGTGATCTGGATCACCGTCTGGATCCAGGAATTTTTTAAAGGATTCTTTAACATTGCCAGATAGGACCATTTTTGCCAAAGTGGACCGAAGCTGCTTGGCGGAGGTCTGCGCTCTCTGAGTGCTTTTCTAGTTATATCAAAGTGTACCTTAGTCAGAAAGGGAAATATTGTAATAACCATGAAGCAGTTCCTAAATACACCCAGTGATATATCACTGCATTTGTGGAACTGGATGTCTTTCTCTTTTTCCTTATTAAAGCTCCAGTGAGCGTTCTTTAACTGTCTGAAACATACTTTCTTTACGACTGTTACCTATATATGGTCTACATCAGCAAACAAATCATTTGCAAAAAGTATTCCAAGTTTCATAATGTATGCTTTCTGAAATAACTGCCACAGGGTAGGGGTAAGGGAAAAGATGGAGAACAAGAATCAAAGCAAAGACAAGAAACAATTAACAACCTGTAGTAAAGCTCCTGCAAAAATATTTAAACTGATTATGAAACAGACAGTTGTGATAATTTACAGCGCCTTTCTTCATGTATTATCCTTTTCATAATTAAAGCTCCTTTGTGGATTTTTCTATTAACTGCTTACAAAATAGACTGGCATTAACAACTTCATGGACATTCATATGGTCTACAAAAGCAAAAGCATGACAGAAAAAGTTTATGCTATTAATGTTATTACTCTTGAAGGTCCTGTAAGGATTTACATGGGTTGTGAAACAGACTGCCAAAAACATGGTTTACAAAAGCAAACCATATGAGGGCATCAGTAACGCCAGAATTTAATCACTAATAGAAACACTTACAAAAAATGTTTTTTGTTGGTGATTTCTTTTGAGTGTTTTAATGCCAGTAATCCATGCCTTCTTAAAACAGTGATCTCCACTTTTACTTAGGATGGGATATTGTTGCAGAAAAATGTATTGCTATGGTTGGTACTGACTTCAGATATTCCCAATTAGGACAAAGAAATAGCTCACATCTTGACAGAAAACATGAACATGTGTATTTATTTGGGTAGGATGATCTTTTACTACACACATTTTCACTATAAGTCATGTTATCTTGAATATCTAAAGAACATCTGAAATAAATAGTATTTCCTTGAAATCACCTTTAAACAATAGTGCAAACAAAAAGAGATCAAAAGTAGCAGCCGTGCTTTGATTGTGATTTGCTAACCAGGGATAGGTATTGACTCCATTTGACCAACACATTGGACACCCGATAAACCAAAATACTACACCGTTTCTGTTTTGATGCCAGTCACATTAAAGAAAGGCATACACAAGTTTTCTTTGTCAATAGTGTAAAACAGATTGGACTCCTGACATCTGATGCAGTGCTACATTGACATATGTTTCAGCATGTTGCTGAAACATTGATTGGAATAAGAGACTTTGGACATTGTGCTGCTTATGCCATTTTCAATAAATCATTTAATCTTTATCTAAATAGCATCAAGTCATAACACGCATTACATCAAGGCACTTCTTATTAGTTTCCTTAATAATTAGCATTCTATCAATTCAGACCCAACATGAATTCCCCACAGGTGCAGCACTGTGAAACATTTAATAAAAGTTAAAGTGACAAGAAAAAACCCTCTGTTAGACAGGAAGGAACTAAAATTAAATTTGTCTGATAATAATAAATATGGCTGCCCAGACTCTTATCATATTTTCTCTATATGGTTATAAAGGGAGACATTATGGCAGTACTCAGAAGAGAGACTGTTAAATAATTGACATTGAAAAGTATAATAATTATGAAATGAAGTGGATTGATTGATGTTGATAGGATTAATGATAAACTATGTTGTTGCTAGTGTTAGCTGATATTGTATAAGGCAGTTGGAGTAAGGGAGGTCCACAGTATCACGTCATTCATGTTGGAACTACCATGTATTTAGCAGTCTGATCACTGTGATGTTTATTTTAGCAACTGTAATGGTAATGGAAAATGAATAGATTAAAGGTTTTAGTAATATTAGCTATAAAGGTCCACAGCAGCAGGCCATCCACACCAACAGAGCAGCATGCAAGATGTTGTGCCACACTGTAGACCTTTATACACTCTCTGCTGCAACATAATTACTTCCTAGACTCCTTCATTGTCATTTTTGCTGACTTTTTGGAGGAGCTTGATTTCATTTTTTGTAAGGAGCGGAAGGCATTGACCAGGGAATCGCCCGGCAAACAGACAAATGATACTGATTTCTCAAACTACCATAGTTGTAGCTGGCTCTCAACTGTAGCTTGTTCTTGATTCCCATTCCTAATACCAACCTCTGTGTTTTCATTATAAGCTTTGTTTTATACCCTTACATAACTTCCAAAGAGATACATCTTTAACTATTGGCTATGTGTGCCTTAGCTGCTGGCAGTGCAGGTTTAACCAGGGCAGGACTTCCTGAAAGAATTTAACCCAGAGGAACCGGATTCACTCTGTGGACTCAGAGGTCATCCCACTGACCAACTGTGAGGCCATGTACCAGGCAGCTGTCTCCAAGCGAGCAGACAACACCATCCCCAGCGGGGTACTCTAGCCTGTGCATGGACATGTAGATTGTCAGCAGTTACAACACACACCTATGCTACTTACTCACTGGCTTAGTGCACTGCAGGTCTCTTGGTATAGTTATAACTTTGAGGGTTTTCCACAGTGGTATGCAGGCTTCACTGCTGTTTGCCTTTAACATTTAGTCGCTGTACAAGTATCGGGCTGCACAGAAGCTAAGCTGCACTGAGTTGGCTTTGTCACCATTATTGTTGGTGTTGTCATGCATTATTAGTGGAGGTGATGACAGTTCTGAAGCTGGGGAAGGGGGTCAGCAGTCTTGCATATACACATGTATAAATAGAAGGGAAACATGAGACTCACCCTGACAGGACAGAAAATAGAGGGTAGTGGCAAAGAAACAAACTATTTTTGGCTTCAAAATTCTCCTTGCATATTCAAATAAGACTAACTGGCTATTATGTATGTAAGCGAATGTGTGTTTGTGTAGAAGAGAGAGAGTGAAAGAGAGAGAGAGTGAACCGCATGAGGCATTAGCATTGACAACAGCCTCCACTGCATGCACAGCAGACAGAGGAGCCCTGTTAAGCATCAGTTTGATTTCAGGTGGTGTCGGAGAGGAAGTAGCTAATGATATTTCCTGCTTCATTAGGTCATGGAGGAGTCGGAGGTCTGTTCCCTGCCTGGGGGACTTGCCAGTGTGAGGAGGCAGTTTGAGACCCAGGAAACTGCAACCTCACACAATGTAACCCAGTTCCACTTTCATCACAGAACCGTGCAGGTACACATGTAGAACGCATTCAGCACGCTAAGAGCATGAAAGAGATTACTGGTACTGTTGGTTACAATTCTTATAAACTCTTTTGAGTCCTTGCACAATAAATATCTGCTTTAAGTCTAACTGAACCCCAGAGTTTTGGCTGAGGTGCTTATGCTCTGTAATGTCAAAAAATGGCTGAAGAACATCACTGACAGGCCTGGGAGGAAGATAAGACAAGCCTAACTGCTTATTTGTGCTGTTTCTCTCCCCCAAAACATCAAACAGTCTAATCTGCCTCTGAAGATTTGATTTTTAGCCACAGTTTCACAACCAAGCTAGACCAACCACAAGCTACAAAAATGTGAACATTGGTATATGATCTGCAGTACAGTTAATGCAACAATATGTAACTTTTTCCACCTTAAGTTGTTGTTTCAAAGTCAACCTATCAGTACATCAGGGAGCATGGCGTCTGTACCATTGCAAAGCACCATGTCACAACTTTACCATAGTTCATACACCAGATAAAAGGAAGCTAGTTAAGCTGGCTTTATTCTTTTTGCTTGATGCAAAGGCTGACTCTAAGAAACAGAAGAGGGCAGTGAAGAGAAAAGATAGAATTATCAAACAAGATGCTACGCAAGATGCAAGGTGACCATTCTATCTTCAATATTAATTGCACATTGTACCAACTTTAAAGCTGCTTTGATGAAGTGAAAGAGTTATATGTTGTTGCTCTAAGTTTTTACATGTTTAACACTGGCTTTAGTAGAACATGTTTTAATTGCAATCTCAGGCTACAAGACTTCACACCTAACAATCCTGGAGTGTCGCTGCAATGTCTTAATGACCGTTAAATTTCCTTGTTCAGCCGCTACTATTGAAATTAACTTTTTTTTTACACTGAGGGGTTTTTAAAGGAATAAATTAGAGTATATTGTCTGGTAAAACAGTGTGGCAAGTCAAGAACTAAAAGTGGATAACAGAGCTATTTTCCGTGGATAACAAATATGTGTGTGGGGAAAAAAAAGTAATGTTTGGGGGCACCAATAACCTAGTGATGTATATACCTGCCCTCCGTGGATGGTGACTTTAAATTAAGGGTCTATGATGGACAGAGTCCCTTAGACATACATTTTAATTTACTGTACTCTCCTGGGATAACACATAAATGTTCTTTTGTTCTATATGTCTTAACTTAGTTATCTCCTTTTCCTATGATTACAAAGCTAAAAGCTGTGATAAGTTGTTCTTTGGAAAGTTCTAAATATCACATTTTATAACAGTGAATGGAGTAGACATTTGTTTTTGTCCTGTTTCTTTGTTCAACCATTGCTAAATTTTAGTCTTGTTTTACTATCAGTTTAATTAGTTGTTTTTTTTCTTGTTATTTGGATGACAACTTCTCATTAAGTACATGGCTCTATTGGCTAGACCAACTAGAAGACCCAAGAGCATGTGCTCTCAACCTTATTTAAAGACAAATAGTTTATTCCTGACGTTAGGAGAGGGAACCACACTAACCACAATTTTAGCTTGTCAGAGCAACATCTCTGCTTACAAGTTTTGGCTGTTGACTGTGGCTACAGAAGCTAACGGTTGTGCAAAAGTGGACACTGTTGAGCTTTGTGGTGACCAAAGCTGGTACCACATACACCACCTGCTTCTGCTTCAGACAATTTAAATAAATCAACTGCAGTGACCTGATTTCAACTTAAAGAGGGCAGTCACTCTTCAGGAATTTAACACATAATGAAGAATTTAAAAACTTCCCTCTCAGAGGTGAAAATAAGAACATTACTGGATAGACAATACTACTTATTACCCATATAAAAAAGGTTTTGCCTGAGGTCTAAAGGTTAAGCTGCTCTTTAATACAAGTTCAGATGATTGCAATACCTCTGGTGCAAGAATTTTCTAGAGCAAAGTGTGAGAGTAAGTGTACTTTATTCACAATATTTTATAGCTTTTATGAAATCCTCTCTGGTGCCTCTTGCAGTTTGGAGCTCCATTCAGTAGACAGCAACTTTGCAAAGCAAGAGCATAGAATGTATTATTTCTTAGTTTTCTCTGTGAACAGTTTGACACATTCTTTGTCATATTGCCTCCATCTGTGATTAGTCATTTCAAACGGCAGCAGGCAGTCTGTCTGAGCATCTTCTCTACATGGCACTATGATGTGTACTATTAAGCTTTGACTGGAGGGATGGAGTAAGCTTACATTTGTGTTCGTGACAAGCAGGACTATTGAGACCAAAAGAGATATCTGTATCCATTTGTGTTGTGTCTATGACAAACACACACTTTCTCCCTGTGTTTGATCACTGCTGTCATTTCTTCACAGGAACTGTCAAATTCTGAGGTGACAGTGTCAGGTGGCAGGCAAGTCTTTCCAGGCAGTCAGCAGCTCAATTTCAACCAAGAGACCACGGTGGGTACATTTTATGTCCCCGTGTTTCTGCAGGGGGTGTGATAATGCTAATGAGCTTTATACCCGGATTTCTTTGTTGAGTAAAAATTGTTACTCAAAATGTGTATTTTCTGGCCAAGACTAAAACAAAAATTAAATGGGGAATGTTTTGAAAAAAAACTTTAAGGCTTGGTTTTAATTGTTGCCAATGTTGCTACCATTTCTTCTTTTGACTCATAGATGTCATACAGCAACAATAACTTGGAATCCAGTCATGAAAACCATCAGGATGAGACTGGTGAGCTGTTTCTTTCATTTTTGCTATACATACACCATTTTTAGGGATGCACTGATACCACTTTTTTCATTCAAACTACATGTTTGAGTACTTAGAGCTCTTAAACTACTGAAAATCCCCAAATAAGACTTTGGCCTTTGTTTACAAGATTGCAGACAGACCCAGGCCTTTATATATGGGGGCTCTCTATTATATCAATGTCCCTCTGTCTAAGTAGAAATTTTGTATTAGTTCAATCATAACAATAAAACTTCAGAATAGCAAAATATTTTATTAACTTTGGTTACTTGAATATGTTATTAAGTTATTGAGTATTGAATTCATTAAATAGATCTAACCAAATTATATTTAAACAACAAAGCCTTTTTTTGAACCAGGCTTTATATTCTGTTGGTTTAACTTGGCCGTGACTTTAAGGGTTTCTTTAGCCAGCCTCTAGTGAAAATCTAAGGAACAGCCATTTCACACAGGCTACATTTTTTAACACCGCAGGTTGCTTCATGGTGTTTTAGTAGAATCTTGACAAAAAAATAGGAGAGAAATGGACCACACATTCTGTTAAAACTAAAACATTGAGAACAGAAATCACTAAAAGCAGCACCTTGCTGAAGTTTTATGTAAAAATTAAGTTGTGTGTTCCATCTCTAGCTTTTTAGGGGCATGTGGTTGATGAGATGCCCAAAAATGCATTTAAATACATAATTACATACACCCCTGGCCCTGGTATCCATGCATACCTCATATATTTTCTGTGAAATTTTAAGACCTTTCTTGTGCTGATGTTTGTACTCACTTTCAGAAGAGGAGTTTCCAAGGTACACAACAAAAGAACTAAGGGATCACTTTGAAAGAACAATTGAGGAGGCTGCTGCACAAAAACCAATGAAGGTTGGTACTGCTGTTTAACTCATTAAGAATATTAAGGATTTTAGATATCATTTAACAACAGGGTTAATTTTGATCAAGTGGAAATGTATATCATTCATTTCTGTGGAGAAATTTTATTTCATGAAACTCTTAAGAATCAAAACTCTTACCCATCATAGCGATATTTGGATTTATGGCTTTAAAAAGTAAGAACTGTGCAGTAGGCATCTATGGTGGATAGATGTTATTCATTGTTACATAAATAATGTTTTTAGGACTGTTTTTTGCACTTTATCAATTGTTCTTACAACTGTAATGAAATGTATATATATATGCCATGCTCTGTGACAGATTTTGAACTATTCACTCACAAATATCATTTCTGTTCTTTAAAAAGATTGAGCGTGACATCAATCGATCTAAGTGGTCCTCAAATGTGACACAAAACAACACAGTGACTAGTGAGGTGTATGAGGCATCTGCTATTGAGGCAACAGACAATACATCGGCTGCTGTGATGGATTATGAGGACTTTCCGCCCCCGCCAGCTGAGGATTCTGACTATCTGCCGCCCCCACCTCCAGACTTACTACAAATGCCATCAGAGAGCCCAAATATGCCAGTGTGCCATTACTCACCTGAGCCTCCAGAGCCAGCGAACACCTACAAATACCCACTCAACAGAGATGCTTACTTCAAGCAGAGAAGTATGTCTGAGCTCAAACGCCTCTACAAACACATTCATCCTGAAGTCAGAAAGAATATCGAGCAGGGGATTGGCGATGATTACCATGAAAGTGAAAGCAACCAAGTAGAGGGCCATGAGTATATGTATGAGGAGGAATTAGGTGATGAGATCAATGATGAAGAATACGGGGAATGGGAAGAGATTCTACCTGGTGATGTCCAGGCCATGCGTTGGATGTTTGAGAATAAGCCACTGGACACCATCAGAGATGACACACTGGATGAGGATGAAGAAGACAACAAAATGAGCCAACAAGAAATGATTCTGGGGAAAGATGTAAGACGTACAGCTTGGATGTTTGAGACAAAGCCCATGGATGAGCTGGGTTCATACAATGTCAACTCAACTGAGTATAAAAACAAATTCAACAAATTTGATAAAGGGGATGTTCGTGCTGCGGCTTGGTTGTTTGAAACTCAGACAATGGACTCTCTGAATAAAATGCACAAGGAAGAGGATTTAACAAAAGAGATTGTGTTCACAGAGGAGGATGGAAATGCCACAATTTATATGATAGATAATAAGTACATGCAAAGTCTTGGACACACAGAGACCATTGATGAGAGCCACCTATTGAGCCTGAGGTCAGTGTTAGAGGAAATTAATGGAGATGTGAAAACTGTGACAAGCACTTTTGATACTCAGTTTAAATGCATCATCATGGGACAATCAAGCCAAATGCTGGAGATCAAATCTGTGCGTAAAATTGAAACAGAATTGGAGAACTCCATCGCCTCACGTTGGCTTTTTGATACCCAACCCCTGGACATGACAAACAGAGAGCTTTCACCTTTGAAACTTGTGTGTAGTCTCTCCATGGAGGATAATAACAAAGGGGACTGGGGCAGGTGGTTGTTTGAGATAAAGACATTAAAGTCTCTGGATGAGTGGGGGGGCTCAAAAATAGAGAATAAAGAGATCATTGGTGCTGATGTGCGCAAACACTGCTTAGTCTTTGAAACCCAGCCAATGGACTCTTTGAAGGATGACTCCAATGCTAGACCCCAAACTATTGAAGACATTATTGGGGGCAATGTTAGGTCTGCCCGGCATTATTTCGAAAGCAGCCCCCAAGGCGTGAGAAAGGCACTGCATGAGGTCGGAAAACTTCAAAAGGCAACGGTAAATGAAGAAATGAAAGGGGATGTGAGACACCAAAAGTGGCGCTTTGAGAGTCAACCTCTAGAGCATATTAGAGAGGAGAAGAAAGAGGTCACACGCACTGTGAATATTGAAAGCGACCTCACGCAAGAGGATGGGACTACCTGCAGGGCTGATGTCCGCAAGAACTGCTGGGTGTTTGAAACCCAGCCAATGGACACTTTAAAAGATGCTTCAAATACACCCACACTGTCAAAAGAGGAAATTATTGCAGGTAATGTGAGATCAGCCAGACATTATTTCGAAACAATCCCATCTGAGGAAATGAGGGAGCTTGCGGAGGTTGGCAAACTGAAAAAAGGAGTATCGCTCGATGAAGAGAGGGGTGATGTCAGACACCAGAAATGGAAATTTGAAAGTCAGCCCCTTGAGCAAATTAGAGAGGAAAAGAAGGAAGTCATTAGGACAATCGACCTGGAGGAAATTGATAAAGTGGATGTCTCGAACTACAAGCAAATCTTTGAGAGCACAGATTATAACTGGAGGGATGAATCTCAAAAGATTATCATTGAGGGTGTAACATCAGGCTCTGTGAAGTCAAATAAAAACCTGTTTGAGTCAACTCCTATGTACGCCATGCAAGACAGCTCAGGGCACTTCCATCAGGTGAAAACAGTGCGCCGTGAAGAGGTCGTGAAAGGAGACGTAACAACATGTAAGTGGATGTTTGAGACACGACCAATTGACCAGTTTGATGAAACTATTGATCAATACCAAATTATCAAAGGCATTTCTAAACAAGAAATAGAATCTGGGGATGTTAAGACTGCAAAATGGTTGTTTGAGACACAGCCTCTTGATGCCATTAAGTATTTTAGCAACATTGAGGATGAAGAAGTTGTCGAGACAAACTCAAAACAAGACATAGTGAAGGGCGACGTGAGAACCTGCAAGTGGCTGTTTGAGACAAAACCAATGGATGTCTTGTATGAAAGAGCGGAGCTGAAGGCTGAAAATGAATCTGAAAAAGTGCAAAAGGGAGACGTGAAAACTTGCACCTGGCTTTTCGAGACGCAAGCACTTGATACAATCCATGATGAGACTGAGACCATTCTGAAAACAAGCACTGTGGAGCAGGAGGATATTCGAGGGAAAGATGTAAGAATGGCCTGTTTTCTTTTTGAGACAGAAAAACTGGAGAATCTCACTGGGGGGGAGGAGGGCTCTTTTAAACGTGTCACTGAGATAGATATTGCATCTGGAGATGTGTCCAGGATGAAGTATATTTTTGAGAATCAAACATCTGACATCATGACTTCTACATCTGAGGAAGTGAGGAGAAAGCTCCAGCAAGTCCAGACTGAGGATATACAAAAGGGAAATGTAGTGAACAACAGATGGCTTTTTGAAAATCAATCAATAGATGCAATACATGATAGCCACCATGAGTCAATAAGTGGCCGGACAATAGATGACGTGCAAGGAGGTGATGTTGACAAGGGCCGTTTCATTTTTGAGACCTTCTCCTTGGACAAGATTCATGAGGGGTCCTCTGAGTCCAGCTTAAAAAGTCAAAAGATCACCAGAGATGAAGATGAGAGGGGTGATGTGAGAAATTACACAATGATGTTTGAAAATCAGCCACTTTATGCTATTCAAGACAAAGAGGGTGTTTATCATGAGGTCACAACAGTCACTAGTGAAGAAGTCTCAAGAGGAGATGTGGTAGGAACCCGCTGGTTGTTTGAAACAAAGCCTCTTGACGCTATCAAGGACACAGACGAGGTTTATATAATAAAATCTGTCACACAACAGGATGTGCAAAGAGGAGATGTCACCTCTGCCAAATGGAGATTTGAGACTCAGCCTCTTGATAGGATCTCAGAGGAGAGGAAGGCTCTGAGTAAAACTGTGAATGATATTCAAGGGGGTAACGTCAGGATGAACAAAAATCGCTTTGAATCGGATGCTCTGTCTCAGGACTCCATCAGAACAGTCAATGTGAGTGAAATACAGAAAGGAGACGTCAGGACTGCAAAATGGAGGTTTGAAACCCAGTCGATTGACAAAATAAGAAGCATGAGCTCTGAAAATTTGATTGATACTGTGAAAAAGGAGGAGGTAGCGAAGGGAGATGTTAAGCAGTCAGTCTGGCTCTTTGAGAAAAACCCTCTTGACCATATTAAAGAGGTAGATGAGCAAGCAAGTCATCAAACTGTCGCTCAAGAGGAGATCTGCAACGCTGATGTAAGGACAACAACTTGGCTTTTTGAAACAACTCCATTTGACAACTTTAATGAGACAAAAACGGAGAAGGCTGAAATCATGGGCAAGAGCATCAAGGGAACTCTTGAGGAGCTTTACAGCCAGAAAATGGTCATGTCAAAGGGAATTCTCATTGAGGCTGATGAAATTGGAGACGTTAGGATGGCAAAGTACCAGCTAATGAATCAGCAGGCTCCGGAGATTCAGCGAGAGGAAGTCATCAGGGGGGATCTGCAGACTATCATGATGAACCTACTTAACAGGCAGGAGAGTAAGGAGCGTCAGATTGTTATAGATTCAGAGGAGAAGGGTAATATCAGTTCAACAGTGCAGCAACTGTTCAGCCAAGAGAGAGACAGCCGGTTTGAGAAGGAGGAGGTAATTCGTGGCGACATTCGGGAAGCTATAAACAATCTTTTTAATGAAGGTGGGTTGGCAAAACATGGCATACTCATTCAGGAAGATGAGAAAGGAGATGTGCAAATGACGATATATTCCCTCCTCAATAAAGAAGAAACTGTAGGTGTTGAAAAAGAAAACATTGTAAGGGGGGACATCAAGAGTGCTCTTCAAAAGTTGGCAAGTGCAGACAGGGCAGAGAAGGCAGTGAGGATAAGAGTAGATGACAGTGAAAGAGGAAATGTCAACTTTTACTCAACATGCATTGAGTCTGGTGCTTTAGATTATCTGAAACAGCTTCATGTGGGACCTGATGAGACTCAGTCTGACATACCAGAAAAAGAGAGGATCCTTGGTGGTGACATCAAGGGTACAAAACTCATCCTGGGCCAAAATCGAACACAGATTGAGCGCACAGTTGAGGATGTTATACCTGGTGACGTTCACAACACAGTGAAAGTTTTCATGTCAGAGCCGACCATCTCACTGGAGGGACTCCAAAAGGAGGAGATCGTCAAAGGGGATCTGAAAGCAGCTTTGAACTCACTGTCCGTCTCAGCAAATCAGGCAGTTGTCGTGGAGAAAGAGGAAGTGGTGAAAGGTAACATACCTAAAGCCCTGCGGTGCCTGGAGAGGGCTCAAAAGCGCTACAAGGAGGTAGAGAAGCCAGATATCATACCTGGAAATATCAGAGGGGCTATGAGATCTCTTGAGAGATCAGCAACTTCTAGAGTTGAAGCTGCAGTTGATGATTTAGTTCCTGGAGATGTGAAAGCAACTCTTAAATCGCTTGAGCAGGCAAAGCATGCAGTAAAGGAAGTTGAGAAGGAAGAAATTGTACGAGGGGATATCCGAATCGCAATGCAAAGTCTTCAGGATGCCTCCAGTGAGAAGAAAGTGAGCCAACAGGAAGTTGATGTTCAGGGAGATGTGCGAGGAACCATTCAACTATTCATGGAGCCTCCACCTTCTCCAAGGATGCAGAGGAGCCCCACTCTTGCGGGGGATGAAAGGGGTGACGTGAAGATGTCGATTAGGTCGTTGTATGAGGGTCAGGAGCAAGCGCAGCTGGAAAAGGAGGAGGTGATAAAGGGCGACGTGAAGATGTCCATTAGGTCATTATACGAGGGTCAGGAGCAAGCACAGCTGGAGAGGGAGGAGGTTATTAAAGGTGATGTAAAAGGCACAATTAAATCATTGATGGAAACAGCGCAGCGGCAAACTCCCAAAGTCAGACTTGGAGCTTACAGAAGAGTCAAAGTCAAGCAGGGTCCTCCTGTTAAAAATCTAAAAGCTGATGCACAACGAAATATACAGAAGATCAAAACAGCCAATGTGGTTGAAACATTACAAGAAAGTCAGTCTGTCTCCAATGAGAGTGAAGTTAGAACAAAGTCTATGGAGGAGTCTACTCAGAGCAAGACTGTGGTGGAGCACAGAACGATCACACAAAACCACGGCATCAAGACTTTGAAGACAGAGTTTCGTAATCTAAAGTCAACTCCAAAGGGAATGATCAGGGTGGATAAAACCAAAGTTAAAACTGATGTTCTGGTGGTGAGACCAAAAGCACCAGAGCCTGACCTGCCTCTACCATCTCCACCTCCACCTGTGGTAGATACTGACCTCCCCCCTCCACCACCTCCTCCTCCATCCTCTGCTGTTCCTGACATTGATCACCTTCCTCCTCCACCTCCTCCACTCACCGGGGAACAGGACTTCCTCCCTCCTCCTCCATCCCAACATGAGCTGGAGAGCATGCCAGCTTCACCCTCTAAAGCAAAAAAGTTGGTGGTTAAAAAGGTAAAAGCCCCCGCTGTGCACCAAGTGCCGAAGCTTGAGCCCAAAGTAGAGTCAAATAAGATCAAGCAGGTTGAGGTTAGGTCGGAGAAAATGGTAGAAGTAAGCCAAAATCACATAAAAACTACTTCAACATTAAAGACAGGCTCACATGAGATCCTTCCCCCACCTGCGTCTCCACAACCGTTAAAGAAAGTCTATGTTGCTCCTGTGAGATATACCCCTCCACCCTCTCCTCCGCCTTTCATGAAAGCACAAATGAGCAAATTTAACACACCATTAATAAAAGCAGAAGAGAAGTACCGGAAGCTAAGGGAAGGAAACACACCACCAACCACTCCAGCACCCACTTACACCCATGATTCAGTTACAGCTGCCCTGGAAATGCTCTCCAATAAAGAAACGGAGCAGTCACTGAGTGTTAAGTCAGATTCCAAATCTAAGGATATTGTGGTCTCAAATACCACTCAAAGCAATATCAGTGCTAGTCATGGGAAAATCCTGTCAGATTCAACAATCATATCTTCAGCTAAACATCAAACTGTGTCTAATGAGACTTCTACAGTTGTCTCCGTTCAGAAGACCTCATCTGTTTCAACTGTTAGACAGCAGACGCACACAACCTCCCAGAAAATGGTCTCTGTTTCCTCCACACAGTCCGCTCAGTCTGTCAAGGTCGACAAAGTCCAAGCCTCAACTACTCGTGACACAAAAACAGAAAATGTGGAAGCAGAAAGAAAGATAGATACTAAAAATCAGAAAACAAAGAGCATTGAAAGATCTGATAATAAAAAAGAAGACAAGAAACTTGCTAGTGAAGGTAAAGTTAAACTGGAACCTGCTGTCGCCACTGAGGAGAAACTGAGCCAAGCGCAACCTGAAAACAAAAAGACAAAAGATACTGAAAATATTAAGGAGTCCAAATCACCTCAGCGAGAGAAGAAGAAATCTGATCATTCTCCCACTAAGAACAAAGAGAAAGCTTTCAATCAGCCATTGCAAACAGAGAAAGCAGCTGCCAGTGCAAATGGAAAAAATGGGAAAGTAAACCAAAAAGCTAAGAAGAACAACAACAAGCAAGAAAAGCAAACCGAGGTGAAAACATCCAGTGAGACTGAGAAGAAGAGTCAGGGAGAGATCAAGGTGGGAGTGAAGGAAACTGCAGAGGTAAAAGTAGGCAGTGAGGCTAAAGAAGTAAAGACAGAGATAACTCCAATGTCTCCTGCTGCTGTTGCCATGCCTGCTGTTAATGTTAGCACAACTGAAACCAAACCAGAAAATCCAGCCCCTCCAAAGAAGAAAAAGAAGTCCAAGAAGTCAAGACAGCAGCACGTAGAAGTTATAGAAATCAAGACGTCATTATCTGACCAAGTCCAGCAATCTCAGGTGATAGTGTCGACCTCTGAAACTCACAAAAGTGTAAAGGAAGAGCACATTCAAGTCATTGCTACAGACGGCAAAGAAGATCAGAGCTTCAAGCAACAAAAAGCAGTTCAAAAGAATGGGAAGGGATCTCAGAAGAAGAAAGGAGTGACAGCAGTTCAGCAGAGTGCAGAGAATTCAGAAGAAAGCAGGGATGTCCCAATTAAGGTGGCAGGCAAGTCAAGACAAAATGAAGTGAAGTCAACAGAGGAATCTCAGAGGCAAGAGAGTCAAATCATAATCTCTCAAATCACACAAACACAAAAAGCTTCAGAGGAGATCAATTCCAAAACCAAGACCAATCAGTGTGATACAGAACAAGACAGTCTCATGAGCCAGAAAGAAGATGGTGAGGCTTTGGAGAAGCATGAATCTGAGCCAGTCTCTGAGAAATCTGTGTCTGGCAGTGCCACACCAAGAATATCCAAGATCAGTATTGGTTCCTCCAAAGTTGAAAGCCAGACAAAGAAAAGCATCTCCCAGGAGAGAATAAAAGAAGAAGTGAGCCAGAGCAGGACTGTGGACCTTCGTGCTCCCTCCCCGTCACTGAGGATGCGGTCCCCTTCGCCGACTTTCATCACCATCGAATCCACACGAAGAGCCGGCTCACCCCAAAGAGTCACTCCGTCACCCACCCTATTTCACCGGCCACCAACACCTCCCACCCCACCACCACGCAGATGTGAGACTCCTACAATGCGCCTCAATAGGATCACACCTTCACCGACATTTGACAAGGCAGAGAATCTGGCTCGACTCAAAGACACAACAGCAAAGCTCTCCCGAGGTGTAACCCCACCACCCATACTTCCCCAACAACTCTCAGAGATGAAAGCTGAGATTGTGGAATCACCCGCGTCATTCCATCGGCAAATCAAGATTGATTCCCAGCTGCCGGAGGCGACAGAGAAATCCAAAATAAGTTTATCTGGTGAGGCTAAAGGGGCTGATGAAACTTTGGAACATTCTGCAGACAATCAAGTGGATATTTTAGATGATTTGAATGCAAATGAAATGCAAAGTAAGCCTGAGTTCCAGTTGTCTTGGTATCAAAGTGACCCAGATCTTGGGGAAGATTCGGATGATTCAGAGCCATCAGCTGCATCTTTTAAAGAGAAGAGGAATTTTTTTGAAGAGGCTCAAAAAGCTGAACTGAATAAGACCTATATGCGAAAAGAGCCAATCGCTATCCCTGAACGATTAGGCCCAGACATGGAGGAGTGTGAGGAGGAAAATAAGAACACGGATAAGGAGGAGCTTCCCCGGGCAGACTTGTCTGGTCTTTTAAACAAATTTGAATCACCCGAGGAGATATCATATATCAAAAAAGATGCTATCCCACTTGCAGAGCGGCTTCACAATGACACTGAAGGGACAGAAGAGAAAACAGATATTCTGCAACAGGAAATGCCAACCTTTGACATCCATGCTATTAAGAATGTTTTTGAAATTGTTGAGCTGAGTTCCACGCTTCACAGAGAGGGGAAAATGGATCAGGAGGAACCCATGTCAATTCTAAGTGAAACAGCAGACACCTCAAAGCAAGAAAGAACACAAGAGAAGGAAGGAGGTTCACGGCAAAGCACCCCTCTTCCTGAGCTGGAAACGGTACCAGCAGAAACAGCAGGCTTCTCTGAAACTAAATCAATCACCGAACATTTCTCAGACGTTGATGAGTTTGATAACAAGGTCACTGGAACAAGGACAGCTGTCACTGAACACTCTGAGAGCGTGACAACCGAGCCCACTCCTTTCTCCTATGCTGATGCAGTCAAAAGAAAGGCTGCTGCAGTGAGGCGAACTGCAACATATGATGAAGACGCCACTGAGAAGCTGCTGAGAAATTTCCAGAAAACATGGTCAGAAAGTGAGAGCGTTTTCAAGAGTCTTGGCTACACTGTTTCTGAGGAAACAACATCTCAAGTTGTGACGCAGCAGACAGTGGTCTCATCTGGTAAATGCCTGCACAGCATGAAACTTTAGAGGACAAAGGCATGGCTTGGTTTACTTATTGTGTTTAAAGCAGTTTTGAGAGTACTAAAGTGTATTAACTGTGTTATTTGTAGTAGTGTTGGGTCATGCTAGCTTGTCTGTGAAAACATAGACTCCATGATGTTAAGAGCAGAATGCAACTTTAGCATGATAACATGCTCATATTAATGAGCAATTTTTCAGAAGGAAAGCTTAACATACATATTAAAGCTTGTCAGTATAATAACAGCAGATGCTTTGTCAAGACCCACCTTATTGGTCACTTTTACTAGGTTAGAAAAAATCTCTTATTGTCAGGCTCCCTCAGCAATTACTTAGCAATTAGACTCACTTTCGTACGTAAATGACTAATTTGATTATTTGGTAAACTTGGCCTCAGTAAAAGAATAAAAACAAAGATAGATTAAGATGTACGAGGATGTCTCGAAATCTTTAAAATGTGTTAAAATCATCAAAAGTTTACTGATGTCCAGTGATAGTAAAGTTGCCAACTATGTTTTGACCAGGTTATTTCCTTTATTATATAAATGAAGCCCAGTTGTGTATACACACAGACCAAGAAAGATATAACCCTAACTTACATGTTTACAGAAACCTATCTCAGATTGCACACCTAGTGATAAGTAAATTGTAGAATAATGCTGTTACCTTCCACCGTGCCTGTAAGTTGCACAGACAGTAGCAACAAATGGACTTCTCCTTTTCCTAACCTAATTTTTTGTGGGGGTTTTTGTGCATTTTGTGATCAGAATATTACTTCCTTTAATACAATTAGTGCCCCAAAACACTGACTGAAAGCTACAGCTAAAGGTGTTCTTAACTTTATCCATAAATAACACTTAAAAGCTAATGTTACCTGTTTTCTCATCACTGCTTTGGTGACGTATAAATTCCTTATACCTCACTTACCATTTAGCGGAACTGTGGAGCATGTAAAGGTAACTGAGGTGACATTATGGGACATTCTGTGTGTTTTCTTGTGATATGAAGAGTTTTCCAGGTCCTGAACAAAGCACCTATAACTTATGTCTTATTGTAAATCTGTTTTTATGGAGTTTTCATGGGCAGTACAAATGTTTTGTCTCATACGGTGAAAAATTTAATAGCCTGTGCTGCAGCTCAATACAGTGGTCAGCGCAAGCTCACAGGCTCTTTGCTCCCCAGATCTCAATGTGGGTTGCGTGATTTCCTTCAGCAGTTTTTGGTGTCATTTTCACACCAAAAACTGAACCTTGATATTTGGCGACAAATATAAAATTAAATATTACAGCTAGACTACCCGAAGAGATAAAGCACCACAGGAGCTGCTTTGTTTTTGCTTTTTTTTTTTTCAGGACAAGTGTCAGCCATATTTAATAATAAATACATTCAGTTGTTGCCCTCATACTTTTGTCAAAGAAAAAGTGTTGGACCCACCGCTTGACAGGTTTACCTATCCACAGAGCCACAATGTGAGCAAGGCTAATAAAATTCAGTTTTTTGTTTAAGTCATTCCTTAATGCATTGTTTGCGACATAATTTTGAATGTGAGCTTGATTATCCCTATCTAACACCAGAAACAGCTGTTAGAAAAAAATAGTCCATGTTTATTCATCATTACATTTTTCAACCATCAGTCATTGAACAGTGCTTGCTGAGCCACCATGACAACTAAACTCTCTTTCATTAAGTTTCAGCATCAAACCATCACCAGATAAATAATACAGCACAATGAAGAAAACCATCAAATTTGACTGAAAAACATTGTCGAACCTGAAGTTAAATTAATGTGTTTTGTACATCTTAACAGTCAAAGGTTAACTTGATTTTAATCACAAGTGGGTGGATTGGTTATGATGAGCAGTGCTGCTACACTGTATTGTTTGAAGACTATCTGTCAGCTGTATTGAATAAAAGAAAACATAAAATGTAGCAGTCCACTAGGAAAATTACTGCGGAAACTGGTGGTGGGCATGCACTCAACCATATAATAGCTTATTTCTAGTTTTCACAACCACTGCCCCAAGTGCTGCTGAGACATGCATGATTACTTGTGGATGTATGTTTGTTGACAATAAAAAATAATAACCGGGGAATGAAATAATATGAATCCAGTCCTCTCCTGATCTCACTTTATATTTTATTTTTATACCAAACAAAGATGCATGATTGATATAGTGTTTAATAAAAACACATTGCTCTTTACAGCTTGCACAAATAAGACTGCTGTTGCATTGTGAAGCCTCTCAAAAAAAATACTACTTACTTTAGAAAGATTAGACAAATAATACAATGATATGCATTTTATCTCTTTCCAACAGGCTCGAGTACCAAAGTCAGAGCTGTGCACTGTATGCCGGAGGAGAGCCTATCCGATGGATGCGGTGATAGTGGACAAAAAGAAATACCATAAATCCTGTTTCTACTGTGAACACTGCAGAAATAAATTAAGGTAATTATAATGTTCACAGGTACGATGGGTGCCATTAAACATTAGACTATTATTGTTAGGTTGCTACTCTAGCCCCAGCTAAAAAGTATAGTCTGATTCTAGGACCAGTAACATACCTCTGTGTAATGCAAATAACATCAAGGTGTAACCAAAGGCCTAATTTATACCTCTTTGTCAAAGCTAAGCCGTGGCTACCTCAAAGTGGAACATATCGTCTTGAGCACTTATAGTTGTGCTTTGGTGTATCCACATTACACTCTGCCTCACTCTGCCAACACGTTAGCCAAGTCAGAGTTAGAGTAAAGAGATGATTGATAATCAGCAGGGATTGATTATAATGCAATTATTGCAAAAAATAAAAAGATGGGACATCAGAGAAAATGTAGTATCAGCTGAGGCAGAATGCAGGCTTGTTTAGCTTTCGATCAGCCACTGAATGAGACATGAATGAGGAAATGCTCCTCTGATATCTAAGAAAGCAGTTTTAGTATGTTGATTGGTCTTTGGTGTCCATTCTATCACATTAAAATACCAAAAAAATAATGCTTGCACTGTTTTGACACGTAGTTACATTTATGAGAGGGTGCACATCATGTTGTGCATAGGCTCCTGCATCGCTTTAGGACCAGGCACAGTTAAGGGTGTAGGCTGTGGTGTGGGATTGATGCAGAACTGCCCTCAGGCTCAAGCTTCTTTATGAGTGTGACTCTACCCTCTCTGTGGGGCAGTTTTTATCTCATCACTATGCACTCATCAGTGATCATCCTCTTTCCACTCGGTCCTTGGTTGTCTACAAGGTGCAACACAACCCTGAAGCATTGTGATGTGTCAACAAGTCTAAAAACATTAATTTTCAGTCTCTCATTGTTGACAGTGTCTTATGTCTTTTTGGCATCTTCCTAGTATGTGGATGTTCCTCTACACACTGCCGCCCCTCTATTAAAGCTAATGAGTCAGATATCAGGCCCCAGTGTATGTTGACAGTGCTGCCTGAGCCTCTTCCAGGCAACCATGTCTATCACCAAAAGACACTAACCCAACTCAATCACTGAAAGCATTTCGGTTACATTTATTCCAAATTTTATTGTTTAACAGAAGAATATGTATATCATCCCTATCTAACTATTGCCTCTTGGCCCAAGTCTGGCCCTTATGTAAATAGAGTATAGTGTAAACAAATAAGATTGCAAGTGATTCACTTCACTTTTTTCCTGCTTTGTCAAGAGCTGGGTATGCTCCGTGCCAATTAAAATGAAGGTTTATGGAGGTAGTCATGTTCAGACCCTAAAAAAATGGATCATGCCAGCAATTAAAAATGTTGCCTCCACATATAATGAAAAAAAGCTGCAAAATCCTGCTCTTAACCTGCATGTACTGCAAAGTGTTTCTCCATTTTACTGCTGACTTCTAACAACAAAATCAACATACCGAAGTTTGGTGCCATAACTAAATAATCATGCATGCTGAGGCATTGCTCTGTAAAAACCAAACCAACTATTGACCATCTTCACCATGAGAAGAAAGGAAAGGGATGTCAGGTTACGGAGCTTGTCAACAGCTCACATACAGATATGAACAGGGATGGAAATTGATACCAATGTCATTAACGATCCTGCTTATTGATCCAATTCTACAACGATTACCTTATCAATTCCTGCTGATTTTATTTGTGTGCAAAAGTTGGCCTTTAGGTTTCAGTGGCAACAATGTCAAACACATGGCCCTCATGATATTCAATGCTGTGCTACATATTCCTCTTCAGGTTGCTGAAGTTTGTGCAGTAAAAGCCTTATTGTCAAAAAATTAAGTCACAGTTCTGACCACTTCTGATCTCTGAAAGTGGAAGGAATAGATAAGGGAATTGATAAGCACAAAGACTAATGATATTGTTTCTTTAAAGGTGTGTTCACACCGAAAGCGACTTTGGCGACCTGGGTGACCTGGGCCACCACTCTCTATGCAAAGTCAATGTACAGCCAGGATGGGGCAGGGCCAGCCCTTCCGCGATGCGACGGATGCGATCTGGGCGGCTTGGTCATGCTATCGGGTCGCTTTAGACGCAGGACTAGGTCGCATCACTCAGTCGTCAAAGTGAAAAATTTGAACTTTTCAGGCGACATTGTGTGTGGCTGTGCCTCAACAGCCAATCAGCATTGTGTGGGTGTGTGACAACACCCATAACAACTGTTTTTATTACAGCTCACATTAGAATGACAATCCATGTCCGTGTGGGAACATTGGTTAGTGAGTACATTAGTTCCACGGTATTCAACACTAGTGGCAGTTCTCTGCGGTCCTGTCCTTCCTCATCTGCATCAGCTGCAGTGTTTTACGGTTGGTAGATGAGTGAAAAGGATACAGTTGGAATAATGTCAGCTAGTAAATACAAATATATGACATATGATATGATATGACCGCAGTGAAACTCGAGCGGGCGTGACGTCACTGAGCGACGCAGCAGAGATAAAATGAGCTATTTATGGACAGGCAACGCGACTTGGGTGGGTGACGCGATCTCGGTCGCCAAGTCTCATTCAGTGTGAACGCACCTTAAGGGGGCGGTTATCAATTCCCATTCATCGGTATAAACCACTTGTGCTGTCCTGCACAGCTTAACAAGAGGCTACAGTAGACTCCATTTGTGTGTGTGGCGAACAGAAGGAGCCATCATTCATTTACTCTGAAGGAGTGAAAGATTGTATGGATGTGGTAAAGAAATTTTTGGGATCAAGTAAGTGTGGCAACTGCTTTTGAAATGGGCCACTGTCTGACACTTCAGCAATACGCAGGGCTGAAACACTGACCAAAGACGGTTTTGTTTGACGTAGCAAATAGGTAGATGTCATATCAATAACTGTCCTTGAATTTACACCAAAACTAAGAGGGCCTTTCCATTTCTCTTTCAGCTTAGGAAATTACGTCTCTCTCCATGGACATTTCTACTGTCTACCCCATTACAAACAACTCCTCAAGTCCCACGGAAGCTATGGTAATGGACTTGGGCAGAAACCTCCCACAGGAAGTGCTGGACCTATCTCTTCAGATGAGAAACTTGAATGGAGATATTCCATCAGCAGCTTGACTTCAATAGACAAAACACATATTAGTGAAAATGAAGCAACAAAAACGGGCGATGAAAGCAAGCCACCCTTCAACCGAATCTCTGTAGTTTGGCCCCCGCAGGCTGATCCCCCAAAGAAAGCCTTCAAAATCGAAGACGACATTCAGCTAAGCAAACCACAGTGGCCCCCTCCTGATAGCTCCCCGAAGTCATCCAGACACCAACACAGAAAGGCTGTTCCCAGAAGTGTCCTTTGAAATAAGTCGCCCAACCACAGTTTAGTTTAATAAATCCACAGAACAAAAAAAGAAAGGATGGCTGAATGAGATACTGAGGAAGAACTGTCCTGCCTGTACTGTTTGAGGAAGTGTTTGGAGAAAGGTTAGTTAGTGAAGTGATGTAAAAAGGAACATGTAAAGTGAGGATATGAAAGGAAACTGTACATACTTGTAAATGGTGTGGAAAAGCAGGTTGTAACTGATAGTAAGAGGGATGGAGTAAAATGTGGAAAAGGATGGGAAGTGGATGTTGATATGAAGCCTTAGACTGACAGGTTGCTTTCACATGCTTTTGTTTGATTAATTGCATTATGCATCATTTTCTACATTCACCAGCTACACGATGGCTTCTAGTTCAAAATATTGAACGATGAGAAAATAGTTAAATATATTATCTTGACATTTTAGTTAGATATAGATCACAAATGAGCCTGTTTCAATCAAGCTTTTGTTGTAAGTTTGGCTGTAAGTGTAGTGACTTGAATTAGCTGAATATCTTTGCTTTGAACATAGCACAGTAAAATTCTAAGAGGTACTTTTAAACCAAGATCATCTCATTGTCTTTTTAATCCCCTTTGTTATATTCAGATCACTCCTTTTTAATGCTGGTCCATGGAGTATATAAATATTTTCAGTCTGTAGACTTCACTGTTGTTCTATTTTGTCAGGGTTTTTATCATTTAACATTTCAACATTGTTGCATTTTTAGCACCTGCTGTGCAGACAACTAAAAGCATCTTGAATGATAGTATTTATAATATTGAAAGTATATAATATAAACAAGTGAATTGGTTTTAATCATGTTTGTTTTGGACATTTGTATCCTATTTTGAACTCTAAATATTTTTGAATGAATAATTTTATATAGGTTAGACAGGTATACCTTACTTTGTACAAGAAAAATCCTGATCATGTCACACTGTCAGGCTGGTTCACTTTCTTTATTGCTAATCTAAGGGCAATAAAATATTGAATTTAATTGTGTTTGTGTTTCTTTAAGAGTCTTACTCTATCTTCAAGTCCATCCACTAAACTGTGACAGGAAGTAATCTTTCAGGCGTTTGTGAGGTTGAAGCAGCCTGCAGGAAACAAGAGCAGGTCAGTGGAATTTTCACACTGTGGGTGTAATCTTCTTTAGTGGCTATCCCCACCTTCAGCAGGATTTTCCAGGACAGACGTGATGTCTACGTAAGACCAGGGAACCACTTTAATGACTGGAGAAACTTGGACATAGAGCATTAAAAAAAGAGCTCGTAGGAAAGAGCTTGGACACATGCTGACTGATCCAGCAGCCTGTGTCTTAGATGAATTTTACAGCCAGTCTAAAATAAGCTTGTGACCAAGTGTGGTTACTCATCCTCTTACTGCTCCTCAGTATGGACGAGCACAAGCTTAGCATACCTATAGCTCGCTTTAACTCCCCATTAAACTCTACAACACTCTACCATACACTGTACTTGCATTTTATGATGAAGGCAGGTAGTAAAATAATAGTAAAAAAAAGGACTAGAGAGAGTAGAGTTAATAGGGGCTCTATGACAGAAAGTTGCAACTTTGCTTTCTAAAAGAACCACATTAACTTTGTTTTTATTTCCAGAGGCCCAAATTGTTAGACATTTTATTACACTGTCACAAGTTAAATTTAGAATCTACTAAACAGGCATATAGCTTTTATAATGAACAGCTTCTATCCGAACCTATTGAACAAATATAATCTTTTTCCTTAAAATGCAAAAATTAGTGCTAGCTATGATGAGCTAAATGCAGAATTAAAGCCAATTTAAGCTTCTGTCTTAGTGCAGTAAACAAATTATTTATAGGTTAATATGTTAAAAACATTTATAGTTTTGGTTTCAAATTTCTTTAGAAATTATTCACAAATACAGTTTTACAGAAACACAACCTCCCATTATACAGCTATCATATGATAGGATTCAATTTTGCAATATTTTCTTAATGATATATTTATTTTGTTGCATTTTGTTAGTGAAAAATATGCGTTTGTGCCCTGTTTTTTCTCGTTTGATGACATTCATCTCAGAATGATGAGACTTACATTTATGGATTAAAAGAATAGCAATAATTCAGCTTTGAGTTAATGACCTCAGATTTCCCAGCAGGAATAAAGTGAGGACTCAGGCTGAAATGTTCCACCCCAATTTGTCATGTTTTCTTTATTTCACAGTTTTCAATAAATGAAATGGACTAGCAGGCCGGATTGAATTTGCAGGGGGGCTGAGCTGCCTAACTCCCCTCCCTGCTCTCTAACAAGCAGACATTAACAACTCCTAAACATGTTGGGTATAGAGCTTTACGGCAGTAAATACTAAAACCCACTAAAAATGCTCGGCTCACCCATAATCAGGAGGGGAATATGGGGGAGAAAAGTAAAGGACCATTGGCAGGAAACTAGAAATATTTTAAATTCTCATTTTCCATAGAATTCTTAACCCATCGCCTTAAAAGAAGACTGTCTTCAAACTGCAGTGATTAAAAAAATGTCCTCATTACGAAAAGCAACATCTAGACAGCCTGTATTGCAAACTCCCTCTTTTCACTTCCATGAAAGGGTTCAAGCCTCAAACATGGTGTGAGTGCTTTTTGTTGATTTGGAGGAGATGGGTTCATATAGAAAATCTTAAGTTATATTTAATATCTTTAGATCCTTTTAAAACCCTCGTCCTACTTTATATGACCCTATTTCATCCTCAATCTCATGTCAGTTACAATAGCAACACATTTCTGTGAGTGGGTTTGTGCTAAGAGTAAGATAATATTGCTGAAAAATCTTAATAGCTATAACTCCTAATCATTATGACATCATTTGGAATATTTAGGTGGGAACAAAGCAAGAAATAAATTGTAAATAATAAAAGAAATCAACAATGATAATAATGACAATTCATCTATTAAAGCACATCCAAAAACAGTGGTGAAGTACTTTACATGAAAAGATAAAATATTTCTCACAGACGGTATGATTAACCCAATTTAAGGTTTATTATGACAAAAAACATTGCATTCAACCAAATAACACAAATACAGGAGATAAGAAAGGGAATTTTGGAAAACAAAGATGCACAGTTCAAGATTTTAAACATTATTAACATCATTAAATGCTGATCAAAGATAAAAGAAACTGTAATATTTTACACCTTGACATTGTGTATTTAAAATTGTGATGCTTTTCAAAGGGTATTAATAGATTTTTTTTATTTATTGGAAATTTTGATGTATTTTCTTTTTTTAAAATACTTAATAAGACCCAGCAAATATCTCGAACATGAGCTCTGTGGCTCTTTCAAAATAGTAAAACAACGACAGCAAAAAGAAAAGAGAATAAGCAATCTGAAGAAATCTTCAAGTATTGTCTGCCAAATAAAAAAGAGCAGAGCTTTTTAAAGTTTTCAGTTGAAAGTTGAGCTAGTTTTTTGGGCTGTTTAACAAGTTAACTGATCCTTGGTTATGGAACTTAATATTCATTTGGAAGTTGTGATTCAACCATCTGGGTACTGTGACTATTTTTAAATGATTTTTCTATTTGTTTTTATTTTTTCTTGTTTAGTTCTTTTGTTTTTAGTTCTTTAAGTGCAATGAAAAGCAAAAAACAAAAAAAGGTTAAAATATTAACCTAAAAATATATAGAGGTGGTGTGACTGATCAGTGATTGATGGTTTTGTAAAACAGAGATGTTCAAAAGTTTATAATTTTAACATTTTAATGCTACTTTATTCCTCAACATAGTATGAGTGAATTCTCCAAATCAGGGATGGGCAACTGGCAGCCAAGAACCCCAATGTTGCCCACCAGTGTATTCCAATAAAAAAGGCAAGACTTGTTTATTATTAAATCATATTTCAACTATATATATATATATATATATATATATATATATATATATATATATATATATATATATAGATATATATATAGATATATAGATATTTATTTATTTATTTATTTAAAAAATATGGGTAATAAACCATCATCTGTATCCTGTCTGGTACTTTGCAGATGCACTTGTGTGGTGCAAGAAATCTGTTAGAATACATGATTGCATAATGCACTCAGTAAGGCTGAAAATCTTTATTCACACACACACACACACACACACACATATATGTATCCATACTATAAGCATATCAGCAAAATGTAACCCCTAAAAAAGCCATATTGTTTCCTGTGTTTGCACTTTTTCTGAATAGCTAAACATTTTTTGGTAACAGGGTTGCACACTAGTTTTGGGACACGACTCTGCAGTGAAAAAGCTTCCGTTTGTGTGATAATGGTAAAACAAACAGTAAAAAAAACAATTTTAAAACAGCATGATACAAAAATAAAATGTAAACGTTATTTTGAATATTACAAGCGGAATGTAAGCAGGTGTAAGCAGGTTAGGACAAGAGAAAAAAGGCCTTTTGTTGCTTGGGAGATATGTAGTATTTAAAATTATTTTTTAGAACCACTTTTAAAACAACAAACTTTACATTTTGCTTTAGGACATCTAAAATTTGAACAACAAAGGCGTCTCCTAAGACTTTTTGAGTTTATTACTTAAAATGTCATGATGGAACAGAAAATGTGCGACAATTCTCAAACGTCTCGGTAATTAATGATAATTGATTATTAACACACACACTTACACACCTGTTTGGCTCATTTAACCCCTTTGGGCACGAGCGCTCTCCCTGCAGCCTGTGTAGTCCCTCAGTTCAGTACATAGTTTGTGTGAATCGTCTTGAAATTCCCCCACAGCCTCAATCTATCTTGCTACTCCTGCCTGCTCGCGTTTGCTCACTTTCTCCCTCGAGCGGATTGGTCAGCAATCTATCGGATTAGGCTGTGATTGGTCAGCGCGCTTACGTCAGCCCGGCTGCACTACCATCATGTTTCCCCCTCCTGGTCGACAAAACAGTGCTTTAGGATGCTGGAGCAGAGCGGCAGTGTATCATCAGCACCAGAGTCTGATGGGATGGAGACTCACGGAGGTAAGCACAATGAGGACATGGCGCGTGAGTGCAGAGCAGGTGGAGCTTGTTTTTGACCTGGTGGAGGGATATAAAGTGAAATGAAGTGGATCTACTTTTTACTATTTCTTCAGTGTTGGTAGATTTGCTTTACCCACGGAGATAACCTGCCCTTCCTCGTGCCCGTGCGCCCTACCGCAGGCTGCGGACTGTCCCGGACATTACGGAGCTGTTATCCCGGTTTAGTCTCCTGCAGTTTTTACCCGCCTGCCTGTACAGTGATGCAGCTACTTTGGCTCAATCCCTGCTGAGCACGCGCTGATCCCCGTCCCATTTCACTGAGGTTGTCCTCTCTGCACTTACAAATGCGTAGGATGTCCAGCAGGGCGAAGGGAGGTGCAGGTGGACAACTTACACAGAAGCCTAGGAAACTTTAAACAGCCATTTATGTCTTTATCAAATCTGATAATAGCCCTGGACGCTGTCTTTCAGAATGCTAGAGCCTCAGACATGCCTTCAAAGGCTGCCTAATGTTGACTTTATTTCTGGTGTATATTCAGATCATTTCTAATATGAGGAGGGAGATCAGGGGCATGTGTAACAGTGTTATTTAACACTAAAGGTTCATGACTACAGTGGTGCTTATTTTGACTGCTTATACAATGATAATGACGTGTGCTTAAATGCTGTGATGGTTCATAGTAAACATAATGAATAAAAAATAGAAAATGTCTAGCATTTATGTTTGTTAGTACCTTGTGGCCTTGTGGACAGTCAAAGAACTTACTATTATAAACAAAGTCAAGTCAGGTCAGTAGGTTGGCTTTTTTAAGTTAGTGAGGGAAACTGTTATTCCTTTAACTTTAAAGGTACAATGGCTCAGGAGACATACATTTTCTTGTTAGATTGAACCCAGAATGAACACATATGCCCTTGGTTTCTAAATTTTATTTGTTTTACTTATATAATCTATCTCGCCCAATGACAGCTGGGATAGGCTCCAGCCTCCCACGACCTCGAAAGGGATAAGCGGTATAGAAAATGAATGAATGAATGAATGCATTAATAAAATCTAAAACGAGAACTGCTCCAACATTTTCAACATTGTCGGGCCAGTCATTGGCCAAAGTGTGGAAAACTGCCATATCTTGTACTGTTAAGAAATACTTCAAAAACTCCTGGATCTGCATCCACATTTGGATCACCAACAAAATCTTATAACTTTCTCACTGAACCATGACAAACATCCCCTTAAAATTTCATCAAAATCCTCTGAGAGCTTTTTGAATTACCTTGCTCACAGACAAGCGAACAGACAGACAGGCAAACCAATAGACAATCACTGACAAAAACATAACCCTCTTGGGGGAGGTAATAACAGTCAGTATTTGCAGAAATAGAAATACATTATTAAATAAAAAAATAATGATGAAAACTTTCCTATCTTGCAAAATTCCTGGATCCATATCTGGATCCAGAAGGAAAATAGATTGAAATGGGCTGTATTATGGGTTAATGATATACATACAGTGATTTAGTGTTGCCCTGCAAATTGTCACAACATATTAATGTAGTCCTTTTCACCTTTACTGCATTATTGTATAATGTTCAGACTTCTATATGTAGGATCTTTTAACATATTACCTTGATTTCAGCCTGAATCTCACCAATCACCATGGTTTTATTTGAAATCAAAGTTATCTGTGATTTGGCTGTAGTAAGCAATGTGATTATCGTCCCCAGTCTCCCCTAATTACCATGTTGTAAAAGTATAAATGAAGTATCACACGTACAGTAAAAACAAAGCTCTTTGGTAATTCTAGGAAGAAATGATCCAACTTTTTTGTGTTGTGTTATATTACTGAGATACTTTAATCAAATAAACACACAAGAAAGGGTCCCACAGCTCATCTAACTTTATTTTTCACAAAGCTATAGCACAGAAAATCTTAAACAATAGCCATGTACTTTTTCTTTGCTGGCACTACAGGTGTTGCTTTTTGTTTGTTTTGTTTGATTTTATTTTAGCACTTAATTTATTTCATCACTTGATTTAAACAGTCTTGTCCTGATAGGCTGAGATAAAGAGATGACCTTATCCTGTTGAACAAAGCCTTGTATCTCCCCAATCACCACTGTCTATGAAATTAGAAAAAAGAAATAAAATAAATCTGTCTTGACACTTTGTCATCATAATTATCTTATAATTGATTCTTTTAGGGGTGTAAAATTTGTAAAACCTAATTGCATAACAAGTAGACATACTGCTATATTTTGCTTCTGGATGATCATTTCTAGCTCTCAAGGTTTTATGTTACTCCATTCTTGACTGAATTATGAATTGATTCACAAATAGCTCGACCAATTATATGATCAAGTTTCCCTTCAGGCTGCATGTATGTTTGTGTCATACATGCACCCCCCCCCCCCAATTCACACTGCAGTTTGAAGTCGTGATATTTACACTTTTGAGACTTTTCGCCTCCACTGTGAACGTTGCACATATGGAATGGTGTGAGCAAGCTGATGCCCCCCCCACCCCATTTACTTTGTCTGCAGAGGTGTAATATTGTAACCTGGCACATCAGATGGACTGTTCAGAATATTTCAATCCATCTGTGAGAGAGCCCATAGATAATGTTTAGGGAGGGCAGAACCTTTCAGAAGCATATCCAGCCAGTGATTGGATAATCATTTTGCCAATTAGCACTTATTACAGGCCAATCAGATAATGCAGTAAGCAGGTGCTACTGCTTTACAGAACGTGAGCCACAAACTCATGTCAAAACATGTCAGAAAATATCCTTACTATAGAGAAGTTTGTAGTGTTGGTGTTTGTTTTTCATTGATTAAAAACTGCTACTACTACTGAAGCATATATGCTAATCTCTAAAATCACTTCCTGCTGTCATCTCGCTCATCTCTCTCAACTCTTCCTGCTCTAAAAGACTCTGATTGGGCCATGCTGCTTTGGACCGAGCACAAACATTGTAAATTGAAGCTTGGCAAGATAGGTCTGCATGATTACTGATGTTGTATCAGGCTGATCCAGCTGCACTGCAAGGATAGCAATATTGGTGAGAGGTGGGCATGCAGACTCAGCAGGGTAAAGCAGTGCTGTGAGTGTGTGTGTCTGCCTGTTTGTTGATGTGAAACAGAGGCTGAGTCACACCTCCAAAGCCTTATTACACTGTGAACTGACACGAATATCACGTCCTTGTGGATTTTGTGTGAATGTCTTGTGGAATAATCATGATGGAGCTCTGTTGCAGCACTTTTGCACAGATGCTCTTTGAAAAGAAGCTGATGTGTCGATGGAACTAACATGTATTAGATACCTTCTGAGCTGAGTGACAACTGAGATTTGGCTGCTTCTTTCAGTATCATTTACTAAATTTTGGGGACAAAGATGCTGAACCCTCTTTTTACCTACTTTTCTCAGTGAGCTGTGTTTTAGTACCTTGAGCTACAGAAAAAAAAAACAGTACAGGTAACATGGGCTGTAGAAATCATGAATGGACCTGCTTAGTTTGTCACATTCTGACCTTAGCCAAACAGAAAATGAAGAATCCTTGATGTTCTCCTCATCTCTTTTTAGTTTGAAATCATTGTTGAATTTGTTTAATTTGCTGGGCTTAATATTTAATCTGGTATGAATCATGGAAATATGTTTGTACTGCTAAAAATCCACTGACTCAGACTGTTCAAAATGTTGCATCTTCCTTTTCCTGCCTCCTGCCTTTCACTTATTTCATGAATCATCTCATTCCAGCTCCAGCATTTCTATTTTCTTGCTGGCTTTTTTTCCTCAGCAAATACGTTTTTAGCAAAGGAAATATTCATGAAAGCTTTTAAAGTTCAAAGTCAAGAGTGGGCATGCTGGCTCTCTTGAGGAGCTCTGCCTATTCTTGCTGCCATTACTGGGACATTTTGGATCGTTATCTGGATCAAACACTTAATCCTCTTTCTCGTTCAGCCACATGGTGGTTTCCATTACACGTCCATCTGCCGGTACAGTGCGATATCTCCTGCCAAGCTGCCCGTGTGTTTAGCAGCAGTCTTTTTGTTTACGTTTGCTGCAGAGCTTGTACTCAAACTATGAGGACATGTCTGTGTGTGTGTGTGTCCTGCTGCTCGGCTCGCACTAATCACATTCCTGGAAGGTGTAATTAGTCTACGGTGTGTAAAGCTCTAATCCTTGGTTTAAGTGGACGGGATCTTTGCTTAGTCAGTGGTGCCTACCTTGTTATACCGGGGCTTAGATTCAGCATTTATTTAGATGTTGTCGGTGTGTGTTTTGTTTTCGGGATTGATTTAGGTGCATGACTCATTCTTGAGGTGTGCATGAAGAAAATAAAGAGGAAAAAATGTATTTCATCCCGACAGAATGAGAGATCAACAAGGTTTGTGCCAATAAAGAGGCAGCAGCTGACGGGGTGCACATTTAAAGGCAGATTATGTCACACTGGCATATCGAAGGCTGTCCCATTGTGAAAGCTCCTCCACATGCAGCCTCCGTTACCAAGTCCAACAGAGGAACAATCTAGTGAATACACAATGGATCTTATGAATATGCTTTTCAATTTGTATTTGCTATTTAGTGTGTTTTACGAGTCTCTATCACTGTTGACCCTTAGGGGTGTTTGTGTGCATTTTATGTGCTTTTCATTCTTAATGTATTGATAATTTTGGCTGTGTTCATCCATATGGCCTGAATTTTCTCCAAGTTCTGTATTTTTATTTGATCTTGTTATTTCTAGCTCAGCTCCTACAGTAAGTCTAAAATACACTGTGTACAAACAGTTGTTACACTCGCACCATTTAGAGCAAAAAGCACTGAAACCCATTCAAACTGCAGTTTTTGAGCTCCCTTCCATTAAAGCATAATACATGCATTTAACTATTTCTGGGTTTCAGTCTGGGCTTTCGCCATGGAATTGATCATTTATACTACTCTTCATCAGGTGGCACCATTTTAACCATATGAAAATGAGTATTAATGAGTAAATCCTACCATTGCTTTGACAGCAGTTGAAGCTCAGTGTAGAGCATAGATCAGTGGAACTGTTGCGGAGAAAACATGGCGGTGAGCAGTGCTGAACTGACCAATCACCACAGAGTAGACCATTCAACCAATCAGAGCAGACCAGACCCATGTGGGAAAGAGGGCGTTGAAGTGGCAAGAACGATTCAGACAGGCTGAGACTATAGCTGTTATAGGGGTACTCAGTATATGAAACCTAGAAGGTTTTTTTGAACATAAGTATTTGTGGACATTAGGGATGGAAATTGATAAGATTTTATTGATACCAATGCCATTAATGATTCTGCCTATTGATCTGATTTGTCAACAACTGCTTTATCGATTCCTGCTGATATTCTGACATCCACAGCGTCAAACACATGACTTTCCTGATACTCAGTTCTGTGCTGGATAGATAAATGCTTCTACTAGTTGCTGTTGGTTCAACTCACTGAAAGTTGTACAGCATCGCTAAGTTTAATATTTAAATACAGCCTTAACTACTTCTGAAAGAACAAAGTGGAAGGACTTGATAAGGAATTTGTTAATAAAAAAAGACTGACGTTATTAATTCCTTCAGGGAGTTCTTTGTTATTGATTCTCAACTGGAATTGGTTTTCGATTCTCATCCCCAGTGGGCATACTCTAGCAGACATCAAAATCGAGCATATGAATGCAAACTAAGAAAAAATATGGGCTTTAAAAAAAAGAAGAAAGTTGGTCAAATGTTTTTGCTATCAAGTCTAACGCCACAATTAAAAACTGCAGATTTTCATTTCAGACTGGATGCATATTGGTTGCATGACAGCTATGGCGCATGTTATAGCGTCCTTATTACTAACTGAGAATTTTTGCTGTGATATTTTCGGTCAGATAATCTCAAATCCAGCTAAACTATTGTTATGATCAAATCTAACTGACTGCACAACATACATAGACTGTTTAGATTGCTGTGGATTCTCTTTGCGAACAAAAGCAGGTCTAGACAGGTTTCAAGGGTCGTAACAAAAAAACACATTCCACCTCTGATATTCAATGTTGTTCTGAGAAGACAAATATTTTAGCTTGTTGGTGTTTCCACCATCACATGAATTCACACAGATGCAAAATGACGTTGTGTAGTAGCTTCAACAGGTGTAAAATTAAGCCACAGTTTTGACTGCTCCTGCCTCCTGCCTGCCATGATTCCTTCTTTGTTTTTTTTGTTGTTGTTCATGCTGACTGCCTCTGATGAAGGCGTGATCACCTTGATTTGCAAGGCATCCAGAGCATAGTGGAAGGCATTGGTAAGGGAATTGTTAAGCATAAAGAGAAATGATATCTGTAGCCACTTGTTTTCAGTTCTCAACTGGAATTGGTTTTTGATTTCTAATCCTAGACATGCATAGTCTGATTACGCAAAATATACTGACTAATATTTGCTGTAGTATTAAAGCATGCTTCTTTCGTGCACAACAGATCCCCTCTGCTCAGGTCTACAGCTGAAATCTAGTGGAGACAATAGCAGAGTATTTACTGGGCACAGGCGGGATAACAGTGGACCACATGTGCAGCCTACTTTCCTGTAGAACTCCTTGAGTAGTTTTTCTTCCCTAGAAACACAGCTTGACACATTATTTACTGAGGGATGTGAAACATCTCCTGACCTATTTGGGGATGGCAAAAGGCCAGCACAAATGGCAATGAGTTTGACAGAAGTCATCTGCTACTCTCCCCACCCTCTCTGTCTAGAACTCGCGCATATGATTTTCTTTTTCTGGCAACTATAAAATAAACATATGGGGCAGAGAAGTCATAGAAATAAGTTTACTTTTATAGTAGTGTGCATATTATTTTTTCTTTCACAGACAGGAGACACATACAATACAAGTACTTTCAACTGAAAGGTTAATATCATAAAGAAGGAAGTTAGGAGAAAAATCTAATCAAGCGAAGCAGTATTTTTATCATGCCAGTGTAAGACAGAGGTACTTTTTAATATAAGCTGTTCTGAAGAGTAGTTCCAGTATTTTTATTGTGAAGTGCACTACTAAAAATATAACAATTTTGAAGTGTAGGCCTAACTTAACAATAATTTAGCAGAAATCAGATCAATCTGAGATGGGGGAAGTCATTTTTTAATATAATTACCTTTATCAATACTCCTTAATAATCTAAATCCTTATTGGTCAGACAGATCAGACAGCATTTTTTTTTTTTTACAAGCAAAGTAATGCTTGTGTTAGGAAGTTGAAGTAGTTTTTAAGTTGACTTGTATGAGGCTCTTGACAATAGTCAGTGAAGTGGCTGAAATGACTCCCAGCAGTGCTGTACCTGTAAGGAGAGTTAGCTGAGACTAATCGAAAGGTACAGTTATTTTGTATAATTGTGTAAGTTTACATAAAAGCAAGCCATAAAACCATACTGGGTTTAACGCATCATTGGGCAAAATGTTTCACTTTATTTTTCCTCCATAAAGTGATTGGCACTATTTTGTGATGCAGCAATGTGCATGTGCTCTTCTGCTGGCATAATAGTTGCTTGGATTTTACCAAATATCCCTACAGAAAAGCTAACATAGCATTCGCAGACAATATATAGCAGAGTGCAGCTAATGTCAGCATTGTTTTCCAAGTCACTCAAGGCCTTTCTGTGAGGAGTTAGCACATTCCCTCTTTGCATGCATGGGTTTTCTCCGAGTGATCCAGTATCCACAGACAGAAAAAAATGCTCATTAGGTTAATTTGTGGCTGTAAACTGCCCTTGGATGCGAGTGTGAGTGTGAATGGTTGTCTGTTGCTACATGTTAGCCCTGTGATCAGCTGGTCCAGGATGGACCCTACCTCTCACATACGTTAACAGAGATGGACTCTGAAAGGGATCAGTGATACAGATAATGGATGGATGGGTGGATGTTTGCTTGTCTTACAGTTATGCACTCTGTTTGCTAACAGCTTGTTGATGCTTCAGAAAAGTGTTAATGCTGTGAGAGTAATAAAATGACTCAAACTCTTCGCACAAACTCAAAATCCTCAATCTCAGCTGTCAGGCAGGCTCTTATGATACAGCAGTCTGATACACTGCTGCCCATTTGTCTGTTCAGTTTCTCTGCTGTGTTGATATATTGTGCGGTTACATCTCAGTATTTTTCAGTTACTGTATGGTGGGCCAGAACTTAATCAGAAAAAGTAGTTTATAGAGATAATTACTAATACATTCCTACCTATGTTTTCCTAGAATACAGAGTTTTAATTGATTCTGCCTTTACAAGCATTAAATAATGAATCCTAAAAGAGAGAAGGAGAGAGAGAAAGTGCTTAGGCGATCGAGACTTGGTGTTCCCATTAGACAGAAAGTAAGAGACAAAAACTTCACTTATATACTTACATATATCATTGGTCTTTACACTGTTTGCCTTATTATCTCTGATAAAATTAGTTTATTCATACTGCAGCAAAATCTTTAGTGGGCTTTCTCAGCAAGATATCCCAATTTTCAGGTTATGGTCATTCATATGTTATCAATTTACTTTAGTGTTGAGGAAATTCATGCTGAAAGTGGACGATGACCAACATCCCATAAACAACAGACAAACAATAGTCCGAGAAAATTCATTATGTCCACATTGATAATATGCTTATACTTTCTTTTTAAGGTATGAGCCAAATAAAAACCTTACTTGTCTGTTTAAAAGAAAGTATAAGCATAACAGACAAACAATTCACAGTAAAGGTTCATATAAAGGTGTCCCTGAGCTGTTTATATTTAACAATTAACAGGTCACTTTGGTCCACTGCTGATCATCTGATCTATTGTGGTGAGCACTAAGCGTGCGTTTTAAAAGACAGCGTCAATCCCTGAACAGTCTGCTCCAGTTTGATCTGCTCTCTGATGAACTGAGAGACACTGGAACAGATGACTAAACAAAGTTTATGTCTCGTTTTTCACCTCTTCTGCACCTCATGGCTCATTCTGTGCGTTATGGCGCTCTCTGCGCTGTTTCATTTCTTTGATTTAGCATAGCGGCCCTTCATCAGTGGGGGCTGGCAGGAAGAAGCAGCTGACTCTTCATTCATTAGAAATAAAGTTTTCTCATAATTACTTTGTTGAGGGTTCACTCTAGGTGAGCTGCTGTCGGCATCAGATTTTGCATCATGGGCCTTGGCAGAGGAGTGATTTTGGGGAGTTAATTGGCCCGGAGCAGTGATTAGCCCGAGGTCAAATTAAAATTTATTGCTAAATTTAAGCTAGGTTCTGCCTGTTTGTTTGAAAAAATAACTTAAAACTGATAAGAGAAAAATAATTTTTTATAAAAGAATTTTTTTTCTTACAGTATCATGGATATGTGGATGTTTTTTGCCCTTATCACGTCTGCTTTAAAACTCTCTTACCATAGGAAGCACTTAGATTAATCAGATGTGCGCTGATCGGATAAATCACTTAGAAAACCGTCCTTGATCTGCAGAGGTAAAAGTTGCTGTCTCTCTCTCTCACATCACTCTGGCGAGAAGCTTTTACTGAGCAGCTACAGGCAGGAGGAGCTGGCCACTGTCTGCAGCGCAGTTGTGCCAGAGGCGTTAATGTTAGTCTGTTACTGATTGTCTTTGTTTGTTAGGAAAAATGAATACATGTATAAAATGTCGCTTTTTGCCTACCTTTATTATGAACCACATACAAATTGAGAATATGCTCCAATTGCAGCTTGGAAGTTTATCCCTCAGAATCTTTTATGGCTGCAGCCTGCAGCTAATGTAACTAATGTCACTTTTCTTACTTTGAAATTTAAAGTTTTAATTCTCAATTATTACTTTGTCCTTGCAAATTAAACTTAAGAAAATGATCCACAACACCTCACTCTTTTTAAAGCCTGTATAGAGGCTCTCTTTATATGGTACACCAACCAGCCACTTTATTAGGTACACCTGGCTGACTTCAGAACTGCCTTAATTCTTCAATTTTCAAATTTAACAAAGTACTAGAGACATTCCTCAGAGATTTTTTTATATTTTCCTGTCATCATGCGATTGCTGCAGATTTGCACATCCATGTTGCAAATCTCCTGTTCTACCACATCTCAAAGGTGCTCTTTTGGATTAAGATCTGGTGACTGTGAAGGCCACCAACACATTGTCATGTGTGAGAAGGTTTCTTGAACATGGCATTGAGTCCACAAGGTACGTATGTGGTGGAAGTCTGCATCATTGATGTGCAGCCTATGAATCTGCTGCAACTGCGTAATACTTTCTTGTCAATCTGATACCTCTTTCACACTAAAATTAGCAGGTCAACGCCCCAACAATCGGCAACTGACTCCTCTCCCACTGCCAGCAGACCCGGGTCTAATCGGCAGCAGATGAGCTGCGTGGCTGTTTTTTTTTCCTCTGGTGCGTCAACCTGATGTCATCACGTTGATGACATCATCAGCGCGCCAATACACGACCATGTAAACAATGGACAGGAGCATAGAGGCCGGAACACATTGGTCAGCAGTTTTCCGTACTTTGTACTTTTGTCCCTCTTTAAAAATGTACAAACTCGGCGCAGACTGAACGACATTCGAGCACTGATGATACAAAGGTGGATGGAATTTGCTGCTAAGACGGCAAAGAGTCACGTAAGTTACAGATAGGGGGACTGGCGCCATATTATGCCATGGGCACGTAACGCCGACGTCATGACGTAAATTAGCGGGTTAACCCGGGTGTGATGTTTTCACTGAAGCCGATCGGAGGCGAGCTGATAAAAAACTGTGTCGCCTCCAGGGTCAGTCGACTGGGGTCGAAATGCCGATTAGACCCTTTCAAACTGCTGACAGGAGTCGATTGTTACCAGGTTTAAATGGGTTTTTTGGGCTTCTTCTTTGATGATTGAAATTACAGATTATGCAGCATTTTGGTTCAGTGGTTACATGTCTTGTGTGAGACATGACTCATGGTCTATAATGGTGATCTCAATGTCTATCAAAATACCTAGTATGATTTTTGCACCAACTTAGCAGCCCTGCTGGTTAAGTTCACATGTTCTTGGGCATCACAGTTATGCCTTGCTTGCGGACTTGGTACGTCAGGAGTTCCTTAAAGGGATTTCTGTTAAACTTGACTAAAATGTCCTCTCTGACTTGTTGATGAACTGATAAGATTTGTGAAATGTAAAGTCAGAGGCCATCTTACCAACAGCTGTAATTTCACTCCAAACTTACGAAGTGCTGTCCACATAACATAAAACAACAGCACAGCAGTGATGAAGGACTTCAGAAAGTCTACTTTTGAAACAGTACATCAGAATATCAAGGTTTTCATAGTCCCACAGTCCTCTCCTTAACAATCCACATTTCACCCACCGTTAGTGTTCAATTCATGCGTCTACCTGTGTGTGAGTGTGTGTGTATGGTTGTGAGAGTATGTGCATCTGAACATGTTCCTAGCTTTAATCATTGTGATCCTCCTACATGCTTGCTGTAATTACTTTTTGTATTAAATCTTGTAACGACACTCTGGAGCTCTGTCTTCGCTGTAGTTTTTCTTATTATTATTCATGAGATTTCGCTCACTTAGGAGAATGATGTTAAAACTGATGCAAACAAAGCAGAGATCAGATATGAAAAACTACAATTTGATTTAAAACCCTGTGCATACTCTTCTCATTAAATTAAGTCTTAGTTTGTCTTGTTTTCAGTGCATTCTTGCTGAACAAAAGATTTTACATATGTAAGAAATATATATAACATCTCTCCTCTTTAATTAGTAGCATCATGCTTTGAAAATGATTTTCTATAAAGAATGATAAACAGCCTGAGTGAAGTCACATATTGGATCATTTAGTGACTAGGTTTACAGATTTCCTCTCTGATTTGTGTGCATACAGTACTTTGTCTTCCTCTGTGTTTAATTATTGATGAACTCATTAGAATGGTGACGTCAGTAAACATCTCCACACAAACTCTCAGGCATTTTTCATCCTCCTTCCATCTGTTTTAAAGGACAGCAAACAATAAAACTGGACCAGCAGCCTGTGATATATTTTATTTCTGAGACAAGAAGGACTCTGAAAAAGTTCTGTGACAACAATGACTCTGGTGGCAATGGTAAAGGGTTATACTGTGAGCGTGAGGAAGCGTCCTATCTATCTATCCATCTATCCATCCATCCATTTATCGTGCCAGCAGCGTCAGATTCATACCACGTCACACTTCAATTTTGTCACATGCACAAATACTTCTTCCCAAATAACGATTAGCTACATATACCAATGTTTAAGGATTTTTCTGCTGAATGTTTTTCCAGCTCAGTTTCCCCCAAAACAACGAACATACCATGTGCTATCATAAAGTATACTTGTCATTGAATCCATGGCTTCTGTTAACAAAATAAACAATTAGTATAAGACAAATACTTTTGAAGATGTACTTTCGTTTGGCTCCTCTGTTCAGTCCTTGGAGTTTGTTAAACAGTGAGTCTAGTCTGTACAATTATAAATGTCCATTAATGCATTGAGGCTCTGTGTGATAAGAGCTTCTCACTGCAGAAGAACATATAAAAACCGCTAGTATCCTCTGATCCTGAACATCCAGAAGAGACCTGAGGTGATTTTTCTTAGTCACATTCTTATTCTATCCAGTTTGACAACATGAGCTCATAATTTATTCACCTGAACCAACAAGTAAAGTGTTTTTTTATAGACAACTGAATTATGTAATTGAAATGAATTAATAAATGTTTTCACATTTGTAAATTAAAACAATTATCAACAGACTTATTGAAATTATTTAACCTGTCAAAGCATTGTTAATAGTCATCTCAGGGTTAACTGTCTTGCCCAAGGACACATCACCATGTGATAGTGAAAGCTGGGCTTGAACCTGCAATCTTCCAATCACCAGCCAAGCACACTATCAGACAGCGCCACCGTCGCCCTGATAAAACGCTCTTTATTTCAGACTACAACTGGATTTCATTTGATTAAAAAAATTAAAAAGAGACAACTTCCGAAGGAAATAATTAAACAAAAATTACAACTATTCCCATGCTGATTTTGATGCCCCCACTTCCATTAAAATTATCAAATTTCCAGATTTGATAGTCAGTCAGTCAAAGTTAATAATTTTCTGCTTTGCTTCTGCTTCTATTTTTGCCTCATTGAATTTCCCTGCAGATGTTTCCAGTGTGCTGCAGTCAGATTCTCTGTTGGTTTTCCATAAAAGAGTTGTGTTGTAATCCTTTGACATGTTCGCTCTCAGGCTGATGCTCTGTCTCAGTCAGCTGAGCAGCTCCACCGTCTTTTACAGACTGGAGCTCGGCCTAAATCTGATTTATTTTTCTCACGCTTCCACACTTCTGGGTGCCTTGAAACACAGACACATACATCCTGAGGTAACAAATTGCACTCTCGGGGGAGAAAAAAATCTATGCAGAAGAAGAAAAAGTTTTGCAAACAAACAAAAAATCTAGAAGGAATAAAGCTGTTGTGAAGAAGTGTCTGAGTTTCCCCAGTCAATTAAATGTGACGAAAAGCTCTCTGCTGCTGTCACGTCTTTCTGACTAGCCAAGAAATAAGTCACTAACTAAAGCTGCAATATCTCCCATACCGTAACAGTCCCTGTCATCTCAGAGATGTGGTTCAGCTTCAAAGATATATCAGATACTTAAGTAAAGATAGAGCTATTTCCAAAACACACCACACGGCCTATTGCATGAAACACTTAAAATGAGCATATGAGCCAAATAACAGACGAACTGTGCAAAGAATTTTAATACTGCTTTTTGTCAACTTTTCTAACCTGATACACCAGGTGCACATTAAATTTCACTAGTTCATCTGGGAAAGATCCCATAGAAAGTTAAGAATAGGCAGACCCTGTTAGAAGGATATCACATTAATTATGGGCCAATCAGATAATATAGTGCGCAGGCGCTGCTTCCACAGAAGAAGCCACTTTGTAAATTAAACTCTAGTCAAAACAGGTCGGAAGTGGAGCGAGTAGTGTTTGTAGTGTTGTTATTTGTTTTTCAATAAAGACATGCCGTCCAGATCTGATAAAATTGCTGCTGAAGCTGTTAGCATCTATGCTAATCTTTGTACAAGCGGTAACTTCCTGCTGTCGTCTTGCCTGTAGCTCCCACCTCTTCCTGCCTCAAAGGATGCTGATTAGGGCCGTGCTGTTTTAAACTGCTCACAGTCGAAGATTTATGGGGAGAGATTTGTCTTAGAATTAAGCACAAATATATATCTACGATTTACACTTTTTTTTATTGTGTGTGCATTTATCATGACTTATGATTTGTAAATCTTCAATTCTGCTTGTGAATTGTTGAAAGTGCTTTTGAGGATCAACCGGCACACGCGTGTTTATTTTTGTGGCAGATGTCATGCAGTTTTGAAGAGATTCAAGCACATAAACACAAGTTGAGCATATTCACATGTGGAGAACGCCGCCCCTCCATCCGCTGGGCAGCAGTGTTGCTCTCTCCGCGTAACGGTGGCCGACAAGGGCAAATGGCCTTCATCGGCTCGATGCAGCTCAATAAGAGGGAAACACCTTCAAGAGCAGAAACGCACTTCAAGGCCAAACCGCCGCCAGTAGTAATTTCTGGCCCTTGCCATGATCTGAAAAATGTCTTATATATATGTATACTATTTAATTGTTTTTCTTAACAAACTTTGACGGTCATTAACAGATGAAGACAGCTGACATCTCCTCCTGCTACTTGGGTAAAGTTAGAAAGATTTTTACAGATTCGATCCCTCTTTTTAATCACTGTCATGAAGACTGTGAGCTACAACCTAGTTTTTATCAAAACGATAGTGATGGGAAGTTTGACTCTTTTCAGAGAGCTGGCTCTTTTGGCTCAGCTCCCAAAGAAGAGCCAACTCTTTTGACTCCCAAACGGCTCTTAATTTAGGACTTTTTGTAGCCTTTAACTTCTCAAAAATTATGTGGTTTGTGTGTTGCAAATCCTTTTGCGTTCAGTGCTTTTATGAGAAGCCTTATAATTGCCTCATTTTGTACTTTTTTTTCGGTTACTAAACCATTCTTACTTTTGTTTGATATTTTAATCAAACTTTTTAATTTCACAAATTCACAAATAACTGCAGACGAATACGCAGAACAGAATCAGAACCAAACTCATGCAAACAGTATTAATGTCTTCAGTGCACGTTGGCATTCAGAAAAATCAGATACCTCAGCTTGGATGGGCTGATCTGATTTCTTTTCTCCGTCTCTCTTCACTGCTGTCTGCTGTCTGACTCACAGTGAAGCGTCTGTTCTTCTCTCTGTTTTTACACAATGGTATATAATACTATGTCCTCACATGTGATTGGCTGCATGGCTGCCATACTGGCAAATCAAAACAAACTTCTGCCATGAGTAGAGCTGGGGCTGAGCACTGTGAGAGCTAAGGGGAAAAAGGAAAAACTGGGAACCGTCTCTCACTCGATGCAAGCAGGCTCTTCTGATTCACTACAAAGCATTGGCTCTCAGAGCTGCATCTTTTGCGCATGACACATCATGACAAAACGAGCCGTCATTCGAGCCAGAAAACTTCAATCTGTCTCAGTATTCCGTCGGTGATAGCTTGACGGCGTAGGTGCCGTCAGCCCTACAGTTAAAGCTTGTTGCTTTTTTAAAAACAAAAAGCAAAAGCTTATTCCACACAGGGTCCCTACAGACTTTTAAAAAGTGCTACAAAGTCTTAAATTAGATGTAGATGTTTATCACAGAGCTTTCTTCAGGTATTTATTCAAAAGGCCATTGTAAAATCCCATGTGCTTTCAACCTGTGCTCAGAAATGTTAACTCGATTCCTTGTTTTTGGACTCATTTCTGCACCACACTTTTGTTCTTATTGCACCACATTTTTCAGCAGCTGGTTATGCTGGGATTGGCTAAATATGCATGTTTCATGAACGCCATGTGGCATCTGCCAAAAGATGATTTCTGCACTCAAATCTGTGCAGGTTTCTACACCAGATTGATTAATGAAGGCTTGCATGATTAAGTGAGGCTTTTTTTTCTAGGTTTTTATGGGCTAAATGTGGTTATTTTGATTACATAGATCACCAGAACTCTGTTATAACAGATGGGGATCATTTTTTTAATTAAAGAAGAGCACATCTCTACCATATTATGTTCCATATAGATCATTGATGAAAGAAACTACCCTAAAAATGGTCTATGTCCCCAAAAGGCAAGAGAAGCTTGTCATATACTGCCAGCTCAAAGTGACAAAGATCCTTCGGGTGCTCCTTCTTGGCTTTAAGTCAAGGTCGTGTGTGTCTTCAAACATGCATTTGCATCCAAAAAGAGCAAGCTGCTGCGTTGCTTTATCCATATTAATAGCTGAAGTCATGCAGAGTCTGGAGTCTGAGACTGGAGTGTGTCTTAGGGAGAGGGAGAGCTCTCTGATGGTTGTAAAGAGTCGATTAATTTCCTTTGTGTGTTTGTGCTGCAGTGTGCTCTATGATTCATTCTATAACAACATTAGTGTCACAGTCATGAAACCTCACTGCTGTCCCTTTGAATGCCTTCCTCTTGATCCAGTCAGTTAGCACTGGAAATAACATGTTATGTGTTAGATCTCAGTGTTACTCGTCTGTGCTGGGCAGAGAGTGACGGGACGGCCTGTGAAGGTGACACTGTGCCCACACCTCGCACAAAGCAGCACGCAGCCAGCCCCGAATTGATATTCCTCAAAGTCCCCAGCCAATTACCGGAGAGGGGCCTCTGCAGAAAATGTATGATGCATGCAACTGAGGAGGACAGGAAGTACTCAGTCCTGAGACGAATGCTGTGATGAACTTTAACCATCATAAATCCAGGCATGTTTTGTTGTTCTACAAGAGGATGAGTGTCCTTAAACTCCCTGCCCTGGAGCTGAGGCTGACACTGAAATAGCCCCCTGAAAAGAGCTTTTAGTTGAAACTTAAATGTAATAGAAGCATTTTGGCCTAAGGAATTGAAGAAACACAACCATTAGATGTTTCCCTAGAGCATTCCTGGAGCACTTTTCATCAGTTATTCTGGCTCGCCCGTGGAGAGCTCTAGGGAAATTGGTTTTGTACTTCTGCTTTTGCTTCATAAAAACCTTTTCACCTGATCAACTCTGCTGCTGTTGTTGTTTAGGTCTATTCAAATGTTTTCCTGTGGGTAACATCTGACTGTTTTATAAACTTAAGGATGAAAATATACTCATATATGATTTTCCTGTGATGATGATCTACAACCTAACAATTAAAATCTTAGACAGGAAACTTATCAGGTTACACCATTGTCATGTACTGAAATAAAACTGCACATGTTCAACTTTGATAATTTCATGAAATCTTCCAATCTCAAACTTCTAATGTTCAAATCATCAGGCTCCTCAGGTGTTCAGTGACCTTGTGGCTCCACAGAGAATATCGGGGTCTGCAACAGAAGCTAATGGAGATTGTAATGTGCCCTTTCCTCAAGGCATCAACACATGGTCCATGTTACATTCAGAACTTAAACTGGATCAAGACTGGGATCATTTAAATCTCAACCTGAAACAGTTTTTGTTTTCATTAATGATCAAGTGCTACCTTTAGGATCTGACAGCTGCTTTTGCATGTATAAATGCTAAAGTCAGCTTTGATTGCATTGTAGCCATGACTACTCAAGCATGTTTTTGAGGTTAAATTTGTTCAAATCTCTCCCTGAATTTTAGTTTTAATTGTATCAGAAAGAAAAACCCACAGAATAAAAACAAACTGCCAAAACCTCAATGTTTGTAGACAAAAAAACCCCAAAAAACAATTACAATAAAAAAGACATTATAAAAAATTTTAAAAACAGAGAAATTTTGATTTTTACATTTGACTTAAGTATGTCCAATATTGTAATTTTTTGGGAGGTATACAAAATTTTCCAAACTCAAGTTTTTTGTCAAGAACACCTTCACTGTCTCTTCTTTACTAGAGCTGACCTGTTCCTCTCTTTGTGACGGTCTACTTTTGTAACAAACGTGTTTGTTCAGAGAGCACAAATCTCCACTGAGGCATTTCTAACATTGTTGGGCGAGTTGTTGTCTAAAATGTGTAAAACTAGCCTTACACTGTTAAATCCTGGAAAAATGTGTGGATTCACATGTGAATTTGGATCACCACCAAAATCAAGCCTCTGCTTTTTTGTGCCATGAAAACAATTCCTGAAAGTAAATCAAAATCTGCTGAGGAACTTATTGAGTGACTTATTGTAGTTATCTAGTATATGGCAGATCTATGGTCTGTATTTATTGCCAGAAATGTTTCTAGCTGCTGATACTGATTATCAGCTTTTTAGGCAATTATCTATCCATACTGATATTGTAATTATGTTATTATGCATCCCAAACTTAAATGGGACATGTCTTTCTTGTCATGGTGGTGACCGTGCTGACACAGCTTGTTTATTGTTGCCATGGAAACACTTAATGATATTCAGAGACTGCTGTAGAAGCAAATGGAATCTGCCACTCAACTCTGCTGTTCTGTTTCTGTATGTAATTCATGTCTTGTGCTTTTTTTACCGTTGATGGATGATGATTACTCTTCAGTTGCTGTCTGCTGAGGTGTCAAGTCTGCTGTAATGTGATACTGCATCCCTCAAACCCAGTAACTAACAGCCAAACTAGACTTTTCCAAGTAAATTAGAGACCCGCTGTTATCTCCGACCGCCTTGACTGTTAAGCTCCTTTAAACAAGCAAGGGCTTGTTGAGCCAACACACTTGCAGACTTTTTTGACCAGGGTGCCTCACTGGGGCCCTCACTTTTTGCAAGGGGAGCATGAAGTGTTAACCTGACATGCCAGATAGACTGTTCAGTATATGCTATACAGCGTATATTTCATAAGTCCATCTGGGCAGAGGAAATATCTTTGCCATTGAGAAATGCTTTCGGCGTTGTTTTTTGTCTTTCATTTAATAAAGAAATGTGGTTCAGATCTGACCAAACTGCTGCAGAAGCTGTTAGCATCTATGCTAATCTCTGTCCAAGCAGTCACTTCCTGCTGTCGTCACATTTGTAGCTCCCACCTTTTTCTGCTTTAAAGGATTCTGATTGGGCAGTGCCAACTGAGCTAAATCCTTTTGACTTGGAATTTTGCAGGATGGATCCAACTGATCACAGAGAATGAATCAGGTGTATCAAGCTGCACTGCAAGGTAAATGAAGTGTGCAAACACTCACACAGTGATGTTCAATGGTTGCACAGAAGGACTAGTGATGAAATGAAGTAAAATGCTCTACCCCACCTCACTCACACAGATGCCAACATCACATGCAAGCATATCACCATGCTGTGGGGAACACTCAAACGTACACTTAGCCTTGTTTGATTGGCCTGTTGTTTGTGTTTATTAGAAACAGCTACGGATATAGTATAAGATTACATAACAAAAAGTAACCCAAAAAAAATCTGAAATTTTCTTTGATCTTTTTTTAATTATTAATTAAGATAGTTCTGCTATGTTATTGAGTTTGTTTGCTTGCCTTTATTGAAGAAGTCATCTTCATTTCTATAAAGGGGAAATATCCCTGTCCCAGCTGATGGTTCACTTGTGAGAGCTTGAATGTGTCAACAATAATCCTAGAAACACCTAGAATGTTGAAGCACATAATATGGTCTTATCTGAACCAGAATATAAATATAAAATAAAGAAAACATACATGACACCTTAAAGGTCAGACTCTGAAAACATAAATGCCTGGTCACTTGCACTTCACTGTTCGTAAAAATGGGCAGTTTTTGCAGGACTTGTAGAGTAGCCTCTCTGTTTGATGACAGGAAGCCAATCTGCTACTCGGGATGGAAAAGGTCAACAATTCTGCAATTAGTTTGTTAGTGCTCAATTATGTGAGATAAAGAAATCACTGACAATGTCCTCTCCAAGTGTAGTTGCTTGGAAAACGGGAAATAGCCCTCTGGTTATACAGGCCAAATGAGTTATCATTATTTGTTGGGTTCGTGCAGAGTCATAATTTCATGTCTCTGGGAGAAATTATGTCTTCCCTTCTGCCTTAGTGAGGGAGAGAGAAATAGCAACAGTGAATTGAAACTAGTAAGGCCATTTAATTGGAACTGGTGTCCCTCACATTTGCTTTCTTGTGTTTTATTATTCAAACAGTATTTGTATTTATCTGTTTGAATGATGAAGAAGGCATAAAAAACACTGGAGAGGATTTTTCCTAGAAATGATGACCTCATCTGGACCACCTCATGATTAAACACTTGTTTTCCAGGCAATTGAAAGTTGAACTGCGTTGATATCTACATGACTTGATGGAAAATCTGAGACAGAGGAAAAATTCACCTCTCCATTTTAGCTAAAAGGAGCAGTGAAAATACCTTTTGTCAACAGGGTACTTATTTCAGTCAAATCTTGCTCTGCATATTTTGAAAGGCTGTGATTGCTTCTCAGTCCTGGAGTTTTGTAAATAAGCAAGTCCTACAGGCAGCCATTTACCGCAGACAGGTGGGAAATAATGTTGACACATCACAGAAGTGTTCATTAACATATTCAGCACATGGAAATGTAATGGGATAAACAAACAAGTCAGAGGCCACTGAAGGAAATTATGGTTTAAGCTATTCGACAGGAAAACTCTGTAAGATGTTAAAATCAAAAATCATGATAATAACATTGGATAGAACAGGTTAGGGCAGCATGGGGGTGCAGCAGGTAGTGCATGTGCCTCACAACAAGAAGGTTGCTGGTTCGAATGTGGGTCAGGGCCTTTCTGTGTGGAGTTTGCATGTTCTCCCCATGCATGCATGGGTTCTCTCGGGGCATTTCCTTCCACTTGTCAAAAATATGCTCATTGAGTTAACTGGTGACTCCTAAGTGCCCTGAGGTATGAGTATGAGCCTGAATGGTTGTCTTCTCTCTATGTACCCTGCCACCCACCAAATGTCAGCTGGGATAGGCTCCAGCCCTCCCAACTCCAACAGGGATAAACGCCATAGATAATGGATGTATAGATGGATAGAACAGGTTACATAACCCTTTTATGACACAAATAAGACAGTTTTAGTCACTACCTTTACCAATGAGGAACAACAGATATTAAAAAGAGACTTCTTCCAGTCAGTCCTGATGGTGTAATGGCAACAGATTTCCACATTTCTCCTCAAATATGAAGTAAATCAACCACAACAGTCTGTGTATAGACAAGCAGATAGTCACCATTCTTTCGACTCTGTGTCAAGTAAGAGATGGACAAAGGTCACTCTTTTTAGTTGAACGATGACAACCAATTTGTAGGCAATTTGCATTTATAAATGGCTCGCAAAGGAATGGCTCACTCACAACTGCAAATTGGTTCTCATCGTTCACTTCAAAGAGTCGTTCAAAAGACTCGACTTGTTCGCAAACGTCACATTGCTAGCTCAAACCCCCACAGAAGTAGGTCAACAAAGCAAAGCCTCTGTTTAGGAGTAGAAGAAGATAATACCATGATAGTAGAAGATAAGGTAACATAACATGGTAAAAAAAAAAACAAGTCACAACAGGCACACAGGATCGTTTAGAGTTGCTGAAGAGTTCATCTGATGACTGTAGGCAGAGGCAGGCTAATACTTCCCTTTGCCTTCCAGCCATTTGAGCTAAGCTAGTTAGCGGTGGGTGACCTGTTTCCATCTCTTACTTGTTGCTGCACGCAGAGTCGAAAGAATGGTGTCTATGTGGTTGTGATGGACTGAAGTGAGGAAAGACTAAAACAAAAAAATGTCGGACTATCCTTTTAATATGTTTGATGCGGACCTGGTGTGCCTTCCTGCACGCTGCATCTGTGTCTCAATCTGCATCCTGCTGTGTGATAACCTCCTTCTCCATGACCCATTTTACCCAATGGTTGTCAAATTGCTTTGGTAAGTCGCTTCAACATTTCAGTAAAATGGATCCATTAACAACAGTCTTCTGCAGACAAAGCACCATGGGAAATACAAGGTCTCCTGGTCCTCGAATGTTTTCTTTTTTTAGTCCAGGTCTCAGCCTGCATAGTGATGACAGCTTCTTATCACCACACAAACACTGAAAAGTGAGAAAAAATGAAGTTAGATAGAACAGAAAGCAGAATCAAAGTATCAGAATGAAAAATACCTGCCCATGAGTTTTATGTTGTTGTCGTTGTTGTTGCTCTGGTATCAGAATGTTGTTTGATATCCATTAGGACTGTATCAAATTTCCAAATTCAGGTATTGTGACAATCAAAGTCTAAAGAACAAAACACCGAAGCTTTAAAAATTGAGCAGTGATGTGTGACTAATGTTTGCAATAGACTTTTATTTCTGCAGATTAAGGATGGTTTTTAAGTTAAGAGTCCGATCAGCACACATCTGATTAACCAAAGGACTTCTGTGATGAGCGAGTTTTAAGGCAGACATGATGAGGGGCAACCAACAAAAAGAAACCAAATTTGTGCTGCGCAATGCTGGAGACGCTGGCAAACAGACAGGCCTTTACTCAAACGAAACATCAACAATGAAGTCTCCTCTGACCTCAGGCTCATACGGCTCTGGTTCAGTCCGCTTCCTGAAATCCCCCCCCCCCTCTTCCCAGGGTCATAACACAGAACCTGATGTTACAGCAGCTCACCTTGAGTGAGCCCTCTTATGAACCTAAAGGCGGCCACTCGTAATGGAGACAGAAAGTGTTGATCACCCCAGCACTCGCTCACTCTCTCTCTCGCTCTCTCTTTCTCAAATACATTATTAAATGCTTGTAGAGGCAAAATCAACTAAAAAGCTTTATTTTAGGAAAACAAGGGTAGCATTTTTTTAATAATCATCTCTATATATTAACCTCTGATTATGTTCTGGTCTGCCATAAAAGGCTGAACTTCATTGCCAACCCCTGCTCTAAACCACTATGTTTCATTCTTACTTAGAACAGGCTCTTTGATGCCATGTCCACATGTTGGCAGGTACCTCTATAAATGCGGCCTTTTCTGCCTTTTCTGTGCATTTTGGCCTTCTGTCCACATGTGAACAACATTTTAGGTCTGCAAAAATGCACATTTTGAAAAAACTCTTGCCAGGGTGAAGATTTTCAGAAACTCTTGTTCAGTGTTACCGGATAAGAAAAACAGAGTTTTGGTCTTTGAACGTCACACTCTGTGGCAGTTTCTCCTCGGTGCCACCTTACAATATGAAACATTACTTCTCTGATTAGCATTAGAGTTGGGCAGTGGATGGGGCTAAACTAATGCTAGTTTTAGTGTTGTGAACTAGACTATTTACACTCCGACACATAGGGCTCTAATTTCCTGGTGCAACTCAGGGTGGCACAGGGTGGCGCAGCCTGGCGCACCCCGCGCAGTGGTAATTTCGTCCGGCACACCGCCATGCGCAGCCAATTTGGGAATTTGGTAGACCGGCTGCACCGAGATGGGTGTGACGGCGCACCAGGGGGAGGTGTCCACAGATTCAGCTTGGCGCAGTGACAATTTGGTGCCAAAAAACCGTGTGGAAGGTGCGCTGAAAGCCCGCCAGCACCAACCTGGTCTATTCTCGGCGCAGGCGAGGCGCACTCGGGGAAGTGGTAATTTGGCTGACAGGCGCACAGTGCGCACACGTCACCGAAACCTCACAGGCAGGTATCCAGAGTATCAGGCACATTTCAATGCAAACAATCACAACAACCACTATTTAATGTAACCATCTGAACCAGCACATACATTTGTATCTATATTAATTGTCTCGTCACATCTGATGTCAGATACTTGAATACCTATTGAGGACAAGTAGATGTCAAGTGGAAGTTCCAGTTAATAATGCAGTGGATGTAAATTGTGAATATACAAAAATTAAGACTATGCTAAAAAAGGATTTTAGCATACATACAGATACACACATACAGATTATTGGGCTGTTTTTGTCCCAACTTTCCCTTTTCCCAACCAAGGACGGCAAATGCCAGATTATCTTATGTCTTATAAGATCATCCTGGTGTGTTAAGAGTGAATTTCGTAAATATTAAACTTGTTCAATATTTACGACCAAAAATCTTCATGTGTGTGGGGAAAGCCGACGACTCCCAAGTCATGACTCCGTGAACTGGGACGTGGAACAGAATGTAGCCAATCAAGAAGCGAGCTGACTGAGGACCGAGGAAGCAGGCGTAAATAAAAACAAGCATGGCCAACCGGAAACATAAACATGAAGTTTGGTGGACCTCAGAAATGGAGGACCAGCTCACATGTTCACGCTATCTCCAGGATTTTGTCCACAGACTTTCTTTTATTTAGTTCCTGATTTTCTGTCAAAAATAGTCCCAAGACCACCATCATTCCCTCTTCTCGTATGTCCTCTTCCATGTTGAGTGTAGTGTTTTCCGGTTGTTGCCATAGACATATATGTTTATGGTTGTTGCTGTGTTTTTTCTTCTTCATTTTTGTTAGATCAAGTTTGATCACGCAAGAATCCTGATGAGCGAGAAACCTAATGCCTGATTTTTTGTCTCCGTGTGGGGTCTCTAAAAGATAAAAAATCTCAGGTTTAGAAAATCCCAATGTGTGGACCCTGCTTAAGCTAGACATTTTCCTCTTCTCTTAGCCTCTTAGCTTTGAGATAGCAGTGACATTTAAAAAAAACACTGTAAAATTTTTCCTTAAAAGCAACAGCTGAGATATTGTAGTCAAGACCAGTGCTGTCTTCACTGACACTCAGGTGAAAGAAAACTCAGTGATGTATTTTGATTTAAAAGATTTATTGACATAATATTTATTCACAAGTCTTTAGTATTCTTATGCCCTGTTTCTAGATAAATTTAATTAATCTGTGTCTCTATCTGATCCTAAAGCATTGCATTAAAACAGGGTTATTTCTCTCTTTTCCTTTGTTTATGTTTTGATAATCATAAAAAGTAGATCTCCCATCTCTCCCTTTGGCTCCACCCATGAGGGTCACCAGGTCTCCAGGAACTCCCGATGCATGCCTCTGGAGGAGTCCACATACATACATGCAAAATACCTTTTCTGTGGACAATGTTGCATTTGTTCACATGGTGTCAAGGCCCTCATCTTTAATGTCATTCTCTTGATTACAGCTTTTTATGGGGAACCCTTTTCTTACTATTTGTGCAGTAATTTATGATGATAATTAACAAGCAGCAGGAACACTAAGTACATGATTTAGTGAGCAGTTTGATGTAGAGGCTGTGAGGCTCTCTGACCGATTCTATTCATTATCTTGACTACTGTTAATGGATAAATTAATGCTTTTTCTGTATATCTCAGTGTGTTGTGCCCTTTACTTTTTATCTTTTACTGTGTGTTCTGGTAAGAGGGAGAAGCTGTCATGGAAGGTAAGATTGAAAATTGATTTTCAGTACAGTTGATATGTGAAGTGGTGCTCAGTCACCATGCAGCAATAAGAGGGTCAATCTAAGAGAGTGATGCTTGTCTTTTTTGTGGCTGAATATGATCTATAGTATACACAGCACTCTGTGTCAATCTCTAAGTAACTGTGTGTATGCCTGTAGTGTTTGTCTAACAGAGCCTATGCTGTACTGTTGACCGTGCTGTTTTTGACTAAAGGAGTACTTTGAAAATATTTTTCATTGAAAAGTAGCACAAATTAGTGTCATTTTTGTCCAATCAAGTGACACCCCCCATTGTTGAAAATAAAGTCAGTGCTAAGAGTGAGGGTGCTAACATTTGCCACACAATGGGAATCAGTCTGAGCAGAGTCAGTCTTCGGTTATTTGCGTGTATGTCTGAAAACCATTTGAGTTTGAGGAAAACTGGCAGCCTTAACTTGAACTGGCTCGTACAACTTATATAAAAGACACAGGACACACACAAGACCCTACATAAAGTATGTTGATGAACAGATCAAATTTATACCACTCTAGAGCATCAACACAACATCTGAAATTATCAGAGAGACACTCTTGCCATTTTCATGTGATGTACCAAAGTTATGAACAAGATTAGGAACATGATTGTTGAGGATCTTTACTACGACAGTTTTATGTGTATGGCTTAAAATAAAGGGTTTAAACATTTACTTACATATTTTTTCCTGAAATCCTCGGCTGAAAAACACACCATACAGCCAGTGATGTGGGCAAGATTATTTGTGTTATCAAGTTTTAAAAAATTAAAAACGTACAGCCTTTTGCATGAGAGCATTTGAATGTGTGTGCTTCTGTGTGTTTCTAGGTGTATAAGGGCCCTGGAGAGTGCTAACAAGTCATCACTAAAGGGCCAAAACCTCTCTTTTCCAAAGCATATTAATTTCAGGAGATTAAAACAAAAAAGCACTACTACTAAGATAATTAATATAGTATTGTCTGAATTATAAATTGTATTTTTTGTTGTTAAACATTCATAAAGACCACTCAATACATGGAAAGTGACTAATAGTACCGCTTTTTGAAAAAATAAATTTTTTGATAATTGGAGATAAGAGGTTCTGGCCTGTCAGTAACAATAAACACTAATGCTTAACTGTGAAGAAGGTGTGCTCTGGTGCATCCTTTGTTTTGGGACCAAGCTTAGAGGAGGTGTTGTGATCTTATTGATCAGTGTCCATCTTTCAGGCATACTACAAACTTTAGACTTTACAACAGGTATTAGGTGGTCTAAGAAGCTGTTGTTTTCTGCATCTTTAAGATGGAAATATGGCCTTGTGGATAACTACTTCTCTTTTTAAGAAGAACACACTTTTGGGTGCTAACTGGAGTGCATGTTCATTAACTATCTGAACAACATGAGCACTGGGTGTAAAAAAGGACAATTTTGTCAGGTGGAAAACAGGAAAGATGCCTGCGCTGCATGACAAGATGCATTGTGCAGGCTGTCTAGTAGGGCCCTATCTATCTTACCAAGGGATAAATCTAAGTACATGTTTTCTTGTTATGTGCATAGCCAGAGAGAAAACAGTATTTATCTCCATCTGCTCTCATAAAATGGGCTTGTGTTCTCAGGAGGTTGTCGAGTTATACTGTGATGCAAGTCATGATATGATCCCCTGCCTAAGGTCACCATGAACTGGGCTTTTAGATAATGAACATCAAGAGCAGCAAAATAAGAGAATAATTCAACTTCACTCCAAAGAACTAAAATAAAGATACACCACAACAGCGTGATGCTCATGGTTACAAAAGAAACAGGCTGTTCATGCATTATGTTCCTCGCTGTTTCATGTTGTAGTTTCTTGTTGGCATCCTCTGTGTAATGGTGTCTGACAGGGACAGGTTGAAAGATAAAGGTTAATCACTCGGTGTCCATGCGCTCAAAGACCCAAATCCTTCCTGCAGTGCTGTTCTTTTGTATTCCGAGAGTCACCGCTGCTCTTCCCTCTCCTCTGTAATTGCTTTGTAGAAGGGCAATGTTTCAGGACAAAATGAGGATCAAGTGTATTTCCATGTGTTCATAATGGCCTTGGCATCAAAGGTTTTTTGCTCTCAAGGATGTTAAGTAATCTGCATGCTCATTAAGTTAATTTAACAAGGGCTGTATATACTGAATGATTAACAATGCCATGAATTGGAAAGTTTCCATTTTGTCTCTGATTCACTAATTAAAATAAGATTAATACGTTGAATGATGAAAAACACACTGCCTGCTTAGAGCTCCACCCTCTGCTGTTGTATTAAAGTGAAGTCAATTTCCCATTGTGATGATTGCTGACATCCAGTGAAACATGTGGGGCTAGAGTCTGCTCATTAGATACTGACTGCTAACCAAATCACTCTTTAACTTATAAGTAAAATGCCAATGACCTTTAAGTCAGTACAGCCCACATCAGAGCAGATTTGTGTGACATTATGTAGCAGAAAAGTAGACATTTCTTTACATAGTTCCAGCCAGCTTAACGCATGGCAGACCAGGAATAATGTTTGTCAACAGAGCTGTCAAATATGGCACTTGCCTAGAGCTTAAACCAAACTTGTCTGAGGAGTAAACATCAAGTAAAGCTTGTACTCACCAACACGATGGTTACTATCTTCAGAAGTCCCACACTTTACTTCTTTTCAGCATGTTTCACTAGTCCTAGGTGTCTTAGAAAAGTACTTGAAATTCCATCCATCCATCCATCCATCCATCCATCTATCTCCCACCGCTCCTCTGAGGCCGGGTCATGGGGTCAGCAAGCCAAGCAGGTCAGCCCAGACTTCCCTCTACCTTGCCACAATTTCCAGTTCCTCCTGGGGGATTCCAATGCATTCCCAGGTCAGATGGGATGTATAATCCCTCCAGCAGGTTCTGGGTCTGCCCCGTGGTCTCCTCCCAGTTGGGCTTTCCTGGAAAACCTCCACAGGAGGGCGACCAGGAGGCATCCTAATTAAATGCCTGAACTACCTCAACTTACTCCTTTTAATGCGAAGGAGCAGCAGCTCTACTTTGAGTTCCCTCCGCTCCCCTCTCATCAATTGGATGTGGCTTCAGCCTTAATGCTCTGTGCTCTAATTTTTACTGTGGCAGCACTGACTTGCCTAGACATGTGCCTTTCACTGGAGATGCCTTTGGGCTGAACAACCAGCCTGAAAGCCCCAACCCGCAGTCACACCGGGTTGAACTCTTGATGAAGCGCCGCTGCACTCGGCTGTATAACTTGGATGAAAAGCCGATGGTTGAACCCGCAGATTTGATGTGGAAGAACTAGTGAGTTAACTGCTTTGCACATAACCTACACACAGCCCAGTCTTTGATTTTAAAGTTGCCAACGGTGTAGAACCCAAAATACTACCACACAGCGCTCCTCATTTGATGTCAGTGTTGTTAATCTGAGGGTCAGGCTGCGCTGAGAGCGCCCTCTGTTGGATGAAACGGTCCACTGCTCCAAGCACCTTGATGTGCTGCTAAACTGAACATTTTACATTTGAATATTTATTTACTATTCAGTTACGGATATTTATCCACATATTCAAACCGTTATTCAAATATCGAATATAAGGTGACTGCCCTAGCCCCTCCTGTCACAATCTCACTACTCCTGACTCAAGACTCTGCATCCACACATATTTGTGTACAGACGTAGCAGCCACTGCTCCACAAAAGGCTGTTTTTAAAATCTGTGCTCTTCTTCTCAATCTTATCTCCTTATCACTGGCCATAATTTTGTTGCGTCTGATTGTACAACAACACTAACATTGATACACACATGCTGACAACTGTAGCATCCATATTTACTTATCTAAACACAGTGGGCTGTGTGTGAAGTCATATCATCTGCTGCACAAGCAGGTCACTTCAGATTTGAACAAACATCAGAATCGAGCATTAAGACCTGCAGGGTGAACGTAGCTATAGCATGGAGACTTTATGCCACTTTTGGGTGAATTTGTGATGTCAGGTTTCTCAGTTGTTTTTTCAGCTGATTGATAACCAAGATAACCAATATTGAGGCTGTCATCTTGTGAGGGAAGCACCACCCCATGGAGACACCCTGCAATTGCATGAATTAGTGTGTTTTCAATGAATTTTAGGCACAACCTCAGAGAGGTGGAGGGGCTTCAGGTGGTTACTGACAGGCAGCTGATGGGGAGGGGAAAATGAAGCAGCTAGGTGTGTAACATGTTCATGTATTTGGTGTGCATCATGATTTTATGGTTTAACCTGTATCCTAACTGTTAACACAGAAAGAGGCAGGGCCACGGACCTATTCTGCAGCCAGTCTGGAGGGAGAGCTCAAAATGTTTTGGCTTCATTCTTGGGGATCTGTCATGTCATCCATTATTTATAGTTTCAGTCCTCAAGTAAAACAACCAAGAAATGATGATACAGTTTTATCACAATTCTCGGCAAAGAGACTAGTATTTAAAGTATAGTTGTGATGTGATGATCAAGCAAAGAAATCTAACATGACAAAATGCCAATCAATATTATCAGTTGATTGGCCACTCTGTTCTCTTTATCATTATACTAGCACAAATGAATCTGCCCGTTCTTTAAGGCAGTATACCAAGTTTCACCAATTTTGTAGGTTTACTCTCAAATGCACCAATTTGTGCTGTTTATTTTAAAGTTAAGGAATGTTTCCTGCAATTTCCCGTGTTTATAAACTTAACAAAAGAAGGAAATGATAAAGATAGCATGCACATCCTCCAATGAGTTTTATTGGACTGGTCTTGTGCATCTGTGAGGAATTGAAAATAAATTATAGCTCCTTAAACAGAACCGTCCTGTTGGTATTGGACTCACGGTAATCCATCATACCATAAACATAAAGCTCCAACATTTATAAAGAGGGTTTTCATTTATCACACTTCAATATCTGCTGTACAAATAATAATCACTCCGCTTGATTTATTGCTATCAAATTCAGTCAGCCATAAGACCATTAGTCATATTTAAACAGGGACAACAAAACCACAGAGAAACAGGTGGACAACAAAACTCAGATTTATTTAATTTTAGTTCAAAGTTTTCTTGTTGTCAGTAATTATGTAAATCTCCCTTTGTATATCCTAAAGCAATCAGAGAAAGCTAGCTTACATCATCACAGCCAATGCAGTTTGTTTGACTGTATGTGAATGTATTTTTAATGATGACTGTTACAACCATGCCGTACTCTTCACTGTTGGCTTCGTAGAGACTTTTTGTAAAACTCTGTTAGAGGATTTTTAAAGTTGCTTTAACTCAGCTGACCCCAGATTTGTCGTGTTTTTCTTTTTTCCTTATCTCCCTAACAGAGTGTTAGATTATAGTACCAGCACAGGTCCCCTGGCACAGACTTGTGATTTGTGCACAAATTATTAAAACTGATTTAATGTGAGGAGCTGCAGCTGTGCAGAACAGAATGTGTTTGTCTGTCTATGAGATCTGAGGCTCTCAGGGCACAGTTTTTATGGTAGGCTTGTTTTCAGTTCTAGTTTTTGTCTTAATTGCAGTTTGGCCTCAATAAAAGAAGTGAATATAATTCTTCCCTAAAACAAAGATGTTGCTTTATTCATTTTTTGGGTTGAAGTCATTTTTACACCTGACTTATTTGGCAGTCCAGATACAAGATTTAGAAAGTAACAAGTCAAGTTTCGAGAAGGGGATTTAAAAGCATAATTTTACCTGCCTGGGGTAACAGACTTAAAGGTCCCATGTCCTGCAAAATCAACTTGGGGGCTAAGGGAGCAAAAGAAAATGACACCTTTTACTTAACTCTCAGTTCAAGAAAAAACGCTCTTCGCCTCTCTAAAAAAAGGCCCTTAAATTGCTCCATTTTTTAACTTCCTGGGGTTTATTATATAATAGCTTTACAGCCTCCACCTACATGTACATTTTCTGCTTGTCAAAGGCGGTCACCATGACTGTTTGCAAAGTCTGCTCTGCAGCCTGTTACCACTCCTCCCCCCTCCATCAGATATGGACAGCCAATCAGGACAAAGCTCATTATCATAGTCTTCCCGCCCCCTCAGATCTGAATGTATCCTAAGGGGAGGGGAAAAGAGCTGCATCTGATCCTCTACAGAGACAAATTTGTTCATTGTTGTTGTTCATTTTTTCTTTCACTTTTATCAAATCCTTGTTTAATAGTTACCCAAGGCATTATGTAAATGGTCAAACACACCAGGACATGGGACCTTTAAAGATTCATTATGCAAAATTGTTTGACCGGAAATGTCTGAATTGATTTTAAAATGACTAAATCTATCTTTTGTCTTTTTAAATACCAAAAATACTAACAGTAAATTTCAGAGCCCGAAAACTCCTTCACTTTTGTATAGGGATGTCCAGACACCTTATTGGTTTTGGTGAAAGTATTGGATAAGGGCTGATATAAGCATGCTATCCTCGGAGAATGCTTTAATTTACACAGTGATAAGAGTCCAGGGGCTACTCTGTATATATATATAAATATATATATATATACTGTAGATATAGATAGATAGATAGATAGATAGATAGATATAGATATATATAGATATATAGATATAGATATAGATATAGATATAGATATAGATATATTTTGCAAATTAAACCAAACTCCCTGCCCTTTGACTGTCAGCTTGAGAAAACAAAAGCTCTGTGGGTCATGTTTGTTCCAGTATTAATCAAATGTTGAAACCTGTGTTGAAATGTACAGAGGAAACTTTAATTGCCTTATTTAACAAGGTCTGCTCATTAAAATGAATTGGATACATTTCAATTGTCACCATGATGTTTCTACCGTAATAATACAGCCATAAAAAAATGTGCACAGTCTGATACGATACAGTTACACAAATTAAAGATTATTTTTGCATGGATTTGAATTGTGTGTGCCTGAAGATTTTGGCTTAGTCCTTGGTGTGCCTTGGGTAGAATAAGTTTGAAAACCACTGATCTCGATAAATCTAAGTATCTGATCAGGACTTTGATCTGATCAGGATGTTAAAACAATTAAGAAAATGAGGAGAGGGGTAGCTTTGGCAAAAATGTTTTGTCCTCCGAAGGGGGTCACTAAAAGTTAGACAATTTTAGAATTTTAATTGAAATGTTCATGTGCCAAGCTCAATACAGCTCTTTTCTTAAAAGAGGTGGTTTGGACCAAAGGAAAGATTACCTCAAGATGATCTTACACATTTCCTCTTTTTCTGAGGACCAGTGTTGTTCCAGAGCTGGACATGAGTATAATATGCAGGCGTGGTTTGGTTAGTCTCTCCACAGTTACCTCAACAGCATGATGTGATAATGTGGTGTATAACACGACATGTTTAAAGAGACTCTTACGTCCTTCATCATGACCTTCAGAGCTCCTTAGTTACCTGGTTAAACTATTTCTTGGATAGGAGCAGTATTATGTGGTTACCAGGCAACCAGCTGAGACATCAGCCACTGCACCAGGCCAAAAAATAAAAGCCAGGGATGGGGTTCCTGAAATAACAGGTGTAAGAACACAATAACAGGTGTATGACCACCTGTTATTGTGTGTTAAAATCACATGTTTGGAACCAGCAATTGTCGTCAGCCTGCTGACTTTTTGTAGAGGTGCAAAGGAACATTGTGATTAAAATGTTGTTGTTTGTCTCGCTGGGCAAACAAGTGGTGATGTATGTAGTTTTTAGCTCTTCAGGGGATTTTAAAAGAATGTTTTTTGTGGAGATGATACAAGTACAACTGTATAGTGAATCATTATTTCGTCCAACCTTGAAGTACTCTACAATCAAATGTTTTTATCAGCTTCTCTTTTCGCTGTAAAGTTAAAAGTAGCAGAGTTTTAGAGTTTATATATTTTTACTGACCATGCAGAAAAAGTCTTATTCGTGGAGGGCTAAAATAATCTGTACCCACTTATTTATAATATATATCTCTTACCATCATTTCCTTTAGCACATCAACAGCTGAAGCTCTGTATTCCAATAAAGCTAAAAGGAAACATTGAATTCACTGAATGTCAAAGTAATTTATGTGGCATAAACAGACATGTAATGACATGTTTCTTCATTATTGTTTCTGACCCTGATGATGAAATCATCTGGCCTCTGCCCAGTCTGAATGTGAGGACGTGCTGCTCAGGGATGGAAGAGCACTTTGTGTGGTGGCGATACAGCCGCACTTAATCAAACAGTGAACACAGTCAAATGAAACAGAAAAGGGTATGTATTACAGGGGCAGGAAGCTGCTGTTCTTAAAGCATTGTCAGTATGTCTGCAAGAAAGACAGCAAATCTAACAAAAACCTTGACATATTTCTATCAATGAGTCATTACAGTAATGGAGATGTGGGTTTGCTCTTATATAATTTTGTTTACCATGTTTATTTGTATATATGTGATTGCTTTCAGTACAACTCTACCAGTTTTGGATGTTTTAACTCACAGTTAACCTTTGGGCCTTCTTCTTCATCATTTTAGTTTTATTTTCTGGACACATTTTAGCTTTGATTATTTTCCAACCTTAATATAAAAAAAATGGATACTTTAAGAGAACTATTGTAGGGGTTATCATTGACCATTGTCCTACTGTAATAAAATTCAAATAATCTTAACTATTTTCACATTGAAAATATTTTGCTATGTATAATGCTATTTCATGTTATATTCAAGCTACCATCAAAAGGGTTATTTCAATTGTATCTGAAGCAGGTAAATAAAATGTAAACTGAATGAAAACTAATCAGTGGAATGAAACAAAGAAAACCTTTGCATGAACTGATTACAAGTTTATGATCTTACTGGGGAATGCGGGGGTCATAATGACAATAAGGAAGTGTGTCCTTCACAGAGCACAAGGATTAGTATTCCTGGTCCAGCTAAACTCCTTCTTGCAGAGTCAACAAGCCAAAATTCAAAGTCAGGGAAAAATGCTCACTGCAGCTTTTCATTAAAATCAGTTGGATGTCCTGTAAATAATGCAACATAAGCCAAGTCTCAGAGGCACAGTATCTCTGGAGGGTCCTAAACTCTCTGTGCTCAGTAGAATTGAGTATTAGTTGTTCCAGTGGGTGAATTCTGATGTGCAGCCAAGCTGCCAAGTTAAAACAAATGACAGCTTCTCTTATTTGGTGAATAAAAATATTTCAGTGTACAAACAAAAAAAGCCATGCAGACAGAGTAAAATCATCTTTGTCTGTAATCATGCCTAATTGTCACCTGGTCAAGTTCTGCGTATTATTCCCTCCAACAAACCAGGAAACAACTCTTTCTTTCTTATTTCTTACAAGGGCTGATTGATAAGTTGTGAGCCTTGTATTGAAGAAGATGAGCAGGGATGTCCTTTTTCAGCTCTACTATTCCCTGACTATTTAAGGCTGTGTACCTGAAGACTGGTGTCATTTGGTCAGTTTATGTTACAGAGGTAGCACTCTAAAGTACTTATCATGGACTTTATTGACCATTGCTGGGGTTGCAGCAGTGACAGGCCTTCCAGGAAAGGCGTCATCCCCAAGACTCTGCCTGCCACGCTTAAATTCTGCCACCCACCTTTTTCACTGTAGCATATGAAGGGGCATCATTCCCTAGTGTTGCTACCATATCAGTATGGATATCCTTAGGTGCTAGACCTTTTTCTGCAAATATTGAATCACTGCTCTTTTAGCAGATTTTGTCCATTTTGCAGAAGTCACTTGCCTTGTTTACTTTAGAGTGCTACCTCTTCAACATAAACTGACAGATAACACCAAGTCTTCGGGTACACAGCCTTAAATAGTCAGGGAAATAGTAGAGCTGAAAAGGACATCCCTGCTTAACTTCTTCAATACAAGGCTCACAACTTATCAATCAGCCCTTGTATTTGCTCCTCTTTGCAAACAAACCAGCAGCATTTTCTTCCATCCTGACAGAGTTTCTGTGTACCTGAAGGTTTGGCACTGATGAATGGCAGGCTGCTGTTGTGCTCTGCATGTTATTTCTCTTGGCTGTTGTTCTGCAGCCTCACTCTTTTGAAAAATATGAGTCTTCTTTCACCCTGCTGTGATGGATATAGATTTGGTCTGTTGAGTCTGATACCTATCACATCCAGATCTCTGAAGCTCTCACATACAGACATCACAAAGATTTGTTTATATGGAGGAGGCTGTACGCATTGTGGAGTATTTGACATTTTGGGAAATGCACTAACTTACTTTGTTGTGGGGAAATATAAAGGCTGAGAGTGTGCCATTGGAATGTTTAATGATTAGACAATGCTATAGCCCTAGAGCAGATATTTATGGGGTTTATGGGGTATATATATATATATATATATATATATATATATATACACATATATATATATGTATGTATATATATATATGTGTGTGTGTGTGTGTGCGTGTGTTTAGGAAAACCAACCCACGGTGTGTTGTTTTTTACTGGTTCACTACTTATCCATACTTTCTTATATTAAACGAAAATTAAGCAGTAAAACAATGGCTTACACAATATCTTTATTCAATCCTGTTGTTTTCAGATTAACCACACAGGCCTAATGCAAAAGAGTTTTCATCAAGGATGTAAGATACAACAAGAAGTAGACCAGTGAGCACGGGCCGGAGGATGCAAGCCGGGGTCGGAGAGGGTCCCACTGACCAGCATTAACAGACTCTTCAGAAATCCAAACTTTACTTGGTGATGGTTTTTGTAACTTTCGGGGGTAAAGTGGGCACTGCAGAGAGGGTGTTGGTGGTGATTTTGAACTCTCCACAGTAGGTCCTCTTGACAAAATTGATCCACTGTTTACTTACTTTGTCATCAGTAGGAAACTTAAATAAGCTAATGGAGCCGTTACCCTGCACGTTGTGGCATCCAGGAAAGATGCACGAGCGATGTGGAGGAGACATGACTGGTTAGCTAGCTGCAAACTATCATAAGAGATGCTATCCGAAACTCCAGAGCAACCGTGAAAACTACCGAAGATAATGCGCTGAATGTATTTATACCACTGAAGCAGCAGGGGTGGGGTTATGCTACTGATGGCTCCGTTACGTAACGCGGCTATGATTTCTGACCCACCTTTTAAATCCTGAACACAGAAGTTTTGAAAAACAGCTTGTGAAGCCTAGCCCCACAAATAAATTCTGAATGGTTGAATGGCTTTCACATGTTTTAAGGAAATACATTTATGACCTATTTAATGTGTTTAGAAGAAAATGGCTGAATTTGCTTTACAGGGACTTTTAACTGTTGTCCAAAACAGGCTAATCTGTGTTTGCTTGTCTTTCTTTTTTTTTTTTATACTTTTGTTTGTTTTCGTGAGTTTCAAATTGTTTAGCAAAATATGGCCATAAATGTTGTAAATGGTGTTCATTATAGTTCTTGAATTAATGTCTAACTAGCTGAGCAGAAGTACTCTCCTGTCTTTCATGGATAAGGGCAGATCTTTTTTATTGAAGAAGCTGAAACCAGCACATGGGGATTTAAAAAACTAGTTTAAAAATGACAAAAACAATTTCTTTCTATTTCCCTATCTACTTTGAGATGAATCCTGCTTCAACATAATGGGGCTGACACTTGATGAGTTTTTTTTTTATCATAGCTCCTTAAAAATGCATTTTCTCTTGATGTGGCAGGGCTTCAAAGTATGGGGTCATCATAAAGAGGCCATTCAGAGGTTATACCACTAAGGGCCTTTCACACAGTTTAAATTTGATGTTTTTTGGTTTTTGGTTTTTTTTGTGCAGCTGTTGGCTAAGCACAAGAGCAATTTTTTGTCTGCCTGAGTTCCATGTCCTTTCTGCAGTTTACCCCAGCCAGAAATGTGGTATTATGGTAATTCATGTTCTGTATTTGCACAACACTTAACAGTCTGAGGCTCACAGCCAGAATGTGTCGCAGCATATTATGACTGTGCATGTACTTTTGATTTAAAGATCTCTAACAGACTAATAACAAATACTATAAGAGTTTCAATTCTGCCAAACAAAAGCACACCTTCACTAAGATCTAGTACAAGCTTCTGTCTTGCTCCATTGGATTTGAAGGCCCTGGTGCAAAATCACACTTTACTATTTCAGGTGGAAGAAAATAAAACACAACACAGGGATTTGGTGCAACATTCACCATGTCCTCATCCACTTTCCTCTCCATTCATCATCTCAGGCTCCTGTGCTCATTGAACTGAACGAGGCCTTGAACAACACTTCAGATGGTGCAAGCTCTCTCTCTCTCTGATGGTGTGGACATGAATCACTTTGTCGCTGCATCACAGAGAATAAAGAGAATATTGATTTTGCTTTGCGTGTCGTGGCTCACTGTGGGTCTTTTCATGATGGAGAGGACAAACAGCATTTTATTGATGCCGAGAGAAATCCAAAATCAAGTGTGTTTTATGGTTTGTCAAAGCAGAGTGTACCTGTCTATTAGTTTGAGTGTTGGATGTCCATTTTGTTCTTGATGCTGCAGGGTGCTCTGTGGAAACACTGCCAAAAGTGGATTTATTTTGGGGCAGCGATGAATTAGCATGTCTGTCTCAGTTCTGCAGCCATCCATCAGAACAAAGACGATGTATTTGTGAGGCACTCTTGAACAAAAATATCAATTCTGTGTCAAAGAAAATGTACCCTAAACTACCTCACATACCTGGGCTTGAGTATTGGCAGACAACTGTTGTATGAAACAATTTCATCTTTTGTTTGATGTTTGTCCTAGGGCTGTTTTGATTATGGCAAAACCCATAACTGTGATTATTTTGATTGATACTGAGATCACAGTTAAGACAATTATTTACATCACATATGTAAATAAATGTTAATATCCTTACGGGCAGCCCAGCATCTTAACAATTCTGCAAGTTATTTTGTATTTCCTTTAAAATTGTCTTGATCATTTGATTTTATAAATATCATGAAAACTGATTCTACATGAGAAATTGAAGAGAAAGTCAAGATACTCCCCAACTAATTTGTTAGGGTACCACCGTTCAACAGCTTGTGTATGCAAATTGTCAAGGAATTAAACCCAAAGGAAACCAAAGAAAAAACAAAGTGCTGGACCCAATTGCAGATTAAAAAGGAAAAAAGGCTTTATTTTTAAACTCAACAGGGATCACAGTCCAGAAAAAACAAGTCCAAAACAGAAACTCCAAAAATACAAAACAAAGTAACAACAAAAAGCCAAGCCCGAACAGAAACTACCTTAAACGCTGGGGTAACACGAGGAACTCACAGGAGACATGGTGAGGAGGAAGACGAATGACCCAACAAAGAGAACAGGGAAAGCAGAGACTAAATACACTGGGGAAACAATCAACCACAGGTGAAACAATCACACAGGTGGAGGGAATCATCATCAGGGAGGCACAGAAGGGAGGGCAAGAAAACACCACGAGGAACAAAGGGATTTTCAAAATAAAACAGGAAACAAGAGAGTCAAAGGAAACAGTACACAAGACACTAGACTAAAATGTTTGACAGAGACTAAATCCAATCAGACCTAATTTTGTCATGTAGAAAGTAGAGACAAGTTAGGAATATATCCAATTACAGCCACTTTGGTTGTGTGGAAAGGTTGGATGAGTTAAGAGGGACGTCCAATCACAACTGGCTAGTGTAAAACATGACTTCAGAAATTCAAGGAAACATAAAAATGCACTACACTTTACACTTCATATTTTAATCGACTAGATTTACAGTAGATTTCATCCACTAAAATGTCGTGAAATTTCATCAACTAAAACTAGGCCAAAATTAAAACAATTTAGATGACTAAATTATGACTGAAACTAAAAGATATTTTAGGCAAAAGACTAAAACTAAATTAAAACAACACAGGGTACTTCTCTTGTCATTCCAGGACAGGAAAACTGAGGCTAAAATTTGCACAGACTCGCGAAAATTGGAGAATAGAAGATTCAGAAACTGTTGTCTGGTAGGATCAGATTTGGCATAAACAACATGAAAGCATGTGCATCAATGGAGCACCTTTGGGATGTGGGAATTATGGCAGTTCTGAATGAAAAGAGGGTCCAACCTGGTACTAGCAAGATGCACCTCAGAAAGTCGCCATTTAGTGAATGTCATTGAAAGGGATTTTAAGATACATATAAGCAACACAGCATGTAGAACTGAAACTAGTATAAATTTGCAACTTAGTTTCAGTGGTAGAGTCAGTCGTCCGTCAATCAGAAAGTAATTGGTTTGATCCCAGTTTTCGCTTTCATGTGTGTCTTTGGGCAAGATGCTCTGTTCCACCTTGCTCTGGCAGCTACATCAGTGGTTTGTGAATGTGCATGAAAGCATGCAAATATGATAACTTAAGTCTGATGGACATCTTACATAGCAATATCATCCATCAGTGTCTAAAAAGCTCTTTGAGCAATTTAATAAGAAGAGCACTATACAAGCTCAAGTTCATCAGCCATACAGCACCAGCTCAAAAACAAAGCTCAATTTCTTGACAGACTTCTTATTAATGCGCAAAGTTAGAGCTTGAGACATAATAACACATAATTTATCTGTTAACTTACAAACTATTTTGTCTGTCATCTCTTTTACAGCTTTTGTGGTACTGACATGTTGTCTCAGAGCAAACATTTTGGAGAGTGTTTTCGTGGCTCTCTTCTGTCTTACCTTTTTTTATCCTCTACCTGTAATTGGAGCCCTCCAGCGGTACAGGATGTTTCCCATCATCCTCTCCCTTCGTCCTGCTCTCAGTCCTGCTGGGTCTCTCAAATGGCTCTGCTGTTGGCACAAAGACAGACTTAAATCCACATAGAAAACTTATTTAGCACAACTAAATCAGCTTTTTTTTTCCTTTTATGCCTGTATTTATGAGAACAGTAGGAAGTGTTTGAAATCTGGGAGAGTGAGTGGGGAATAAAATGCAGGAAAGGATTTTGTCAAATGATAACAATCCCTCAAGGCATTATTTTGATAGTACACTCACAGATATGCTTTCAAAGCAATAGGTAAACATGAGGCTCTGGGTTACGACCTTGACCCATGGCTTCCAACATGTATTCAGTTCGTATTTAAGTCACAATGGACTTCTGGGCCAAGTTTAATGAAAATCCCATCAAACATCTTAAGTGATCGTATTAACAAGCAAAGGATGATCTCAAGACACAGTGACCTTTGTCTTTCAGGTATGAACCCCATAATCTAAACAGTTAATCCTTGAATTGAAATGGTCATGTGGTCAGTTTTTCAAGAAAATCCCTTGAAGCCTTTTTGAGATATCACATGCACAAGGTCATGACCCATACAGATGTAAAATGTTCGTATGTTGGATGGGCACACAACCCAACAACATAATGCCTTGGCTGTCACTGTTGCAGACACTTAAAAAAAAGTCACTAGTGACAGGAAAATTAATGTTATTCTCTCACCAAAAAGTGGTTTGTACAACATTACAGAATTTTTCTTCTTTTTCAGGTTTAAACTTGATGAGGTTTGTTGGTGATCCAATCAGAGAGGAGTCATAACTTACAAGCAATCCTTTGGCGCTGTGGCAACATGTAAAGGTAATGTCACAATCCTCTGTAACTACTTGTCAAATGTCACCGCAAAATCCACCCTAATATCTCTTCTTCTTTCACCTCAATTAGCAGTGTAATTACTGTAGAGACACACCAGTGGACTTCTGTCTGTTCTCTTGTCTTGCACCATGTGGCAACATAAAGAATTGTTGATGATGTATTATGAACAAATTATTTTATGTGATTTGCAATGAGTAAATTTAGCTGCCTCTCTTTTACTTTCAATGAATTTATTTTTTATTCAAGCTGGACAAAAGTGTCACAGCTACAGTCACGAAAGACTCTTATATGGCTCAACAGAGTGGTGCAGGAATGAGTCCAAAAACACAGGAGTGTGTTAGCATTGAGCAATTCCTGGTTCCAGGGCTGAACATGTATGGGAATTGGAATAGCTGTTTTGGATAAATGCCTGAAATAATGTTCATCATAAAAGCACGTTCGAAAGATTTTAATGTTTAGTCTGAAATAATAAAAAGCATCTGGCTGCTTTAATTTTTTCAAGGAGCACTCCAACATTTTTGTTGTTTTCATGTCTTACCTCACTCCCGAGGCCATGACGAGTAGATAGACACGATTCTTTTGACTGTGGGCCCACAAGGAAGAGACGGCCAAAGCTCGCCCACCACTAGTTTGTATAGCTCAAACACTGGAGTATATGGGTAGCGTGCTAGCCTGCCTCTGCCTACAGTCATCAGAAAAACTCAGCAACTCTAAACGCTCCTGTGTGCTTGTGACCTGTTTTTTACCCCTTTATGTTACGTTATCTTATATTATCTACATATTATCTTCTTCTACTCCTAAGCAGAGGCTTTGTTTTGCTGACCTACTTCCACTGTAGTTTTTGCAAGAGATGTGATGTTCGTTAACAAGTCGAGTCTTTTGAACAGCTCTTTTAAGTCAACGATGAGAACTGATTCGCTGTTCTGAGTGAGCCATTTTAATGAGAATCTTTCAAAGCAGCCTCAATATATCACGTCAACAGGCAAAGGATGAACCTGCAGCCCTGCGACCTTGACCTTTGATTTCCAAAATCGAATCTAATCTACTCATATCTATTTTGATCTTTGAGTCAAAGTTGACATTTGTATGAAGAAAATAAAATGAAAGCATTCTTGAGAACCACTCACAAGGCCCCATACAGCTAGGTGGACAGAAGTGCAGACAGTCACACATCTAACATCATTGATGAAGGCATACAAAATGGTCATTTCAACATGGGTGGTGTATGTGGCTTCTGCAGTCAGCCTCATGTGGACTCTAGTGGAGCTCATTTTTGCACGTCTGCTCTGGCTTCATCTTTGAAAGTGGAGGTTGCCTTGTGTGTGTGACCTAACTGCTAGACCCTTCAGCACCCTAAGGCATTAATTTTTTCTTGTCATTCTCCATTTGATTATCGATGAAGACAGAAGGGTCTGCTCCTGTGACGGTAACTCACAGTGGCCCTATGTAATTGTGTTTGCCTTACAGCATTAACTTGTTTCATAAATTATCTGCAGCACTGTACTGATAAAAAGAAGGCTTGAAGCTACAAAGGAAGTAGATTTTGCTGCTGGGATCAGCGAAGGAAGCAGGCAGTTCCTTTTAGGTCTGTGTGTTGACTCTGGATCCCAACATATTGAAAGTGAATGCATATTTTATGGCAGAGCATTGAGAGAGAGGGAGAGAGAGGGGGGATGAGCAGTGAATCGAAAAGACCCTGAAGAGGAACACACACAGACAGAGCAGTGTTATCACAAAGAAAGTTGTTTGTTGCATTTTGCCTGCCGTGTGTGGGTGCATCTGATAATAAAACACTTCTGTGTGGCCTGTGTGTGCATGTGTGGGTGTTTGCAGTGTGACATCAAGAAAAGGGCAACACATCAGGTTTTTAAGACTGATCAATATATTTTAAATAAGATGTAGTGCATGACAATAGTGTCCATATCAAGGTAGTAAACACCAAGATCTATGTTCCTCAAAAACAGTTTGGAAACATTATTTTGGTTGATTATTTCAACCCTTTAATAATACTGATTGGTGTTATATTTCATATTGACGGAAAGCCTGATTGGTTATCTTTCCAACAAGGTACCATTTGTACCTCTATTTGTGTATTTGTGGATTGAGGAGACCAATATTTCCAATCCTGTCATGTAAGTATCATGGATATGTGTTAGGGCTGTCACTTTTTCCACAAATCAAACTTGATGGGTTCTCGAACATCCACCTGATTAACCGAGCCCCAGCCTCTGGCAATTGGCCTGTCGAGGAGGAGCTGGTTACACAGGCTGAGCACTCGACAAGGCATTGCTGGACGGCAGAATGACTGCACTGGGTGGAAGGCCAACAAATGGGCCCACGGATTTGTTGTAGTGGGCCAGTTGCTTTGCACAAAAAACAGTGGAGCCCAAATTGCTTCCACACAATGCTCCTCAGATGTTTCGGTGTTGTTATTGTCTGCTTGGAGTGGCTTTGCCGGTCCTCCATTTCCTTGCGGTTTCTTCTTTCTCTGTTTGTTTCTGGCTGACTAGATGAAGCTGTTGTTGAGGTCAAGAGAGCACTGGCCGAACAGGTTGCACTGGGAGCGCCTTCTGCTGGATCAGGCAGTTCATTGCTTCAGGCGCCCTAATGAACCTTTGAGATGCTAATTTTATGTTTGAATATTTATTTTCAGTTTGAGTATGGATTTTTACCCCCATGCTTGAACAGATATTTGAATATTTGTGACAGCCTAATGTGTATATTTAAATCACTGTGGTTAGGAGGTATGTAACGTGAGCTTTAACTCACAGGTACACAATGAATGGATAATCATGAATGCTCATGACCTTAACCAGTGACTCGTGACCTTGAAAATCTAACAAATGTATTCTTATGTCAGTGTTAACATTTGTGCGAAAATCCGTTGAAGCTTTTCTAATTTGGTGGGGGGGGGGTTCACTTGATGGACTCCAGCTTATATAGAGCTTTTCTAGTCTTTCTGACTATTCAACACACTTTACACAGCAGGTCACATCTATCCATCCACACCTACGTATTCATTCTCACATTCACTTACTGCCAGGTCAGAGTTTCTGTGTAAGTTGTCCATCATATTAGCTAACACGTCTATGCCTTTTTGATACCTATTTACATGCCATAAATGCAGCATCAAGCAACTTGTGGTTGAGTGTCTTTTGGAAACTTCAACATGTGACAGCCAGAGCTAGGCTCAAACCTACAACCCCCACTACTAGAGCTCAAGACTGAGCCACTGACAGGTTGCACAAGAATAAAAGGACCAGACTTTATGACTTAAACATCCAAGAAAGTCATCCTTTAGAAGGAGAGGGCATTTGTGAAAAGTTTGATCAGATTTCAAACATTCTTGAGATATTGCATTTACAAGCAAAAGCTGGCTTTCAGGCTACACTGACCTTTAACCTCTAAAATGTAGTCATCTTATTTTAGTGTCAAAGTGGACATCTGGGTAGAGTTGGAAGAAAATTACTTGAACTGTTTGTGAGGTACTGTGTCATAAAGATTGCATACACAGTTAAAATATAATCATGTTAGTCCATGACTTTGACCATTGACCTATGATCTTGAAAATCACATGAGTTTATTTTCAAGTCGGTGTTATTTGTGCATAGTTTGACCAGAACTATATAGTCACTTCATCCTTGAACTAATTGGACAGTTGGTCAAAGTTTGAGGAAAATCCCTTAACGCATTTCCACAAATTGTGTTTTAAACATCACACATTAGATGGAGAACAGACCTTTGAAAATATAGACTTACAACCTCAAAACATAATGCTACTGGCCTCAGCTGTCATTGGTGCAGAGACATTACCATTTTGAGTCATTTTCCACCATTCAGCTACTAAAAATTTAGATGTGATTTTTGGTTCATATCGCCTGGCACTAACACCTTACTCAACATTCACACTGTGTTTCTGTGTTAATGTCTCTGCAGCAGCTGCGTGGTCAATATATGTCACAATGAAGTGCTTTATTAAAATGCTGTGTGATCCTTTTCAGTCAGCATTAGGCTGAAGGAGTGCAGAATTCAAACAGGGGTGTCCGTGGGGTTGACAGAGGTGATCTAGCCTTTTGGATAATGTGATGAAAATATCAGATTCTCCTGCATAATGATTCATCATTAATGCTGAGAGGGAAATGAGGGTCATGCTACTTTAAGTTGTTTACATTTGCTGTGTCCGTGCAGCGGGAGCAGAAGAGAAGAAAAACTTCAGAGTGCATTTATGATGTGCAGAGATGAGAGACCAGTGTAATGCAAGCTTAATCACTTCCTGTCACATGCCCAGCTCCCCCAGGCACTTAAACACTATTGACAAGTTAATGTCTGGCTTCATAAACTGCACATTTACAGACTCCTATTAACCTGAAGGTTAGACTGTCAGTAGGAGAAAGCATGCTTCAGTGAAACACAGAAAATACATATTTCATTTACTTCTTCCTAGAACAAACACAGTAGAGCCAGGAAAGAACAAAAACATAATCGTTTTATTTTTTACTTTAAAAGGCACTTTATGTGGGGATTAAAATCTATAAAATACAATGCAATACAATACATCATGATACAATATGATATGAGACAGGATCAACAGCATATGATACATACAACAGGATACCATATGATACATTAAGATATGATGAAATAGAATACAATATAAGATATGATAATATACAATGTGATACAACATAATACCATATAATGATATTTGATGTAATACAAATATGATACAGTATGACACAGCTGACATAAGGGGATATGATTTCATATGTTATGCTACAAAAAGACCTAACACTATATGCTGTAATATGATGCAGCACAATCTGATAGGGTACAGTAGGATTTGATATAATACAGTACAGCACAATGTGATATAGTATCAAATATTTAGTATTTTAATTTATAAAAAAAAATACTACACACACTTCTATGCTTAGAAACCAGTGAGTTCTGGTAGATGGGGACATGTTACTGTATGATATCAACTCAAAAACAGCTACTTTGTCTTTTCGGCCAGGGTTTCACCCATATTCTCTTTCCATCCATCCATCCATCCATCCATCCATCCATTCATTATCTATACCGCTTATGCCTTTCGGGGTCACAGGAGGCTGGAATCTATCCCAGCTGAGATTGGGCAGGAGGAAGGGTACACCCTGGACTGGTCGCCAACCAATCGCAGGGCCACATAGAGAGACAGACAACCATTCACACTGTCTTCCACACCTAAGGGCCCTTTAGAGTCACCAGTCAACCTAACAAACATATTTTTGCTCTGTGGGAGGAAGCCGAAGTGCCCAGAGAAAAACCACACATGCACGAAGAGAACATGCAAACTTCACACAGCAAGGCTCTGACCAACACAGGGATTGAACCAGCAACCTTCTTGCTTTGAGGCACGTGCACTACCTGCTGCCCCACTGTGCCGCCCCATTTTTTTCCCATTTCTTGTCATTTGTTGCAAAACACAACACACAGTCGGACAACCAGCTGACAGTGTCACTTTTTCTTTGTATTTGATTTAACCACCGATGCCACTTTTCAGAGAGTGTCTCAGAGAAAATCTCTGTCTGTGGAACCTTCACTGTGAAACTGTTACTGCAGCAGGTGCGTTGTCAGGCAGTCTGGCTCAATCCACATGATTGTACATTCAGAGGACTGTAATATTAAAGATGTTGTACCCCTTTTTACCTTTTAGCACAGTCCTATGTGGTCTAAGTTACACTTCTGTGCCAAGCTTTTCTCAAATATAATTGATCAAGCACTGAGAGATGTTTTCAACCCTTTTATCATTGAAAAACATCTCCAAACTTAGGCCTTTGTGTCTAAATCAGACTCTGAAAAACTGTTTCACGCTTTTGGATTGAGCATACTTGATTACTGTATTGCCCTTTTAGCAGAATTTCCTAAAAAAATCAAATAAAAAATAAAAAAAATCCTGTTTATTCAAAACGCAGCATCCAGCATTCTAACAAGAACAGAAAAATTAGATCACATCACACCTGCACTGATAAGTCTTCACTTGCTCCCCATCCCACAAAGAATTGATTTAAAATTTTACTTACTGTGTATAAAGCTTTAAGTGGTATGGCACCTAAGTATTTGTCTGATCTGCTCACTGAATATAGCCCAGCTAGATCCCTCAGATCATCAGAAATGGGCCTTCTGAACATTCCTGGAGTCCAAACAAAGTCAGGTGAAGGAGCTTTCAGTTATTATGGCGCTGTATGAAGGAACAAACTGCCTGCGGACTTGAGGTCTGTGGAGACTTTAAATTCTTTTAAGAGTGGTCTTAAGACTCAGCTTCTCTCTCTCTGTGCCTTTGACTGTTAGTTTATCTTTATGTGTGTGTGTGTGTGGATACACATAGAAAGTGGTTGTGTGTGTTTGTGTGAGAGAGAGAGGGTGTGTATGTAAGTAAATGTGTTTAAATTTTTTGTAATTATTTTGGATTTCATGTTTGTGTCGCTTTTAATGTTAAGTTGTGACGCTTGTGTTTATCCACTGTGAAGCACATTGAGTTACATTTGTATGAAATATGTTATACAAATAAAATTGAACTGAACTGTAAAAACATAATTTAAAACAAAGACTGGGATGTGTGTCAGTTGTGTGTAAAGCAGCTGGCTTACTTATCAACCACAACAAATCTGCAAGTGAGGCAGCAGAGGAGGCACCACAATCCTGTTGCGCTTTGTCAAGTGTTCACCTCCTTGTGAAAGGGTATTTTTTTGGTAGGCCCTTTGCCAAAGGTGAGGGGGAGACCGTTGCAAGGTCCCTTACTGCTCTTCAAATGGGTGTTCTCTTCAGTAAATGATAATGTAAATGAAAGAAATCAGCTCTGGATCCTGATCCAGTTGCTGATGTGTAGTGTTTAAAAATAAATCAGACAGTCCATGTTATTAGTTTGAAACAGCTGCTGATTTTTTTTTGTGGCATTCTGCATTCAGGATGGCATTTTCATTCAAAATCTGAGAGGAAGGGCCGGCACTTTTTTTTCTTTCTTTGGAAGATTAGCGTGTATTGTTCCAAGTCAGAATTGATTATTGGGATGGTTGCATCTTTCTGTTACCACAGCTCAGCCTCTCTTCATACCCTCTTTGTTCATTTAGGAACATTTCCATATCTCAGGTTCCAAATGTTCTTTATGGTCAACTAAATTACGGTGGGGATGGTCACAATTTCAATACAAGGCATGCTTCCAGAGGTTGTTGTACGCTACCACTCACAAATAGTAATGCAGGACAAAGTACTGTTTTGTATAGAGGTATGAAAATATGGAATAGTCTTCCACAGGGACCAATAGTTTAACCAGTAAAAATGTTTTTAAAAAGACTTTGAAGACATATCTAATGTCATCTAGATCATCTTAACGATATGTCCATTGTATAACTTAAAGTGACATGCAGAATCTTGTAATTATCTTTTATAAACATTTAAACTGCAGTTCTGTTCAAATGCACTGTCCAAAGTGGAATCATTCATTATAGAATTGTTTTAATTATAATTTATTAATTGATGTACATACAGTCTGATCTTTGGGCATCTGAGAGACTATCACAATGACTGTCAGATGGTTGCTGTTTTAATTGTCTTTTATTTCCTGTTTCAATTTTTAAAGTATATTGAATGTCACTGATGTGTTTTGTGGATTGTGTTTTAATGTGTGGACACCAGGAAGAGTAGCTGTTGCTTCGGCAGTAGTTAATGGGGATCCAAAATAAAATAAATAAATAAAATACATTTGACCTTATTAATGACTTTCAGTAAAGCATTTGGAAGAACCAAAACAAATCTAATCACAAGTGAACTGATTCATGAAAGAAGTTACCAGGAAAAACTTTAGAATAAAGCATTTTTTTAACAATGTGGAGTTTCTCACAGCACTGGAAAACTGAGCTTTCATCTTGACACAAAAATCATGGGCATGCCCGCTGTTTTCAACACTAAAAATCAACTGGACTCGACAAGGGAATCGACAAACATTGATAGGGCGTTGGTATCTTATCATCTTATAAATTCCCATCCTCACTCTAAATATTCAAATGTATTTGCAGCAATACTAAATGTGGGTTAATACTCATGTCTTTATGTCTGTGGTATACCAATTTTTTTTAATCTAAAAAAGTGTTTCAGCTGTCCCCAGCCTCCCCTGTCTGGACATCACAGTGCCCAACGCCATACTCTGCCCAGTCTTTCCACATTAGATCTTTCAATATATCCAGTTTTGCAGCAGATGACTCAGTTTGACAGCTCGAGTTCACGTTCTATGTCAGGAGGCCTCAGCCATGAGGAAGTGTGTTTGGAGAAATCACTGCCAGTTCCAGAGTTGATGGTCTGTGTCTGATTCTCCCACATGGGCCTCTGAGCGGCACAGTGGATGAGCACATGGCCCGTTTTGCCACCTGAGCTGAGAAGAAGGGTCACTCAGTGTTTCTGTGACCATCTGGACCGATGACCCACCAACTCAGAGTGTAGTTTGATGAAGGTATTCGTGTACAAATGCCACACAGTGCATCAAGCCTTCAGCTTTAGATAAAATATGCACCATATGTTACAGGGACTAATCTGGGCAGGTCAGGATAAACTGAGACTCCTTGATCCTGGCTCTGCTATGGAGTAATACAGGTTTACATTGTTGTGAAATGTAGGGATTAATCAGTCTGTCCTACAAGTGAAAAGTAAAACAAAGGATGATACCATTAAATCTGGTGGAATACTTCTGATTACATACGTCTCAGGCTGACCAGTCATGTCCAGTCTAATTCTATTATGCAAGTACACTGCAGTTGAGGGTATACACTGTAAAAATGTTGGCTATTCCTTTGTCTTTAAAGCCTTGTGCATAAAATTATGGGAGACACTGTGTTGGTTTTTGCTACCATAAAGTAACCATAATGCGTCTGCTCATGAGAATGAATATAGAAGAAGCCAAAAATTTAAGACACGCATATCAGACATAAGCTTTAACCAGAGGGTCCTTGAAATCCAGTTTTAACTATACATAAAGCCACATAATACTATAAAAAATGAAGTGAACTTAAAGTTAGCATTTGCAGATTTAAAATTTGAGTTGATTGATTGTTTAAGGTAATAATTTAAAGAAACTTTTTCATTTCATAAAAACAACACGTGTAGTTGTAATCTAAGTAAGACCTATGTTGTTTGGTTCAATTAGGTAAACCCATGTTGTGGTTTGTTTCACCTCTGTCTCATGACTACCACTGCTTCTATTTTGATTTCTTTGTTGTTGTTAGTGATGACTACCTGAGACAAGAGCATAACCTTGATTTGCAAGACATCCAGAACTGTCATATTTAAAGACAAATGGTATTGATTCCTGTAGCTAATTGTGATCAGTTTTTACATAGTTTTTGATTCCCATCCCTGATATGTATGTATCCCTTGAAAAACCAAACAAGTACAACCACAGAATAACTTAATTCTCGTTAGCTTTCAGGGTCTATAAACATCCAACTTATTTCCAGTTATCCAACGCTGATCAAAGAGTCAACCAGACTGGTTCAGATTCTTGGAGACATTTTACTTCCTCTATAAAAGGCTTCTTCAGTTCTTAGAGTTGACTCAGGAGTTTGAAAAGCCTTGGTTGACCATTAATATGCAAATGAACTGGGTGGTCACCTGAGAGTTGTTGACCTGGTTTCCTCCTGGACATGTGACCTGTGGGCATTTCCTGGGTTGTTTGGGTCACATGCACTTTGGTCCTTTGTTCTCTGGTGGAGGTGTTGTCTGGATTGTTTATGAAAGGAATCCAAAACTACATTATATGTCAGAGATGGAAAGTGTCGTAGTCCCCATCCTCAGTTCAGCAATCGTTCTCCAACTTGACAAAAATGGCTTCCTTGACCACAAACCATCGGTCTTCTCAGGATAAGATGAAGATGTTGTTTTCATCCAGAAGATGTCCTGTGTCTTTAAGATCAATCAATCAATCAATAATTTTTTATTTGTATAGTGCCAATTCATGTTATCTCAAGACATATTTACGGATACATAAATATGTAAAATACACATATACATATATATACAAATCCATACATCCAAAACCCAACTTGAATCCAGTATGGTGGCAAGAAAAAACCTCTGTTTAGCTGTAGGAAATCTTGAATGTGGATCCCAGTCTCATGATCAACAGCCATCCACACTGTGCTGTGTTGGGTGTGTTGGCAAAGGAAGGGAGGTAAACGGAGACAAGTGGACTAAAGTAAGAACTAAAGCTAGTGACAGATTCATGGGCCAATCATAGACCTGTCTTTGTCATATTAGTCTCTGCTGAGTATAAATTTACTAGAGGTTAGCCCAAAGTACTGAATCTGATATTTACATTAACATCTGTAATGATTATAAGGTAGAGATGACTGACGTTGAATAATACAACAGCATCAAAATGAGAATTTATAAGTGATGTATTTTCTGCTGATAATGAGGTGGAGCAGAGACAAAGGACTGAAAATAAGTATTTATGATAGTGATAATCCCATGGATGCCCAGAACATGAATCCGTCTCCACCATATCTGAGTATAAATTCATTAAAGGTAAGCCCCTTGAGATGTAGCATCTCATTTTCAAGAGGGACCTCATGTCTATATGGTGCTAAAGATAGTTACTATGGATGTGTCAACCATGGATGGAGAGATCATGCTAATGTCAACATTAACAACTATAACGATTATGAACTGGAATGGGGCTAAAGAAATGGCCAAATATTTGTTATATCTTCAATTGTAGTTATTGAAGCTTTGTGACTTCAGAGCAGCAGGAAGTCTACAAGACAAGAGCCAGAGACGAGTACAGGAGCAAACAAAAAGGGCAATATAGAGAGAGGATGGAGAGAGGGTGTTCAAGAGACAGAGGGATAGAGCCCTGTGTGCCGGATCTCCCGGCAGTCTAAGGGTGAATCCCAATTCTACCCCTTAGCCCTTGTCTTACCCCTTGGTTTTGCGCGTTCATGTCTAGTGAAGTGGTGTCCCAATTCTCCGTAGGGCTAAGACCAAGGGGTACATAGCCCTTGAAACGAAGACAGGCCAGGACCTCACTTGACACAAAGGGGTACGAGAATTTCCCATAATACACCGCGCCCTCCGACACGAGGCAGAGCAGAGACCGAAGGAAGCGCTTAATTATAAGTAATTATTAAATCATCAAGTAAATATTAATCATGTTTTGAATTGTTGGTCGTATTTTACGACCTCGTTATAATGAGCTAGGTTTCGCAGCTGTAGCTACGGTTATTGTCGCATCTGTCTAAGTCACAGTTAGCGAGTGGCTCTGGGTGATGACGTAGCGGGCATTGAGTGGTGTCTCGTTTCTCAGCAGTGTGTTTTCACCCCTTCCCCTTAGCCCTCTGTTTTGAGGGCCAAGGGGAAGGGGAAGGGGAAGGTCTAAGGAGTAGAATTGGGATTCACCCTTAGTCTATTGCATCTTAACTATGTAATATGAGCTGGTTCCTAACTGAAAGCTTATCAAAGAGGAATGTTTGATGATGAAGATGTAGATGAACAGCCAGGTCCTGTCCAGAGGAGGTGGCATATGCCCTGCCATGTGTTTATGTAGATGTTTGGTTTCCCTGATGTACAGATTCTTGCATTTCCTGTTGTATCAAACAGCTTAGACTACGTTGCCCTGCTTGTGTCTGGGTATTCTGATAACCATGACCTGAATGACTGAGAACCTCCACAGACATTTTATTTTAAGTCATTTTACAGGTTTAAACATTGACTTCTTAACAAGTGATTATCTGTCTCTAGTCTGTTAGGCAGTCAAGTTTGTGTCTGCAAACAGACTAGAGACAATAACACAATGTGGATAATTGTAGACTAAGGGCTCAAATTTCGTAGACCAGGCGCAGGCGGGCGCACCTGCCCTGCGCCGCGCCTGCGCCGCGCCAACGGGGTGTGTCCAGGGCATTTCGCAAGTTTCGTTCAGGGCGCAGTCTGGCACAGGCAGGCCCACCCATGCCTCCGTCTCTCCTACCGGCGCACGTAGCAGAGAGGGAGGAGATAAGACTTGAGTGGGTTTAACACAGTCAAGTGTGATCTTCACCAATCAAATGAACGCCTCTCCTCGCCTTTAAATGCGCCGCGGGCGAGGCGCAATGACAATTTAACCTCGGTGGAGAAGAAGGTCAGAGCCGCTGTCACTTTTGTAGCAACTGGGAGAGCGCAGGGGCCACCGGGCCGCGCATCAGAGCCACGATGCGCGTCACCGTGTGGACCACCTCGTGTGGCAGATGTAATCGGTTCCTGTGTCATAATAGGAGTACAAAATTAAGTGATAATTACATTTAAACACAGCAGCAGGCTTATCTATTCATCATGCTTGTGATCCACCTGCATTCCTGGTCGTCATCGCCAAATAGCAGCGCCTGGGGTGGCAGTAGCTCAGTCTGGGGCGGCAGTAGCTCAGTCTGTAAGGACTTGGGTTGGGGATCGAAGGGTGGCCGGTTCAAGTCCCAACTGGACCATGTTTGGAAGTTGGTTTGGTAGCTGGAGAGGTGCCTGCTGACTTCCTGGGCACTGCCGAAGTGCCCTTGAGCAAGGCACTGAACCCCAAAAACTGCTCGGTAGCGCTTCTTCAGGAGCAGCATGCCATCACTCTGACATCTCTCCATTAATGCATGATCATAGGACCTGTTTGCATGTGCATGTGCATTTCAGCCTGTATTTGTGTAGCATGTTTCAACAGAGTGTAAAGAATGGAATTTCCCCATGAGGGACTAATAAAAGATGACTTTCTTCTTCTTTCTTTCTTCTTAGGTGAAAATATATCTCCTCCTCATCCTCCTTGCAATAATGTAGGCTACTCCATCTTTTAAGATCACGTTACGAATAAAGATTAAAACAGAGAAATATGGGCAATCACAGGTAAATCCTTAAGACACCGAGTGACTTACATTTATTCAGCGAGCGTCTCTCTATTTTTTCTTTTCTATTTAATTTCATGAGATGAGAGAAGCCAGATATTCCGTATCGGATGATGTGGCTGTTTGTGGTTGGCTGAGAGATGTGAACTCGTTAGTTATGACAAACGTCTCTGATCTGACATCAGATGTGACAGGACAATTAATATAGATACAAATGTATATGCTGGTTCGGACAGTTACATTAAATAGTGGTTGTTTTGATTGTTTATTGCATTGAAATGTGCCTGACACTCTGGACACCTGCCTGTGAGGTTTTGGTAACGTGTGCGCACTGTCAGCCAAATTACCACTGCCCCGAGTGCGCCTCGTCTGCACCGAGAATAGACCAGGTTGGAGCTGGCGGGCTTTCAGTACACCATCCGAGCGTTTTTTTGGCTCGAAATTGTCTCTGCGCCAAGCTGAATCCATCGACACCTCCCCCTGGTGTGCCATCACACCCATCTTGGCGCAGCCGCTCCACCAAATTGCCGGACGAAATTACCACTGCGCGGGGTGCGCCATCCTGCGCCACCCTGAGTTGCGCCAGGAAATTAGAGCCCTAAGTCTGCATTGTAATATCTTTGTTGTCTCTGCTGCTGTGTTGACTGTCAAATTCCTCCTGCCATTTCACTTCTCCTACCAGTCATGCATATATTTCATCTTACATCTATGCTGTGTTAATTCTTTAGGACATGCAGAGTCAGGGCAAAATTAGCCTGCATAGTATAGTTAACAACATGTTTATTCCTTGTCTTACAGTCTAGTACACAGGCTACATGCTTCCTATCCATGTATTTTTTTGACCAGTGATAATCATGTCCACTGAAACTGAGCTTAAAACGCATTTGTCACTCATTCCTTCAGCATCTTAGTGTTCACACATTGCACCTCAACACCTATGCACTACCAACTATTTACCAAGTCACCAACTCATTCACATTCAGCTGTGGTTTGTGTCCATGACCTTTTAGAGAAGAAATAAACAGCAAAATGTCCTCAAAAAAAGTGTTGAAAATATTACCGTGAAAGTTAAAACAGCAATGCAATAAAATAATAGTAATCAAAGAATAAGGGGTTATTATAGACTAGACAGGGACGCTTGACCAGAAAATTGCTGCCTAACATTATCTTTTGTCTACATTGATGTGTGTCATTAAACACCAACCTCTAAAACACAATGTTTTTTTTTTTCTTTTTGACTCCCCTTTGTCCTGAGCAGCTCACTGTCTTTCTGTTTTTGGAGATCTTGACTCTTGACTAAAACAGTAAAAAATGTTCAGTTGGTCAGCTTACGGAGACACATATTTTATTACGTGACCTTTTTGTTCCTCGCAAGCATACACTAAGGCCTGCAGCAAAACATAACCATTGCCAACACGTATGGTGCCTTTTATGAGTGAGCTGTCTGGTGAATTTGAAAACCCTAACAGCAACTATTGGAAAATTGAGCAAGATTAACATTTTAGAGTATTATAAAGCAGCCACAAACAAACAACGTTGGAGGCTTAGATTGTTACAAAATGGCTGCCGGAAAAATGCTTCAATCAAAAACAAAATAAACTTTGTTCAGTTCTAAGACAACATTTTACTTTAGTTTTAACTCATTGACATCCACCTACCGGATACAAAAAAAGTTTGTTTTTGACATTCAATATTAGAGGCTGGCGACACTAAAATGTCCAGCAGCAGGGACCCTGACTCAAACTATTGACTAACCTTTTCCTCAAAATGTCACCCTGCAGAGATGCTGTTCTGCTGCAAGCAGGCAAAGCTGTTTCAAAATGCCACTTATGAAGTCAACACATGTTAAGGAATAGAAATATAAAGAATATTTATTAATATTAATCAGTAAAGTTCCTGAGGGCAAATTTGTGTCTTATATCTATTCTGGTATTGTTCATCCATCCATTATTAAACCACTCATCCCTTCTGGGGTCTTTGGAAGGTTTGAGCCGATCCCACCTGTTATCGGGCTAATGCAGGGATGGGCAAGATACTCATTATTTAACAAACATACTTAACTAAACAAAGGGAAATGATATAGTTAAGTGCAGTTGGTTTGTAGCAGTCTGAGCTGACTGGCCATCAGAGGTTTTGATAGCTTCTCTGTTGTTTCTTGGGTTGATGTTTCCGGTGTGACTAGTCTTCTTAGGCACTTTTGAATTCTTGTGTGTGATTTGTTGGAGATTCTTAAGTAGATTTGAGAAAGTTGTAAATAGTTTGGAATTTCTAACCCGTCCTCTTCAGTCCTCCTAAAACATCAACAGGTGATTTTTGTGTTGTATTCAGCTGCATGGCAGCAGTGGTTTAGTTTAACCTTTTCAACGTACTGTCAAACTAAAGCCTTTATTTAGTGGCTTGTAGCCTTCTTTTTTGTGTTTCCCCCTTTCCACATATTGTTCGTGATTTTAGTGATTATTCCTCTGGAATAACTTGAAGAAACCTGGGTCTGTACTTGTGTCCCACTCTCTGATTTGCTACAAGGTACTGACATTTTAAATTAACTTGTGGACCCGCTGAATGAGAGGGAGGGCCGTATGTGGCAATATACACCCTAAGAGGGCTAGCAGTGGCAACAACTACATCACAGTGCAACCCCACCAAAAGCCATCTCTTGTTGTTGTTGTTTGTTTTTGAGTGACAGAAATCTGCCGTTGCCTTATTTAACCGTTAATCTCTTTCAGTAATCTTTTGTTCAGAAAACTATAAAAAACAAAAAGGCTATTTCTGCATTATGCAGGTATTCACCTTCTCTGACACCTACCACATGGCTGTCATTTTGGTAATTTAAATAATACTGAACTAGTCTGTCTTTTTTTTGGTCTAGTTTGTTTTGATTCCCTCATCACAGGTGCTTTCATTGACTTACCTTGAGCTCTAAGAGGCTAAGACACCATCACAATAGAAGTCGATTAATCAAACCTTTTAGAATATCTCTTCTGATAAGAGCATGACATCCTTGATTGACACTGCATGCAAAACAAAGTGGAAGGAATTGATAATAAAAAAAAGTAATGATATTGATCCCTTGAGGGATTTTCAGTTGGACTTGGTTTTTGATACCTATCAGTAACCCTAACCCATCACTAAACATAAGGCTCTAAAACCTTGACCTTTTACCTTTTACCTCCAAAATCACTAGTTCATGTTTGAATCTATGTGGACTTTTTGTTTTTGAGGTATTACTGTCACAAGAATCATCCCGGACTGTTTGATAGACAACCACAAATCATAATGCCTTCAGCCTCAGCAATTTGCAGCATGAAGGCATATAAATCCAAGAGGAGGGATTTGTCATCTAAAGTTATGAACCTCTTGTAAAATCCTGCAGGCAGAAACAGAGTGAGACTCATACTGAGTTGGTGAAGTTGTACTGTTTTTATATCAGGAAATTCATCTCATAAATCATCTTGTTGACTTAAAAATTAGCAAAAAAAACTAAATGAAAAATATGTCTCGAAATCATCCTTCCCCGATAAGTCGCATCCTACTTTTAACAACCACTGTGGCAAATGTGTTGAGCACTGAGAGCATTTGTGTCCCCACGCACAAGATGTTGTTTATTTTGTGGTTTGGTAACACATTGTGAAAGATAATTGAATTCAGCATGCAGTTCTTTTGCATTCTGCAAAGATAGTGGCTGAGCGAGACAGACTCCACACCTTTTGCTCCGTCTTTTCATGACAGACGTGCAGTGATAGCCACTGCAGAAGTGACCCATGATTCATCTCCCCTCCATCTATCACTGTTTATTCCCATCGTGGCTGCTGCATCCTATTTCATCATGTCCTGAAATGTTACAAAATGAAACTTAATAGGCGTTGTGCAACATGAAAGCCCTGTCTGTTTTCTTCTTGTGTTATTTCTTTGCAAGTTAAAATAAATGTAAATTTGTGTTATCAAAGGTGGCGTCAGGAGAGATTACTTCCTTTAGTTTGTTTGATATTTTCTGTCCATATTGGAATGAGGTTGTTAGGATGATAATGGCAATCTCTGCCTGCTCAGATAGTGTAACATCCTTCCTCTCTGATCTGTTTGATATTCCTCACAACTCTACGCTCAACTTTTTTTCAACTTTCTTATACAATCCAGCTTTGACATTTTCGTTCTGCATGTAATCCATCACAAAGAAAGCAGCTTTTCTGTAGTTCAACAGGACATGTTATGATTGCATAATAATGGCTGGAACTCTCATTTGGCACCAAAGTAGCACTGATTTGCTGATATGCACATATGAAGCTACTTGGCAGTGGAGCTTAAACATTTAAATGGAGGTAAAATTGTTAGAGAAAAAATACGAAGACATACAGATTGACAGAGGGATATGGAGACACAGGGGCTTAGTGTGTTGGGTCCCTCATTAGGCAGCAGACAGTAACAAAAGGCTGATGTAAACGTATTCCAACTCTGACCTAAAAGCTTCAAAAGGAAGTTTTTAACCTTCACAATTGTGGAGGCTGTCAGCTTTCTAGACCCTGACTCAAAAAAGTGAGATTCAATTGATGGCTGTCCTTTCCATATCACTTTTAGAGACATTAAGAACCATCATAGACTGCTTAAAGTACTGGAAAAAGCCTGAGTGAAGTCACTTTCACTTTCCACTTTATCTTCACTTTCATGCTGGGGATTATCTAACACCTTAAAAAAACATTTCTTTTTACGTTTTATATGCTCTTTATGGGGCTTCCACTCTCACTTCCACTGTGACGTCAGCTCAGCTCTGCTCGACTTTACTGCATTGTTTCGGTTTTCCTTTAGTTTTTGTAACTAGTACCCTTTCGTATCACCTCCAGTAGGTATCCAAAGGAGCTGAGCTGACACTAAACATGATGTGGAAACCCCATTGACCACTTAATTATCTAGCACTATGAGTGGGGGGTAGCTGACACAGAAATGAAATGCCTCCTGTTGAGCATTGAGGCTATGCAACCCCAACTTTTAAATTTTCCTGTTTTTAACATTATGTTATTTTGGAGCAAAGCCACACACAGCCACATTTATGATGACCCTGCCTTCCTTAAGGAGGTACTATAAAAGTCTATTTTAGAGCTCTATACCAGAGAATTTCAGCTCAATGATTCCTCTTTATGATTTAACAAAGCATTACATGAAAGCTAAAAAGTTATTATATCCACAGAACTCACTGTAATCTTTCTCAATGCACGTAACAGAGCATTTACCTGTTATTGAAATGTATTTTTCTTTCAATACTAGGTTTTACAGAAACAGTTTAAGGCATATTTCTTGGACATATTGCTATTTTTGATTGTTTTAAAGGAAGATTTTGTCCGTTTTTTTATTCTTTTTATTTTTTGATATTATAAGTTGACTTACTGGCTCCATGTGGCCCCTTGGCCTGCCCTGGTCTATGCTGGCATGGACAACACAGTGGGTAGAATCCAAGCTGTGCTGAGTCAAGCCAACTTGAGCAGATGTCACTGATATCACAATGATATGGATAGAGTACTTTTATGCACAAGACAAAAAGTCTGTGGCACTGGGACTTCTCCCCCTCTTCATGGCACCAGTTGTTGCCTGAAATGGCTCGCTCCCCTGGCCCCCTTTAATAGTTCTACCAGTGTGACGTCCTACCAATGATTTGTCAGCAGGTTAAGCTAATTGGCTGTGGGTAGCAAGTGAAGTG